>OZ020253.1:2948682-3548682 GCA_963971285.1 Astropecten irregularis | reverse complement strand
ACATGCTTGATATTAATTAAATGTAATATTGAAATGATATTTTAGGCCTTTAGCTTAAAGGTACAGTACAGGATTGGTAACATACCCAAACAGAAATGTGCACAGATTTTCTTTGACTCAAAGAAGTTGAATGAAGCATATTTCCTTTGTTCATTTCCAGATTTTTCATGTTGATTGAATTTCTTTCTTTTTACAGACTTCTATTCTTCGCCAGAAAGAACACTACCGCGTGATGGAGGTGAGTTTGGATATTTAATGTCTGAATTTCAGTGACATGATATTGATTATGCCTGTTGAGCATTTTGAAGAAAACTGCCCACTTCAGCACATGTTACTTACAAAATAATATGCTCCCTTCCCCTGACCACACTAGCCCACCTCTATCCTATCTTTTTTGGTTTTCCAGCATTTGCATGCTTTTCCTGTTTCCCTGGTCACTCTGTCCCCCTTTGTTCTGATCCTCTCATCGATTTATGCGTATCTTTTACTTAATTGCATGTTCTTGTCTTCTTGTCATTTAGCCTTTGAGAAAGATCCTGCTAGGTTCGAATCGTCATACCCCTATCTCCAAGCATTTTATTAAATAACCCTTTTAGCGTTCAAAAGATCCTGCTTGGATCAAAACACGTCACACCCTCCTTACTCCAAGCATTTTACAAAATAATCCGTTTTAGCCTTCGATAAAGATCCTGCTAGGATCGAAACGCGTCAGGCCCTCCTAACTCCAAGCATTTGATACATTTCAGGTTGTTATTTTGGCTGATGAGCAGTTTGCAGCTGTTTAGTTCTTGAAAATTTAAAAAAATAATAACGAGATTTGAATTGTAGAAAAACGGTCTTAATCAAATGAATGATTGAAACAAATGTTGTTATTTTTCATATTCACAGCGAGGCATTGCCGGTTTCTGCGAATCTGTCTACAACGTCAAGGTATCCCGGTCAATTCCTAACATCATCGAGAAGGAAGTCCAACGTAAGTTTCTTTTGAAGCACTTATAATAGCTTGATAAATTAGAATTTCTTTTTCAAATTCTGGCACAAATATGCAGAGAACTTTTAATTATTATTATGTCAAACGTCACTTGTATAATGCTTTTGCTGTACAGGGGGAGTAAAAAAAAAGTTGACCGGGATTGGTGATGTTTTTCAAAGCAAAAAGTTCAGTAAAGCATATAATTAACAAGCACTCTCTCCTGCTTATTATATAATAATGAAACAAATTGATCATTCCTAAGGGGTGTTTTGTCTATTTTGATAAATAAAAGGTACTAATTTTGCAAGCTGTCCATAGAATGTTAGGTAAGTAGCAAATGGTAGTACAGATTACCGGGGTACTTAACATTGGTTTTGTCGAGTATTCCATGGACAGCTTGCAAAATTAGTACCTTTATTCAAATAGATCTTAGGAATGATAAATTTGTTTCATTCCTTTTTTCTAATAATTGGAGGAGATTAGTGTACTTGTTAAATATTTGCTTAACTGAACTTTTGAGTGTCATTTGCTTCTGTTGAACTTCTTTTTGACCCACCCTGTAATGGGGCTCTCTGCTGTTTGATAGTGTGTGTAAAAAGGAGAAAATAAGTCTTAACTTTGACTCGCTACCTTCCTATATTCTTGCAGCTTCACGTTACGTCTTGAACATCACAAAGACCCGTGACCTCCTGGAATGCCAGCGACGCACCCAGCGCTCAAAGGTCTCCATCTTGGACGGTAAGAAGTGTGAGAGATGCAACGAAACCGAGGAAGAGCTTCCCCAAGAGGTTCCTGAACTGGTCAACAACCCCAACGAACAAACC
This sequence comes from Astropecten irregularis, assembly GCA_963971285.1. Lineage (NCBI taxonomy): Eukaryota > Metazoa > Echinodermata > Asteroidea > Paxillosida > Astropectinidae > Astropecten > Astropecten irregularis. The sequence continues at coordinate 3,546,885 of OZ020253.1, read as the reverse complement.
GAGAAGAAGGTCGATATGCTGAAATGCCTCAGCAAGGTTTGTAATGCTCCTTGATGTATGTCTGTATGTTTTACTATCATCCCTGGGCCCAATTTTAGAGAGCTGCTTAAAGGTAGTATCATACTTTGGTTAGAAACCAAAACAGAAATGATCACAGATTTACGTATAACTTACAGGGTATGAAGATGGTGGTGGTAGAAACATACCGTTAAAATTGTTCCGCCTGAAATGGTGTATTTATCCAGAAATTAGTAAAACAATGACCGAAAATCTTTTTGATCTTTTAAAAGATCAACAATAGAAGAGAAAAGACTTAAGAAATACTGTGGCTGTTTTTCACTGTTTTCTCAAAAAGTGGGCACAGTATATGGGACTGAAATTTTCACAGATGACTGTTACTGTATCTGTCTTGATATTTTTGCCCATGAATCTCTATTTCTTTGATAAAAACCAAAGTATGATACTACCTTTAAGCACCAACATTTGCTAAAGCACCAAAAACTTTGGTAAATGAAATCAGTATGCCAGCCAGAACTCCTTGTGAATGTTATGCTCAGTAAGCAGTGGCCGAATACAAGTCAAAAGCAGTAATCATCACATGAAAATTGGGATGGTAATCCTGTTTGATCAAAGAAGATGAAATTTATGCTTAAGCAATTTTTGTGCTTAAGCAGCTCTATGCAATTGGCCCCTGGTCATTGGGCTACATTTACATTCCTGAAACCATCTTAACTCCCTGGGGAGTATACAGCCTTGGCTACTGAAACACACATGGAGGCTAATAAAGCACAAAGCTGCCTTACATGGGTACGGTACCTATTTACACCTGAGTGAAGAGAAGCAATATGTGACAAAGCGTCTTGCCCAAGGACGCAAGCCTCACTAGCCCATGGCTGGATTCGAACCCATTCTCTGCAAGTTTCATATCACACTTGCAGAGTGCAGACATTCTTGAAGAGGAGCTGTAGTCAACCCTCTGTGAACTCTCTTTCTTGTGATTAATTTGTTGTGTACAGGTACGATACAACATCAGTCTTAAGGATCACTCCAGATTCCTGATTGACTCTGTGATTGCTGAGGGCCAGCACATCTTCATGCCGTTTGGACCCAAGGGAGGCAAGGCCATCACATTCGTCAAGTAAGATAATTGCATCTATTTAAAGGTACTATCATACTTTGGTAGCATACTGAAACAGAAATCTTCACAGATTTACCTATAACTTACAGGGTATAAAGATGGTGATGGTAGAAATATACAGTTAAAATATTTCTGCCTGAAATGGTATATTTATCCAGAAATTAGTCAAAAAAAGACCGAAAACAGTTTTGATCTCGGGGTAAGATCAAAACCATTCTTTATGATTTATAAGAAAATTTAAGTCAGGTTTTCGCTGTTTTCTCATGACTCAGATGTCCGATTGAGCTCAAATTTATTAAAGTTTATTACTTCATGTACATGCTGGATTAGGCAAATTGTGAGTGCTGTTCTGTGACCTTTACCAATCATGTATTAAACCTTTAAGGTAGCATCTTATACTCCATGTCTTGGTCTTTCTTGTACAGCCAAACATTCATCCTGAAGAGCAATAGGGAGATTCCAGAGGACCAGGTGATCCCAGAGGTCCAGACCCCCAAGCAACAGCCAGAGGATCTTCGATTCGTCTTCCAGGAATGGGAAACTCACCAGCATGACGCCGAAGAAGATCAGGAGCTGACCACTGAGGACGGCACACACTTGACACGGATACGCACCACGGTAATCCTAAAGCCCCTTTTACAGCAGGCATAACGTACAGCTGCGTAGCATTGCGGAGCGACTACGCCGCCCTACGCTGTTTCTATGCTAGTTTATGCAGGCTTTAGCTCCTTTCATACCAGGCCTTACATACAGTTGCGTAGCGTTGTGTAGTGACTACACTGCCATACGCTGTTCATACGCTAGTGTACACTGGCTTAAGCCCCTTTCACACCGCCGCTTATGAACAGTTGCGTATTGTTGCATACCGACTATGATGCCCTACGCTCTTCCTACGCTACATGTAGGATTACGTATAACAGACGAAAATAGCGTACCTTTGCATAGCATGGCTTACATGCAGTACCGTAAATTAGGGCCTGTTTGTTTCAGGCACTTGATCAGATATCTTGCAAATCCACGTCCCATGCGGGATACGCTAAAATAGGATCCGGATCAGCAGGATCCGTGATCGCATCCACGAAACAAACAGGAATTTATTGTTGCGTAGACTTGTGTAAAAACTGTGATTTTCCTACGTCTAGTGCTCTACGCCAAGAAAACGTGAAAAAGTTCAACATCATAAATTTTTGCGTCCATCTCATGTAGTCCTTCTGCATCCTTAGCTTATTGTTACGTAAGCCAACATAGACTACTGTAGGAACAGCGTAGGTCAGCGTAGCCGCTATTCAACGTTATGAAAACTTTATGCAAGCCCCGGTTTGAAAGGGGCTATAGCTTACGATTATTTTGTTTCCGATGAGTTATGAGCAATAATTCTTTTGATTTTAGGTCAAGCAACATCTTCAGAAGATCTACGACAACATCCTGGAGGACAGGATCACCGAAGATGCTCCCAAGCAGTTCATTCTCCTTGTCAAGACTCTGAAGAAATTCAGTCCTCTTGAACTCAACAACATCTTTGACAGACTTGGCAAGAAGATTTCAAGCGACACAGAAGTAGAGAAGGAAAAGAAGTAAGTTGTCCTTGTACTAACTCCGTTTTGGGGGTAACGGTGCGTTAGGCACTCGCCTCTCACCAATGTGGCCCAGGTTCGATCCCTGCTTGGGTTATTATGTGTGTTTAGTTGTGCGTTGGTTCTCTCCTGTGATGCGAGAGTTGTTCTCTGGGTTCTCCGGTATTCCTGCCTCCACAAAAATCAAACACTTTCGATCTGAGGCTGCGCTCTGTAATTGTATAATGGGTTGATGTGGCAACCAGATCATGTTGTAGCCACATCCTTCACAATTCAGCTCCCCAGCTGCAAACAAATTATTATTATTCATCAAACGAACCAACGAAAGTTGTTGAAAAGTAAACAAAGAAAAACTGACTGGAGCGGGATTCGAACCAGTGACCTCTGGAATGGTATGGTACTGGAACGGTATTCCGGAGGTTGCTGATTCCAATCCCACTCCAGTCAATTTTTCTTTGTTCACTTTTCAATGATTATTATTATATTGTTTTTTTCTATTGTCTTTTACGTTTACTAAACATATCCAATATTTGATTGTTATTTGGGAAAGAAAAGTCTGTGAATAAATGCAAAGCCTTTTTAGACAAACAAAATAGTATAATTCCAACTTTAATTTACCTTTTCTGTGTACAGGCAGATTCTCTTGGATGCCATCATTCAGGTTGAGAGTGAGAAGTCCATTGAGATCCTTCTCGGACAGATCGAGATGCGCACCCTGGAAGGTGAGGAAGCCAGTCAGATTCTGAGCGCCATTGGTCTGACCAACAACCCCACTGAGAGGACCGTTGACCGCGTCATGGTAAGCTCACCCCTATTTAGCTTTTAAGTTCCATTTCCCTTATTTATTACTTACAATAATTACTGACTTATAGAAACGAGCCCAATATGTTAGCAGGGCTCGAATTTTGTAAAACAGGCCCCTACCAGAGTTGATTTCAATCCAGTAAGGGCGTCCTAACAACCCGGTTTGAAAATCGAAGTGTGAAAAGAACGAACTTCATCAGACATGCAACTTTTCAGATTTTAATATGAAATCGGTTTTTCTTTCTATTTTTCAATCCAATTCAGATTGCTTTTCTCCTTCAATTGTGTTAGAATTGTTTGAATTTATTTTCAAGTCTCCTTTGATGATATTCACTTACCTTCTGCGGCACTGCCTTGGATCTTGCTGTGTGTCTACACACAGTGCTTACCATCTAGCTATAACACAGACTTACATTTTCAGATTTTGTTGGCATAGGCCATTTGCATCTCTACTTCACATTAATTGTATTGAATTGTCTGCAATTTTGTCTTGTCTTATCATTAGGCACTGTGCAAGGGCTATGTCGTCAGTGGAACGAATGCTGACAAGCAACTTCGCAAGACATGTTGGTTGGCCTTTGGCTCCTTGATGCGCAAGGCCTGTAAGATCAACAAAGTTTGCTCCGAGCAAAAGATACAGGAGTACTCAATGGTAAGGAATCTTGTGTATGATCAACTTTGTGTAGCTCTCAATACAGTTGTTCCACCGTTACAGTACACGATCGAGAAAGATCCTGCTGGGATCCAAATGCGTCAGGCCCTCCTAACTCCAAGCATTTGATAAATTTCAGACATTTTTTGGCTGATGAACAGTTTGCAGCAGTTTATTACTTGTATTAATTGGTAAAGGTGACACAACAGCTGCAGTCTGTTCATAATTTGATTTGTCATGGAATAAAAACAAACTTGTGGAATTTTCAGCTCAATTGATCATTGGAAACTGTAGAAAACAGCTAATCAAAAACCATTGCAGTTTCTACCCGAAATTGTGAGATAATTGTAATTGTGAGGTTTTGATCTCAGAGATCAAAACTGTTTTCGGTCTTTTGTTTTACTCATTTTGACAGTATGTTTGCACCAGGTCCATTTTTATAAGTAACTATAACTACATGTAACTGGAAAGCTTGACCAGAAACAATTTTGATCTTCAGAAGATCAAAAATAACAGTGACAAGATTTTAAAATAATGTGTTTTTCACTGTTTTCTCAAAAAGTGAGCACTGCGTCCGACTTGGAATTTCACAGATGACTGCTACTGTATATTCCTTGATGCTTTTGCCCATGAATCTGCATTTATCTGACAAAAAACCAAAGTATGAAGCTACCTTTAAGAGTCTACTTTTTGAACAAATTTTGTTTCTGTTTCTTCTTCACTAGAACCTTCTGGCTGGCATCAAGCCTACCAAGACCAATGAGGAACGGCGTATGTGTCTTAAGGCTATTGGCAATGCCGGTCTGGTCTTGAAGAGGACCACCGAATCGGAGACCGATTCCATTGACAAGATCGCTGAGATTGCCAAGTCCAGTGTCATCAATGCTGATCTGAGGACACAGGCCATCTACTCCTTGCGTCGTGTTGCTAAGGACGAAGCTAAGCGAGTAAGTTGATTAGCTATGTGCCTCTATATTTGAATAATTCCTTGGAAGAAAACCCAATGGGAGTCTTTTGGAGTCGGTCTTGAGTCAACAGCGCACGCACACGCAATGCAACACGCGTATGCTCACAATTGCGCAAGCATGGTTTGCACGTGCGCTGTTGACTCAAGACCGACTCTCCAAAAGTCTCCCATTGGGTGCCTCCCATAGAGCTATATTAAAATTACTAGATCGCTAGCTCCATGTATGCCTGCTGGGCACATCCATATTTGTCCATAAACCTATGGAAAACACAAAATTGTGTAAGCGTTTTGTACATCTATTTGCATATCTGCGTTTTTGTTCTCAGTATACAGGTGCGTTATTGAAGCCAATACGACCCAAAATCTGATGCACCTTTGGTAAATGTGTGTCCCCAAGATGCGCTATACCGGTATTAAACGTTCATGCGTACGATGTACTTGCGCGTGGCATTTAGATTACATACTTTGAGAGTCAAAATTTTCTTCCACAGACACGCACACAAATTCAAAATGTCTGCGCCCAGGACGGTTTCAAAGCATCTACGCATGGAGAACGCAGAGCTAGCACTCCAGTAATTTTTATATAGCTCTATGCTGCCACCATATAATTATTAGCAGGTTAGCATCTGAAAGTAAACATTTGGGAAACATCTGGGAATGCGTGACGGTGGTCGTGGCGGTTGTCGATATTCACTGAGTTTGTTTTTTTCTCCTGTTACAGGTCATCCCATTGTGCATGCCAATGATCAAGGATCAAACTGAGGATCATGAGGTACGCATTGCGTGTTTCGTCATCGTCATGGATGCCCAGCCCGAGGAGGGCGTCGTTCTCTCTATCGTATCTGACATCAAGAACGATAAGTCTAGACAAGTTGCCAGCTTTATCTACACCCACTTTGAGAGTCTGCTTGAAAACCGACCTCCATGCAACAAGAAGCTGTAAGTTTTATGTTTTGATTTTGCAGCAAAATATCATTAAACGTAATAAGCAAATTAGGCTTACCCTTCGCCGACGTGGATGAGCACTGTATACTCACATGCTGGCTCAGGTGGGAGCCACCATGTACATACTGACAAACCTGTAGAAGTTTGAGGTCAATCAGCCATCTGGGTCACGAGAAAATAGTGAAAACCTGTTTACACATTTCAACGAATGAATAAAACGCTTCAAAGCGATTTATTCCAGTCGGAAAATAGTTTCATTTATTTCTCAACGAATATGGCATTTCAGACAAAAACATTTCATGGGATGTTTTCTCCTATCATCACCATTATACTGTGTAAGTTGTATGTGAATCTGTGATCTTGAAGTGTATTTTGTCTTACCAATTCTGTACCATCCCTCTAAGTAGCTTGATGAAAATGGCCCCTGTTATTAATGCCATTTTTTCTGGGTGTTCTCTGTAAAAGGGTCAAGCTTGCCAAGAAGGCCCTTCTCGAGTTGAGACCTGTCATCAAGGGAGCTCAGTATTCCAAGAGATTCCTGTGGTCACCAACCTTCTGTAAGTTTATAAAAACATTTTAAATTTTTTAATAATTATAATAAAATATTAATTCCATTTTCAACAGGTTAATAATAATTATAATTATTATAATAATACTAGATCATATAGAGCACAGAAACTGTGCATTATCATTATCCCTGGTCATTGGGCTACATTTTACATTCCTGAAACCATCTTAACTCCCTGGGGAGTATACAGCCCCCACTACTGTAAAGCGCACAAAGGCTAATCAAACACACAAAGCCACCTCTACCCTCTCAGGTACCCTTTTACTCCTGTGTGAAGAGGAGCAATATGTGACAAAGAATCTTGCCCAAGGATGCAAGCACCACTAGCATATGGCTGGATTCGAACCCACAATCTGTAGATTGACCACAAGACACTTGAGTATGACACGCCAGACCACTAGGCCACAGCACCCCACAGGTTCTGCTTAATGTGCTCATTACATGTACTCAAGGAAATAATGTAATTAAACTTTGTTAATTTTTTTCTTCTTCAGATGAACAGAAAGTCGGTCTCAAGACAGAAGCCTCTATTGTCGGCACTCCAACATCACCTTTCCCAGTCAGCGGAGCAGTCAAACTCGGTGCCACAATCCTTAACAGGAAGATGAATGTCATGGAGGTCGGCTTCCACGCCAAGTGTCTCCGCGACATCGCTGAGAAGATCTTGGGCGTAGCCAGGCCCGTCAGAAAGACGCAGGAGATGCTTAGGATGACGAACGGAAGACTGCCGGAAGAACACGAGAAGTCGGTGACCGATAGAGACCTTGAGAAGCTGGATCAAGAGGTTGGTTCATGGTTCTTAATAGTTCTTGGGTCTTGGTTCTTGGTTCTTGGTTCTTGGTTCTTGGTTCTTGGCTCTTGGCTCTTGGCTCTTGGCTCTTGGCTCTGGGCTCTGGGCTCTGGGCTCTGGGCTCTGGGCTCTTGGCTCTTGGCTCTTGGCTCTGGGCTCTGGGCTCTGGGCTCTGGGCTCTGGGCTCTGGGCTCTGGGCTCTGGGCTCTTGGCTCTTGGCTCTGGGCTCTGGGCTCTGGGCTCTGGGCTCTGGGCTCTGGGCTCTGGGCTCTGGGCTCTGGGCTCTGGGCTCTGGGCTCTGGGCTCTGGGCTCTGGGCTCTGGGCTCTGGGCTCTGGGCTCTTGGCTCTTTGCCGGCTCTGGGGTCTTTTGGCTCTTGGCTCTTTGTTCTTGTCAACATTTACTGACTTAATGTTGTTTTACTTTCATATCCTTTGTGAATTTAGTTGCCAACAACTGAAGTCCACTCTGACCAAACCATGGTGAAGGCCTCTGGTTACTTGAAGTTGTTTGGCAATGAACTGCGTACATTTACTGTTGACAAGCCTACTGTGTGGTCCTATCTAGAAGGAAGTAAGTACTATGAGCAAAGGAGATGTGATATGATCGGGGGCCAATTTCATGCATTTGCGCTGCTTAAGCACCAAAATTTGCTTAAGCACCAACAATTTCAGTAAGCCAGCCCAAACTCCTTGTGAATGTTATGAATATATAGCAACATTTGGTTGGTAATCCTGTTTGATCAAGGAAGACTTTTCATGCTTAAGTAAATGTTGTGCTTAAATAAGCAGCTTTATGAAATTGGCCCCTGATAGACAGCCTGGTGATGAGGGGCGGATCCAGGGGGCAGTATGAGAGGGGGGAATACGCCACAAGTACCTTCTTTTATGCAAAAAATTGAAACCCAACATATAGAGAGGGAGAGAGACTCAAAAAGAAAAGAAAAAAGGGGGAAGACAAAAAATAATAACGAACGATTCTTACATATTGTTTCCACAAACCGATTCACATACCAATTGTCACCATGTAAAGCCTCCAAGCGTTCTTACCTTTAAATTTGAAATATTCAATTCTGAATCGTCCGTACTTTCTCTAGCATCTACGACTATGGCTGAGAGAGAGGAGAAGATGCGCCTGGGTGAGAATCCGTACTCTCTGCGTAAGATCTTCAGTCTCGGCCGTGGCGTCCATGAGATCCCCACCGAGGTCGGTCTTCCTCTTCATCTCTGGATCGATTCCGCCGCCATCTTGGCCTTTGACGTCAGCGGCAAGGCCGTAGCCACCCCTCGCTTGACCGACGTCCTGAGGAACAAAGACACCAAGCTGCAGACGGTCGATGTTGAAGGAACCATCAAACCACGGTAAACTTGGGCATATTTAGCGGCGGCAAGAGGGCAAGTGCCCTGGGCACCACTTTTTAGGAGGCGCAAAAAATGCAAAGGCAAAAAAAAGGTAGCTGAACTGTCAGTGTAGCTATTGGGAATCTAATCCAATGAACAAACAAAGAAAGATTCCAATTTCAAATTGTCTAATTATTTTTTTCATTGGAATCAGTTAGAAGTTAGAATTAGGGGTGCAATTTTAGCAATTGCCCTGGCGCCGTTTTCCCTAGATACGCCGCTGGACATATTTTATGTGTGAACGTCTTATTCAGGACATTATAATCCACCGATTCTTACGACTACATCATCACCAGCTAGAATGTATTAAGTGTAAGGACATTTGAACAGGCGCAGTTGTAGCAGGGGAATCCATTATTGTAAGCAAAATTTCTTCGCTTAACACGATAGCAGACTTTTGTTGCTTACGGTTACATATTTCAGGGGAGAGTTTTCTTTCTCGTAGTGCGTTAGTACAAAAAAAATCAAGGTTGGCCTAGAAATTCTTTGCTGTCCGACAAAGTGTTAAAAGTCTTGCTTATGGATTCCATGAAATAGATTTCATGAGTATACAGCACGTCCCCCAAAAAGACTTTGTCAGGAACCATTGTGTTACAATTAAACTGTTCATCAATTCAAGATTCAGTTATATGATACAACCATGCCTTGGCTATCACCATGTAGAATATAAGCAAAATCGGGCTGAAATTGGCGACAATATGACCGATTGAAAGAGTACTCTTTAAAAATGAATTTGTAGTATTCCAGTATAAGTGGTCAATACACACATAATGTGTACTGAAAGAAAAATTAGGTTTTGAGATTGGGTAATTCAGTCTAAGTTTTTCTCAAAATTTCAGTCAAATTTTGCTCAAATTCTACATGGTGATAGCCATGACATGGCTGTTTCACATATCTGAGTCTTGAAGTGATAAACAGTTCAATTTTCATATAACAGGTCTTGTCACAAAGTGTCCCGTTTTTTTGTGTGAACACCCTGTATTGCAGTGCCCGACTCCCCATTAGCACAAAAATAGGCAGCACAAAATGGATTTCATGAAATTGGGCCCAGATGGTTGCCTTCCGTTAAAAATTAAAAAATCACTTTGTGGAATTTTGGCTCATCTTCACTTAAACTTTGTTATTTGTTTCAATTAACCCAGGGCTGCCGTCTCCGTCATGGGCAAGATGCAGGTATCCCTAGACAACGTCCTAACTGGTCTGTACATCAACGGCGCCCTCAACACATCCACGGTCCTCAAGGGTCAAGTCAACGTGAACGTCACCAAGCGTCTCTACAAGACCAAGTTTGATACGCCATCCAGCGAACATCAAGCTATCTCACTCCGTAGCAGACCATACACATTCACCTACATCAAGCCCGAGGATAAAAATACAGTAAGTTCATCATTCAAATACACTCATGACTAATTCATGATTATGTCAATTTCAGTTCTGATCATTCCATGTTCAGGGGCTGATTTCACTAACATTTTGCGATCATCGCTAAAGCCCAAATTCATCTCTAAACGGAAAATTGATCGCTACTTTGCATAGCAAATTTCTGTTTAGCGATGGATTTGGGCTTTAGCGATGATCGCAAAACGTTAGTGAAATCAGCCACAGGTATTAAAACCATCTCAACTCCCTCAACTCCAAGCCCCGGCTGCTGTAAGGCTAATCAAGCACACAAAGCCATCTCTATCCTCACAGGTACCCATTTACACCTGGGTGAAGAGAAGCAATATGTGCAAAGCGTCTTGCCCAAGGACGCAAGCACCACCAGCCCATGGCTGGATTCGAACCCACAATCTGTAGATTGACCATGAGACCTTGAGTGCGACACGCCAGACCACTAGGCCACAGCACTCCACAGTTAATCCTGTTTTTATTGTTAAAACAGAAATTTCATGGTTAGCAATGTTTTTTTTTGCTAAGCAGGTCCATGAAATTGGCCCCAGGTATTGAATAATGGACCCTTCTGGTTAGTCAATCAAACTGTGTGCAGGCTTAACAACAATTGCTAATAGTTTCATCATTGCTAATAGTCGTTGTCGTCCAAATTACCTTGGTCAAACTCAGTCACATGCGGTATCCCACAATGATGCATGTTATCATAAGCAGAGAAATATCAAAGCGTATTTTGTAGGCATTTTGTTTGAGCATTGTTGTGACTTCATTTTTCTTTCTTTTTTTTCAGGAGGAGGTGATTGATACTACTCCAGAAGTCGTCCGTCAGTCACAGAATAACTTTGTGAAGAAGCTCATCAAGGGAAGGTTGATGAGTCCCAAGCCCGTCACGGTAAGATAGCATATCATGTTCATTTATTACCTGTACTGTGGTGTATCTAGGGGTGGGGGCAAGGGCGGAACATTTCCCGGGTGCCACTTTTTAGACGGCACAACAAATCGCAAAGGCAAAAAACAAAACAAACAAACTTTTTGAAGAAATCTAATTCAATGAATAAATAAAGTCCCGTCAAGAATGCATGTGCATTCATTTAATACCTGTGTAGAACGTGTCATTTATAAGTTAGTGGGGTAAGGGTGCACATGCCCGATGTACCACTTTTTAGGGGGACCAAAAATGCAAGGGCAAAAGAAAAAGGTAGTACTGTTGAAGTTATTTGAAAACTAATGTAATGAAAGAAAGAAAGATCCCAGGCGCATCACAGTAAGAGAGCATGTTCATTCATTACCTGTGTGCGGTGGCTTATATATAAAGGGGGCACGTGCCTTGGGCGCCACTTTTTAGACGGCACAAAAAACGCAAAGGCAAACAAAAACAAAAACCTGTTGGAGTTATAGATTCAGTGGGGTGTCTTCTGATTTTCTTTGACAGAACACCTGGAGCATCGGCAAGGAAAATCTCGGAGTGGAAGTGGAACTGAAGACCCGTCGCGTGCCACGATCTTGCAGCATCAGATACGGCCCAACTCATGTCCTCTTCAACGGTCCATTGGACGTTAACGTCACCGTCCGACGTGGAGTCAACGCCCCTCGTGAGGTTATTGCCCAAATGCAGCTGGAGAATGAATTGAAAACTCAGGAGCAGTACCAAGAATTCAAGGTATGGTTAGCTACGGAAACTGTCAAATTTTTATTTTTCAAATTCAAATTCTAAATTGCTGATGCTGCATGTATCAATCTTAAATGATCCTTGGGTTATAGCGGTATGAGTGTGAGCATGGTTTCATGGCTTCTCAGACTCAGGCTCCGGCACCGGCTCCATTTTGTGAATCCATTCTAAAATAACGGGTATCAAAATAGAGGCTTTTGGCTGTGGTTCTCAAGTAGATTTTCTTGTTTGAAAAGGAAAACAGCTTCAGCTTCAGCTTCAATGAAAAACCACAACCTATATTTTCAGCATATGCACAAAGCTGGAGCCTGAGCTGATGCATGAGACTCTGTTTCGTAAAACACCTACATGTGAGGGGGGGGGGGGGGGGTTACGTCCCCCCTTACACATGGAACAGCCAAGTTGCTGCATGAGGTTGCATGATGTAACATTTTTGTCATCAGAGTGACATCAATGACCTTGTTGTATTCACAGGAGCATTTCCTGCATAAGCAGCACTTCTTGACCACCTCATCAAGCTCAAGCTCAAGCTCAGAAGAGCATCAGCATGATGCTCACGGTAAGGACATCCCTGCACCCCCATCACACACCTCCTTCAAGACACAGCCTCTGAACCTCTTGAAGAGGTTTGAGGAGTGGAAGTACGACAGCGCCAGATGGCCGTTTACTCGTGAGGAGGTGGAGACGGTCTCTCACGACCACACTGAGCACATCGAAGAGGTCACTCCGGACAACACCAAGAAAGTGGAACTCTACCATATCTACTTCAACGTAAGTTATCTGTGACTTTGTTGACTTTGGGGACTTTGTTATTAATGGTTTTTCGTGATCCTGCCAGGCGGGTTCTCTCTTTGAGAGAACTAAACCTACTGGTAGGAACTCGCCCAGTAGGGCATCCACGATGACAAGCGGTTGCGTCAGATGGATAATTATTTTGCTTAGATGGGGATGGGTCACGTGGTTGCTTTGGGGTGTAAACCCAAGGAGAAGGCCTACCGCTCGAAGGTATGCAGCAACGTGCTTCTGAGGTGTATTGCTCCCACTGATTGATTGATTGATTTTTCGTCCGGGAGATCAGTTTATGGAAATTAGGCTTGCCCTTTTTAGAGGGAAGTGGCATAAAATTTTGCCTTCAATAAAGATCCTGCTAGGATCGAAAGACCAGACCTCCAAACTCCAAGTATTTTATATTTCAGGTCATTATTTTGGTTGATGAGAAGTTTGCAGCAGTTTATAAATTGCTTTCATTCAATATATAGATTTACAATGATGCGGAATGCATACTTGGGGCAAATGCTTAGCGGCTTGCTTAGCATACAAATTTGAAATTTCTGTCTTCTTAAAAACAGGATTAACAACCAAATGTTCACGTGTTGTGTATCACTTGTTATCGTTCTTTGGCTCTTGTTCGCTGACCATGAATATCATTTCAGTCAGTTTCCCTTGTGGTTATTTGATGACCATGAATATCCAACGGAATTGTTAATGGTGGTTTGTTTTATTGAGCAAGAAATGTTGTGCTAAGGAAATTGTTTGTTAAATGAAATTGGCCCCAGATCAATAATATTGTTTTACTAATGCTTGTCTGCCAGTGTACTATTTGCATAATAATGAATATGCATGACTTATTTATGAATATGCAGATCAGCACCAATGGCAGCCAGCCAATCCGTGAGCTCATCAGCCGTATCAGCCTTGATCAGCAGAATGAGTTCTACAAGGCCGTGAGACTTGACGTTATGACCGCCGAGAAGAGATTCCGTGAAAATGAAATCCACCGCGACCAGATTGAGGAAAATACAGAACAAATCAGGGTAGGTATCATTGTACATTAAAATTATTTGTTTCAATTAAAGGTATAACTTCATACTTTGGTTTTTGTCAAAAAAATTTAGATTCATGAGCAAAATGTCATGAAAGGTACAATAATAGTCATCTGTGAAATTCCCAGTCCCATACTGTCCCCACTTTGTGAGAAAACAGTGAAAATGCTCACAATATCTAAATCTTGTTATTTTTGATCTTCCGAAGATCAAACTTGTTCTTCTTCACTGGTTGTACTCTTTTTTGGATAAATACTGCCTTTCAGGCAGAAACATTTTAACGGTTTGTTTCTACCATCACCATCTTTATACCCTGTAAGTTTAAGGTCAATCTGTGAAGATTTCTGTTTCGATTTGCTACCAAAGTATGATAGTACCTTTAATCGTGCTTTCTTTTCTAGTCATAGATTTCAAATACACATTTTTAAATAGCCACATCAGTTGCTGCATTAAATGCTGCGCGTATCGATAAAATGATCCTTGTGATCGAGTGGTTTCAGGACTTCTGACTGCCAAATGAATAAAGATAATTGACTATTTAGGGACATCACCAACAAAGGGCTGGGTAGCTCTGTTTTTGAGAGCGCTGGGGCCGATTTCATATAGCTCCGCGACACATTGCAACTCGATTTGCAACACATCGTAGCTGCGACGCGTCGCATAGATGCGATGAGTCCATAGAGTATGGATGCATCTTAACTCTGTGACGCCTCGTAAGTTTTATGAAATCGGCTCCAGGTACAGTATTTCAGAGGTCACTGGCTCGATCGAATCCCGCTCCATTCCAATTTTCTTTATCCACTTTTCAAATACAGATTTTGTAAGTTATAAAAAGTAACATGAACATTACACTAATGTTTTGTATACATTGTGTATATAATTCTTGGTATAGACTCTGTGTCTGCAAGGAGAGCTTGAGCACCCAGCATATGCTATGACCCTTCTGGAGCCAGAACTCTTGTCTTTCCCTGGTCTACCCGATGTGCCTCGTGATCCTAAGGTCCTGTTCAAGCTCAACACTCAATGGGGAAAGAGCTGTCACAACGACCAGAAGATGCAGCTTAAGGTAAGGAGATAGCTTAAAAGGTATAATACATGATTGGTAAAGGTCACAGAACACTCACACTTTGTCTGATGAAACATGTACAAGAAATAATAAACCTGTGAACGTTTAAGCTCAATCGGACATCTGAAAATAGCAAAAACCCGACTCATTTTTTCTTATAAAACATAAAGACTGGTTTTGGTCTTACCGCGAGATCAAAACTGTTTTCGCTTTGCTAATGTCTGGATAAATACACCATTTCAGGCAGAAATATATTAACTGTATGTTTCTACCGGCACCATCTTCATACCCTGAAAGTTATACAGTTATAAAGCCTTTAGCCTTCGATAAAGATCCTGCTAGGATCAAAACGCCTTTAGTCTTCAAATAAAGATCCTGCTAGGATCAAAATGCCTTTAGCATTCGAAAAAGATGCTGCTAGGATCAAAACGCCTTTAGCATTCGATAAAGATCCTGCTAGGATCAAAACGCCTTTAGCATTCGATAAAGATCCTGCTAGGATCAAAACGCCTTTAGCCTTCCATAAAGATCTATAGCTGATAGGATTGAAATGCATTAGGCCATCCTAACTCCAAGCATTTTATGAAATTTCAGGTCATTATCTTGGCTGATGAGCAGTTTGCAGCAGTTTATAACTTGCATTGAATAGTAAAAAGACAGTCATTGTAAAAATAAAATGATATTTGGTCGGCAGGCCCGTGTGGAAAGATCGGACAAGCAAGTCAAGGACCTTCAGGAAGAGACACCATACAAGCAAGAATGCCGCAGGAACATTGAAGAAGGCAACAAATACACCGAAGCATGCAAGACTCTCAGGAAAGAACGTGAAGAACTACGTGCTGTACACGCAGAACTTACCCACAATGAGGTATGTAGATAACAGTGTTGGAGTCGAGTCCTTAAATCCGAGTACGGAGTACTCCTAGTACCAACGCACAGTGCCAAAATGCACTAAGTTTCACAAAGATGTTTAAAGTTGGACGTTGTGCCACTCTTCTCAGAAATTCTTGTTTTACAAACCTTGCAACTGACACTGTGCTGCTTACTCCATTTGGTACTAATTAAGCTCCTGGTGATCTTCATACTCCCATTGTATAATTTATTGGAAATCGGCAACATAATCGACCGTGAAATTGTAACAAAAAATTTAAATTTTACTAAATGGTCGAGTACTCCCAAAATTTGAGTAGCTACATGGAATCGAGTACGGGCCAAGTACATTTTATTTTCGAGTACTTTTAATCGAGTACAGGCCACGTATACGCGTACATTTAGCTATCCGTAAACATCAACAGCCGATCTGATGTTTTTGCAATTCCAACCTATTAGTGCAGCAAGTTCTTTTGTACCTGACTTTGAGGCTAGTTTTGTTGTATTCTAGAATTTTGATTTTGATGTAATAACTCGACGTTTCGGCCAGTATGCTCTGGTCGACTTCAGCAGAATGCTGCAGCTGCAGCTGCGAGGTGGAGACTTGACTAGTAGTTCTTTTGCAGACCTGTGTTCAATTTCATGGAATACGTTACGGCCTATTTTGGTGCTTACGGGCACTGCTACATGTGAAATCTATTTCATGGAGTCCGTAAGCAAGAATTTCGGCACTTAATCAGTTTAATTTCTAGGCTAACCTTGATTTTTTCTTGCTAACACGCTGTTAATATGTGCATTCTGCAGAAAGTTCATGCTTAGCGTAGCAAGAAAGAAAACTCTCCCATGAAATATGCTAACCGTAAGCAAAAAAGTCTGCTATCGTAAGCAAGGAATTTTTGCTTACAGGAACAGATTCCATGAAATTAATTGGGCCCTGGTGGAAACCCCTGCTCAGTGTGGTGAATTGACTAGTAGTTCTGCTACAGACTTGGTGTTAGGTGTGATGGTTTAATATAATTATTCTGTTTTCTTTGACAGCTTGTGAAGACGCAATACAAGTCCTTCTTCTACAAGGGTCTGGACATGATCAAGAGGACACTTTGGGATAAGGTAGAGACTGAGAGAGCTGAGGTCCACAACCCAGACAAGACGGTAAGACTTTATGCTCCTCAAACATATCATTGAACAGGCAAAACCTGAACAAAAACAATCCAGAAATTGCACGTTTTTATCTTATGTCATTGCTGCTAGTCAAGGGGCTGATTTCATTAACACTTTGGGATCATCGCCAGAGCCCAGAATGCTTTGCTAATTGGCAAATTCTTACGCAAAGTAGCGATCGATTTTCCATTTAGAGATGGATTTGGGCTTTAGCAATGAGTGCAAAGCTTTAGTGAAATCGGCCTTAGGCATGGTTCTACGGGGGGCTAGGGGGCTGAAGCCCCCAAAATTATGTCCTGCCCCCTAAAAAAAAAAAAAAAATCAAACAAAACAAAAATGCAATTGAAAATAAAAAATATGATGGAAAATACTGGTTATTTTAAGTTATTGTGCATCAGTTCTGTGTAGGCTATATATAACTACTATATATAACTACTAAAACTTCTCTTTGCTTATCTGCTGCATTATATGAATGCGAATCAGGTTGGCGTAGTGGTTCTTTCCTCGCCTTTCACCTCTGGTGGCCCGGGTTCAAGTCCGGCTCAATCCACAAGTGGATTGGGTTTTCAGTCCCTACCTGATTCTGTGGGTAAATTTTACCCAGAATATTACTCTAGGGTTTTCCTCCCACCTCTAAAACTGTATCTTCTTCTCATCATCTTTCCATAAAAGGTTTCATCAGGCTTTCGAGCTACAATGCCAAGGGCGCTTTTGAGGAATCCTTGGTTTCATTACCAGAATTAAATAAATAAACAAATAAATAAATAAATAAGATGTTGATATTTTTTTATTCCTTAGGTCCTTCTTACTGGCGAGCTTGAGGAGGCCAGCAGCAAGATGAACGTGTCCATCAAACATGTCAGAGGCAACGTCAAGTTCAACAAGGTTTGGATCCCACAGATTGTCCAGGATTTGAAGGTTCTGCAACCTTACAAGCTTCAGCAACACATGGTCATGAGCTACAGTCAGGAGGGCCTTAACGGACGTAACATCAGTAAGTTACTCCGCTGACTAAATTTTACAACAAATGAAACCTTAAATGATCTTGTTACTGACTTTCTTTGTCTAAGATTGGGCACCATTCTTCAAAATGTAAAAAGATTGGAACTGTTAGATATGAAACATAATTCACAAAACAATTGCATCCCCAGTATGATCCCCTATGTACAATTGTACATGTACTGTTTCTCAGGTTGCAGCATTGTTAATGCTGTGCGCATCTTAAATGATCCTTGGGATATAGCGGCATGTGAGTGGTTTCATGGCTTTTGACTGCCAAACAAACAAAGATAATTGATTATTAGTGACGGATAGCTCAGTTGGTAGGGGCACTTGTATGTATTCTTGAGGTTGCTAGTTCGAATCCCACTACAGTCAATTTTTCTTTGTTCACTTTTCAATGTCACAAAACAAAGGTCTCCTTGAAAAACATAATTATAATCTAAATGTGAGAGATTAATTTCAAAGGGCATATACAACATTGGTAACAAAAAAATGTGAACAGATTTATGTTTACCTTACAGGGTATAAAGACAGTAATGATAGAAACATACTGTAAACATATTTCTGCCTGAAATGTTGTGTTTATCTAGAAAAGAGTCTAACCAAACACAAAACCATTTTTGATCTTGGAAAGATAAAAAATGAGATAGCTATTCCCACACAATTTGGCATAACAATTGCATTGGTTTTTTGCTGTTTTGTACTGTTTCCAGTGATCAATTGAGCTGAATATTTCACAGGTTTGTTTTTATTCCATGACAAATCAAATTATGAGCAGCCTGCAGCTGCTCTGTCACCTTTACCAATGTTGTACATGCCCTTTAATAATCGTTTGAGTGCTGTCGTTTGTGGAGTGGTCTGGCAATCATGTTGAAATCAAGATCTTTTGGTCAGTCTACAGATTATGGGTTCGAAACCAGCCATGGGTTAGTGGTGCTTGCATCCTTGGGCAAGACGCTTTATCACATATTGCTCCTCTTCTCCCAGGTGTAAATGGGTACCTGCGAGGGTAGTGATGGCTTTGTGGTTTGATTAGCCTCTGTGGGCTTTAAGGTAGCCACGGCTGTATACTCCCCTAGGGAGTTGAGATGGTTTCAGGCCAGTGACCAGGGATAATAATATGTGTCTTTGGACAGATGTGTGCGTGGAATAAATTCAGAATTATTATTATTGTTTTGTTGGTTTATCTTTTAGACCAGTGCAAGTCCCTCAAGAATGATACCATCATCACCTTTGATAAGGTCTTGGTCAACTATGAGCAGAGTATGTGCGACCACATCTTGGCTAAGGATTGCTCCAGCAAGGAACGCTTTGTCATCCTGACCAGGAAGCTCGCCCAGACTAACACTAAGAAGGTCAGTCTTCAATTTCAACTGCATTTTAAAATGTACAATATATTACCAGCGGCGTATCTAGGGGACATTGCCAACATAGGGCTGAATACAGTTGGTAGACGGTATATTCCGGCGGTCGCTGGTTTGAATCCCCCTCCTGTCAGTTTATCTTTGTTCACTTTTCAATGACTTTAAATTAATCTAGTGAGTTTCCCTTGTGATTATTTGATTAAAAAAAATTGATTTGGTAGTTAATCATACTGGAGAATTTCCGTATACAGTAAAACCCTGATAACTCGAACCTCATCAAGGGAATGAATGTAAACTTTGAGTTATCCAGACTTTGATTAATGCATGTTTTGAATAGTCAATTCAAATTGTGCACATAGAATAGGGGATCGACTCACAAAGGAAGCGACATGTTACATCACCCAAATTACATGTACACATACTTCATTTTCAATTTTCAATACGGTATTTTGTACACAGCCTCAATTTTGTACAATATCCTCAATGAATTGGTTATTTGTGTTTATGGTATTCCTTGCATATAAAGTGGAACGTACGTCACAATAAGGAACACCGCTATACCGAACATCATCCTTGACTCCCAATTTGTGTACAATGTATAGGCATGCTGAACAGTGTTCACTATATCGAACAACCACTATAACGAACAATATCTGTGCAGCCCATGCGTGTTCTTTATAGTGGCGTTCCACTGTAACTGGCTATTATTATCGCTTGACATCATTTATATTCGTTCTCATTATTGCATCAGGTTGTCACGGTCTACCTTGACAACACCAAGATCCAATTCTTGCCAAGACTGGCCGACGAAGAGATCCAAATCCTCATCAACAACACCGACATCAACCTCCCAGTCCTGAAGAAACTGGTCATCAAGGAGGACGGATGGCAGAAGGTGCCCGTTGAGAAGCCGACCATTCACATTATGGATCTTGAGGTGCCGGTTGAAGAGACCGTGGAGGAGCCACATCACAGCAGCAGGGAAAGGAAGATGAAGGTCAGTGTCAGTCTTAGCAACTCTCTTAGCAACTTTGATCGTATGTGTCACAACTAACCGTCATGGAAAGACTATCAACCTGAGACCATGATTGATGGACACGGAAACACAGAGTTTATATTTACAGTTTACAGATTTATTATACACAAATCCTCTATGCGAGTCCAATTCTTCAGACTACGATCAATTTGTCCCCAATTTATTTATACTTGGGGTATAGGAGGTATGCTTGGAGTTAGGAGGGCCTGACGCGTTTCAGGATCTTTATCAAAGCAGGGTTTGATTTCACTTTTAAACACTAAGATTAATCTTAAGATGAGTTTGTCAGTATCAACACAGTGATTCATATTGTGATATCACGCTTAGCAGATAAGATTAATTCTCACTTCAGATCAATCTTAGTGCTTCGTGATATTAGCCCCTGGATCTTTAATAGCCTTTGATAAAGATGGTGCTTAGATTGAAACACGTCAGGCCCTCCTTTAATACTCCAAGCATTTTATAAATATCACATCAATATTTTGGTTGATGAACAGTTTGCAGCAGTTAATTGCTACATGTAGTTTAAGGAA
Source organism: Astropecten irregularis (assembly GCA_963971285.1). Classification (NCBI taxonomy): domain Eukaryota; kingdom Metazoa; phylum Echinodermata; class Asteroidea; order Paxillosida; family Astropectinidae; genus Astropecten; species Astropecten irregularis. The sequence continues at coordinate 3,526,135 of OZ020253.1, read as the reverse complement.
AAAAGGTGATCAATGTCATGCGATGTCGTGTTGCTGGTAGCGACGTTTCAGCAGACCTTTCTGCTAGCCTTCATCAGGCAACTGAAGAACTGGATGCTGCGGTGTCTGTTATATCCTGTTGGTCAGTGTCTGCGTTCACAGTTTTGTGTTCAGCGGACTGCGAACGGGTCACTGCAGCCGACATCGTACGGCTCACCCTGCAGTTAGCTACATGTAGTTCATTACTTGTATTGAGGTTATTAACTACAATTCTTGTTTGATTTTGGTAGGTCTGGGATATGCCAGAGAGTTCTAGCTCCGAAGAAGTTGAGATGACGGCCGAGGAGGAACAACATTGGGAAGACTTCAAGACTCATGTCAAGAAAGATATTGCCTCTGACCAGCCCATCCCACACAAGCCTAAGACCCTGGTCCAGATCATTCGCACCAAACTGCAGAACTCCATCATGCTGTTTGCTCCCGACCAAGAACTGAAGGTGTTCTATGATGGCTACAACGTCAAAGTTGAGGTGAGTGTCTGACTCAAGCAGCTGGTTAGGATCAACTTTAGGTACTATCATACTTTGGTAGCATACTGAAACAGAAATCTCCACAGATATACCTACAACTTACAGGGTATAAAGATAATGATGGTAGAAACATACTGTTACAATTGTTTTGCCTGAAATGCTGTATTTATCCAGCAAACATTCAAACCAGTGACCAACATAATTTTTTATCTTTTAAAGATCAAAAATAAAAGAGAAAAGCCTTCAGAAATACTGTGGCAGTTTTTCACTGTTTTCTCAAAAAAATACAGGCCTCACATGGGACTAAAATTTTCACACATGACTGTTCCTGTATCTTCCTCAATATTTTTGCCCATACATGAATCTGCATTTCTTTGACATAAACCAAAGCATGATATTACCTGTAAAGCCATGACTTTTAAACTATTGTTTGTTAGTAACGACTGTGTGTAATTGTGGAATATGTCACGATGTCTGATTCACAGCTTCCACAGAAGTACAAGGATATGCAGTGTGGTCTCTGTGGTGACTTCAATGGTGAGGTTTCCAACGAGCTTGTCGGACCAAACAGAGAGATTTACAAGAACGATCGTCAGTTCGGACGCAGTTTCCAGCACACCACAGCAGAATGTGCCCAAGGTGATTAAAACGATTCACTTTAAATATATTTGGAAATCCAATGTTACAGCAATAGTCAAGGAGCAAAGTTCTGAAACCCAGTCTTATTAAGGAGTTAGCTCAACACATACTACATCTAAGGTTTAACTTCATAAACTGGAAGTTTATACCATTAACAGCTTTGCTAGGTAGTATGTGGCTTCAAATTGTGGTATCACTTTTGAGAAAATGTGGTATTGTTTGAGGAACAACAAAAAACAAGAACTAGAGGTTGTGTCTGTTGAAAACAGAACACATGGCTTTTCCGCATAATGATATAAAATATTTCTCAAATTAAATACACATCGCTGATTTTGTTTGATTAAGACATATTTATGTTTCAATTTAGAAAACTTAAGTATTAACCATTTACTTGCAGGGTTTATAGAGCCCCTGATGATTGTCATTGCAATGGACATACGATGACATCATGATGCGAATATTAAACAAATTGCGAATACAAAATCATTAGCGAATACAAAATAATTTTCTGTATTCGCAAATTAATGATATCGTCTTCGCAAATGATTTATTGAAGATGATATCATTTGAAAATATAAAATCAGTTGCGAATATAAAATCATTTGCGAATATGAAATCATTTTGTGAATACTGAACATCAGTCTTATAATGATTGCCACGTATAGAACAAGATTAGATGCCTTCAAAGTCCAGGGGAAAGGACGTGACTTTAATTTGTTCATAAACGTCAAATTGCCACTTGAAAAAAAGACAAAGTCTATGGATCATTGCTGTTTTTCCATATACAGTATAACTATTACCAAGTATTAAGTTGCACATGTATAAGCTTAACACGACCCATAAAATGATGTACAATACTCCGCAACCTACATCGATATTATTCCTATTAAGATGGTGGTGCTGGTATTTAATATAAAAGACTTTCCGTCTTCCCATATTTCAATAAAAGATGATGATAGGCGGTGTACAACATCATAAATTATACTGACACCACCGCAGAATCTCGTTTTAATCAAAAGAGGGCGCAATTCAAAACCGTGCGCTCCGAACACGGAATCATGCATTAGTGCGCGTGCATATTTGTCTTGTCAAAATCAGCATTTATGCTGCTAACTTAACTATGATAAGGAAGTAAATGAAAAACCGGTATATATAATCCAGGCAATCGACCATCCCAGCGCGCCTTGCATTTATGTTGTTTAAATCGTATGTTTTATTTAATGACCAATATTTTCACGTACTCAGAGCAACCCTACATCAATAGCATTTCGATTAAGGTTTGGTGCTGGTATTTAATGATATATAAAAAGACTAACGTAAAAATGTGTATGGCGACATGTAAACGAGTCACGCACTCGGACATTACATGTGCATGTACATGTACATGTACACATACGTACATACATGTATGTCATACACAGTGAATAATTACGTACATGTACGTACAGTGAGTGGGGAATTGAGCGTCGATATGTTTTAATTTGTACATGACCATCTCAATGTAGAAATTGGTTTAACCCATTTTAGTTGCAGGGTTATAATAGAGCCCATGTCATTCAGTTGGACATACGATGACATCATTATGATGACGTTGGAGAACCTGAGTGCTTTTGAGGATACATCATTATGCAAATGACACGAAATCATTTTGCGAATACAAAAACATAACCGCAACATCATTAGCCAATACAAAATCATTTGCCAATACAAAATCATTTGCGAATACAAATTCATTTGCAAATACAAAATCATTAGCGAATACAAAATCATTTGCGAATACAAAATCATTAGCGAATACAAAATCATTTGCGAATACAAAATCATTTAATGCGACTACGTAATCATTTTGCGTATTCATTTGTCGAAGACTATATCATTTGCTATTACGCAAAATGATTTTGTAGTCGTTATAATGATGATCTTCTAAGACTTTCTTGAAGGCGATATCACGATGCGAATACAAAATTGTTTGCGAATACGAATATGCAAATACAAAGCATTTACGAATACAAAATCATTTTGCGTAATCGCATATCGTCTACGACAAATGATTGCAGGAAGACAATATCTTTTGTGAATACGAAATCATTTGCGAATACAAATCATTTGGAGAACATGATTGCATGAAACATATTTGCTTCCATAATGAAATTCAGTCTTAAACTGATTGCCACGTATAGAAAAAGCCGCCTACGAAGTTCAGGGCAAGGGCGTGACATTTACTTGTTTCATGTGTAAAACTGCGCTGACCAAATTGCCACGTACAAAAAGACAAACTCGATGGATCATTTCAGTTTTTCCATCTAACTCTTCCCAAGTATTATAGTTCGATACTTAACACGACCAATCGATAGCATTTCGATTAATATTTGGTGCTGGTATTTAATGATATATAAAAGGACTTACGTGCAAACTACATGTATGGCAAGTTGTAAACGACGTTTTGTGTCACGCAATCGGACATGTGCATTGTATGTTATACACAGTGAATTGCGTACGTAGGCCTATAATATGTACACTGTACATATGGGAAATTGATCGAGCTTCATTTTGTACAACGGCCATGTTCACGTAATCTGTGTACAAAGTGAACGGGCTATAACATATTTAACAAAAATCACATAAAATCAAGTTTTGACGTCATGATGATGAAAAGTTTTGGGAGACAACTACCCTATATGGACTTCATTCAGACCAAGTTTGGTTAATATCGGCTGTTTAAAAGTAACCAAAGTGCCGCGGACAAAAATCTGTGTACAAAGTCTATGGGCACAGGCAATCAACCGAATACCCGTGCCTTGCATTTAAAAACATTTTTACGTACAAGCCAATGGGCTAGCGTGAAAAATATTTTTAAAAATCATAAAAAACAAAACAAATGACGCTGTTTTGACGTAACTTCATAATTACGATCCCGAACCTCCATTTTACCAACCTACCAATTTTCAAGGTGATTGGCCGTTCCTGCTATGCGTTATAAAAATCGCATTTTTTATGACGTCATGATGACGTCACCGATTTTTTGTCTATGCAGTGTTCATCTATGGTGCATGCTGAAGAATTATCAAAATGAAATTCAAAGATATCTTGTTTCGTTTACTATATATCGTTAAAAGAACTTTAATGACCCAAAATTTCAATAAATCATAAAAAATCTGGGAATGACGTCATCATGACGTCATTGCAAATTTTCGATATAACACTTCCCGACTTAGACACATACCAAGTTTCAACTCAATCGGACTTAGGGTTCGTTCATAATTGATGTCTGAATTTTGCCCCTTTAAGACACTGTCACGTGACACCTGATGACGTCATGACGATGAAAAGTTTCGGCAACCAACTACGCTGTAGGGACTTTGTTTTGACCAAGTTTGATTAAAATCGGCAATTTAAAAATGGCAAAAGTGGCACCGAGAATGCACATGTGCTTTGTCTATAGGAATTCCAACGACAAGAAGAAGAAGAAGAAGAAGGTGGAAGAAAAAAAAAAAATCAGAACAAAAACAATACCTTTTCCGTTGAACACGGAAAAGCCAATAACTTTCCCCCAATTCAACTGAAAAAGGGGCATGGTCGTATTTTCTGCCCCCCTCCAAGTCCTTGATATGTATTTTGGTGGATGATTATGTGATTATTATCATTCATAATCCATTCACAGACAAATAACAGTTTAAAAAATTAAGTCAGAAACAAGAGCTTAAACCCATTTGTTGAATTTTGTTTTGTTTTTCTTAATTCTTTGGGGGAAAATATTACAATAATTTTTGGGATATCACACAAAAGTGCTACGACAATTTGAGGTCACATAGTACCTAGAAATGTTCCCTGAGGTCTGCTCCATCAATTTCTTAAGTCAGACCTTAGATGTGGTCGGTGTTGAGAAGTCAACATTTTTTCGTGTCCGTGCTCCTTGACTACAAATGTGTGGGACTTGTTATATTTACACTAATAGTAACATGGTCAAAATGGTCATCATTATTATGATCTTGTGATGGTCGTTTGGTGGTATTGTGATGGTCTTGTGATGGTCGTTTGGTCTTGTGATGGTCTCAACTACAACACTAGACAATTTTATCTCAAACAATACTAATCATTATAAAAATAATTTCTTTATAAAATCAAATTTTCAGACACACAGTGCGCCCCGGCCATGGAGTTTGCATTCGATACCGAGATCAACCTCCCAGGAAACTCTAAGCAATTTGCCTGCATCACCAAGTCCCCGGTACCCCACTGCCTGCCCAGATGCCAGCCCATCCAAGAAGAGAAGGTCAACGTCGAGTTTGTCTGCTTCGAGCACGAAGGAACGTCCGATCCATTCGCGACGAAGAGCCGCAGCGAGATCATCAAGAAGTACAAGGCAAAGAAGGCAGACTACAAGAGGACCATGATGATGCATACTAAGTGTGTGCGCGAGGAATAAACCCACTCTAACTATTAATAAAAAATAGTTGATATTTCTGAAGTATCATGAAGGATAAGCTATTGTATCTCGAATAACTTTGACTTGTGATTTTTTTGTGAATACTGATCTGTGTATAATTTTCTTTTAATGGTATGCGAGTTATGGTGTAGATGCAGTGTAGGAGTTTTACGTTTCTTAAAGTTTTCAATCAGCTCATTTACTCTGCAATGTAAAAATTTTTTTTGAAGATTTGTATCTACATGTACAGTGAATGCCACTATAACGAACATCGCTAAACCAAATATTTGGCTACGTCAAACATCATCCTTGGCTCCCAATGTTTGTGTACAATGTATAGGCATGCTGAACATTGTTCATTATAACGAATGACCACTATAACAAACAATTTTTGTGCATCCTGGCGTGTTCGTTATAGTGGCATTCCGCTGCTTTTATTTTCCAGTTTTCATATCCGATTATATTAATTTGAAATGTAATCTTTAAAGTTTAACATTAAAGTTTGACATTAAAGTTTAACATGGTATGTTTTGGAATAATTGGAAAAGTTCATTTTGAAAAGTTAAATTCTTTTTACATTTTTGTTTGTTTGAGTATTATTGTGTTAGATTGATGACGTTACAGTTTTATGCTAAAATTTCTACAGTATGCTTACACCATGGTATGATAAATGTTTTCACGAAGCGTCAACACATCTCAACAGCATTACTCCCATTATCTTAATGACTTTGGTATAAAATGCCCTTGTGGAAGATTATATGATGTAATATTAAACTTTGATATAAAAGTCCAGTGTGGAAAATAATAAGGTGTAATATTAATTGGTAATATTATTTGAAATGTTATTTTGTATGTCATTGGATGATGTTAATTGTTACTTTTATTATAAGTGCGTTTACTATTTCAAGAAAATAAAAATGTTACTCTGATTGTTGCAGTAAATGAATGCAGATAATAGTCTTTATTAAGGCCCTTTCACACAATGCTAAAACTTAAAAGGCTTGTAAGTTTTTTTTTTTTAATTAATTGACAACAATTGACAAGACAATTAATGGTAGAACACATCTTGCACAATACACATTATTGAGCTTGATCAATGTACAATTAATCCTAAAATACATACTTTGATCAAATCAACAACAAGTGAAGTGCTGGCAACAAAATAAAAATACCGAAAACAATTTCAATATCAGTATGAAATTTACATCAGGGGAAGTACCCTTTTGCCTAAATCAGGATAATACTGTAAGTTTTATACAATCTAAAAATTCAGGAAACAGTGTTGTATGACATCAATACTAATACTAATATTTTACATATTCTGAATATCCTTCTGACTTAAATGAACATTTTTTTTCAGAATTCACACTATCATTCTTGTAATAACAATTGATTTGTTGTTCAATTTGCAAATCTTCACAAACATTGCCTGTTGTAATGTCAGGTTTTAAGCAGTGACATTTGGGTTCAAATTTTAAAATTTCCCCAAATTCTTCATCTCTTTGAGACAAAATACCTGCCATGCATAACACCACCCTCTGAATCCTGTGTAATTTGGATTGAACACAAGTAACAGAAAAAAGTGTGTGTAGCCTACGTCAGTTTAACCAGGGCCCAATTTTATGGAATATGTTACCGTATAAAGCTCAATTTCTTAGCTTATGGTAGCAGACGTTTTTTCGCATTAATACGGTTAGCATATTTCACAGGAAGGTTTCTTTCTCACTACGCTAAGCAAAGACTTTCTGAAGATTGTATAGATCAGCGCGGAGTGACGTCATTCCAACTCGTCGACCTTGGAGCCGATGAAAACAAAGCATTATTAGTTGTACGGGTTTTAAGACAAAAAACTGCCAGAATTGTTTAATCTTTGTATACGGTACATCAAAGAAGGAAAATTGTCTGAGAAACAACTAGGACTCGACAATGAAAGTCGTACAGAACACGATTTCTGCCGTCTTGACAAAAATATTCGGAAAACAATTCTCGACAACAGGCGGTTTGTGCGTGATTTGTGCATAGCTTGCGCCATCTACACGTTAGTTTTCATCGGTTGTCAAGTTATGAGAATGAAAGTACCCGGATGTCTGCGCTGATCCATACCGGTAATCCGGTATATGGCAGGGCGTTAGTAGAAAATAATCACTGTAAGCCTCGAATTTCTTCGCTAACTTAAAGTCTTGCTTACGTATTCCATGAAATAGACTTCACCAGTAGAAGTGCCCGTAAACACAAAATTAGGCCGTAACGAATTCCATGAAATTGGGCCCTAATGTGTACTTTAGCTACAGTATCATTCAGCCTATGTCTGTCTTGTAGCTTCACCCTGAATTTCAGAATACAATACTCCTAAGGAGTTTTTGAACTGGTCCAACTCCATCTCTAGTTTAGAGATGCGATCTAAGGTAGCGAAGAGATCCTGAAGCTTGTCTTGGATGACTCTGCCGTTGCCGTCGTACATCTGATACATTGCTTGCTCCAGGTTGTCGCATGACGTAGATACCTGAGATCAAGATTGAAATAGGTTTTGTCCGTTTCATAGGCTTGCAAACAAAGACCCAGGTGTCTATGTGGGCATTCAGACACAGTATTAAAAGTGGTCTATCCCATGTGAGTACGTTATTTCAGTAGACGAAAACTTTTCGCCCGAACAACAACCAATCAGCCATCTTGAGTTTACGTGCTTCATTCATGCTGCGCGCGCACACTGCAAGCATAAAACTACGGCTGTTGCATGCACTCGCTCCAACTGAATCAAGTAAACATGGTGTAGCCTTTGTATTTGGAAAGGCCATCCTCGTCCAATAAATTATATTTTATTTATCAGCATGGCAGACTGATCTTGGCTAAGATGCGTTTGGTGAAATCGATCCTAGGACGCGTCATAGCTAAGATCGATCTTACGGCTAGGACTCGTCCTAAGTCCTGAGATCGATCCTAACATAAGAAGAGTTTCGTGAAATCGGCCGCTGAACAGCCAATCCCAACCACATCCGGTTTAGCTTGACCCCGAGCAAGTGCATAATTAAGCGAAGTTTGGTTTCGGAGTAATGCGACACGAATGACCTCTAAACACCAGAGATAAACCATTTTCAATAACCCTGAGTGGTATGGACACAAGGGTTTGTGATGAAATGTTTACTCATGCTGTGACCGCAAATGGTAGACCTTTTTCGGTATCCGGAGTACTGTGTCTGAACATAGCCCATTTTTTTTGTAAACATTCTGGCTCAACAAGAAAACTAGAAACCTAGAATCATGGGGAAAAAAACAATTGGGAACTTGAAAATTGATGACAGTGTCCTTATTCCTATCAAGACTCAAGAATATTAAAGAGTTATGAGTCCCCTCAACTTTGGTTCAGAGATTAGCCGACAAATTAATGGAGGGAGTTAGCCCAGTCGATAATTTGACAAATTACCTTGAAGATAGTTTCATACTTTGGTAGTATACCGATACAGAAATCTTCAGAGATTAACCTATAACTTACAGGGTATAAAGATGTTGATGGTAGAAACATACTATTGAAAATATTTACCAGAAAAGAGTACAACCAAAGACCAGTTCTGATCTCGGGGTTAGATCAAAACTCCTGCACGAATACATTTGGAAATACTGTGGGTGTTTTTCATTGTTTTCTAAAAAAGTGGGCACCGTATAGGACTGGAAATGTCACTGGAAATGTCACAGATGACTGTTACTGTATCTTCCTTGATATTTTTGCCCATGAATCTGCATTTCTTTGACAAAAAGGCTTTAAAGGTACAGTGCATGATTGGTAACATACCCAAACAGAAATGGTCACAGATTTACGTATAACTTTCAGGATATGAAGATGGTGCTGGTAGATAGAAACATTCCGTTGAAATATTTTTTACTGAAATGGTTCCAATTTATCCAGAAATTAAGTAAAACAAAGACCGAAAACAGTTTTGATCTGAGGTAAGATAAAAACCTTTCTTTATCTTTTATAACAAAAAAATAAAATTTCTTGTGACTCAGATGTCCGATTGAGCTCCAATTTTCACAGGTTTATTATTTCAAGAACATGCTGGATCAAACAAAGTATGAATGCTGTTCTGTGACCTTTACCTATCAATTATATCTTTAACATGGAAACAAATTTACCTGTAACTCTATAGCTTTCTTGAAATCATTTAGCAGTGTGCTGTCTCTCTTTCTCTTGGAGTTGATGTCATCGATAAGCTGTTGAGTCTGTTGGTTCAGGATGTCTCTGTTGACTGACCATGATGAAGGGGGTCCATGTTGAGGTGGATTCGGCGGATGAAGTGACTGGGTTTGGGAGAGGTCTTCCATCAGGTCAGTGAAGGTCAAATTTACATCATTACACGCCGACTCTGTGGGAATGCTTCAAAATGATAAATCAACATTTTATTTTTAAGGCTGACTCAAATGTGTCTCATATGTTGCCCAGAAACAATGAAAATATCTAAATGAAGGTTGCAGCATGCATAATGTGCATATCTTCAATGATCCTTGGGATATGGCAGTGTGTGAGTGGTTTCAATTTATGGCTTCTGACTGCCAAACAAACAAAAATAATTGACTACTCAGGCCTTGCGCTAATTTTTTTTTCCTGGCTAGCCCATAGGGGCAGTTTACTTCAGATTTTGCTAGCCCGTTCAGATTTTTACTAGTCCGTACATATATTGATCCATACCTTAACATGGTTTTAGTTCTACAGAACTCACCTAAATATGTTGACCAGTTGTGATGTCTTCTTCAATATTACGATTAGAGGAAGGTAAAATTTGTGGAAAGAGTGCAGGGCTTTGATTTTTGATTGAAATTATGCAGGGTCTGAAAAGATCCTTGTGGACGGAAGCAAACTTACCCTATCTATTTCACCTTTGTTTTTCAGTAGGCCTACAGCTTAGGCTTAATAATATTTTGTACATTGTTGTAGGTCCCTACCTACCTCGGTTCTAGAAAGTCTCCTCTGTCTGGAACGAACTCCGATTGGTCTTTATTTGACGGCTGGTCCAGTTGATGTCCAACATTTGCCACGTCCAGTGCCGAAGAACATCCTTCTAAAGCTTCCATTATTTATTATGGCGAGTATAACCTACTCAAGAAACTGAAAAATGGAACTTCAAGCTTCTTCTTTATAACGAAGTCTATTGAAAACTGCAATATAAAGTGATTTTTTTCGACTCAAGAAAAAGAACATCAGAAAACCAGATGATTGTGACAATTCATCATTAAATGAGGGCGCTGTTGAAAAACTTTCAGCCAATGGCACAGGATGGATTTATATATCCCAAAGAGGGTATATAAATCGTGATTGCTTTGTATATACCGTGCACACGTTTATCCCATTCAAGATATAATAATATATACCCCAATAAGAAACTCTCTTGATTGGGTCAGAATACAAAATGGCTGCCGTCGTGAAGTCGCCGAACGATACACGTGAATATCGGTAAGTTTCAACTTTCATTAAGGACCGGAATAGCAATCGTACGTTAAACAATTTATAATGAGTGTATGTGCCAACTTGTCCATTAACACTAAAACCAAAAAAGGGGCGATAAGTGGCCGTGTCTCTAAGTTCTTCACATATGGAAGGCCTGGTGACTGTGTCCAGTTTCCGGACGTATATGCCACACGTACAGTATCCTCATTTATAGGCTCATACGGTTTCAGGTCAACTCGGTCCGTAACCAACTCGGTCCGAGTCAACTCGGTCCGTGACCAACTCGGTCCGTAACCAACTCGGTCCATGACCATCTCGGTCAATAACCAACTCGGTCCGAGGCCAACTCGGTCCGTAACCAACTCGGTCCGTGGCCAACTCGGTCCGTGACCAACTCGGTCCCTATGGGAAAATGCACGCAAAAACGTCTGGTAATTTTGTTGCAGCAAAACGAGTACGAAGTCTCGCAAATTGCGTGAATTAAACTATTTATTTAGGTATATTTATTTATTTATTTCATTTATTATCTTAAAAACATTAAAGAATGAAAAATACATTGGCAGGTGCTGCCCAGGGCCTGACAAAAAGTAAAAAAAACCAAAAAAAAAACAAACCCTGTCTTCAAAAGACGTGCCTTCCCAAACACCTGCCAATTATAAATCTTATGTTAAATTATGTTATATGTATATACACAGATTAATCAAAACAAAGCTAAAAAAGCAAAAACAAAAACACAAAACAATCATCATTATTATCATTAATTGATTTATTAATTCTAAACATAAAAAGCACATTTTCATAAGGCATTTGACTTCGTGTATAATTTAATTAATATTTTAATTAAAATTGTATTGTGCCATTTTATCAAATAATTATGGTATCAACATAATAAGACATGATTTATTTCTTCACGGTTTCAGCCACAAGCAAAACATATTATGTTATGATGACATTAAAAACATTAATGCAAATAGCCTACATGTTGTACACTGCTGCAGCAAACTGCATGGATTCTTGTTTGTGTACGTTTTCCCATAGGGACCGAGTTGGTCACGGACCGAGTTGGTCACGGACCGAGTTGGTCACGGACCGAGTTGGCCTCGGACCGAGTTGGCCACGGACCGAGTTGGCCACGGACCGAGTTGGCCACGGACCGAGTTGGTCTCGGACTGAGTTGGTCACGGACCGAGTTGACTCGGACCGAGTTGGTTACGGACCGAGTTGACTGGCACCCGCTCATACTACCTACCGTAATGGTGTATCTGGTATTAATTGTTGGTAGCCTACTTGGTACTGGTAGACCTACTGTACACATAATGAAAATTGGCCAATAGGGCTTCGCGATCCTGACGTCACATTCAGAAGATCGGACAAACAAATCGAACGTTGCCCCATTAATTAAATTACATGTAACGTTAGGCCTAAACGTTGTGATATTTGTCCGAACATCACGTCCGGGTAATTATAGCTGTCGATAATAAAGGGCGTATTCTATGAATAGCTTGAGCGCGGAGCCCTATTGAGTATTGGAAACATCAAATAGGGGCCTAGCGTTTGTAGGAAGAATGCCAGTGCCGGCAAAAACACCCTGCCTTTTAAAAAGTTGGTTTAAATTTAAAAATTCATCATTCACACTTAGCAGACAAGTTTTTTGGGGGAATATTTGGGAAGAATTCCACTGACGGACATTACGGAAAAAGCGTCATATCCTTTAAGAGTTAATTTACTGCAAATACTGCATACAAGTTAAGATGAACTTCAGTCTCATATCTGAAAAGTGTGATTTACAGGGTGTTTTTAATCTAAAGTTATACTTTTGAAATGCAGCATCAGCCATTTTTTGTGACAAAAAAATCTCAAAACGCCCTTTGTTTGGCACCAGTCCCATAGGATTTGTGCATAGGGTGTCAAAGTGTTGTCCGTCAGTGGAACTCTTTCCGATTTTTTTGCCCCAGAGCCCAGACTAGGACGATGGATGTTTACGAAACGGAGGCTTGGGCTTCGGCTCAGGGTCTGGCTCCATTTCATGAATCCATTCTGAAATAACGGGTATCAAATTAGAGGCTTTTGACTGCGGTTTGGAAGTAGATTCTCTGGTTTGAAAAGTATAATATTCTATTAAGGCATAGCTTAATAAATACTACAAAAAGGAAAACAAAGCTTCAGCTTCAATGAAAAACCACAACCTATATTTTCAGTATGGATGATGAAACCGGAGCCTGAGCCTAAGCCTCCGTTTCGTAAACGCCCTATAAATGATGCGTCTAAATGTGTTTTGTTGATATTTTCCTCAGAGTGGTAACATTATCAAATGGTCTGACGGCTCTCCTGATATCCGACCTTACCATACACGGGCAAGGTAATGAAAACAATAACATAGACACCAATAGTGAGGCTGCAACGTCTGATGATGAAGCTCTACATTCAGAGGGTGACGACGAATGTCCGGATGACGATATGGAAGTTGGATCCAGCTCTGTTGATGGTTGCACCTCTTCGTCTAATGTGCATGTAACGGAGAACGGTACAATGGATGAGGATTGTGATGAGGAAGATGAGGCGGAAGGTTATGACGAAGAGGACAGCCAAGAAGATGAAGATGTTGAAGGACGATCTAAGAGGAAGCTTCAATCTAAGCAGCCCAAACTGGTGAGATACACAGTTTTACAGATGAATATAGGGTCTGATAATATTTCCATCTTCATTTGACGAGCACCTAAGTCAGTAAGATGGAGCTCTTACCCAGCTTGGAAATGCTGGACTGAAACTGAAACAAAGTAAATGTTGTCTGTTTCAAGAAGATGTTATGAGGAAAACTTTCGATCAATGTCATGCAATGTCGTGTTGCTGGTAGCAACGTTTCGGCTGCTGGTACTGCTAGCCTTCATCAGGCAACTGAAGAACTGGATGCTGAGGTATCCGTTATATCCTGTCAGTCCGCATGCGTGTTCACTGTTCATGTTCAACGAACTAGCGACCTCCAGAATACTGTACCGGAGATACCACCAACATGGGGCTGGATAGCTCAGTTGGTAATTGAGCGACGTTGCGGTATTCTGGAGGTCGCTGGTTCCAATCCCACTCCACATTTCAATGAATTAAAAAACAGTGATTTTCCCTTGTGGTTATTTGATGATTATAATACAAGTACCGTAAAGTGCCATGTATACGGCGCACTTTTTTTCACCTCGGCAAAAATCAAAAGTTGGGGGTGCGCCGTATACATGGGTACAGCCCGCTGGCGGTCTCGAGAGTGTGGGTTGTGATCATTGCGCCGCGCCTAGTTAAAGCATGTGATGCACCGGCAGCAACGGTAACCAATTAGCACGATGTCTGACTGAAAATTGAGCGAATGATTCATGAAAAATACCACTTAAAAAATCTAATATTTCCGACTCTTGCGATTGGCCAAGGAAAACTGAAGTGCAAAAATCGATAAGGGTATGGACTAGAGACACCGAAAATAGCGTGCGAAAACACGGTTGGAGCGCCGTAAATGTGCACGCGACGACGGGCGAGTGGACATGTGCATTTACATTACAGTAAATGCAATCTCCGGGCCGTGACGGTCCGATCGTTGGACTATGGTCGGACGTACATATTTCATTTAAGAATGTCGTGATTGTTCAATAAGTTATCAAACCCGTGTCTGGAGTCATTATTTTAATCAACAATAGTCACGTTTCCATTGGGAAATATCCTTATCCTCATGGGTAAAAACGTCAAGTTCGCGACAGCGTTTCGCTGCAACGTGAACCGCCATTTTGATTTGTTCTAATGTATTAAAGATGACAATTTGTAAAGCGCGCGCAGATCGTCTAGCCAATCACAAAATTCGCTCGCGCTATTGCGGACGTAGGATGAACAATTTGCGGTGCATTGAGCCAACTCGTACGCCGCTAAACCCGTACGCCGACCAACTCACCGTGCGCTAATTACCAACTCGTACGATCGGGTCGGCGTGCGAGTTGGTCGGCGACTCGGCGTATGGCTGGTACGAGTTGCCAGCATTCGTCGGCCCGACCACGTGCAAGTATTTCGTGCGAGGAAAATGCCGATAGCTTTGGATCGAGTCGAACGTTATGATCATGATAGTTGGACACGCAGCGCTTGCAACAAATTGTCCACTCACACAAAAAATACGGAACGGAATGTACAATTGTCCGTTGAATATGTAGACTGCTGAGCAAGTCTACTATGGTGGAGATCGAATACTGTTTGCACGTGTGCAAGACACGATGTAGGCCGCGCCGCACGCTTAACGATAGTAGGCCTACATCATGTAGGCCTCCGTACGTACTGCTTTCTGCGGCGTGGCGTGGCGCAGCGTTGCGTGACACTGACGCACTTCGGGTTGTTTCAAACTCGGGCAAAACATCCCTGAAAGTTGTGAGTTGGATTGGGTAATTCATTGTTTTTATTTTTCTCGAATTCTCAATTGAAATACAAATCACAAATGAGCTGAGAAAAATTAGCGATGCAGTTTTCTAATTTTTTGGGTCGTTCACGGCCGATTTTTTTTTTTTCTGCCGGCTGATGTCAAAAGTTGGGGTGCGCCGTATACATGGGTGCGCCGTATACATGGCACTTTACGGTAATAAACCTTTAGGTTTTGAAAAAGATCCTGCTAGGATCGAAATGTCAGGCCCTCCTAACTCCAAGCATTTATGATATTAGAAGTTAATAACACATTTTTATTTCATTTTGTAGGCAGCTGCAGCATTATGCATTGGTGTTGGGAGTTTCAGTGAGCCTGACGATATACCCGGATTAGCTCACTTTTTAGAACACAGTGAGTCCCATTTTTGTCGTGAAATACAGAGAATAATTTCCAGTCTAACATTTGCAGAGCAAACTATGCAGAATATTGTTTGCATAGCAGATGGTTATTACATAAAACTTGTGTAGCATTTTTTTCACAATGCAAAGTTAGTGCACACAATGACAACATGAATATTCAGTACATACCACAACATTTTGCCATAGATTAGTTTCCGTCATTTCTTAAATGATCCTTTGGATATATCAATATGTGAGTGGTTTCATGGCTTCTGACTGCCAAACGAACAACGATAATTGACTATTAGGGACACCACCAACATAGGGCTGGATAGCTCATTTTGCAAGAGCTTTGGTACGGTATTCCCGGAGGTCGCTGGTTCGAATCACGCTCAAAGCAGTTTTTCTTTGTTCACTTTTCAATGTACATATTATAGAAAACGTAGACAATCCATCTACTTGTACATCATACATTGCAGCAGTACTAGATACCGGTACAAGGCCTTGAATTTGGTTCTGAAAGGGGCAAGGCCACTTTTCCATTACAAGGGACACTTCCATTGGAAAATCATAATGTCTATGGAAACATTTGCAGGGGGCACCAAGGCCAAGAACCAGGGCAATGAAGACCATGGCCTCCGTTAAATTCTAGACTTGATATTACACTTAATTACAAATATGCTTTGGAAGTGGAAGGTGTGTTTGTCCTTAAACTTCTTTTTCTTGAATGTTTATAATTTTTCAGTGGTTTTTATGGGCAGTGAGAAGTACCCCGATGAGAATTCCTTTGATGCTTTCATCAGGGCACATGGTGGTTCCGATAATGCCTCAACTGACTGTGAACGGGTAAGTTAAGGGTTTATCCTTCAATTATTAGAATTCTTTTATTTTTCTGTTCTTTTTCGTCAGAATTAAAGGTAATATAACACTTTGGTTTTTGTCAAAGAAATTCAGATTCAAAAATGTCAAGGAAGATACAGTAACAGTCATTTATTAAGGCCTATTATTATGATTTTTTCGGCCAGAATCACACACCAAATGAAAACAGTAAATTTAGCTCACTAAAATGGCCGCCTGTGTGTACTTCCTCTGGTTGTGCGTTCATATATTTAAATTGACTTGATTGTTTTTCTTATCATAGACGACCTTCATCTTTGAGATTCATCAGAAGCATTTCAATGAGGGATTGATGCGCTTTGCTCAGTTCTTTACAGCTCCTCTGTTGAAAGCCAGCAGCACAGACAGAGAGCTGGAGGCAGTAGATAGTGGTATGTTGAGTCTTCTATTAGAGAGGTTACGCATTTCAGTGAGGGATTGATGCACTTTGCTCAGTTCTTTACAGCTCCTCTCTTGAAAGCCAGCAGCACAGACCGTGAGCTGGAGGCTGTAGATAGTGGTATGTTGAGTCTTCTATTAGAGAGGTTACACATTTCAGTGAGGGATTGATGCGCTTTGCTCAGTTCTTTACAGCTCCTCTCTTGAAAGCCAGCAGCACAGACCGTGAGCTGGAGGCTGTAGATAGTGGTATGTTGAGTCTTCTATTAGAGAGGTTACGCATTTCAGTGAGGGATTGATGCGCTTTGCTCAGTTCTTTACAGCTCCTCTCTTGAAAGCCAGCAGCCCAGACCGTGAACTAGAGGCTGTAGATAGTGGTATGTTGAGTCTTCTATTAGAGAGGTTACGCATTTCAATGAGGGATTGATGCGCTTTGCTCAGTTCTTTACAGCTCCTCTCTTGAAAGCCAGCAGCACAGACCGTGAGCTGGAGGCAGTAGATAGTGGTATGTTGAGTCTTCTATTAGAGAGGTTACGCATTTCAGTGAGGGATTGATGCGCTTTGCTCAGTTCTTTACAGCTCTTCTCTTGAAGGACAGCAGCACAGACCGTGAGCTAGAGGCAGTAGATAGTGGTATGTTGAGTCTGTTATTAGAGAGGTTACACATTTCAGTGAGGGATTGATGCACTTTGCTCAGTTCTTTACAGCTCCTCTCTTGAAAGCCAGCAGCACAGACCGTGAGCTGGAGGCAGTAGATAGTGGTATGTTGAGTCTTCTATTAGAGAGGTTACACATTTCAGTGAGGGATTGATGCACTTTGCTCAGTTCTTTACAGCTCCTCTGTTGAAAGCCAGCAGCACAGACCGTGAACTAGAGGCTGTAGATAGTGGTATGTTGAGTCTTCTATTAGAGAGGTTACGCATTTCAGTGAGGGATTGATGCGCTTTGCTCAGTTCTTTACAGCTCCTCTCTTGAAAGCCAGCAGCACAGACCGTGAGCTGGAGGCTGTAGATAGTGGTATGTTGAGTCTTCTATTAGAGAGGTTACGCATTTCAGTGAGGGATTGATGCGCTTTGCTCAGTTCTTTACAGCTCCTCTCTTGAAGGCCAGCAGCACAGACCGTGAGCTAGAGGCTGTAGATAGTGGTATGTTGAGTCTTCTATTAGAGAGGTTACGCATTTCAATGAGGGATTGATGCGCTTTGCTCAGTTCTTTACAGCTCCTCTCTTGAAAGCCAGCAGCACAGACCGTGAGCTAGAGGCTGTAGATAGTGGTATGTTGAGTCTTCTATTAGAGAGGTTACGCATTTCAGTGAGGGATTGATGCGCTTTGCTCAGTTCTTTACAGCTCCTCTCTTGAAAGCCAGCAGCACAGACCGTGAACTAGAGGCAGTAGATAGTGGTATGTTGAGTCTGTTAGTAGCACAGACATAAAATACCTATAGACAGACAATAGAGGGCACCAGAGTGTAATTTCAGGAAAAAACCATGGGCAAATTTGTGCGTCACACGATAACAATGGTTTTATGTTCAAAATCTCGCAACAGATTCTGAAAGAGGCCAGTTGCGCAAGTTATCTCGTGCTGGTTCCCTCTTATAAGTCGAGATGAAATTTCAAACATAAAAAGTTTTCATTCAGTTTTAAGATAACTATTTTTCTTCTCGCAGAATTTCAGATGAGTTTACCAAGCGATTATCATCGTAAGCAGCAGTTGATGGGTTCTCTATGTAAAGAAGGGCATCCCATGGGCAAGTTTATGTGGGGTAAGGTATATCAATTAAGAATAAGAGTTCAGTTTGTGATGATGTTGCTGGATGCTGTGGCCTAGTGGTCTGGCGTGTCGTACTCAAGGTCTCGTGGTCAATCTACAGATCATGGGTTCAAATCCAGCCATGGGTAAGTGGCGCTTGCATCTTTGGGCAAGATGCTTTGTCGCATATTGCTCCTCTTCACCCAGGTGTAAATGGAAACCTGTGAGGGTAGAAATGGCTTTGTGTGCTTGATTAGCCTTTGTGCGCTTTACAGCAGCCGGTGCTGTATACTCCCCAGGGAGTTGAGATGGTTGCAGGAATGTTAAAGGTACACGCCGGCTTCAAAGTCCAAAAAAATTAAGAGTGCAGAGTATAACACAATATTTCTAGAACACTGGATGAAGGTTTTCGTGAAAAAAAAATCAGAAATAAGTCGTTTAATTAGGGTTAATTAACGGAAATCAAAATAAGGTCAAAGGTTAGTGTATACACATTTCCAGCCGTAACAAGTGTTAGAAGGATGTGGCACACCAATGGTTTTAGACTGGTGCTCATAGCTGTGACTAAATGTTGCAGCTGCCGTATGAGAATTCCAGGAATGCGATTCACGTATGTTCAAGCCGTACACGATGGAAAAATCATAGGCAAAACATAAACAATTACTGAATTAGGCGAATCCGTCTGTCTGTTGAAAACATAAGACTTTTCAGAATTATTCACAAAATGTTTGTGAGTTGATGCAATGTTTGCGAGTTGACGTAATGTTTGCGAGTTGACGTAATGTTTGTGTGTTGATGCAACGTTTGCGAGTTGACGTAATGTTTGCAAGTTGACGTAATGTTTGCGAGATGATGCAATGTTTGCAAGTTGACGTAATGTTTGCGAGTTGATGCAATGTTTGCGAGTTGACGCAATGTTTGCGAGTTGACGTAATGTTTTCGAGTTGACGCAATGTTTGCGAGTTGACATAATGTTTGCGAGTTGACGTAATGTTTGCGAGTTGACGCAACGTTTGCAAGTTGACGCAACGACTGCGAGTTGACGTAATGTTTGTGAGTTGACACAAAGGATTTTGAGGGCATGATCGATGAAACAATTTTCGAGGGACCAAAACGATTTCCACATAGGCCTATACACACAATATAATTTTGAGAATCACACAAAAAGGTTTTGATATGATGGCATAAATGATTTTCATGTATAAAAGAAATTATCTCGAGGCTTTCTTGCTCCGCGGCTTGAAATTCCCCCCCCCCCCAATGCAACGGAGACCGGGTGAGTGACTCAATGCACGGTCTCCCATCAAAAATGCTACACGTACGGGGAGCGTGGACCGCACTGGTGGTTATCACGGGCCCGTGCCTCGGGCTGAATGCGTCGAAAAACCCCACGGACTGTGTCTGCAGAGGTGGTAGGCACCCGCAGTTACCGGTGTTTTATAAATTCTAAATTTGGCATTTAAATGTTGCTTTATAGCGTTGGAAATTCTTAATTTTAAAAAGGAAATACCCAGGTCGAACAGTTCAGGTTTAGTTAAAAGAAAACCAGCGATTAAACAAAAAGTTATACTAAATTTTGTATAGTAAAAAAAGCTTCTAAACGACTGGAAGTGAAACTAACACATGATCACGTGGGTTTTCTGAGTCAAAATTTTGACTCAGAAAACCCACGTGACTTACGGTTTTTCGTATTTTTCATGAAAACGGCTCAATTTTACCGTTTATTTGTGTGGAATGTTCTATTCTACTTTTGGAAGACCTTTCCAGTCATGATAAAGGCATGCATTGGCGCCAAAAAGCGCCCAAAAAGCGCAACGAGGCCGGCGTGTACCTTTAATGTACCCTAATGACCAGGGATAATAATAATGTAGGAGCCTTGATCGGTTGCCAGATAAGTGCGCCATATATAAATCTATATTTGTACAAATAGTAGACATTGGGAATTAGGGAGCCATTTTCATGTCTACCTAAGGTACCAGCTACCTTTTAAAGACATATTTTTTATAATATAAATTTTATTATAAGGCAGAGAATGCTCTCAATATGAACATATGTCAATGTCAAGTTCATTGGTTTTGGAGGATGTTTAGAAATAGGTACGTCAAGTTTTGTGCACGACCCTATGGGAATGTCTACCTAAGTTCCAATCCTCGGTTATTATTATTATTATGGTATTGGATGTTACTTTGGTTCAGTAGCATCAAGTATTAAGTAACTGTTAGTCTGTTGGTGCTCGACTCTAAAATTTTCGACACTGAACCCATGGTATTTATTTTGATTCTTATAAATCAGGTAATTCATCGACTCTGAAGATTGAACCATTGAAGAGAAATATCAATGTGCAGCAGAGATTAATCGAGTTCAGGAAGAGAATATACTCAGCCCAGTACATGACACTAGCCGTTCAGTCTCGAGGTGAGTAAGATATGGAAGATGAAATTTGTACATATTGAACACAGCTATAACGAACACTGTTTTACCGAATATTTGGCTATACTGAACATCATCCTTGACTCCCAATTTTTATGTACATTGTGTGGGCTGAACATTGTTTACTATAATGAACCACCACTATAAAGAAAAATTTTTGTGCATACCAGTGTGTTTGTTGTAGTGACGTTTATTTGTAATTAAGTGCTTATCAACCAAAATATATACCCAACCTCCCAAAATGCAAAGAGTTTCCAGATTCAATTTATACCAAGTACTTTTTGCTGTTTTTGTTTTTTTCAATTCTTGTAATAAGTCAAAAAGATAAATTTGTTTTGAAGGGTTCTATCATAACTTTTGTAGGAAACCCAATCAGAAATGTTCACAGATTTACTTATAACTTTCAGGGTAAAACGATGAACCTGGTACAAACATACCATTAAAATTTGTCCGCCTGAAATGCTGTAGTTATCCAGAAGTTAGTAAAAAAATAAGACTGAAAACAGTTTTGATCTCGAAGATCAAAACCTCACAATTACAATTACCTCACAATTTCACGTAACAATTGCAACGGTTTTTCGCTGTTTTCTACTGTTACCAATGATCAATTGAGCTGAAAATTTCACAGGTTTTGTTTTTATTCCATGACAAATCAAATTATGAACAGACTGCAGCTGCTCTATCAACTTTACCAAAGTATGGTATAACCTGTAATTATTTCTATTCCAGATATTAATCTCTGTTAACTGTTTGTTCTCTTTCAGAGTCACTGGATACACTTGAAGAATTGGTGAAGCAATCATTCTCCGATATTCCAAATAAGTGAGTTTATTATTGAGTGATCCCACCATTTCTCAGATTGCAGCATTGCTAATGTTGCACGTATCTTCAATGATCCTTGGGATATAGCGGTATTTGAGTGGTTCCATGGCTTCTGACTGCCAAACGAACAAAGATAACTGACTTTTAGGGACACCACCAACATACGGCTGGATAGCTCAGTTGGTAAGAAAGCTGGCACAGTATTCCTGGGGTCGGTCGCTGGTTCAAATCACATTCCAGTCGATTTTTCTTCGTTCAGTTTTCTATGACTTAATATTAAGTAATAAACTGCAGCAAATTGCTTTGAGTTAGGAGGGCATGCCATTTCAATTCTAGAGATGAATAGCTCAGTTGGTAAGAGTGTGGGTACGTTACTCCCGGGGTTGGCGCTGGTTTGAATCCCGCTTTCTGTACCTCATTTATTTCACCACGTTGTTTCCCAACTTCCAGAAAGAATTTCTTTGGGTTTTTTTTAATCTGTTTTTCATCTTTGAATTTGCAGTGGCCTACCAAGACCAAGCTCTATACAGTGTGGGATGCCATTTCCAGCCGAGAAGTTTCATAAGTTGTATAAAGGTAAAGTTTATTTCAAACCCTTTAAAATATGCTATCGTACTTTGGTAGCATACCGAAACTGAGATCTTCACAGATTTACCTATAACTTACAGGGTATAAAGATGGTGATGGTAGAATCATACCATTACAATTTCTGCCTGAAATGCTGTATTAATCCAGAAAAGTGTAAAACCACTTGACCAAAAACAATTTTGATCTTCAGAACATTAAACATTCTGTGGACATATTTTAGAAATACCTTGGGCGTTTTTCACTGTTTTCTCAAAAGGTGGGCACTGTATGGGACTGAAATTTTCACAGATGACTGTTACTGTATCTTTCTTGATGTTTTTACCCATGAATCTGCATTGTTTTGACAAAACCCAAAGTGTAAAATTTAAACTTGATCTGGCAAACAGCTTTTATTTGCTAAAATATCTGCAAGCTAGCCAACGAAATTAGATAGAATTTTATCAAATTGTTTTCTCCTTTATTGAAGTATATCAATTTTCTTCCCCGAAGATGTCGTGATAATTTATATTCTCAATTTGTATTATTTATGTTGTGTTGCTGGTAGTGACATTTCAGCTGCTGGAACTGCTAGCCTTCATCAGGCTACCATCTTATCTGTTATTTCGATGTTTAGAATTTAGTTCATCTTATTTGCTTGATTGATATTTGATGCAGTTGTTCCTGTGCAGAAGGCTCATATACTGGAGATAAGCTGGTCCCTACCAGACCAGAGACAACACTATAGGTGAGTACTTCATGTATATTCACTATCAGTGTATACCTTATGTAAATTTGGTACCAATGTGTGTCTTCAAGTTAT
Source organism: Astropecten irregularis (assembly GCA_963971285.1). NCBI lineage: Eukaryota > Metazoa > Echinodermata > Asteroidea > Paxillosida > Astropectinidae > Astropecten > Astropecten irregularis. The sequence goes on along the minus strand of OZ020253.1, from coordinate 3,502,681 downwards.
ACTGTACTAATGAACACTCTCCGAAGAGCAGAATTGAAATCGCTTCCATTTGAACCAGAAGCACTTTTCTGACTTGAAATGTCTAGCAATTTCAGTTGAAACGTCCCTTATGCAAAATACTTCTCTTACGGCAGATGAGCATATCTTGAAAATTCCTCCTTTTTGAGTTCATTCCAAATATCTGTTTCATGAAAACCTTGTGGAGACTTACATGTATAGACCTACACCTTTAGAATTTCCCTATGGAGACATATTCAATCTATTGTGCTTGGTCTCCACAAGGCACCAGAAATACATTCACAAGAAAAAGCTAAGTCTTCACAAGGATACAAATGGCATTACAAAGGGAAGGGTTATTCATCACGGTAGATACAGATAAGAAGAAAATGTGATCAAAGTCAGGCAATGTCGTGTTGCTGGTAGCGACGTTTTGGCAGCTGGAACTGCTAGCCTTCATTGGGCAACTTTTTTGGTTCAGATTTTATCTCAGAATTGCAGCTTTTTTGTATGTCAGCTCTGTACGACAAAAGTATAAGAAATGTTAAATTTCAGGTTTTTCCTTTATGTTTTCAGATTTCTGTTGTGTGTGGTGACTCACATCCCTGCAGCGATACAAATGATGTTATGTGTGTTCTTTGTCTGATGAGTCACTTCATAAGATCATAAAGTGTGTCTGAGTGGCACATTATTGTAATTGTAATGAATTTTGTTGGGTTCTTTTTCTCCATAGGTGTAAACCTCTGAATTACCTATCTTGGTTGATTGGCCACGAGGGACATGGAAGTATCCTAGCATTGTTAAAGAAGAGGTGAGTTTATACATACATAGAGTTAAATAAAAAACTAGAGTGTGCACTTTGCACGTGATCACTCAAGCATGGCTAGCGGCATTACTTTGTACAATTCATTATATTTTCTTGTCCATCTTTCCCAACCAATCAATACAGCTGGCGCGCGCGCGAGGATATAGGGAAATACGTTTACAACTTTTTTTGTCGCGCGAAAAAAATCACTTTCAATTTCATTTAAAAAACTCACGCAACAAGTCGCACTACTTTCTTGCATAGATGTAAACACGCCCATTGATTTGTGCGGAGTAAAAAATACACGCAACTAGGGCTGTAAGTTTGCGGATAATTTTGTAACCGATTACCCGTCTGGTTTTTCGGTTACGGTTACGATTACCCGTACAACAAAGAAAACAAAGAAAAACAAAGAAATAGTCAGTTTCGATCTTTGAGGAAGTCGGCTGATAACATCTTTTGTCAGGACAATGAATGGCAGAAATCAGTCAGACATCGTGAATTATAAGGCGGTAGAACAAACAAAAAGGTTGGCCCTACATCAATAACGGATCCTGAAAAAACGCCTCCACACAATGACACAACGCAGTCTGTTTGTAGCTCTACGGTCGTAGGTACTGATTTTTTTCTGCTTCTGAAATTCACTGAGAACAAGCGCCGTGAAGGTCTCCGGCCTACATCATTGACAGCCCATGCAAAAACTAGCCAATGACACGATGCAAAGGTGCTCTGCTTGACACGTGCTTATTCCGTCCGTCCAACCCCATTTGTTAAACCACATTATTGGTCTCCGGCCTACATCATTGACAGCCCATGCAAAAACTAGCCAATGACATGATGCAAAGGTGCTCTGCTTGACACGTGTTTATTCCGTCCGTCCAACCACATTTGCCATCCCCATTCAGCCCTTTCAAAGTACTTTCCAGATAACTGCTAAAAGAAGTTTTTTTTATCTTGCCGGTGGCAACGTTCACCCCGCCCTTGCTCCAAGCTGATTGGCCTCCCGGCCAACATCATTGACAGCCCATGCACAGATCAAACCAATCACTGTTCATAGTGTGACTGTGTGGTTTCATGTGTTTATTTCACACGCCCAGCCCAATTGGCTCTGTTCCAACTTGAGTTGACAGTCCCTGGAGAATCAAGAGCCTATCTCCGGAGTGGGGAAAAAACCACCAATGTACTTAAAAAATGAAAGCCGAAACAAATCGGCAATCCCCTGAAAAAAAGATCCCTTGACAAAATCACGATGATCACGATCTACTGAAAAAATCCTTGCCAGCTCCTTCATAAATCTTCATCCCCAAGAAAAGTGTCATCGTGTAAATTCAATCCCTTAAAAATACCAATCCCTGAAAAAATACAGATCCCTGGGGAAAAAAAATCACAACCCCTCCCCCCCAACAAAAAATAATAATGATAATAAAAATTTACCATACCCATTTTAAAGTTCTTACCTCCACAGAAATACAAAGTGTCTAGAAACTCCTAAAAAAAACATTACCAACTTAGAAGAAATCCTGATTCCCCGAACTATCCCAATCCTCTGGAGAAATAAAAGGCTGGTACCCAAGAAAATGCCCAATCTCCCGAAAGAAACAAAACCCTGCCTTTATTTTGCAATCTTGAAAAGATACCAATCCTTTAAAAAAATAACCTCTAAAAAACACCCCGGCAGAAAATCACGATCCCCTGAAAAACAAAATCCCGAGTACTTAAAAAAAAATTAGTCAGCCTCTCAAGAATGAAGTTGAATAGCTGTCGGCTCCGCTGATAATCCTTTGATGTTTTGGGCTGTAATATGATGCCGTCTGGTGAATGGAAACTGTTTGCTACACAAAGGATGTGTCCACAAAGGCCATGTCCACGTCCGGAAGAAGGGGAGATTGGAAAATGTCTGGCTTTTGCTTTGTATTAGCCGGCTTGTCAATCTTCAAAAGATCGTGGTTTTGTGATCAACGACCTTATCTTGCTATTTTTTCTCGGTGAACTCCAGAAGCACTTATGTTTTAAAAAGAAAAGGCCCATAAAAAAAATACACTTCGATTAACCTAACCGCAAAAATGTACCCGGGTACCCGAGCGGACGGTCGGTTACTCGGGTAATCGGTTACAAACTGCAGCCTTACACGCAACATTGTCACGGGACAAAGTTTTTACAGTATGTTTCTTCCATCACCATCTTTATACCCTGTTATACCCTGTATACCCTTTTTTTTGTTACGGTATGCTCCAAAAGTTTGATAGTGCCTTTAATTAGCAAGTAGGACTTCAATAACCACATTGATAATTAATACCGGTCGTTATGAAAAGATTGAAAGTTATGAAAAGACCAGTTTCCACATATTTGTCAATTTTTCGTATATGTGGCATTTTGCAGGGCACTTGCACTGAGTCTCTTCAGTGGTAATTCTGAGACTGGTTTTGAACACAACGATACACAGGCCACATATGTAATATCCATTACATTGACTGAACAGGGCTTCCAGCAACAGAAAGAGGTGCGTTGTAAGAGTGTTTTACTTCTTGTTAGTAAAGTTGTTTTTAAAAGTAAAATTTACTGGAGCGGGATTCGAACTGGCGACCTGTGAATACCGCACAGGCGCTCTAACATCTGAGCCATCCAGCCCTATGTTGGTGGTAACCCCAATAGTCAATTATCTTTGTTCGTTTGGCAGTCAGAAGCCATGAAACCATGCACACACCGCCATACACCAAGGATCATTTCACCGATACACGCAGCAATGCTGCAACCTGGGAACGGTATATGGGGGATCACTCAAAGAGGATACGGCTATTTCATTCAGTCAGATTCCCTTGTGGTTATTTGGTTATTATATTAATTAAAAAGCCGTATCCTGTTAAATTTCAGCTTTTTCCTTGATGTTTTCAGATTTGTTTGTGTGGCCACTCACATCCCTGCGTGATTAACATTAAGAAATTCAAGATAAATATTTGGGAATTGTCGTTCATTGTTATATGTTACAGGTGCTGAGTATTGTATTTCAATACATCAAAATGCTGCAGACAATAGGACCACAAGAGAGGTAAGAAATTCCTTCAAATTCCTTTCATGTACTTGCTCAATAGCAGAATACATTTGAACGGCGATATAATAGTGCTCCGCACTAATTACGTCACAAAATCCCCAGATGTCAGACAAACATTGTCTCACACACGTAGTGTACATGCACGCGCACGTGCACACACGTTTGCATGGTTGCAATGTTTGTCTGAGATCGGGTGCTATCTTTAGCGCAAGTGCGGAGCGCTATTAACACCACTGGATACACAAAAGTTGTTCGTTGTAACCGTTGTATTGTATAGCAATTTTCAGCTGCCGGGGGTGTTCGGCTGCCATTTTTATAAAGCTCCCTCTTGTCCAATGAAGTGGGCTCTCTCTATTATTCTGTATGTGATTTTGTTGTCTTACAGAATATTTCAGGAGATCAAGACGATTGACGATAATGACTTCAGATTCAAAGAAGAGGTATGCGGTGCTTCGAAGGAAAACATATCCGAAATAAGCCATTTGCGTGCTAAATCTGAATAGTATATGGCACATACACTTCTTTCTTTCCTAGACTAAAGACTGTTGCTATGACAATTGATTTGGGGCAAGCTTTTGCATAGCAATACCCATCTCTGGAATGGACTGGTTCCTTTGTGCCATTCTTATCCATTATGAACAGTGCATTGGTGCAAGACGTCTGTTATGTAACTAAGCAAAAGCTTGCCCTGAATCATGTGATATAGCAACAGTGTCTTTAGTCTGGAGAATTGAAGTTTTGCATGTATTTGACTAACTTTCTTCAAATGATCCTCTTTTTCCAAGTTACTTTAGGCCTTTTTCATAGTGAGGTTAATTATTGCTTAAAGGTAACTTCATACTTTGGTTTTTACCAAAGATATGTAGATTAATCAGCAACAATATCAAGAAAGATACAGTAACATTCATTTGTGAAATTTCTAGTTGATACAGTGTCTACTTTATATGAAAACATTGAAGAAAAAAAAAACGCTCACAGTATTTTCAAGTCTTTTCGCAGGAGTTTTGATCTCACCCTGAGATCAAAACTGTTTTTGGTTTTTACTCTTTTCTTGATATATACAGCATTTCAGGCAGACACATTTTAATAGTATGTTTCTACCATTACCATCTTTATACCTTGTAAGTTATAGGTAAATCTGTGAAGATTTCTGTTTCGCTATGCTACCAAAATATGATACTACTTTTAGTGTGTGTTCTCATTGTCTTTAATTTATTTGTTTCAAAATTCAAACCTTTCTGCATCAGACTGAACCCATTGAGTATGTGGAGGCTGTAGCTGAGAATATGCAACTGTATCCTACGGAGGAGTATCTTACTGGACCTCTGATTGAGAAAGACTACGATCAACAAGTAAGGGCTATTATTCTCTCAACAAATTCAAACTTACAAGGGGTTCTGATAAAAATAGCGTCTACCCTTTGCCAAGCTTAACACCTTCAGCCCGTTTTTTTGTTTAACCGGCCTCATTATCAGCTATCGGTCAAACGGAGGTCATCTGGCTGGGCTATATGAGCAGGGAACTCGGTGTAAACTATGCAGGCATGCAGTGGTTGAATACCTCTGCACAATACCCCAAATTCCAGGCGGACTGTATTCTATGCACGCAGCTGTGTTTTCAGAACTCTCAGATTGCAGTCTGCTCGAAAATGCTGATCTATTCAAATGCAAAATTATTGAAAGGTGAACAAAAACAAATTGACTGGAGGGGGATTCGAACTAGCGACCTCCGGAATACCGTACAGGCACTGTGCCGATTGCTCATAATTCGATTTGTCATGCAATAAAAACAAACCTGTGAAATTTTCATCTCAATTGATCATTGGAAATGACGAAAAATTATAGCAATTGTTACGTCAAATTGTTTGGGAATAGCTGTCTCATTTTGTATCTTTCCCGGATCAAAAATGTTTTGGCCATTGGTTTTACTCTTCTCTGGATAAATACAGAATTTCAGGCAAAAACATTTTCACAGTATGTTTCTACCATAACCATCTTTATACCTTGTAAGTTATAGGTAAATCTGTGAAGATTTCTGTTTTGGATTGTTACCAATGTTGTACATGTATATGCCCTTTAATTCATGTTTTGTTGTGTACTATTATTCTCATATGACAGGCCATTGCCTTCTGCACAAATTGCCTTCAAGTAGACACGGCAAATTTTATGCTGCTGTCCAAAAACTTTGAGGGACAGTGTGATCGGAAGGAGGCGTGGTACGAGACGGGTTACAGTGTGGAAGACGTGCCTTTGGAATGGAAAGAAGCCATTAGGGGTAAGTGAACTAGTCAGAAGACGGATATGGGTTTGTTAGCTGTTTGAGCTGCCATTTCTGCACTTGTTCTTGTTGTTGACCCAACCTATCTGGGACCAATTTCATGGAGCTGTTAACCCCTTCAGCCCGGGTTTCTTGTCAGCCCTACATGTTCCAACCTCATTATCAGCCAATGGTCATGTTGTTGTGACCCAATTCCCCAAAACGCTAAAGGTTAAAGTAAACCCACGCCCTCAGAAATAAGGGGACAACAAAAGTCAAACGTAAGCACAATTCACAAGCAAGAATATACGTTGAAATAATAGTGTTGAAAAATATTTAAGGAGCATCTCAAAAATACAATCACTTAAAACAAGAGGTTACGAAAAGTTACAGTGGGGCGAGCAACCAATAAATTCGAACTACCTTAGTCCCTTGGAAAAAGTTCAGCCAACAACGCTTGTCCCCTGTAGTCGGTGTAGGCACACACGAAAGTGAAGTCCCCGATGAATAAGGGACGTTGGCCGATATAAACTCATCGGTGCGTCATCCCAAGTTCCGTGGTCGTACTGTTTTTGTGTCCTCACGACCGGTCCCCGAGACATAGTCGCCCAAGTCACGGGCAGGCTGTGCGGTAAAGTTCGTAGCTCCCGAGAAGTCTCAGCTTTGTTCGTCGGCGGGCAAACTCCTGGTGAAGAACCATTGGTGGGTCGTACCATCGTCGTGTCCTCAGCAAATTGTTAAGTTAAGCAGGGCTAAGTCAATGATCTGATGTTGTGTTTTTGGTGTCATATAATTTGTACATGTGGACTCACTATATCATTTACTGTATTTTGTTTACAGATTTGGAGTTAAATTCGGAACTTCATATACCAGGGCCGAATGAATTCATTGGTAAGAAAATCTGACTATAAATCAAAATGCACTAATCTATACAGTAATCCAAACACAAGTTTTTGAATGGCGCCCTCTTTTGATTAAAAAAGAAAAAGCGGTGGTGTTTTTTGGTCTAAGTGCACTACAACTCCAGCTCGGTATGTGGCCGATTTATTTCTGAAAGGAACACGGAGTTAGAAGTATATTCGGCATGGACAACATCTGGATTTCCCCGTCGGTCTTTTGCTCATGATTAGCTTTCCAGCTTCCCAGATTTCAATAAAAGATGATTGGCGGTGTACAAAATGAACTGACACCACCCCATAACTATACTATACTATATTGAGTTATTCAGGAAGGAAAAGTTCATGAAAGCACTTTTGGAGAAAAAAAAAAGAACTCTGACCTCAAAATGCTCACCATGCTCTCAATAGAAGCATTTAAGATTAATTTTTGTTTTTGTTTTCAATTCCAGCAACCGATTTTGACCTCAAGAATTCTGATGTATCGGACAGTGATTACCCAGAATGCATCTTAGATAGAGAGCAGAGCAGACTATGGTATAAACGAGATTCCAAATTTAACTCCCCACGAGGTAAGTTTGACTCTTGTGTCTTCCAGGTTACCTCATCTTTCATGTGATGACATCTCTCTGTCTCTTGTATCTTCCAGGTTACCTCATCTTTCATCTGATGTCATCTCTCTGTCTCTTGTATCTTCCAGGTTACCTCATCTTTCATCTGATGTCATCTCTCTGTCTCATGTATCTTCCAGGTTACCTCATCTTTCATCTGATGTCATCTCTCTGTCTCTTGTATCTTCCAGGTTACCTCATCTTTCATCTGATGACATCTCTCTGTCTCATGTATCTTTCAGGTTACCTCATCTTTCATCTGATGTCATCTCTCTGTCTCTTGTATCTTCCAGGTTACCTCATCTTTCATCTGATGTCATCTCTCTGTCTCTTGTATCTTCCAGGTTACCTCATCTTTCATCTGATGACATCTCTCTGTCTCATGTATCTTTCAGGTTACCTCATCTTTCATGTGATGACATCTCTCTGTCTCATGTATCTTCCAGGTTACCTCATCTTTCATCTGATGACATCTCTCTGTCTCTTGTATCTTCCAGGTTACCTCATCTTTCATCTGATGACATCTCTCTGTCTCTTGTATCTTCCAGGTTACCTCATCTTTCATCTGATGACATCTATCTGTCTCTTGTATCTTTCAGGTTACCTCATCTTTCATGTGATTACATCTCTCTGTCTCATGTATCTTTCAGGTTACCTCATCTTTCATGTGATGACATCTCTCTGTCTCATGTATCTTCCAGGTTACCTCATCTTTCATCTGATGTCATCTCTCTGTCTCTTGTATCTTCCAGGTTACCTCATCTTTCATGTGATGACATCTCTCTGTCTCATGTATCTTCCAGGTTACCTCATCTTTCATGTGATGACATCTCTCTGTCTCATGTATCTTCCAGGTTACCTCATCTTTCATCTGATGACATCTCTCTGTCTCTTGTATCTTCCAGGTTACCTCATCTTTCATGTGATGACATCTCTCTGTCTCATGTATCTTCCAGGTTACCTCATCTTTCATCTGATGACATCTCTCTGTCTCATGTATCTTTCAGGTTACCTCATCTTTCATCTGATGTCATCTCTCTGTTTCTTGTATCTTCCAGGTTACCTCATCTTTCATCTGATGTCATCTCTCTGTCTCTTGTATCTTCCAGGTTACCTCATCTTTCATCTGATGACATCTCTCTGTCTCATGTATCTTTCAGGTTACCTCATCTTTCATGTGATTACATCTCTCTGTCTCATGTATCTTCCAGGTTACCTCATCTTTCATCTGATGACATCTATCTGTCTCTTGTATCTTCCAGGTTATCTCATCTTTCATCTGATGACATCTCTCTGTCTCTTGTATCTTCCAGGTTACCTCATCTTTCATCTGATGACATCTCTCTGTCTCTTGTATCTTCCAGGTTACCTCATCTTTCATCTGATGACATCTCTCTGTCTCTTGTATCTTCCAGGTTACCTCATCTTTCATCTGATGACATCTCTCTGTCTCTTGTATCTTCCAGGTTACCACATCTTTCATCTGATGACATCTCTCTGTCTCTTGTATCTTCCAGGTTACCTCATCTTTCATCTGATGACATCTCTCTGTCTCTTGTATCTTCCAGGTTACCACATCTTTCATCTGATGACATCTCTCTGTCTCTTGTATCTTCCAGGTTACCTCATCTTTCATCTGATGACATCTCTCTGTCTCTTGTATCTTCCAGGTTACCACATCTTTCATCTGATGACATCTCTCTGTCTCTTGTATCTTCCAGGTTACCTCATCTTTCATCTGATGACATCTCTCTGTCTCTTGTATCTTCCAGGTTACCACATCTTTCATCTGATGACATCTCTCTGTCTCTTGTATCTTCCAGGTTACCTCATCTTTCATCTGATGACATCTCTCTGTCTCTTGTATCTTCTAGGTTACCTCATCTTTCATCTGATGACATCTCTCTGTCTCTTGTATCTTCCAGGTTACCTCATCTTTCATCTGATGACATCTCTATGTCTCTTGTATCTTCTAGGTTACCTCATCTTTCATCTGATGACATCTCTCTGTCTCTTGTATCTTCCAGGTTACCACATCTTTCATCTGATGACATCTCTCTGTCTCTTGTATCTTCCAGGTTACCACATCTTTCATCTGATGACATCTCTCTGTCTCTTGTATCTTCCAGGTTACATCATCTTTCATCTGATGACATCTCTCTGTCTCTTGTATCTTCCAGGTTACCTCATCTTTCATCTGATGACATCACTCTGTCTCTTGTGTATTCCAGGTTACCTCATCTTTCATCTGATGACATCTCTCTGTCTCTTGTATCTTCCAGGTTACCTCATCTTTCATCTGATGACATCACTCTGTCTCTTGTGTATTCCAGGTTACCTCATCTTTCATCTGATGACATCTCTCTGTCTCTTGTATCTTCCAGGTTACCTCATCTTTCATGTGATGACATCTCTCTGTCTCTTGTATCTTCCAGGTTACCTCATCTTTCATCTGATGACATCTCTCTGTCTCTTGTATCTTCCAGGTTACCTCATCTTTCATCTGATGACACCCCTGGTCTACACGTCCCCGGAGAATCTTGTCCTCTTTGACTTCTTAGCGAGCATCTTAGAGCACAATTTGTCGGAGATCGGTTATGAAGCAGACACCGCCCAGTTGGAGTACAGTCTGAAGACAGAGGAAACGGGTCTTGTCATGAAGATGAACGGCTTCAGTCATAAGCTTCCTGTAAGTTGACCAGTGGCTCATCTTATCTTAGGCAGATCTGTAAGATCGATCTTGGATATGACGCATCACGAAACCAACTTCACCAAACACATCTTATCTTAGGATCGATCTTAGGACTTATGAGTATGTTCAAGTAATAACATAGTCGTGAACCAAGACTACTGCTGGGGCTGTTTGTGGGAGCTGTTTGTGGTATATCTTCAGCTGTCGTTAAAGTTTAGCTGTAACTGGAATCCATCCTCTCTTTTTCAACAGCTGTTGTTTGACACACTAGTGGACTACATTACAGACTTCTCAGTGACTCAGGAATTGTTTGATGCAGTCAAGGAATCCATGATCAAGTCTTACTACAATCACGTCATTAAACCAGGGAAACTCAACAAGTAAGTTCATTTGCTTAATGTCATTTGACCAGGAACACTTTCAACTTCAATTTCTTATCAGTGATGGCTGGTTCGAATCCCACTCTAGTCAATTGTTCAGTTTGTTCACTTTTCACTGACTTTAATAATTGAATCCAGTTTTCATTTTTGATGATTTTATTGATTAAAAAGTCTGCATCCTCTTGGAGTGATCCCCCATGTACTGTTTCTCAGGTTGCAGCATTGCTTATGCTGCACGTATCTTAAATGATCTTTGGGATATAGCGGTATGTGAGTGGTTTCATGGCTTCTGACTGCCAAACGAACAAAGATAATTGACTATTAGGGACACCACCAACATAGGGCTGGATAGCTCAATTGGTATGTTGAGCGCCGGTGTGATATTCCGGAGGTCATTGGTTGGAATCCTATTCCAGTCAATTTGTCTTTATTCAGTTTTCAATGACAGTTTAATAATCTTTGAGTGAGTAGTATATAGTTTCAATGCAGTGCTCGTCTACGTCGGTGAAGGGCGAGCCTATTTCGCATAAAACTCAACATGTGTTTTGATGGATTCTTGCGCTAAGACATGTAAGAAACACAGTATTAATGGTAGTATCATATACTCTGGTAGGAATCCAAAACAGACATGTTCACAGATTTACGTATAACTTACAGTGTATAAAGATGAAGATGGTAAAAACATACTGTTAAAAATTTTTTCTGCCTGTATTTTTCCAGAAATTAGTAAAACAAAATACCAAAATCTGTTTTGATCTCCGAGATCAAAATCTCACAATTACAATTACCTTACAATTTTGCGTAACAATTACAACGGTTTTTCACAGTTTTCTATTGTTTCCAATGATCAATTGAGCTGAAAATTTCACAGGTTTGTTTTTATTCCATGACAAATTGAATTATGAACAGACCGCAGCTGTTCTATCAACTTTACCAAAGTATGATAGTTCCTTTAAGCGCTATATAAAATTATGTAAATTGTCATTGAGACCTTACGAGAAGTGCGAACGGTATAGAAGTGCAAAAGTTTAAACGATTCTTACATGGTGTTTCCGCAAACCAATCCACATACCAATTTTTCATCATGCAAAGCCTCAAATCTTTCTTAATTTGTTATTGTTGTTGTTGTTGTTGTTGTTATTGTTTACCCTAGTGATGTGAGGTTATCAATCCTTCAGCAAGTTAAATGGACGCCTGTTGACAAGCGTTGTATAGTCAACAGTGTTACCAGAGACCAGGTGCTTGAATTTGCAGTAAGATTCAAGAAGATCCTGTTCATTGAAGGACTGGTACAGGGAAACTTCACTGCAAAGGTAACGTCTCAAAGTACTCAAAGAGTGGGGTGCTGTGGCCTAGTGGTCTGGCGTGCCGTACTCAAGATCTTGTGGTCAATCTACAGATTATGGGTTCGAAACCGGCCATGGGCTAGTGGTCATGCATCCTTTGGCAAGACGCTTTGTCACATATTGCTCCTCTTCACCCAGGTGTAAATGGATACCTGTGAGGGTAGAGATGGTTTTGTGTGCTTGATTAGCCTTTGGGGGTGTTTACAGCAGGATCTTTCTTTACACCTTTTGCCCATAGATGCTATATAGCAGTTCGTCTCATGGCATGAGAATATTCATGATTGCTTTGTTTTTTCCATTGAAAAACATTGAGTGGGGGTACTGTCTGGAACAAGAGGTTTATTGAACATTTATTGTATCACAAAATTTCACGTTTTTTTTGGTACATTTGATTTGCATTTGAATGGATCAGCATTTTCAAGAAGACCACAATCTGTGAGTTCTGAACAAAGCTGTGTGCATACTTTACAATCTGCCCGGAATTCGGGATATTGTCTGAATTTTGCAAATCAATGGGGGTAACTGTACCACAATGAGCAAATTGTATGGGACAATTAATGTTCATTGAACCTCTTGTTCCAGACAGTACCCGTCATTCAATGTATTTCAATGGAAATAGCAAAGTAATCATGAATATTTTCACACCATGAGGCAAACTGCTATAGATGCTTCCTGGGAAGAAGGAAATCATTGTGTTTTAAGCTGCGTAAAATCTTTACATAAAACTTTATATAATACAACTTGTTTGTTTGCCGAGAGCCATAAGTCCGAATGGTACTGCATTGCAAATCATGCAATGTGAGTTGTTGCATCTCTTTAGTCATTTTGCAGAGAAACTGAGGTCGTGTCCCAAATCTCTGGCTGCGACTGCAAATAACACACAAGTCTAGGAAAATTGCTGCAGTCAGTGGCTAGTGGCTGCCATAGGTGTGTGTGTAATTTGCAGCCACAGCCAGAGATTTGTGACACAACCTAGCTTACTAGATTGACGCATGTTTCCATTAGTTCATCTAGAAAATGTTGTTGCTGTTGCATTTCCAAGCAGACCGCAATCTGTAATCTGTAATAATAAGTCCATGGAAATGGCTGCAGTCACTGGCTACTGGCTACCATAGGTGCGTGTGTAATTTGCAGCCGCAGCCAAAGATTTGGGACACGGCCTTACTCGTAATCAGACTAACACATGTTTTTATTTGTTCATCTAGAAGATGTTGTTGCTGTTGTATCATTCTTGAGATTGTTCTGTTTGTCCTCTTAAACTTCTAGGAAGCCCTCGGATTTGACGAGTCCCTCTGTACAAAATTGCAATGTACGCCCTTGCCCAAAGAACAGATGCCCAAAACGAGGGTCGTTCAGCTGCCCACTGGGTATCAAGTGTGTAAGGTCAAAGGTTACAATGATCAGGATGCTAACTCTGTAGTGACCAACTACTACCAGTCCGGTCCAGGATCCGTCCGACAATTAAGCGTCATTGATGTTTTAGTTGTAAGTATTTGTATGGGCTCTGGTTCGAATCCCACTCTAGTCAGTTTTTCTTTGTTCGCTTTTCAATGACTTGAGTTATAAAAAGAAGCAGAATTTGCATTATTATCGTTTTGTGCAAAAAACTCAAGTCAGTTCACCTTGTGGTTATTTGATGATTGTATTGAGTAAAAAGCCGCATCCTCTTTGAGTGATCCCCCATGTACTGTTTCTCAGGTTGCAGCATTGTTAATGCTGCGTGTATCTTCAATGATCCTTGGGATATAGTGGTATGTGAGTGGTTTCATGGCTTCTGATCTCCAAAAGAACAAAGATAATTGACTACTGTATTAGGGACACCACCAACATAAGGCTGGGTAGCTCAGATGGTAAGAGTGCCGGTACAGTCTTCTGGGGTGTTACTGGTTCGAATCCCACTCCAGTCAATTTTTCTTTGTTCACCTTTCAATGACTTAAAAATTCAGTCAGTTTCCCTTGTAATTATTTGATGATTATATTGATTAAAAGTCTCATCCTCTTTGAGTGATCCCCCATGTACCATTTCTCAGGTTGCAGCATTGCTAATGCTGCACATATCTTAAATGATCCTTGGGATATGAGTGTTTTCATGGCTTCTGACTTCCTAACAAACAAAGATGATTAACTATTTGGGACACTTCCAACATAGGGTCGGATAGCTCAGTTGGTAGAGTACTTGTACGGTATTCAGGAGGTCGGCTGTTTGAATCCCGCTCCAGATGATTTTTCTTTGCTCGCTTTTCAATGACTTCTAGTTCTATTTCTTGTGTAGATGATGATGGAGGAGCCGTGTTTTGACGTCTTACGGACCCAGGAGCAACTTGGGTAAGCTCAGTCATAAATGAAAAGCACTCGTTTTGTCTTCACTTTTACTTTAGCTTCTCTACTTCTGTTGAAAGAAGGCATGCGAATTGGGCCCAATTTCATTGAATTTGTTACCGTTAGCAAAAATTCCTCGCTCATATAATTCCTCGCTTATTAAAGCAGATTTTTTTTGCTTACAGCTTAATCGTAAGCAAAAAACCTGTTACCATATTATGGTAACAGCAAAAATTCCTCGCTTACATAATTCCTCGCTTATCTCCCGCATTTTGCGGGAGATTTGTCTTTTTCGCTACGCTTATAGCAAGGACTTTCCGTAGAATGCACATGACAGCGTGTTAGCAGTATAAACCAAGGTTTAGCCTAGAAATTCTTCGCTAACCGATTAGGTGCCAAATGTTTTGCTTATGGATTCCATGGAATAGAATTTACGTGTAGCAGTGCCTATAAGAATAAAAATAGTCCTTAACGGATTCCATGAAATTGGGCCTTGGTTGCATGAATTCATCTGACAGACAATACTGAAAAAAACTTGACATCCTTTAAATATAGTGCCTTAGAATTATAGCTCAGTTGGTGCAGTGTTCTGGGGGTCGCTGGTTCGAATCCCGCTCCAGTCAACTTTTCTTTGTTGAACTTACTGGATACAAGTTATGATGAACTTCAATCTCAGCTGTGTATAACTGGGGTAGCATATCTGGAAAGTGAGTTTTACGGGGTGTTTTTTACCTACAACGAATACAGCAGGAGCTATTTTGTTTAAAAGCGTCCTCTGTTGGGCACCAGTTTAGTCAGTCCTCTAGGGTTTGTACACAGGGTGTCAAAGTGTTGTCCGGTACGTAGTGGAACTCATTTCGTTTTCCTTTAATTTATATGAATTTTTAAAATAAAACTTCATTCATCAAAGTTGTTTTTGTTTGTTTGTACAGGTACAGTGTTTATCCGACATGTCGGAACAGTTTTGGCATCGTTGGATTTTCAGTTACAGTTGCAACACAGGCCACCAAATATAGGTAAGATATTGGTGCCGGCCAGCTGTTGACTTATATTCAAGGTTTTTGTATTAGGATTTCCAGTGTTATAATTTTCAATGTGTATGTCACAATCAATGATGTCTTATCCCTGGTCATTGGGCTGCGTTTACATTCCTGAAACCATCTCAACTCCCTGGGGAGTATACAGCCCCGGCTGCTTTAAAGCACACAAAGGCTAATCAAGCATACAAAGCCATCTCTACCCTCACAGGTACCCATTTACTCCTGGGTGAAGAGGAGCAATATGTGGCAAAGCGTCTTGCCCAAGGATGCAAGCACCACTAGCCCATGGCTGGATTCGAACCCACAATCTGTAGATTGACCACAAGATCTTAAGTGCGACATGCCAGACCACTAGGCTACAGCAACCCACCTTTATCTATTTTGTTTCTTTTTTATTTCTGTTTTGTTTTAGTGTATCTCATGTTGAAGATAGGATAGACTCATTCTTGGACTCGTTCTGTCAGAAGATGAGCTCCACCGTCACCGAGGATGACTTTAAGACTAACGTGGAGTCGCTGATCAACTTGAAACAGTGCGTGGACAACCATCTCGGAGAAGAGGTTGATAGGAACTGGTATGAAGTCCTGAATCGCTCGTACCTTTTTGATAGACTTAAACGTGAGGTGAGTATTTGAGCTGGGGTTTGTTGTTTTTGCTTTTAGGTAGCATACTGAAATAGAAATCTTCACAGATTTACGTATAACTTACAGGGTATAAAGATGGTGATGCTAGAAACATATTGTTAAAATTTGTCTACCTGAAATGCTGTATTTATCCAGAAAAGAGTAAAACCAGTGACCAAAAATAATTTTGATCTTACAAAACAAAAAGATCAAAAATCCTGTGAAAAGATTTAGAAATAACGTGGGCGTTTTTCTCTGTTTTCTCAAAAAGTGGGCACCGTATGGGACTGGGAATTTCACAGATGACTGTTACTGTATCTTTCTTGATATTTTTGCCAATGACCAAAAAATGTTTTGATCTTCGGAAGATAAAAAATAACAATGATCCAGGGCAAGATTTTGCATAGTGATACCCATCTCTGGAATGGACTGGTTCCTTTGTGCCATTCTTATCCATTATGAACAGTGCATTGGTGCAAGACGTCTGTTATGTAACCAAGCAAAAGCTTGCCCCGAATCATGTGATATAGCAACAGAGTCTTTAGTCTGGGAAATTCAAACTGGGGTGTTTATGTGCAATGAAAGAAACCTGTGTACCAGATACTATTCAGATTTAACTCGCAAAATGGCTTATTAACGGTATAATACATGATTTGTAAAGGTCACAGAACAGCACTTACACTTTGTCTAATTCAGCGTGGACTTGAAATAATAAACCTGTGAAAATCGGAGCTCAATCCGACATCTGACTAACGAGAAAACAGCGACTTAATTTTTCTTATAAAACATAAAAAATGGTTTTGATCTTACCCCGAGATCAAAACTGTTTTCAGTCTTTGTTTGACTAATTTCTGGAAAAATACACTATTTCAGGCGGAAATATTTTAACAGTATATTTCTACCAGCACCATCTTCATATCCTGTATTAAAGTTATACGTAAATCTGTGAACATTTGTGTTTGGGTATGCTACCAATCCTATACAGTACCTTTAAATAAAGCCATTTATGTATATCTTGATATTGATGTCGATTTCACTTTGAATTGCAGGTTGAGGCTCTTCAGACGATATCACTGCAGGAAACGAGAGACTTCCTAGCCGACCACATCAGAGGTGGGGTCAAGTTCCGCAAACTTAGTACTCAGGTATGTGGCAGTTAAACATTAAAGGCGACGAAGTACCAGCAAAAAAGGATTACAAATAGGAACCCACAGATTGGGTACCAGTGTAATGTTTGTATCTTAAACTAGCTGTTTGGACATTGTGTGGAATAAAATGTACACCTTTACAAACTGTACTCCATTAATGTTATTCGTGATTTGTAGGGACTTGTTTTCATGCAATTGGTCAGGCTTGCACTAGGGGCCAATTTCATAGAGCTCCTTTAAGGGAGCATAGGATTTGCAAAGATGTGCGTTTTGGCTGAATTTGGTACTTAAACAGAAGTGAAGGTCTTAAACTTCCTTACAGACGTTGTTTCATGTACCTTTTTACGCTTTGTTCATATAGCAGAAATATGGCCGAAATAATCTTGCCCCCCTCCGAATCTTTCATGGTTACACCACGCTTTCGAAATGCTGAACAGAAATAGCAGAGACCAATGTTTGGCTCATGCTCAACAACTGCCAAAAAGTTTAAACTGTAGAATTTCAGTCAGTTATTTTGTCCATTTTGTCAAGTAGAAACACGCTTTTCACAAACTGAATCATTGTATGTATCTAAAAATAACATCGGAAAAGCATTCCGAAAGTGACAATCACATTAAAGAAGACGTATCCATAAATGTCACGTATGTCGCACATGATTACATAGGTTAACCTGATTTTTTATTGCACTCAGTAACCGGATATGACATTACCTGATTTTGCCCAGCACTAGTTGCATTCACACTTGAATCTTGATCCCCATTTGAACAGAATCTGATCCTATAGCTTTATTTGTATGCTCACTATTCCAGGTGGTTGGTATGGGTAAGCTTGAGAAGCATAATCTGAACACGACGGCTACAGCATCAGTCACAACAGTGGACAGCAAAGGTGATCAGTTTGATGAAGCAGACACCAGCAAGATGGGTCTCGTGTTCCTACCCTTGGATCAGGGCGATAGTTTGACAGTTATCGATTCAATTCGGACATTTAAGGCTGGCCTGACAGTATATCCCGTCACAAAGATTGACCACTGACGGAAAAAAAATTTTCAGGAAAGGTAATTTATGCCAAACAATGATATTTTATATTTAAAAAGAACAAAGATAATTGACTAATACAGACACCACCAGCATAGGGCCAGGTAGCTCTGTTGGTAAGAGCGCCGATACGGTATTCCGGAGGCCGCTGGTTCGAATCCCGCTCCAGTCAATTTTACTTTGTTCACTTGTCAATGACTTAAAATTCAGTCAGTTTCCCTTGTGGCTATTTTATGATTGTAATTTATAATTTTTTTTTTTTAGACTAAAGCTGAATAATTATTTCAATAATTTATATCAAGGTTAAAGATCAGTACAGGATTTGTAGCATACCCACACAGAAATGTTCACAGATTTACGTATAGTAACTTTCAGGATATGAAGATGGTGCTGGTTAGAAACACACGGCTAAAAAATTTGCGCCTGATAAGTGGTGTATTTATCCAAAAATTAGTCAAACAAAGATCGAAAATAGTTTGATCTTATTTTCTTGTGACTCAGATGTCCGATTGAGCTCAAATCTTCACAGGTTTATTATTTCATGTACATGTTTGATCAGACAAAGTGTGGGTATTGTTCTTTGACCTTTACCAATCATGTATTATACCTTTACTATTTAAATGTTTTAAAGATTATAACTGTGAATTAACCAGCGATTGTAACAGAATATGGGACACACACATTTCATGGTCATGGTTCATGGTTTTAACAGTTTTTATCATTGAAAGGTGGACAAAGGTAATTGACTGGAGTGGGATTCGAACCTGCGACCTGCGGAATACCCTACCGGCGCTCTACCTACTGAGCTATCCAGCCATATGTTGGTGGTGACCCTAATAGTCAATTATCTTTGTTCGTTTGGCAGTCAGAAGCCATAAAACCACTCATATACCGCTATATCCCAAGGATCATTTAAGATACGCGCATCATTAGCAATGCTGCAACCTGAGAAACAGTACATGGGGATCACACAAAGAGAATGTGTCTTTTTAATCAATACTGTATAGTAATCAAATAACCACAAAGGAATCCGAGTACAAACTGAATATTTCTGGAAATGTGATCTAAAGATCATTAATTTTCATAATTATTTTATTTTAACTAAATCTAAATAAATACTTGATGAAACCTTTTTTGTCAGTGTGTCAAACTTTTGCACATTGCAAGTAATTGTGTCTTGACCATTGAATGAAATAAACATTAAAACACATTACTGTTTTGCAATCATGTGCAATTTCTTCGGATACGTTTTACATGTACTTGAAACCGACTGGTTAGCTGGGGCCAATTTCATAGAGCTGCTTAAGCACAAAATTTGCTAAGCATGAAAAGTCTTCCTTGATCAAACAGGATTACCAACAAATTTTCATACTGCTTTTGATTTGTATTAGGCCATTTTTTGCTGAGCATAACATTCACAAGAAGTTTTGGCTGGCATACTGATTTTATTTACAAAAGTTTTTGGTGCTTAAGCAAGTTTTGGTGCTTAAGCAGCTCTATGAAATTGACCCTTAGGCTTATGTTTCCCAAGTCCCAACTCACCCCCCCCCCCCCCCCATTTACTAAATACCAGGTCCGCCCCTGGGTGAGCAACATCTTTGATCTCAAATTGCTTTATGATATACACCTGTACATTGATACTGATGCTGTAAACATCTTTGAAGAATTAATGAGCTAGTTAAAGGTTATTTCATAGTTTGGGTTTTGCCTAAGAATTGCAGAATTTCATGGGCAGAGATATCAAGAAAGATACAGTAACTGTCATCTGTGAAATGTATGGTGCCTATTTTTGTGATAAACTGAAAAAGAGGGATGTATACAAGTGAAAGGAACAACATTTAAGCACAAAACGGCAATATTGGTGTCTTAGAAGGCATTAGAAATCATTTTCAAGACATGTTAAAAATGGGTGAAAATTTACAAAAATGGCAAGGGGCCATTAGATCAATTTTTGCCAAAGATTTACCTTTTCTCTAATTGATCGAGAATACCCTAACAGATGTATACAAGTGAAAGGAACAACATTTAAGCACAGAATGGCAATATTGGTGTTTTAGAAGGTATTAGAAATCATTTTCATGACGTCAAAAATGGGTGAAAAGTGACAGAAATGGCAAGGGGTACCCTTGTCGTTTTTACCAATTTGGGCCAAAAATTTTACTTTTTCTCTAATTGATCGAGAATACCCTAACGGATGTATACAAGTGAAAGGAACAACATTTAAGCACAAAACAGCAATATTGGTGTCTTAGAAGGCATTAAAAATCATTTTCATGACATGTTAAAAAATGAGAGAAAATTTAAAAAAATTGCAAGGGGTACGTACCCCTTATATTTTTTATCAATTTTGGCCAAAAATTCATTTTTTTCTCTAACTGATCGAGAACACTCAACGGATGTATGCAAGTGTGAGGAAAAAAGTTTAAGCTCAAAACAGCATTGTTGGTGTCTTAGAAGACATAAGAAATCATTTTCCTGATATGTCAAAAATGGGTGAAAATTTACAAAAATGGCAAGGGGTACCCCTTGAATTCTCTATTTGATTGAGAAACCCCTAACTGATAATTACAAGTCAGTGAAAAGAACAGCTAGCTTTGGTCTTAAGTTGGTATTCCACATTGATGTACTTTGATAATGTTGTAAACGTCTTTGAAGATTAATAAGTTTTAATAACTATTAAAAGATTCGCAGCACCTCATTAATATTCAGCCGGTATAACAATGCGTGGCGCATGCGCAGCACGTTGCTGGCCACTTGCGGGAAATTCAGTCTTCGTACGCAACACGCATCAAAAGCTGGTGGAATTTATGGCATTTTTTCCCTTGTTTCCATCGCCAAAATGTGTGGGTTTTCAGCCAGTGTTGTAGGGGGACATTTGTAGAGTGCACTAGGCATTTTGAGAGATATCCTGGTAACATATTCAGTTTGAAGTCCGAAGATTCGTTGTGCATCGAGCAGCAGTAGACGACGCCATGTTGGTGACCGCGTTATGGGTCAGCTGCAGTGAACCGTGACAGTGCACAAGAGTGAAGTAAGTGAACCATGATCGGTGTTCGCCTGGCATTCCTTAAAAAAACTTTGTTAAATGTTCCTAATACAAGTAACAAACTGCCGGTAACTGTTAAATGACCTAAAATCATACAAACAAATACTACAAGTGACGCGTTTTAAATCCTAGCACTCAGTCAATGTTCTTATCGAAATATTGCAAATACATAATAACAAAACAACACAATGCAATTTCAAAACAGAAGCTCAACTTTGAATTTCCAATTTATTTTCCGGTTCAAGACCGAAAAAACGGGGTTAGTGTAGTTTACGCCACCCATATTATTTTCAGTATTTATTTACCTTCTTCTGTTCCAAAATGAGATTCGTTACTTAAAGCAAATTTATTCCTGGGTCCTGAAAACCCTAAAATGAACTTATTTCGGCAATATTTCAGTGAAAACAAAACAGTTTCTTACCCAAATAAATACTAATAAATAATATGGGTGGCGTAAACTACACTAATGCCGAAAAAACAATACATGTATGTGTTTTTGGCTACAATGAAGATGAGTACGTACGTAGGTCTTCATGATTATACACGTACCACGTTTCGTAATTTCTGTATTTTTATTGTCATAACAATGAGTAACATTATATTTTGATCGCCACACTTGTACTTGCTTTTAGTTGTACTTATAAAAGAGCACACCAAATGAAATGTTCACAGATTTACATTATAACTTACAGGGTATGAAGATGGTGGTGGTAGAAACATACCGTTACATTTTTTCCGCCTGAAATGGTGTATTTATCCAGAAATTAGTAAAACAACGACCGAAAATCTTTTTCATCTTTGAAAAGATAAAATATAAAAGAGAAAAGACTTAAGAAATACTGTGGCCGTTTTTCACTGTTTTCTCAAAATGTGGGCAGCATCATGGGACTGAAAGTTTCACAGATGACTGTTTCTGTATCTGGCTTGATATTTTTGCCCATGAATCTGTATTTCCTTGATAAAAACCAAAGTATGATACTACCTTTAATTGAAACAGATCTTATTCCAATAACTAAGGGAGGAATTTGGAAATAAAAAAACTCTCTATTTTACAATATGGCAACCTGCCACATGCAGCGTGACTCTATGTCCTTGCGTAGATCACCTGCTACTATCTAGACATTTTGATGAGGCTGGTGTCCTGGAACCTTCCCGCGGTGGCCTTGTTTAAACCAATCTTACCAGGATAATAATAAAATGACTATGGAATTTCCTGTCTGTCAATTACATAAATTACATTCACTTCGTGAATTTCGCCTCTATATCCTATTGTTTGTACTTTGTCAATTTTGAGTGTCGCGTGTTCGAACACTCGTGTAGAACGCCTTTTACTTATTTTTTTTTTCGCTTTAATTTCATGACAATGTTCAAATATTAGTTCCGGACATCTTAAAGTAAGATAGTCGAGTTGGTGTAGCTGGATACGCTCTCGGCTATGGATCCGAATGTCCCGTGTTCGACTCCGCGGTGATGAAAAAAAGGGAGTTTCATTCTTTTTTTTTCCCTGTAACTTTCATAGAAAAAAAGTGCAAAACTCTATTTTATTTTATTTTATCTAGTAGGGGGAGCACTCTCCACGAGACTCGCCTCTCCACGGGACTCCTGCTCCGGAAGGTTCCTTTTTCCTCTGGTACCCGGGGTGGCTCGAACCCGGGATCTCCTGCACGGGGGTGGGGTCCGCTTCCCCTTGCCCCTGGACTGGGGCTTCATACGTATATCTAATCACGCACAAGCTTCATACGTATATCTACCATCAATCACAGACAAGCTTCATACGTATATCTATCATCAATCACAGACAAGCTTCATACGTATATCTATCATCAATCACGCACAAGCTTCATAGGTATATCTACCATCAATCACGCACATGCTTCATACGTATATCTACCATCAATCACAGACAAGCTTCATACGTATATCTATCATCAATCACATACAAGCTTCATACGTATATCTACCATCAATCACGAAGAGGCTTCATACGTATATCTATCATCAATCACAGACAAGCTTCATACGTATATCTATCACCAATTACAGACAAGCTTCATACGTATATCTATCATCAATCACGCACAAGCTTCGTAC
The DNA here is from genome assembly GCA_963971285.1 of Astropecten irregularis. Taxonomy (NCBI): domain Eukaryota; kingdom Metazoa; phylum Echinodermata; class Asteroidea; order Paxillosida; family Astropectinidae; genus Astropecten; species Astropecten irregularis. Next base: position 3,479,345 of record OZ020253.1, on the reverse strand, counting down.
GTATATCTACCATCAATCACGCACAAGCTTCATACGTATATCTATCATTCAATCACGCACAAGCTTCATACGTATATCTACCATCAATCACGAAGAGGCTTCATACGTATATCTATCATCAATCACAGACAAGCTTCATACGTATATCTATCACCAATCACAGACAAGCTTCATACGTATATCTATCATCAATCACGCACAAGCTTCGTACGTACATGTATATCTACCATCAATCACGCACAAGCTTCATACGTATATCTATCATCAATCACAGACAAGCTTCATACGTATCTACCATCAATCACGCACAAGCTTCATAGGTATATCTACCATCAATCACAGACAAGCTTCATACGTATATCTATCATCAATCACGCACAAGCTTCGTAGGTATATCTACCATCAATCACGCACAAGCTTCATACGTATATCTACCATCAATCACGCACAAGCTTCATACGTATATCTACCGGCATCAATCACGCACAAGCTTCATACGTATATCTACCATCAATCACGCACAAGCTTCATACGTATATCTACCATCAATCACGCACAAGCTTCATACGTATATCTACCATCAATCACACACAAGCTTCATAGGTATATCTACCATCAATCACAGACAAGCTTCATAGGTATATCTATCATCAATCACGCACGTCCATGCTTCATACGTATATCTACCATCAATCACGCACAAGCTTCATACGTATATCTACCATCAATCACGCACAAGCTTCATAGGTATATCTAGCATCAATCACGCACAAGCTTCATACGTATATCTACCATCATTCACACACAAGCTTCATAGGTATATCTACCATCAATCACAGACAAGCTTCATACGTATATCTATCATCAATCACGCACAAGCTTCATACGTATATCTACCATCAATCACGCACAAGCTTCATAGGTATATCTACCATCAATCACGCACAAGCTTCATAGGTATATCTATCATCAATCACGCACAAGCTTCATACGTATATCTACCATCAATCACGCACAAGCTTCATACGTATATCTACCATCAATCACGCACAAGCTTCATAGGTATATCTACCATCAATCACGCACAAGCTTCATACGTATATCTACCATCAATCACGCACAAGCTTCATACGTATATCTACCATCAATCACGCACAAGCTTCATACGTATATCTACCAATAATTGCTACCATCAATCACGCACAGGCTTCATACGTATAGCTACCATCAATCACGGCACAGGCTTCATACTTTTAGCTACCATCAATCACGGCACAGGCTTCATACTTTTAGCTACCATCAATCACGCACAGGCTTCATACTTTTAGCTACCATCAATCATGCACAAGCTTCATACGTATAGCTACCAATTTAGTAACATATCAATCACACACAGGCTAGTCATACGTAAAGCTACCATCAACCACACTCAGGCTTCAAAGTGAAGCAAATTCCTGTGAATTGCTGCCAGAATTCTTGTGTGATTTACTGCCAGTTCCTGTGAAATTTCTGACAGAATTTCTCCGAAATTTTGCCAAGTCCTGTGAACTGCCAGTTTCTGCAAATTACCGCCAGTTCCTGGGAATTACTGCCAGTTCCTGGGAATTACTGCCAGTTCCTGGGAATTACTGCAAGTTACTGCAAATTACTGCCAGTTCCTGGGAATTACTGCCAGTTCCTGGGAATTACTGCCAGTTCCTGCAAATTACTAGTAGTTCCCCCAGTATGAAGTAGTGCCCCCCGGTAGTTCCCCTAGTAGTTCCCCCAGTATGAAGTAGTGCCCCCCGGTAGTTCCCCTTGTAGTTCCCCCAGTATGAAGTAGTGCCCCCCGGTAGTTCCCCTAGTAGTTCCCCCAGTATGAAGTAGTGCCCCCCGGTAGTTCCCCTAGTAGTTCCCCCAGTATGAAGTAGTGCCCCCGGTAGTTCCCCCAGTATGAAGTAGTGCCCCCGGTAGTTCCCCCAGTATGGAGTAGTGCCCCCTAGTAGTTCCCCCAATATGAAGTAGTGCCCCCTAGTAGTTCCCCCTAGTAGTTCCCCCAGTAGTTCCCCCAGTAGTTCCCCCAGTATGGAGTAGTGCCCCCTAGTAGTTCCCCCATTAGTTCCCCAGTATGGAGTAGTACCCCCAGTATGTTTGTCATTGTAATATGGTAGGCCTAATTCTGATCGGCTGTTCTCTTGTTTTCTGTCTCCTAGTGTTGGCAGAGCATCCGGACATGAGGCAGATCATGGCCGACGTAGCCAAGGAAAGACTACAGAGGTAGTGCCGAGAAGGACGGGTACCAGACCGCCGATGACGAAAACGATGAGTCCAATTAAAATCCAGATGAACTTAGTCCAAAATAGTCCAAAATGTTTGTTAAACGCAAGAATCCAAAACTTGAGTTAGTATAACTTAATATTTGACGACTCCAAACAAAGAACAGACAATTATATTGTTCTTTCCAAAGAAACAAGTCACTGAAATAAGAACACAGTTACAAATGAATTTATTCCAATATTATTTCTTTATTGGAGAAAAAAAAACAATCACAATATTTATGTACAATTGACATGCCAAGATCTGATGAATGTTTTCATGTTTTATGCCCTATAATTGGAGAAAAATCTCTACAAAAAATATTCTGTTCTGTAAACGAAGAATTTGATGTGCTCTAGCCATGACACGTCCCTCGATAAGTTTTTCAGATTGCGACTCAGTTTAGGACTTGATTTCATCGAAATTCATGACACCTTTTGATTTCCAACCCCCCTGTTTTCTGAAGGCTAAATCTGCCCTAACTGTTCGCCTGCACGGAGCCAAACAGTTGCTATCCTCTGACAATGGTTTCTTCTCTCAAATTGTTCATGTAATCCCATTAACATCAAACCAATCTGTATTTCACTGGCAATTGAATAGGTACTTAACCACAAAACCACAAAGCATTACCTTGAAGTTTGTAAGTCCATGGTAAGTCTAACATTCTGTACCAAATGCTCGTTTTATGAATATGGAATCAAGTATAAGCTTCACTTTATGCTAAATACTTTACTAGAAGTATTTACTTGGAAGCACCTGCTAGTTTTTATGAATACGAGCCATTGACTCACCTAGTGTATATGTACATGGACGCGCACACCCACGCACGTGTGAATTTTTAGCTATTTTTAGCTAGCGCGGAGCGCTATTACTGCCAATTCCTACCAATTGCTGCCGGTTCCTGCGAATTACTGTTAATTCCTGCAAATTCCTGCGAATTACTGCCAATTCCTGGGAATAACTGCCGGTACCTGGGAATTTCGGCCACTTCCTGCGAATTACTGCCAATTCCTGCGAATTGCTGCCAGTTCCTGCGAATTACTGCCAATTCCTGCGAATTACTGCCAATTCCTGCGAATTGCTGCCAGTTCCTGCGAATTACTGCCAGTTCCTGCGAATTGCTGCCAGTTCCTGCGAATTACTGCCAATTCCTGCCAATTACTGCCAATTCCTGCGAATTGCTGCCAGTTCCTGCGAATTACTACCAATTGCTGCGAATTGCTGCCAGTTCCTGCGAATTACTGCCAGTTCCTGCGAATTGCTGCCGATTCCTGCGAATTGCTGCCGTTTCCTGCGAATTGCTGCCGTTTCCTGCGAATTGCTGCCAGTTCCTGCGAATTGCTGCCAGTTCCTGCGAATTGCTGCCAGTTCCTGCGAATTTCTGCAGATTCCTGCGAATTGCTGCCGATTCCTGCGAATTGCTGCCGTTTCCTGCGAATTGCTGCCAATTCCTGCGAATTGCTGCCAATTCCTGCGAATTGCTGCCAGTTCCTGCGAATTACTGCCAATTCCTGCGAATTGCTGCCAGTTCCTGCGAATTACTGCCAGTTCCTGCGAATTGCTGCCAGTTCCTGCGAATTACTGCCAATTCCTGGGAATTGCTGCCAGTTCCTGCGAATTGCTGCCAGTTCCTGCGAATTACTACCAATTGCTGCGAATTGCTGCCAGTTCCTGCGAATTACTACCAATTGCTGCGAATTGCTGCCAGTTCCTGCGAATTACTGCCAGTTCCTGCGAATTGCTGCCGATTCCTGCGAATTGCTGCCGTTTCCTGCGAATTGCTGCCGTTTCCTGCGAATTGCTGCCAGTTCCTGCGAATTGCTGCCAGTTCCTGCGAATTGCTGCCAGTTCCTGCGAATTTCTGCAGATTCCTGCGAATTACTGCCAATTCCTGCGAATTGCTGCCAGTTCCTGCGAATTACTACCAATTGCTGCGAATTGCTGCCAGTTCCTGCGAATTACTACCAATTGCTGCGAATTGCTGCCAGTTCCTGCGAATTACTGCCAGTTCCTGCGAATTGCTGCCGATTCCTGCGAATTGCTGCCGTTTCCTGCGAATTGCTGCCGTTTCCTGCGAATTGCTGCCAGTTCCTGCGAATTGCTGCCAGTTCCTGCGAATTGCTGCCAGTTCCTGCGAATTTCTGCAGATTCCTGCGAATTGCTGCCGATTCCTGCGAATTGCTGCCGTTTCCTGCGAATTGCTGCCGTTTCCTGCGAATTGCTGCCAATTCCTGCGAATTGCTGCCAGTTCCTGCGAATTGCTGCCGTTTCCTGCGAATTGCTGCCGTTTCCTGCGAATTGCTGCCAATTCCTGCGAATTGCTGCCAATTCCTGCGAATTGCTGCCAATTCCTGCGAATTGCTGCCGGTTCCTGGGAATTACTGCCAGTTCCTGCGAATTACTCCCAATTCCTAACAGTCTACATACGTATATCTACCATCAATCACTCTCAGGCTTCATATGTATAGCTACCATCAACCACACGCAGGCTTCAAAGTGAAGCAAATTCCTGTGAATTGCTGCCAGAATTCCTGTGATTTACTGCCAGTTCCTTATCCACTAATAATTAAACCATGTACATGTATGCAATAGAATATTCATGAACATATTAACCTTCAGACCGAATATTCACTACAAAACTGAAAAAGAAAATGTGAAATTTGCGCTGAAAAGAAATTATGATTGAATCATTTTTATTGACTGAAGTTGTGTACAATATCTCTTTAAATCAAAATATCAGAGAGAACATAAGCAAATCTTAAAACAAATGCAACAGACTAAATGAGGTAATTGTTATTATAAGTGTTCAATTAAAATTGGATAGAGCGGGTGGGTAATTAAATGAATAAAACAAATGATGGTGAATGTGCCAGAAATAAGCTAACGTAGAACAGTTTAATTTCGGAGTCGTGGAGCATTTCATTTATACGTCATTTCATTTATAAAACTCAAAAAAGTAACCATAATGTGGTCACCGATAGCCTGTACACCATTCATCGTACCAGAAATATTAATAAGTATGGACTCATTTTATGTTGTATGTAAATATTTGTTATAATTTAACATTCTAAAATATTAAATAGTTTTTCAACTGAAGGATATGCAAATTTTCATTCAAATTCCTTATCACATGCAATGTCTTCAAAATAATCATCCGAAACAGAATGTCTGAATATATATTTGAAAATCAAATAATGTTGTCAAAAATTGCAAAAAATCGGTTGCAAGATCAAGTTTAAATGATCCATATAAAAGTAATTTCGGGGTCGAATTTTTTTAGGCAATTTAAGCACTTAAAAAATATACTTGTGTGTATTTGTTTTAATGTGAGTATTTATTTCACATTCATCATCATTTCTGTACATATACATTTTATGGATATAACAAGGCAAAGGTAATAGTTTTGGGACGTTGAATTTAAAGACTTATGAGTCTTAATCAATATTGACTTACATTATGTGGATCAGCTTGCGGAAACACCATTTAAGAATCGTTCGTACTTTCACGCTTCTATTTCATTCGCACTTCTTGTAAGGTCTCTCGGAGACCAATTGTCACCATGCAAAGCCTCAAATTTGTCTTGACTTACAATATGTAAGCATTGAAATAAGAATACATCATCAAAAAGGACCACTTCATATTGATAATAATGAAGAATGTTATTTAATTAACTTATTTCTATGAAAAGATTGGCTGAATGCCATGTCCACATTATTTCTCAGGGAAATGTTGATAATAACAATTAGTAAGAATGACAGAACTTAAAGCCACCATAAATATGAAAATTCATTTTGTTGAATTTGAAATCAAACATGCGTGGCATTAAAAAGAAAAGTCTTGCATTAAATAGTTTATACAAGTAATAAACTCCTGCAAACTGCTCATCAGCCAAAATAATGAATTGAAATTTATCAAAATGCTTGAAGTTAGGAAGGCCTGACGTGTTTTGATCCTAGCAGGATCTTTCTCAAAGGCTAAAATATTAAATAGTTTAAGCGTTCACATTTGATTATGAATAGCAAAAATCACGCCTCTTATTATAAATTTGACCTTTCCTTCAAAAAAAGAGAGCATATTAATTATACTTTTTAATATTCTGTTGGAAGTTCATGTCAACATTATGTACATTATATGCAAAATTTGATTGACTTTCACTTGCTTGAATCAGTGGAAGAAAATGTGCAAACTGCCAAAATTCAAAAACCAGTATTTGTGCATTTTAGGCTCAAAATATGCAATTGACAATTGTACATTTTCAAAAGCATAAACTACATGAAACCCTGTGAAACTGTTTTCATAGGACTTTAAATTAAAAGGTAATGACCTTTCCAATGAAACATCATGAGCACATTGTTTGGACACAGGAATTATGATATGTGTACCAGAGTGAATTGAAAAAAAAAAATAATATACACCAATTGATGTATTTATGGGTGCACTATACATCGTAACTTACTATAAATGGTAGGACTTATGATGCATCGCAGCTCTATGTACAAATGTACATGGAGGATAAGATGAGTTATCCTTCGTAACTCAAGTTACGATCACTGCCCAGGGGTCGATTAGTAACTCATTGTAACTTACTATCAATGGTAGGACTTATGATGCATTGCAGCTCTATGTACATGTAGGATACGATGGGTTATCCTTCGTAACTCAAGTTACGATCACTGCCCATGGGTCGATTAGTAACTCATTGTAACTTACTACCAATCGTAGGACTTATGATTCATTGCAGCTCTATGTACATGTAGGATATGATGGGTTATTCTTCGTAACTCAAGTTACAATCACTGCCCAGGGGTCGATTTCAACAAACTCATTGTAACTTTCTATCAATCGTAGGACTAATGATGCATTGCAGCTAATGTAGGATATGATTGGTTATCCTTCGTAACTCGAGTTATGACCAATCGTAGGGCTTTGTAAAATCGACCCCAGAAATATTATTGTGAAGTGTGTTTTTTTTCTCCAGATGATAAAATAATGTGCCGTAAAAGAATAATTCAATAATAAATCAATAATTTGTTATATTTAATTTTCATTTCAGCAGAGCTATATCTATATCTAATGTCCTTTATCATTAAGTGATATGATTAGAATATAGTAATTCATTGTATTGGGTTTGCACAGCCAATGCTTACAAAGGTAGTATCATACTTTGGTAGGATACCAATCTTCACAGATTTACTTATAACTTACAGGGTTTAAAGATGGTGATGGTAGAAACATACCGTTCAAATGTTTCAGCCTGAAATGCTGTATTTATCCAGAAAAAGAGTAAAACCAAAGACCAAAAAACAGTTTTGATCTTAGGGAGATCATAACTCTTGTAAATAGATTTGAAAATGAAGGCAGCATTTTTCACTGTTTTCTCAAAAAGTGGGCACCGTATGGGACTGGAAATTTCACAGCTGACTGTTACTGTATCTTTCTTGATATTAGTGCCGAAGAATCTGCATTTCTTTAGCAAAAACCGAAAGTATGATATTACCTTCAATTTGGTGTAACAATATATTAAATATGTATATCATTTCCAAAGTAATTCAGAAACCTTCTCCACAGTTAGGGTTTTCGGAGGAGTTCTGGTAGCAAAAATAAATGTGGCAAATTTGACTGGAAACTTACAAAGAGTCTGATTATTCATAAGCTTCCATTGGTGGACAGGAACATACGAGATTCTGGTCGCCGTAGACGTCATCGATGCGACCAACAGAGGGCCAGAATTTGGTGTCTGGTTTCACAAATTCCTGCAAATTAATTGATATAACAGACAAAGGAAAAATCAGTTGATGTCATGCCAATGATTTTCAGACCACAAACAGTTGGAGGCTTAAGCTTTAGGTTTCAAGCTCCAGCTCTGACATCCATATGCTGAAAATATAGGCTGTGGTTTTTCATTGAAGCTGAAGCTCTGTTTTCTTGTTCAAACCAGAGAATCTACTTCCGAACTGCAGCCAATAGCGTCTATTTTGATACCAGTTTTTTCAGAATGGATTCACGAAATGGAGCCGGAGCCGTAGCCTCCGTTTCATAAACATCCATAGTTTGAACCCAAATGGACGTAGGGTTTGTTCTGAATGGGTGTATGAAGTTTGCCCCTTTAAGGCATTATCTACTGGCTTATCTGGTGGGGTGGCAAGGGGGGCACATGCCCTGGGTTCCACTTTTTAGGGGCGCAAAAAAAAATATAGTGTACCTGTACTGTTGGAGTTATTGGAAATCTAATCCAATGAACAAACAAAGAAAGATTCCAATGCGCCGTATTTTTTAACGCAAGAGGGCGCTGTTAGATACAACTTTACTTACTTTCTGGGGGTATGGTCCGATTAATTATCAATTGAGCAGAGGTCATTTACAAAGACAATTTTGTCTTTTGGGATACGATAGAAGTGTATATTTTTACTATGACATGTACGAGTTGTATTCTGACACAGCGGTACACAACAACAACGCATTGTCAAATGACCCCCGGAAGTTATACGAAGCGCCCTCACTTGTTCAAAAATACCGCGCATTTCAAATTGTCTGATTTCTTTTCCCATTGGCATTAGAAGTTGAAATTAGGGCGCAATTTTAGCACTTGCCCTGGGCGCCATTTCCCCTAGATTACACAGCTGGCGTGACACATGATGACGTACATGTTCAGCATACTTGTACATTATCATGGACCTTTCTTAGGACCAAGTTTCATTAAGATTGACGGCCATGTACAAAGACTATGGGAATTCCAATGATAAGAAGAGGAGGAAGAAGAAAGAAAAATCTGAACAAAAGCAAAGGCTTTTCCCCTTTGCTCAGAAAAGCAACAAATATTTATACTGTGGATGTTGGCCTGTCAGACAATGGATGTAGGCCTCTTTTGATTTGGGAAAGCAAACTTTCCCCTTGCAAATGGCTGTGACTAGTGGTTAACCATTGTAACACTCTTGGAATGGGTACCGTTCTCCTACAGACTCTACTACAGTAGTATCCTACTTACCATAGGGAAGGCAGCTTGCTCCCTTGTATACGGCCATGGCCAGTGGTTGGCCATTACAATACTCTGAGAATGGGGAGCGTTCTTCAGCGGACTCTGCTCCAGCGCTATCCTACCGTCGATGATTTCATCGATCTCCTCTCGGATATCTGGGTAATATAAGGATAATCAATAAACAATTTACAAAACTTCCTAACCTTTTCAGCCTGTTTTTGTTGTTGCTTTGCTTGTAGCGGCCTCATTATCAGCCACTGGTCAAATAGAGGTCATCTGGCTGGGCCATGTGTGCAAGGAGCTCAGTGTAAACGATGCGGGCACACAATGGTTGAAGACTGGCACACAATATCCCAAATTCCAGGCGGACTGTAATCTATGCAAGCAGCTGTGTTCAGAAGTCACAGATTAGGTCTCCTTGAAAATGCAGATCTATTCAAATGCAAGGGGGTAAATGTACCACAATGAGAGAATTCTTTTGGGACAAACCAGGTTCATTGAACCTCTTGTTCCAGACAGTACCCCCATTCAATATATTTCATTGGAAATAATAAAGCAATGACTCTCACACCATGATGCAAACTGCAATAGATGCTTCCCAGGCAGAAGGGATTAAGGAATCTTTTTAGATATGAGAACCCAGAGAAAAACCCTTGTAGCATAGGAGAGAACCAATGCACAACTCTACTCACATATGACCAAAGCCGGGATCGAACCCAGGCCACATTGGTGAGAGGCGAGTACATAATGCACTCGCCACCTATGCGGCCAAAAAGACCAAAAGGGAAAGGTATTCGTGCACTAAAACAGAACTAATACACAACGCACTCGCACCAGATGAAATAATCATGCATATGGAAACAGGTTTATAACACTTCCACTGTACATGGGTCTGCTGTTTCGTGCATGAGATCAGTGATCCTGCTGCTCCGGATCCCATTTTCGTATATCCTGCATGGGACGTGGATCTGCTAGATCACTGATCACGTGCCTGAAACAAACAGTCATTATGAATGACTTACGGAGCATAGCATCACAGAATCGATCTAACTCGGCCTTGTTTTCACTCTCTGTAGGTTCAACCATCAGGGTATTGGTGACTGGCCAGGACATGGTAGGAGCATGGAAACCTGCAAATGAATACAAGAGTACATTGAATTATTTAGTACTTGCTAATTTCATAGAGCTGCTAAAGCACAACATTTGCTTTAAGCATGAAAAGTCTTCCTTGATCAAACATTATTGGATTAAATTCACCCCGCTGACCCCAGCTAGCTCAGTGGCCTATAATTGGTATGGCATCTGCACTAGTAAGCAGGAGGTTGTGGGTTCGAATCCCACCTGAGCCAGCGCATGATTTTGTCATGTGCACTCAACAAGTACTGAGTATGCAGTGCTCATCCACGTCGGTGAAGAGCAAGCCTAATTTGCAAATTTTCATGTGATATTTACTGCTTTTGACTTGTATTCGGCCATTGTTTGCTGAGCATAACATTCACAAGGAGTTTTGGCTTGCATATTGATTTTATTCACCAAGATTTTTGGTGCTTGAGCAAATTTTGGTGCTCATGCAGCTCTATGAAACTGGCCCCTGGTATAGCATGTATCAACCCAAGATTGCAAAGTGGAACGCCACTATAATGCAGAATGGAGGCATCAGGGGGCATGATGCATCTGTCACTGATGGCCTAGATGACTGGCTGTGCATATACTGTACCCTTTGCTTCCACAAGTCTTTGAAGAGCAAGTTGTTAATAGCGCTCCGCACTTGCACTAAAAATAGCACCGGACCTCAGACAAATATTGCAACCATGCACACGTGCATGGGTGTGTACGCGTGCATGTACAGTCGTGTGTGAGTCAATGTTTGTCTGACATCCGTGAATTTTGTGACGTCATTAGTGCGGAGCGCTATTGGGCCTTTAATTCCCATTGCAATGGTTACTGATGGGCCATCTTGCCCACAGTTGCATGCCCACTAATTCAGACATTTTGTTCAAAAATCTTAAATTTAGACCTTTCTTCAGTCAAAATTACATGTATTTTTTAAGATTCATTGTGTCAAGCAGTCTGATGAAACTGATAGCTGAAATGATAGTGAAATGTCACTTAATAGCGAGTACATTATTCCATCCTTACAATGGATTTGACATAATAAATCTCAATATACAATTCAGATGAATATGTTCTTTAAATATGAATATTCAATATCCGCCACTTTAATTTCCGGAGTTCCTAATTTTCTGTGACACTTACCAAAGTCCTGCAACCGTTTGGCAATATCAGCTGCTTCCACACCACATAGCTGCTTAAACTCTCTTGTGTCGATGATGAACTCGTGAGCGATGTAACCTGTGTGCAGAAAACAGATATTGTTTACATATTACATTATTCATGCAATTTTTCTTTGTTCACTTTTCAATGACTAATCCAGTCAGTTTTAAAGGTAATATCATACTTTACTTTTTGTCAAAGAAATACAGATTCATGGGCAAAAATATAGCAACAGTGATCTGTGAAATTTCCAGTCCCATACAGTGCCCACTTTTTTAGAAAACAGTGAAAAACACACACGGTATTTAAAAAATCTTGTCACCCTCATTTTTTTTCTTTCAAAGATCAAAATTGTTTTTGGTAACTGGTTTTACTCTTGTCTGGATTAATACAGCATTACAGGCAGAAAGATTGTAACGGTATGTTTCTACCATCATCATCGTTATACCCATGTAAGTTATAGGCAAGATTTCTGTTTAGTATTATGTTATATTTAAGCTGATCTCCTCATGATAACAATACCTGTATGAACATTCGTTTGCAATACAATGTATTGTGAAGAGGAACAATATGTGACAAAGCATCTTGCCCAAGGACGCAAGCACCACTAGCCCATGGCTGGATTTGAACCCACAATCTGTAGATTGACCACAAGATCTTAAGTACGACATGCCAGGCAACAAGCCACAGCACCCCACAACCCACAACATTGTACAATAGAAAACTAAATCTATTCAACAATACATATTTATAAGTAATTAAAAAGTGAACAAAGAAAAATCCTGAGGGGGGATTTGAACCAGCGACCCCCCAGAATACCATACCAGCACAATTTTGGGGCTGACTGAATCCCGTCAGGTCGCTGGTTTTAATCCCGCTGCAGTCAATTTGTCTTTGTTCACTTTTTAATAACTTAACATCAATCCAATCAGTTTTAACTTGTGGTTGTTTGATGAAGACATTATAATCACTCAGACTATAAAGATTAACTATTGTCTTACCCTTGAGTCCTTTGAAGAGGATTTTATAAGGTCCCTCCAACCTAGTCATCATGTAGTTAGCATTCAAGATGGCCACCTCCGTAGCTCGTCTCAGTCCTTCGTTACCCATCATCTTAAAAAAAAAAAAAATTGTTATAATTAATTTATTCCTCGAGGAAGTAGAATTATGCAAACAATTTATTGCCCTTCAACGACGTAGATAAGCACTTCTTTATTAAAGTGCCTTTTGAATGCACATGAAAAAAATCATGCGCTGGCTCAGGTGGGATTTGAACCCACAACCTCCTGCTTACTAGTGCAGATGCCATACCTCTAAGCCACCAAGCTAACTGGGTTTTGTACCAGTACCTACATTGTTAAAGGGTAATAATTTATTTGCAAACAAAAAAATTCTTTGTCATTACAAATTTCGACTGCCATCATTTGTTTTCTGGGGAAAGGGGCTCCGTGCTCGTGACGTCACATTCGGATGTTGGGACAAACAAGTCAGAAAACATCAAGAGCTTTTAGGGGCCACTCAAAATTTTCAATGTTTTTGAATTTCGAGTTTTTTTCCAAATTGTTTTGAAACCACCCACCCACCCCCAATTTCGATTAAAAAAACTGATTTTTCATCAAGTACATTGTACATTTGATATAAATTCAAATGCATGTTAAAACTATACTGCAACACAGTATGACAAGATAATGGCTGGAATTGCAATGAAATGTGCAGGTAAACGATACATCAATATATGTATAATTGTACATTTGAAATAAATTCAAATGCATGTAAAAAACTATACTGCAACACAGTATGACAAGATGGATATATGTATTTTCTCAGGCAAGTCAGAAAAAAAATTATGAATTTTAATACAAAAAGTTAATTTCGATTAACAATTTACTTCAATTTATTTCCTTGACCCACCCTCTATTTTCGAAAAAAAAAGCGAAATTCAAAAACATTGACAATTTTGAGTGGCCCCTTATGTGTATAAATGTATAGTTTTTATCTGACCTTGGTTGAAACCAGGGGTAAATTTCACAGCCCTGCTTAGCACACAAATTTGCTAAGCATGAAATTTTCGTCTTAATAAAAACAGGATTAACAACCAAATTTTTATGTTTTGTGTATCACTTGTGATTGTTCTTTGGCTGTTGTTCGCTGACCATGAATATCAAATGAAATTTTTAATGGTGATTTGTTTTATTGGAAAAGACATTTTTGTGCTAAGCAATTTTTAGTGCTTAGCAGATCCATGAAATTGGCCCTTGGTGCAATCATATCAATTTTAGAGTATTTAGCAGACACTTCATCATGGGCATCAGATACATGTATTCAAGATGATTAGTCTACACATACCTTGATATATGCCCATGAAATTGGTAAGATGGACGCTGAGCCCCAAGGGGCTGCACTGATGGCACCAAGAGGCATGGCACCGGTATCACTGGTACCCAGCGGGGGCGTCACCGGATTGCCTGGAAAGAATGGTGTCAGGTGCTTCTTCCTATTACAAACAAAGAAAAGAGAAAAATTAATCTAGTCAGTTTCCCTTGTGGTTATTTGATGATTATGTTGACTAAAAAGTCACATCCTCTTTGAGTGATCCTCCATGTCGGGTTGCAGCATTGCTGATGCTGTGCATATCTTATATGTGGTATGTGAGTGGTTTCATGGCTTCTGACTGCCAAACGAACAACAATAGCTGGATGGCTCAGTTGGTAGAGCACCTGTACGGTATTCAGGAGGTCGTGGGTTCGAATCCCACTCCAGTCGGTGAAATGATCCCTGGGATATGGCAGTGTGTGCGTGGTTTCATGGTTTCAAGTCCAAGTCAAGTCACAAGTCATTCTCTGCAAGTCCAAGTCAAGTCACAAGTCATTCTTTCCAAATCCAAGTCAAGTCACGAGTCGTTCTTTGCAAGTCCAAGTCAAGTCACAAGTCATTCTTTGCAAGTCCAAGTCAAGTCACAAGTCATTCTTAGCAAGCCCAAGTCAAGTCACAAGTCATTCTTTGCAAGTCCAAGTCAGGTCACAAGTCATTCTTAGCAAGCCCAAGTCAAGTCACAAGTCATTCTTTGCCAGAGTTGTAACCAAGTCATTTTTTCTCAAGTCAAGTCAAGTCGCAAGTCATTCTGTCTCAAGTCAAGTCAAGTCTCAAGTCATTTCGTCGCAAGTCAAGTCAAGTCGCAAGTCATTTCGTCGCAAGTCAAGTCAAGTCACAAGTCATTTCGTTGCAAGTCAAGTCAAGTCAACAAGTCAAACATAAAATATTTTGCCCCAAAATAAACTACTCGGCACAGTCTTTGCTGCAGATGGGAAAACCGTTTATTTAATAGATGGCCGTTGAATAAAAGAAGGGACATCTAACACATTAGAGGGTGCATATGAAACAAGAATAAAGAGCTTTTAAAGATCGGCCTGTTGTATATGCGCTAACTGTGTGTTTACTAAAAAAAGACACCAGCTTCATGTTACAAGAGTTGGGCATGGAGCGTGTGAATAAAATGGCAGCCCCCATGCCACGACAGTTGAAGTTGACACGGTGAGTCTGTTCCATTTTACTGGTAGGCCTAGTAAAAGAACCCATAAACACAACACGGCTGAAAACTCGTTTTTCGATCGTCAAAAAATTCATATAAATAAATATAAAACATTAAAAAAATCATAGCAAAAATATCACATTGTAAAGTGATCGCGAATTAAATTTTAGATAAAGAATAATATATTGAAACACCTCAACTTCAGCGAAAAATGATATTAAAACTAACGTTAATCGATAGCTGATGTTAGCTTTTCCTTCCTCCATGCTAGTGGTGAAAAAGTTGTTACGAAGTGCGTTCCTGTCGTTCCATTTTTATAATCCAACATCATAAATTAATGATCCTGCCATTTGCGAGTTATAAGCACAAGCAAAATGAACATTCACTGTGGGTTATGGAAGATTTCCTTACCCAGCGAAACAAAAAAAATAGGTCCTAATGTCGGAAATTAATGTCCTCTACGACCAGCAGAAACACTCGCTTCGTGTTCCCTACACACATGGCACAAAACGTACCGTGGATGCAATGGAAGTATGGTTACGGAATCACATAATAGTAAACTAGAGACGAGACTCAAGAGTAGTCAAGAACCAGACATAGTAAACTTGTATCAGTCGATATCATGGGAACCTTTACGCGAAAAGCTTTCCCACGTCCATCGGTAAACACATTACTCGACTCTCGTGTGTACACGGCCGGCGCTAGGCTACACACGCACGTGAGCTGAACTATTGAGCAAATCATTACGACGTCATACGTACTTAAAATACCCCGGTAGTTAAAGTAATCTGAAGACTGAGACAAGTCTAATAATTCCGAGCACAACAGGCCCATCGTTATTCACAGCACACCGTATACCGCGTGGTCACTGTGTAGGCACTGTGCGATCGAGATATGTCGACCGTTGTGTGAGCTCTGTCGCCCGTATACGTGCTGTGTAAGTTTTACGCTACAGAACATTGTTTCGGTGCTTTATGTCAGAAAAAAAGTTACTTTTCTTCTTTCGGGAGGCAAATCATTTAGAATACACGATGGTCTAATGTTGACTTGCAAGTCATTTTTTTAATAGTCAAGTCATTTTGGCTCAAGTCAAGTCAAGTCTCAAGTCATTTTGGTTCAAGTCAAGTCAAGTCGCAAGTCATTTTGGCTCAAGTCAAGTCAAGTCGCAAGTCACAAAATCAGTGACTCGAGTCGGACTCGAGTCCAAGTCACTGACTCGAGTCAACAACTCTGTTCTTTGCAAGTCCAAGTTAGGTCACAAGTCATTCTTAGCAAGCCCAAGTCAAGTCACAAGTCATTCTTTCCAAATCCAAGTCAAGTCACAAGTCGTTCTCTGCAAGTCCAAGTCAAGTCACAAGTCATTCTCTGCAAGTCCAAGTCAAGTCACAAGTCATTCTTTGCAAGTCTAAGTCAAGTCACAAGTCATTCTTTCCAAATCCAAGTCAAGTCACAAGTCATTCTGTGCAAGTCCAAGTCAAGTCACAAGTCATTCTTTCCAAATCCAATTCAAGTCACAAGTCATTCTTAGCAAGTCCAAGTCAAGTCACATGTCATTCTTAGCAAGTCCAAGTCAAGTCACAAGTCATTCTTTCCAAATCCAAGTCAAGTCACAAGTCGTTCTTTGCAAGTCCAAGTCAAGTCACAAGTCATTCTTTGCAAGTCCAAGTCAAGTCACAAGTCATTCTTAGCAAGCCCAAGTCAAGTCACAAGTCATTCTTTGCAAGTCCAAGTCAGGTCACAAGTCATTCTTAGCAAGCCCAAGTCAAGTCACAAGTCATTCTTTGCAAGTCCAAGTCAGGTCACAAGTCATTCTTAGCAAGCCCAAGTCAAGTCACAAGTCATTCTTTCCAAATCCAAGTCAAGTCACAAGTCGTTCTCTGCATGTCCAAGTCAAGTCACAAGTCATTCTCTGCAAGTCCAAGTCAAGTCACAAGTCATTCTTTGCAAGTCTAAGTCAAGTCACAAGTCATTCTTTCCAAATCCAAGTCAAGTCACAAGTCATTCTGTGCAAGTCCAAGTCAAGTCACAAGTCATTCTTTCCAAATCCAATTCAAGTCACAAGTCATTCTTAGCAAGTCCAAGTCAAGTCACATGTCATTCTTAGCAAGTCCAAGTCAAGTCACAAGTCATTCTTTGCAAGTCCAAGTCAAGTCACAAGTTATTGTTTGCAAGTCCAATTCAAGTCACAAGTCATTCTCTGCAAGTCCAAGTCAAGTCACAAGTCATTCTTTGCAAGTCCAAGTCAAGACACAAGTCGTTCTTTGCAAGTCCAAGTCAAGTCACAAGTCATTCTTTCCAAATCCAATTCAAGTCACAAGTCATTCTTAGCAAGTCCAAGTCAAGTCACAAGTCGTTCTTTGCAAGTCCAAGTCAAGTCACAAGTCATTCTTTGAAAGTCAAAGTCAGGTCACAAGTCGTTCTTTGCAAGTCCAAGTCAAGTCACAAGTCGTTCTTTGCAAGTCAAGTCACAAGTACAAGTCAAGTCCAAGTCAAGTCACAAGTCCATGTCAAGTCACAAGTCATTCTTTGCAAGTCATACGTCATATCACAAGTCCAAGGCAAGTCACAAGTCATTCTTTGCAAGTCATACGTCATATCAGGAAAATATTGACTCAAGTCCAACTCGAGTCCAGGGGCCGATTTCATAAAGCTCTGAGACTTGCGCAACTCGATTTGCGACCCGTCCTAGCTGCGACGCGTCGCATCTATGCAGTGAGTCCATAGAGAAAGGATGCGTCTTAACTCTGCGACGCATCGTAAGTTTTATGAAATCGGCCCCAAGTCACACAACTCGAGTCAGCAACTCTGCCATATGACACTAAGAAAGCTAGGAATAGCACACAAAAGATCCTACTTACACTCCAATAGGCCCCATGCCAGGCCCGCCACCTCCGTGCGGGATGCAGAATGTCTTGTGAAGATTCAGATGCGAGACGTCGCCTCCGTAGTCGCCTGGCCGGCAGATTCCAACTTGGGCGTTCATGTTAGCACCGTCGACGTAGACCTGTCCGCCGTTCTCGTGGATCAGCTGGCACATGTCACGAATCTCTTCTTCAAAGATGCCATTGGTGGAAGGGTAAGTTATCATGACGGCTGCAAGCTCATTCTTGAAGGCCTCAGTCTGTTAGCAAAGTGGGACGAGGGAAACCGATGTAACATTTTTTTCAAAAAATTCATATTTATAAACTAATGCTGAAGATGATATAACAGAAATCTATTACAATGGCATGCCATTATAACGAACACCGCTATAGTGGGCATTCACCGACATCATGTGATTGGCCGTCAAGCTTGTCTACGTTCCTCCATGGTTATACTCGTACGACACTGTACGTTGCGTGTGCACTGAAGCGTATTGTTTACACGTGTGCAATCATTGTGCTTGACTGCCAATCCAAGCTGATGACGTCACATGAATAACCTCTATACCGAACATTTTGCAATACACCGATTCGACGGCGCGAACATGGAGGTAAAAAAACACCCGCCGTTACTGGTGTGTCCCCGCCAATATTTTGTCCAGCAACAAAATATTTTACGTCCGCCGCACTCTATACTGCAGGGTGTACGGCCCATGATTAGGGGAAGTACACCCTGCAGTATAGAGTGCAGCGGACGTAAATTCTTTTGTTGCCGGACAAAATACGGGCGGGGACACACCAGTAAATGGCGGGAGACACGTTAGCGTCTGAAAGTGGACATTAGGGAGACATCGGGACTTAGGGAGACTTTTTGATGTCTCCCTAAGGGCCGGTATCATCTACCCTTTAAGAACATATTTCTACTGTCCAAATTTTAATAGAAGACAGAAAATGCTCTCAGTATGATCATATGTCAATTTCAAGTTCATTGGTTGGGATGATGTTTAGATTAGGTAGAAAAAAGGGCCCTGAAATACTAAGAATGCACCACAGAGCATCCTCATACTACACTTTTCCTTGGGCCCCTGACCCCACGCTGTGGCTTCAAAACTGTTTCGTGACCAATTCCTAAAATATTAAATAAAAATGGGGAGAACTCTGTAGTGGCACGCACACAGTGTGAATTTTCATCAGATGTTTTGCATGTATGCAGTAAGCAAGTAGCATGGCAATGGGCCATCTTTGGGAAAATCATAATTTAGTGTGAAAATGCAGAAAAAAACAGATTTTTTATTTTATTTTTTGTAAAGATAGAATTTCAAGAATTTGCGAGGCTGGAAGGGACACATAGCAACCCCTGAAAATTTCACAGGTTTGTTTTTATTCCATGACAAATCAAATTATGACCAAACAGCAGCTGTTCTATCAACTTTCTAAAAGTATGATAGTAATAGTACGTTAAGCCATCCAATTTAAAAACATCCCCCCTTTAAAAAAAACCTGCGTACCCCACTGACCCCAGAACGAAACTTTCATTTTCTTACATTCAATCCTGAGTTAATTGGGTCCGCCAACAAGCTACTGCAAAATATCAGTACTGCGTACCAACCTGCTTTTTGAGGTCTTCGAAATCGATGCTTCCGTTGGCCGACACCTTGACTGGCTTGACGGTCATTCCAGCTAGGCTAGCACTGGCTGGGTTCGTGCCGTGAGCAGACGTTGGGATCAGACACACCTGAGAAACGTTGAAAATAGAAATGGAGATCAAATAAAAGCATTTAATACAGGGGCGTGTATTGCCAGATGTCTGATAATTGGTAACCTTGTGTGACAATAGCGCTCCACACTTGCGCTAAAAATAGCACCGGACCTCAGACAAACATTGCAACCATGCACACGTGCGTGGGTGTACGCGTCCATGTACACTACCTAAAAAAATAGCACCGGACCTCAGACAAACATTGCAACCATGCACATGTGCGTGGGTGTGCGCGTCCATGTACACTAAAGTCAATGTTTGTCTGACATCCGGGGATTTTGTGACGTCATTAGTGCGGAGCACTATTGAGAGTCTACTGTCATGAATATTACATGATTTTGGTCGGGAAATAGATAATACGCAAATTAGGCTTGCCCTTCACCGACGTGGATGAGCACCGTATACAAACTCAGTGACACATACTGACTAAGGTGGGATTCGAACCCATGACCTTCTCCTTACTAGTGCAGATGCCATACCGCTAGGCCAACGAGTTAGCTGGGGTCAGCGGGGTGAATCAAATCCAATATCGCGGCGGGTACCGCAGTCAATCATGAATATCCAATGATTTTGTTCGGGAAATAGATATTATGCAAATTAGCCTTGCCCTTCACCGACGTGGACGAGCACTGTATACTCAGTGCTTGTGAGAGCATGTGAAAAAAATCACATGCTGGCTCGGGTGCGATTCGAACCCACGATCTCCTGCTTACTAGTGCAGATGCCATACCGCTAGGCCACCGAGCTAGCTGGGATCAACGGGGTGAATCGAATCCAATATCATGAATATTATATGATTTTGGTCGGGAAATAGATATTATGCAAATTAGGCTTGCCCTTCACCGACGTGGACGAGCACTGTATACTCGGTGCTTGTGAGAGCACGTGAAAAATAAATCACATGCTGGCTCAGGTGGGATTCGAACCCACGATCTCCTGCTTACTAGTGCAGATGCCATACTGCTAGGCCACCGAGCTAGCTGGGATCAGCGGGGTGAATTAGAATCCAATATCGCGGCGGGTACCGCAGTAAATCATGAATATTAAATCACATGGTGACTCTGCTGGGATTCGAACCCACGACCTCCTGCTTACTAGTGCTTACTTGTGAGAGTCTACTGTGCTTAGACTTTTCCTTCAGAAAAAGTACATTGCACTTGTACTGATGACGTACCTTTCGATGTCCCTCGCCTTTATTAGCCAAGTATTCCATGATGACCATTAGACCTGCATACTCTCCCTGTGCACCACTGAGAAAGACAAGAAAGAATAATAATAATCATCATCATAATAATCGAGGATGGGACCTTAGGGATACTTTCCCATAGGGTCGTGCACAAAACTTGACTTACCTATTTCTAAACATCCTCCAAACCAATGACCTTGAAATTGACATATGTTCATATTGAGAGCATTCTCTGTCTTCTTTTAACATAACAAAAATGTCCTTCATGACATCGAAATATAATTCTCCCTGAAGGATTTCACATGTCTCCCAAATGTTCACTGTTCTCCCTAATACCCTATCTGTAAAAATATAGATCAAGGCGCCTACATTATTATAATTTCTGGTCATTCGACTACTGAAATCATCTCAACTCCTTGGGGAGTATACAGCCCTGGCTGCTGCTGTAAGGCGCACAGAGGTTAATCAAACCACAAAGCCATGTCAACCCTCACACAGGTGAATGTAATAAAAAAATACTGTGGCCGTTTTTCAATGTTTTCTCAATAAGTGGGCACCGTATGGGACTGGGAATTTCACAGATGACTGTTACTGTATCTGTCTTGATATTTTTGCCAATAAATCAGCATTTCTTCGAGAAAAACCAAAGTATGAAACTCCCTTTGATCGATGAGCATGATTTACATTTACCTGTTGGGTTGGAAGCAGATGTTATCATAACCCGTGATTTCACACAGGTCGTGTTCAAGCTCCTTCAAGAGAACATGATAGCCGTCAGCTTGGCTCATAGGTATGAAGGGGTGAAGGTTGCAGAACTTGGGCCATGATATAGGCTACGTGTAAAGACAGAAACAAAAATAGTTTTCCAATAATATCACCAAGATGTTTTAACTCTCAAGCTGCGATATACAGCACGTACTAGAAATGTGTTCTAAGCCCCACTGGCTTTATTTTATGGGTATTATCACGGGTATGGGTATTATCACGGACGATGCTCCATATATGCCAACAATATGCCATAAATGGCACCTAATGTGTGTCTGAACTACTTGACAGATTCCATAATAAGTAACAGTCGTTCATAAAGGCATCCACTCGGTAAGAAAACATTTTATTATACTGATTACTATTACATTTTGTAGTAAGTTTGTTTTCCTCTACTGCTGACATTTTATTCACAATATTGATCAATATAATTGCATCGATAGTTAAATTATGTGATCTTTATCAGTTTCAATCATTAGTCTGTATCATTACGATCATTTAGGTAAGGCGTAAACGTTTTCAGGGTGGTTAAGAATTGGTCCAACATACAATAAATTCCCACATCAGTGCAAACAATGCATCCATCATCCGTGTATTAAATTCACCAGCCTCTCGTATTGAGTGCTTTAATTTGGTGGCGCTTTATTTGGAATCGCCTGTATTGAATCATCATCTGAGATGTATCTTACCATCATCTGTGTTGTGCTGTTGAGCTTCATGGTGCAGGAGCCCAATGGTATCATGGACTGTGCGAGGGATAGGTCTTTCTTCTCTAGCATCTTCATGAAGCGCACGATGCTGGTCTCTGAATGATAACTGCAACATCAAAGACAAACATCATCAAGTCAAAAGAGTTTCAAGAAATCTTCCATGAATTCACTGATCCATGGCCAGTAGGCTACGCCCCGTGACAAATTAACCAATCACAATGCGTTGTTTGAGCTCCAACAAATTGCTGCCATTTTATCTGACAACGTTTTAAATGTATTATTCACTACACACTTTTCGTTGACTTTACTTTTGTTTCATATGTACAAGGCAATTCTTTTACAAACCCGAGATTTATCCTTAACCATGGTCAAGCGGTGTTTATATTTTTATTGTAATTCTGACTCTCGATGCCCTGGCAAGTGAGGAAATGTACATTTTTGGCCTTTTCCAAAACCAAAGTCCAATGGAGAGAAATGCTTTCGATGATTGAGTGCGTACAGTGCATGTGGGCGATAGTGAAACGCTGTGTACGTGTGCGCCGTTACGTTACGTGGCCGTTGCTATGGTGGGCGTGGCCTACTGGATCAGTGTATTCAATTACAGGGCCTGTTTGGTTCACTGCGGATCTTGGTTGTCATATTTGATCTTTATCCACATCCCTGCTAGGATACGCTAAAATGGGATCCAGAGCAGCCTTTGACGCAGTATCACTGATCGTGTTCCTGAAACAAACAGGCCCTCAACCAACACAGACTCAAATGTGGTAAACCATTGTAGAGCCATGCCTAAACAGCAGAAACATACCAGCAGTGTGAGCATTGAGGTAAAATATAGAAAAATTAACTGGAGGCAGGTCTCAACCAGCGACCTCGGAATACCCCGTACCGGCGCTCTACCAACTGAGCTAACCAGCCCTAAGTTGGTGGTGTCTCTAATAATCAATTATCTTTGTTTGTTTGGCAGTCAGAAGCCATGAAACCACACACATACCGCTATATCCCATGGATCATTTAAGAAACGCGTAGCATTAGCAATGCTGCAACCTGAGATACAGTACATGCGGGATCATTTAAAAAAAAAAAATGGCTGAAGCAGGATTTGAACAAGCGACCACCTGAATACTGTACAAGCGCTCTACCAACTGAGCTATAAATGAACAAAGAAAGATTGACTCGAGCGGGATTCAAACCAGCGACCCCTGAATACCCTAACGTAGTGGCACACATATCTAAAGCATTACACTCACGAGTTGAACACTGGATGCTCCAGATAGGCTGTTGTACGGCCAAACTTTGTTGTTGAGATGGATCCGGGGGGCTGATCACCGGCAAAGGATTCTGCAATTTCGGCCTGCAAACACAATATAAAATAGACAAATTCAAATAAATATATCAAATGAGTTGGTTTTTAAACAAGATTTTGGGATGCTGTGGCCTAGTCATGCTAGTGGTCTGGTGTTCGAATCCAGCCATGGGCTAGTGGTGCTTGCATCCTTGGGCAAGACGCATTGTCACATATTGCTCCTCTTTACCATGTGTAAATGGGTACAGACGAGGGTAGTGATGACTTTGTGGTTTGATTATCCTCTGTGCACCCTACGGTGTAATTGTGAGGTTTTGATCTCAGAGATCAAAACTGTTTTCGGTATTTTGTTTGACTCATTTTTGAATAAATACAGCATTTCAGGCAGACACATTTTAAATATATGTTTGTACTAGGTCCATCTTCATACCTTGTATTAAAGATATATGTAAATCTGTGAACATTTCTGTTTGGTTTTCTACCAAAGTGTTTCCTGGATTTTATTGTACTCATTTCTGGAAAAATGCAGCATTTCAGGCAGAAAAAAAAAATGTTGATGCTTCCCGGGCAGAAGAGGTTCATAAAAACAGACTGGAGAGTGTACTATTCAAATCACGTGCAATCTTAACATAATGATATAACTTACTGCAGTTGTATTACATCCAAAGATTGCTAGCAAATCATCCAAGTCCTTCTCTTCAACAGTTTCATCCAATGAGACTCCAATCTGTAGAAAATAAGCAACAATAAGCCTTTCGTGAGTTAACATCAAACAATATCTGGGTCCAATTTCATGGCATCCATAACCATTAGCAAAAATTCTTCGCTTACGATAGCAGACTTTTTTGGGTTATGGTTAATAGCGTATTTCACAGAAGAGTTTCCTTTTTGGTAACGGTAAGCAAGGAATTTGTGCAGAATGCATAAGACAGGGCGTTGAAATGCAGAAAATGATCACGGTTTACCCTAGAAATTGTTCACTAACCGAAAGGTCTTGCATAAGGATTCCATGAAATGGATTTCACGTGTAGCAGTACCCGTAAGCAAAAGAAATAGTCCGTAACGGATGCCATGAAATTGGGCCCTGGTTCAATGAATTCTTCAACTGTACGTAAACATTCAAGTCTAAATTCTCCAGACTAAAGACACTGTTGCTATATCACATGATTCGGGGATAGCTTTTGCTTGGATACATAACAGACGTCTTGCATCAATGCACTGATAATATTGGATAAGAATGGCACAAAGGAACCAGTTCATTCCAGAGATTGGTATCACTATGCAAAAGCTTGCCCTGATTCATGTGATATAGCAACAGAGTCTTTAGTCTGGGAAAACTGAAAAGGTTGCATTTAAAAAAGGAAAATTTTCCGACTTTGAAGCTTGAGAGGTGACATATAACTTGTTGAGATCCTGAGATCAATTATCTCGGGATGACGACATATAACACGCAGGATATCGTCATCTTGATTTTAGGATGTCATCATCCCATGATTAATCATCTCAGGATGTTGTCAGAGAGAACCTACTGGTAGGACTCGCTAGGTAGGACATCCACATGACAAGTGGTTGCATCAGATGGATCGTTATTTTGCTGAGATGGGGATGGGTTGCATGCACAGACATAAATAACCCATAGACCGACAGCGCCCTATTCAAATGCATGGCGGGGTACCGTAATTGTGACGGCACCCGACTATTGCCAAACTATGGGCAAAAAAGTTACTTTTACGCACGATTGAATAGAGAGGATTTATTCAAACGGGAAATTCTGGATGAAAACGAATTGGTATCAACTTTAAACCCATTGGAGCATTAGGTTTACCTCACATACCATTACACAGTAATATATTTTTCTCATATAATGGAAAGATTGAATGTAAACTTTTGTGTTTGAAATTTCATCTTGATTTTATGAGAGGGAACTAGCGCGAGATTAAGTGCGCAACTGGCCTCTTTTAGAATATTTGTGAGATTTTGTAATAAAATCAATTGTTACATGCGGCGCGCGCGCCTCGCGCACTGAGTGACGCGCACTTTGCCCATAGTTTTTTGAGATGGCGTCCGTTTCCAAAATTACACGCTCACGCCCTCTGCTGTCAGTCTATAGGTTATTTATGTCTATGGTTGCATGGCTGCCTGAGGGATGGCCATCAGAAGACCGAAGGAGTACCGCTCGAATGTAGATGCGGCAAAGCGCTGCCGCGGTGCATGCTCCCACTGATTGATTTAATCAATCAATAATTGATTGATGTCGACATCTTGATTATAGGATGTCGTCATGCCGTGATGATTTATCCCAGAATCTCAACAAGTTGGATGGCACCTCTAAAGCTCTGTAGCCCAGGATACAACACTGAAGTATGATGAACCTAAAAGAGACAAATTTACTCACTGCGTCATCTTCATAATGTCTGAAATTGATCTTCTTATCTGCCGCCCTCTGGATGACGTCATTTCTGTCTCCTGAGCAGCGAATCTTGAGTGTATCAAAGAAGAACTCTCCCGTCTCGATCGTGTGATCTGTTCGTTTGATCCCTGTATAGATATCAAAATCAATATACAAGAAAATATTCAAAAGCTGATCAAGCATTAAAGGTAATATCATACTTTGGTAGGAAACCAAAACAGAAATCTCCACGGATTTACCTATAACTTACAGGGTATAAAGATGGTGCTGATAGAAACTTACCGTTAACATTTTTCTGCCTGAAATGCTGTATTTATCCAGAAATGCAAAGAAATCTTTCCTGGTGCAACTTTGCAGGCGCAGTAGAGTCAAAATATCGTACCTGGATGTTACTTGGTGAACTGTGCGCACTGTGCCTGACGCTACGGGCAAAGCAATGTGTGGAACATCCAGTATTTTATGCATAGTGCTGCGCGAACGAACCGGGGTTAGAATATGTACGCGCAATTTGAAACTGGACGTGCGCATTTGCCCGTGTTTGGTTTTCTTAGGCAACGGCGTTGGCCATGGTTGAGTATATCATGCGCAGATATACGTTTTTTTTATTTAACTCTATGGTTTAAGGGTAAATAACGGTAATAAAATGACATATTACAACAGTGGTGCACAGGTCTTAAAGGAACCAAGCATTAAGCCTACCTTCTGCTAGTATATGTGTGGCATTATGCACACGTGTAGCAATGTGTTTCAGTTCCTTGGGACCATGGTATATGGCATACATGGCAGACATATTAGCTAGCAGTGCCTGAAAGAATGAAAAATAAAATAACGTACTGTCAGAATCAAAATTAGTTTTATCAAAAATTACAGCATAAGAAGCAAAGTGTTTGATGTCTCATGTTTGTTGAAAGGTATCGACGTAACGGCTGCAGACTGCTAGTTTATATCAAGCCTAAGACACTTGCCCAAGCAACCAATCAGAAGCATGCTGTCTCCGGATTGGACAGCCAAAACCAAGCACAAGTATAAATTGAGACCGTACAAGTGTCTTCATCAGCTTGATAAAGGCTAGCAGTCCGAAGCCGAAATGTCGTTGCCTTTCAACTTACATCATTTTTTACATGCCTGCCCCAACATCAAGACTCCTGACAATTACCAATCAGTGAAATTGCCAAATTAGGCTTGCCCTTCACTGAGGAAGATGCGCTGGCTCAGGTGGGATTCGAACCCACAACCTCCTGCTTACTAGTGCATATGTCATACCTCTAGACCACTGAGCTAGCTGGGGTCAGCAGGGTAAAATCAAATTCAATATCGCAGTAGGTACCGCAATCAATCGTTGAATGAAATTGCCATGATAAAATCTATGGACAACGAATAAAATCTGAAATTGATTTACCTGTGCTGTACATATGTTACTGGTTGCTTTGTCTCTACGTATATGCTGTTCTCTTGTTTGCAATGCTAGTCTATATGCTGGCTTGTTTGTCGAATCTCTGAAATATCAACAGGATTAAAGACAAGTAGTCAAGAAAACCTGAAAATAAGCATAATAGATAATAATAATATACCACTTTTATACAGGGTGTCCCCCAAAAAACGCAACACTTGTGTCAAGAACTATTATATCAAAATTAAACTGTTTATCACTTCAAGATTCAGATAATGTGATACAGCCATGTCTTGGCTATCACCATGTAGAATTTGAGCAAAATTGGACTAAAATTGAGTGAAAAAACTAAGACTGAATTACCCAACCTCAAAACCCAATTTTCATCTTTCTTTCATACACATTATGTGTGTATTGACCACTATGCGTGTTATCCTTGCAAACTTGTTTTTAAGAAGTACTCTTTCAATTGGTCATATTTTCGCCAATTTCAGCCGCAATATGCTTAAATTCTACATGGTGATAGCCAAGACATGGCTGTATCACATATGTGAATCTTGAAGTGATAAATAATGGGTCCCGCCACACTGTTGCATTTTTTCCGGGACACCCTGTATAGCACATATCACAATCAGCCTGCTTTGATGTCTCTATGCACATACCACCATTATCCATACACATTGGTGCTATGGGCTACTTGCTATGTCATGTGACGCTCTCTAAACCAATCACAATACAGAATCTATGCATGAAACTTATCAAAGATAGCCCATAACGGGCTGTGCGCAAGGCACTCTGGGTATAACTTCCTACAGCTGGCACTCATTGAATGACGATGCATGTATACGTTTATATACAAAGTATGAACAGTGTAGAACAGCACTAAGAATAAGAATTCAACTTCACAACGCTGCAACAAATGACTCGACAGTAACATTCCATGGGCAGTTATGCAGCAGAGTCATGTATACAACTCAAAGTAAGGATTTCTTCTAGAAAAAAAGCGACTTTAAACTTCGCGGGCAGGCAGCTAAATGATTACATGCATTTCAAGGTGTGTTTGTAAAACTTGTTTGCCAAAAGATAATCCACTGTCCGTTGTGCGTACAAGATAAGGTCCATGGGGTGTTTACATACATGTGTACTAGAGAGGTTTTGCAGTGTCACAGATACCAATACGCAAACAGATAATGTAATCGTTCGCATTCCCGTCAAGGCAGGATGAAGCTTTTGTTCCTCATAATTCTGACGAATACCTCAGGAGGGCGCTAGGCATTTGTATGCTTTGAAGTGTGGCGTCACACCAAGCCTGGGTTGCGACAATATTTTTAGTTCATTTCCCTCTTCTCTTATTACAAATTTCACACTACATCCATAGATGACATGTCACTAACAGTGACGCGGTGGAAAATGGCTGACTTAAAAATAACAATCTACTTCAAAATCTGCAAAAACAATTTTTATTTTTTTGAATGGCGGCAGATGTCAGTTGCGAACAACTATGCAAACTTGTGTATTACAGTTATACGTCACATTGACTGCAATAACGCATAGTGTCGTATCCGTTTGCGTATTGGTATCCATAACGCTGGTCTAATATCAAAAACAAATCATTTGATTGTTACCTTGTGACTCCTACAAGTCTACCGGGCATCTGGCGTCTCAGCCTGTCTTTGACGGCAAAGAAAGCAGCATGTGGTCCTCCATATCCTAACGGAACGCCGAAGCGCTGGGAGTTACCCACTGCAATATCCACTCCAAGTTCCCCTGGTGACTTGATCAGAGTCAGGGCTAGAAGATCCGTGGCACATACTGCTAAAGCCTGCGGTATTCCAATCAAATGGGAATAAGAGTCAAGTTATGTAGGTATTTTCTCTTTAAAAGGTACTATCATACTTACTTTGGTAGCATACCAAAATAGAAATCTTCACAGATTTACCCATAACTTACAGGGAGGGTATAAAGATGGTAGAAACATACCATAAAAGACCTTTCTGCCTGAAATGCTGTATTTATCCAGAAAAGAGTAAAACCAATGACCAAAAACAATTTTGATCTTCAGAAGATAAAAAAATACTGTGGGCGTTTTCATTGTTTTCTCAAAAAGTGGGCTCTGTATAGGACTGGGAATTTCACTGGAACTGGGAATTTCACAGATGACTGTTACTGTACTTTTCTTGATAATTTTGCCCATGAATCTGCATTTCTTTGACAAAGAAACCAAAGTACATTACCTTTAAGTCAGTATTCCTCTAAATATTATCATTTTATGTTTTATTTTGATATATCTTTTTATCGAGGCGACAAAGATATTTGCAAAGTATATGGTGAATGTAATTCCGTGATTATTAAATAAACTGCGATAAGTTCGACTTCAAACCTGGGGCCAATTTCATAGAGCTGCTTAAGCAAAAAAATTTGCTTTAGCACGTAAAAACCTTGGTAAATTAAATCAGTATGCCAGCCAAAACTCCTTGTGAATGTCATGCTCAGCAAACAATGGCCGAATACAAGTCAAAAGCAGGCAACATCACATGAAAATTTGGTTGGTAATCCTGATTGATCTTGGAAGACTTTTCATGCTTAAGCAAACTTTCATGCTTAAGCAGCTCTATGAAATTGGCCCCTGAATGTTCAGCTTCTTACCCCATTGGCGTGTGCTGATGTGACTAAGTCATGGAAATCATTGATGTTACCATCAGTGTCTGGATACTGGAATAGAATCCCAGCTACGTCACCGCTGCTGAAGTCGGCAGTATCGCGGTCTACACTCACAACTTCAATTCCTAGTGGTCTAAGAACAGAAATCAGAAAATAAATACAAATTGTGAAAAATATAACAACTAAGTAATAAACTGCTGCAAACTGCTTATCAAAAACAATATTAACTTGAAATTATATATAATGCTTGGAGTTGGGAGGGTCTGATGTTTTGATCCTAGCAGGATCTTTATCAAAGGCTAAATGACAAGAGGACAAGAACATGCAAGTAAAGATACACATAAATGGATGAGAGGATCAGAACAGGAGGGGGACAGAGTGACCAGGAAAACATGGTGATCAAAATCTTGTATGATCCTATAAGCTTATGAATATTCAGCCTTACTGCTTGCTTTCCCTGTTTCCTTAGTCACTGTCCCCCTTTGTTCTGATCCTCTCATCCATTTACGTGTATCTTAACTTGTATGCTTATGTCCTCTTGTTATTAAGCCTTTGAGAAAGATCCTGCTAGGATCGAAACGTCAGGCCCTCCTAACTCCAAGCATAAAACAACAATACTTCATAGGGCTATAAAAAGAGTAAAATTTTCAGGAATCACTTTTTATGGGAATTATAAATAAAGGGTGCACAAAAAGTAACTTCCGCAGATGTTGACGCCCGACCCCTCTAGATCTAATCGGTTTGGGGTGATATGAGTAGTATGAGTGTTTAGAGCACATCTTAAACTGCAGTTTGATACCATACTTGATGCCAAGGACTCAACACTGTTCAATACACACAGCATTGTTTGTCAAAAGGTACAAAACCAAAAGTTGCACTTTTTGGTATACCGTGTGTAGCTATTTGTAACCCATTGTAGACCCTAACAATATCACCCTAGTGCATGGTAAGTTCAACCTGTATACCTGGAATTTGGACTATTGTGCAGTGGTATTCAATCATTGTGTACCCGCATTGTTTACACCTAGCTATCTGCACACATAGCCCGGACAGATGACCTCTATTTGACCGGTGGCTGATAATGAGGTCCGAACAAGCAAAGCAAAAAAAACCCAAATCTCTGTGTAACCACATTGATTACGCCGAGCTCCCTGCACACATAGCCCGGCTAAATGACCTCTGTTTGACCAATGGCTGATAACGAGGGTTGGTACAAGCAAAGTAAAAATTTTAATTATGTGAACGAGAATCGTACGTACCGGTATGTACATGTACAATTTTTCAAGGCACGTTTGCCCGCTGATGTTGAGGACATGTGCAAGAAGACAGGGAATCGTAGTGCAACTATTTTCGCGCACTCGCTGTACAGCCTGCGTGTACTGGTGACGTAAAACAGGAAGCTGGACTGTTTTACAGCGTGGTAGCGGTACGTTTATCTACGGGAAGTGTTCCCATTGGACTTGTTTACGTCCCTGTTAAGTAAAAGTGGCTGCGCGGAAGTTTTCTGCGACTACTTTCCTCCTGTTAGTTTTACATCACGGTCGCGGTAAGTTGACAGGGATGTAAGTTTACCGTGCATTCCCATCAATTGGACTTAATTTTGTCAATTTACAGGAAAGTCGCGGTAGTTTAACCAAAATAAGTCCAATGAGAACACGGCTAAAGCTTCAATTGAAATATTTTCTATGATATGAAAAGGACAAATTAAGAGCTGAAAGTGTTAGCTTTTCTAAACAGGAAGAATAACACAAAGAGAATTTGATGTCAAAACCTTTCAGTTATGCCTACGTACCTTGCCCTGGTCTCAACAACTTCCAGCGTCTGTGGATGACATTTACGGTCGACGAAAAACTTCATTCTTTTCGTTTGTCTGCGGAGGAGAGATAAGCAGAAAAATAGTTAAATGCTGTGAGACGAACTGATTAAAAAGTAATCATCAAATAACCACAAGGGAAACTGACTGGTCACTGGTTCGAATCCCACTCCAGTCAATTTTTTATTTGTTCACTTTTCAATATATTAAAATCAACAAGTCAGTTTCCCTTGTGGTAATTTGATGATTGTGATTAAAAAGTCGCATCCTCTTTGAGTGATCCCCCATGTACTGTTTCTCAGGTTACAGCATTGCTAATGCTGCGCGTAGCTTACATGATCCTTGGGATATAGCGGTATGTACGTGTGCATGGCTTCTGACTGCCAAACAAACAAAGATGATTAGGGACACCACCAAGAAAGGGCTGGGTAGCTCTGTGGGTAAGAGTGCCGGTACGGTATTACAGAGGTTGCTTGTTCGAATCCCGCTCCAGTCAATTATTCTGTGTTCACCTTTCAATGACTTAAATTAACCAGTCAGCTTCCCTTGTGGTTATTTAATGAGACTTTTGACCAGCAAGATTCTGCAATTTAATGATTAACAATGTGGTATAATGTAAAAAAAGCATGTCCACATGTTCGTGGACAAGTATGACCTTAAACTATAAAGGAAAGGAAAGCATCTTTTTATAAAGAGACTTAGGCCTAGGCCTACCAAAATATACCTTTGTGGTGTCCTCTTTAATATTAGCAAGGTTACATTTTTGGAAAGAAGGCAGGGCTTTGAAATTTGAGGCAAATTATGGGGTAAAAATGGTAACAAAGATGCAACTTTTAGCTTTTCACAGCCACACGCACGGACGACCACAGATGAGAATAGTCTGGTTTCCACTCTTATTCTGTTGGGTTGGGGGTACCAGACTAAACTAGACTAGCCAGACCAGACAAAATGGCAGACGGGCTGTTTGCAACAAGCAGGTAAGAAAATTGTACTTTTTCACTGAAATATTGGAGACATTTCTTCAATCTTGGGTTTTATGGACTCGGGAACATTTACTGAAAGTCAAAAATATCATTTTGGAGCAGTACAAGCTATAAAAAAGTTGCTTTCCTTTCCTTTATAGTTTTAGCAACCACTTGTCCACAAACACCCAGATTTCACTGTACATTATGGACATGTACTTACCTTCCGCACAATGTCATAGCTTCAGCAGCTGCAGTGCCTTCGTCCAACAGTGAGGAATTGGCAATGTCTAATCCTGTCAGGTCGGCCACCATCGTTTGATAGTTTAGCAGATTCTGCAGTCGACCCTGGGCAATTTCGGGCTGGTACGGCGTGTATTGGGTGGTCCTTTTAAAGATAGAATTAATATGGTGAGAAAGTTTAAAAGAATGAATGAATGAATTAAAACACTTTTGGAGATGATTCATTTTGCCAAGTCAAAAGAGCGCGTTGAAGCACGCAGGCTCTATCATACTTTGGTAGCATACAGAAACAAAAATCTTCACAGATTTACCAAGAACAGGGTATAAAGATGGTGGTGATAGAAACATACCGTTAAAAGTTTTCTGCCTGAAATGCTGTAGATATCCAGAAAAGAGTAAAACTATTTTATTTTAAAAATACTGTGGGCGTTCCACTGTTTTCTCAAAAAGTGGCCAGCATATGGGACTGGGAATTTCACTGATGACTGTTACTCTATCTTTCGTGACATTTTTGCCAATGAATCTACATCTCTTTGACAAAAACCAAAGCATTATAGAATACCTTTAAGGAAAAAAGGTGATTGATGTAATGCAATATCATGTTGCTGGTAGCGAGCGATGTTTCCATTGCGTGACATTTTTTCCTAATCTGTAGCTATCGCGATGAATAACCCTTTCCTTTCAACTGTTATTTATACCACACGCCATCTTGTTTTTTTAGGAATCCGAAAAAATCTTCTGGAAGGCTGTCCAAATCCTGGACTGAAAATGCCTCAAACTGCCACAGCCGAAGCTTTACAAAATTCCCTACAGTTTCGTTTTAACTGTTCCCTACAACCCATAGTGCAGAGTGCATGCATCGCCCCGTAGTACCAGCAAAATCTCAATTTGGGAAATTCATTCCCAGTACTTTAAAGGGCATGCAGGCTGCAGGCTGCTCATAATTGGAATTGTCATGCAATAAAAACAAACCTTTGAAATTTTCAGCTCAATTGATAACTGGAAACAGTAGAAAACAGCTAAAAACTGTGGCAATTGTTACGTAACATTGTCAGGGAATACCTAGGCCTATCTCATTTTTGATCTTCCAAAGATTAAAAATGTTTTTGTGTGTGTTTGGTTTTACTCTCTTCTGGATAAGTACAGCATTTCAGGCAGAAACATTTTCACAGTAAATTTCTACCATTACCGTCTTTATTCCCTGTATTAAAGTCGTAGGTAAATCTGTGAAGATTTCTGTTCTGGATTGTTACCATTGCACTTTAACACTAACTGGTTAAAACCTCAGAATTATTTGAGTTGTACATCACTTTCGTTGTTGTATGTCGGCTCATGTATGCATTATGCAAGCACATGATCAGGTTTTGACCACTGAATATGATGAAATTCCTCAATCTAATGTCGTGGTATAACAACGCTAGTTAACGGAGGTGTACATCACTTTCATTGTTGTACGTCGGCTCACAATCGTGACCACATGATCGGGTTTTGACCAATGAAATTACTATGGTGTAACAAATAAATTTGCATACTTTATGCGGGCAGCCTGAATGAGTTGTCCCAAAGGCCTTAAGGCGCCTTTCCATATGTGCGTTTTTTTCATCCGCTGCCTATATGTTGCGTGTACGTTGCATGTACGTTGCGTGTGCGTTAAAGTTGCCCATTAAAAAGACGCACGTGACCTTTTCCAACGGAAACGCACATATGGAAAGGGTCGCTTTACATTTTTTTTATAATGATCAATTTTTTTGCAACGCAACGTACATGCAACGTATCACAACGGATGAAAAAACGCACATTTATGGAAAGGCGCCTCTACAGTATATTTCTCAAAAATGCATGCTATCTTACCAGCCTGGATTTTCAAGAATATTCCGCTGTATTGTCGTTGGCACCCAGCAGTTGTAGTAGCCCAGGCCAATGTAACTGCGCCATACTTCATTCTGATCAGCTATTTCTTGCAGTCGACTAAGTACCTGAGGCTCACCTGGTAAAAACAAACAAATCCATTAAAAAAAACTAGATGAGCAAAACTGCCATATTGAGCCATATGGTTCACTGCAACATGCAGACATGACGGCAAATTATAAAAAAAT
Source organism: Astropecten irregularis (assembly GCA_963971285.1). NCBI lineage: Eukaryota > Metazoa > Echinodermata > Asteroidea > Paxillosida > Astropectinidae > Astropecten > Astropecten irregularis. Next base: position 3,444,112 of record OZ020253.1, on the reverse strand, counting down.
ATGTACATTATCAAGGCTCAATTGATTATGGGGTGTGAACAAAGGCTAGCATGAACTTTAAAGGTTTACTGTAATCAAAATTGGGAAAGGGGTGAAAGTGCTTTAAAATGATTGCTTAATACAGAATTAATGGCTATGTAAATTTATATGTTTATGTAAGTCCTTACTTTTGACCCAAAGGGTACAAAATCAGTACATGTATGCCCCCCCCCCAAAAAAAGTCCCCCTTGGAACCGATCCATGCAACAATACATGTAGTGAGGGACGTCACCTATCATAGGCTCGCACCAAAGTATAGGCCTACTGCATGGCGTTCTGCATGTGACGTAAGCAAGGTTTTTCATCGCGAAAAGTGGGGTGTTAAATTATGGGTGTAAAATACCTCCTTTTTCTATATATATACAATATTTTTTTAACACAAACAATGATAGACATGTTGAGTTTTATAACAATAAGATGTATTAAACTTCATATGAGTTTTGATTACAGTAAAAATTTAACTGGGGTTGGATGGCACAAACACAAAAAAACACCACCAAATTACACAATAAGAAACAAAACATTTTTTTTAAAATCAAATAGAAAAAAACTTCAACACTTTTCATTTACAATCATCAAATAACCACAAGAGAAACAGACTGAATTTTAAAGTCATTGAAAGGTGAACAAAGAGACTGGAGCGGGATTCGAACCGGCGACCTCCTGAACACTGTACAGGCGCTCTACCAATTGATTATTGGGGACACCACCAACGCAGGGCTGGATAGCTCAGTGGTCCAACTGAGCTATCCAGCCCTACGTTGGTGGTGTCCCTAATAGTCAATTATCTTTCAAATCTTTCAAAATTTTATTTCAGGGGTCGATTTAAAAAACTAGAACAGCAAAGCTGCCATATTGAGCCATATGGCTGACTGCCACCTTACATTTATTACTTACATGCAGACATGATAGTGCAATAAAAAAAAAAAACCATTATATTATCGAGGCTCAATTGATAATGGGGTGTGAACAAAGCTTAGGAAAGCATGAACTTAAATGAAATTGGATGGCGCAAACACAAAAAAACACCCCAAATACACTCTTGTACAATAAGAAGCGATTTAAAAAAAAATTAAATAGAAAAATATTCTCATTTATAATCATCAAATAACCACAAGGGAAACAGACTGAATTTTAAAGTCACTGAAAGGTGAACAAAGAAAAATTGACTGGAGCGGTGACCGGTGACCTCCTGAACACCATACAGGCGCTCAACCAGTCATACGTTGGTGGTGTCCCTAATACTGGTAGTCAATTATCTTTGTTCGATTGGCAGTCAGAAGCCATGAAACCAGGCACATACCGCCATGCCCCAGGGATCATTCCATGGATCGATATGTGCAGCAATGCTGCAACCTGAGAACGGTACATGGGGGATCACTCAAAGAGGATACGGCTTTACACAAATATAAATTGACTATTGGGAGCACCACCAATGTACAGTGTAGGGCTGGATATGGCTCAGTTGGTAGAGCGCCTGTACGGCATCCAGGAGGTTGCCGGTTCAAATCCCGCTCCAGTCAATATTTCTTTCTTCACTTTTCAATGACTTTAAATTCAGTTAATTGCCATTGTGGTTATTTGAATTTTTTTAAAAATCAAATAGAAAAAACTTAATAATTTTTTATGATTTTAGGTCATTATTTTGGCTAATGAGCACTTCGCAGAAGTCTATTACTTGTATTTTTCATGTTTAATAGAAACATCATTTCGGACAACATACCAAAGGCCCGAGAATGAAAAGTGTATATGACATTAATAGCAAATTGCTATTCAAGAGCTCAAAGTAAACAAAGGCATCATTTCAATAGTGCCGCAGTTACACTATTTTATTTATTTATTTATTTATTTCTTGTTTACCCTGGGTTTACCTGCTCAGTAAAACACACTGCTTTCCAGAGGTTCCCAGCAATTACAATATGTATTATGAAGGATGGTGCTACACGTGACCGAGTAGCAGGCTTTCATGGGCGCCCTTTGGCAGCCAGCCACATCAACCTATATATGGTCACGAAGCACAGCTTAAGAGCGAAAGTGTTTGGTTTTTGTGGAGGGAGGAAAACCGGAGAACCAGGAGAAAAACCCTCGTAGCATAGGAGAGAACCAAACGCACAACTCTACTCACATATGACCCAGGCCGGAATCGAACCCGGGCCACATTGGTGAGAGGCAAGTGCCTAACGCACCTTGCCACCTATGCCCCACTACCAATTATTGATTCGATGGAGCTAAAAGGAAAATAAGCTTACACATTGGCTCATCCAGATCTAATGGCTTCTTGATCCTGATGTTGGATGGAACAGTCTGCTCAACAAGACCTTCCAAACTCTGCCAAAAAAAGTCAATACACAAAATATGATTTGTTAAGGTAAATCGCCACGCACCCAGGATCCCCGGACCCGAATATGTATGTAAGGAGCACGAGAGTGACCACTGTCATCGCCTGATGAAGTATTGCAGTTTGCATACCAAACGTCGCAATCCCTACCACAATCTCTAGACTTTCAGCGCTTTATTGGTTAGCGCAGAATATCAAGGCTAACCTTAGTTTTTTAAGCTAACACAGAAAGTCCTTGCTTTATAAATAGCGTAGCGACAAAGAAAACTCTCCCATGAAATAGGCCTACGCTAACCGTAAGCAAAAAAGTCTGCTACCGTAAAACCATGTGTTCATTATACAGTGAGACTGCTGTTTGAGAGTATATTGCTCCTGTTTCGATTTGCGAAAAGTCACAAAAAACTATAGAAGCATCCACACATAGGTTTTGTTCAGACATTAAACCCAATTGAGATAAACTGCTCAGCAACTGCGGTTGGCAAGTCGTAAGTTAAAGTTCTGTTGTGTCCATAAAAACTCCATACAGTGTTTTACTGTTTGCAGTTAAAACAGATCGGTTTTATTTTTGGTTTTGAGAGGTCATGTACTGTGCCTTGGCCTCATACGGGGTTCCAGTTATAAAATAAAGCGCGCGGATTTATCTGTGTGTTGAATATAAACAATCGTACCACAACACGTGTTACGTAACCAGCTACCAGGCTTTGCTGCTCTGAAACAGGATGTCGGAAAGTTATTCTGTCCCGACAGCGTTTTAGCAGTAAACTGGATCAGTTTTAAGCGCTCAACCCTCCTCCCGAGCAGTTTTAACTTTGGTGTTTTAGCATTTTAGCGGAGGATAAAACCGATCGGTTTTAGATGTAAAACTGTTTTAGAGCATCCAGACACATATTGCTAAAACCGATCGGGTTAAAACAGTTGTTTTAGCAAATTTAACACGCTGTCTGAACGTACCCATACTCCCACTCTTGTAGGCTCCATACTGGGGCCAATTTCATAAAACTGTTAAGTGCAACAATTTGCTTAGCACAAACATTTCTCGCCCAATAAAACAAACCACCATTGAAAATTCCATTTGATATTCATGGTCAGCGAACAACAGCCAAAGAACAATCACAAGTGATACACAACACATGGAAATTTGGTTGTAAACCCTGTTTTTATTAAGACAGAAATGTCATGCTTAGCAAATTTTTGTGCTTAACAGTTTTATAAAATTGGCCCCTGATTGATCATACAGGATATTACTACTCAAGGCAAACAAATAATAGTTCTGCTTCCAATTACATGGCATTTCAAAATAGGTTAGGTACATGTATGTAGGTAGGAAAAGTTTTTCTTTTGGCCAATTTTGTGTACGTGTACAATCATATATGGAGCAGGGCTCAAATTTCGTGAAAAAAAGCTCTGGGGAGCAGGTCTAGTAACTAAAGCATTTTACTAGACTAGGGGCCGATTTCACGCTTTGCGATCATCGCTTAAGCCCAAATCCATCGCTATTACGCAAAATTGCAAAGCAAAATGACATTTTTTGTCATGGTCTTGCATCATTTCCTCAAAAGGAGTTTTGCTCAATAAATTTTGCCAGTAACAAATAAAACCATGAAATCATCAATTTGGGCACCATTTCAATAGTGCAAGGAAAATAAAATCACTAGACAGCCGGACTAACTGCAGTCCACATTTCACTAGACCGACATTGAAATCACTAAGACTCGGTCCACGGTCTAGTGGATATTTTGAGCCCTGTATGGAGGCATCTTTTTATCTTTTTTTTCCCAGAGTTTTTAGAGTCACAACAAACAAACAGGTTCTGTCAGGTAACTGAAAGCAGAAATTTATAAATTTATTTTGGCCTCAGGGGAAAATTCTGAATGGACTATGCGTGGGTGCTTCCTCTTTGGGTCGTCAGGTCATAGGCTTCACACTAAATCACACAGAATTGATACTGGTATACAAAAGGTAAATTAGCTTTTTGAAGGGATAGCCCTAGGCCTATGCGTGGATGCTCAGTGATTTGTAACATCCTTTGTATATTGCGTGCAAATAATTTGGCGGCAACATGGCCCGTGGTCACGTCCTTGAATTGACAGCCATGAACTAGTACATGTACTTTCATTGTCAGATGTTATGGCTTCAAATTGATCCTCTGATTAACACTTGAATCATTTCCAATCTTAAAGAGATTAATTTTGCTGTGATTGAGATGATCTGATACTTGAGACCAGGCAGAGGTCTTGCTGCCTGTTTTACCGTATTTTAAAGGTGACCATTGCTTTGGATTTTGCCCGCAAAGAAATGCTGATTCATTGGTAAACAAATCGAGAAAGATTCAGTCATCTGTGAAATTCCCAGTCCCATGCAGTGCCCACTTTTTGAGAAAAAAAGTGAAAAACGCCAGAGTATTTTAAAATCTACTCACAGGAATTTTGATCTCTGTGATCAAGTTTTGATCTCTGTAAGATCAAAACTGTACTGCGTAGTGCGTACGCCATGCGTACTGGGCGGAGGGTTCTGAAAAGTTGGCATTTCATGCGTACATACTTTACGGATGGCCCCTAATGGGAAACCCGCATGGCCCCCTCCTACTGTATGTATGAACCGTCAGAAAGTGTGTAAAAGAGCGCATGCTAGCCTCAGCACCATGTCCCTCTAGGATCAGGGGCCAATTTCATAGAGCTGCTTAAGCACAAAATTTGCTTAAGCATGAAAAGTCTTCCTTGATCAAACAGGATTACGAACCAAATTTTCATGTGATGTTTACTGCTTTTAACTTGTATTCGGCCATTGTTTGCTGAGCATAACATTCACAGTGAGTTTTGGCTGGCATACTGATTTTATCTACCATGGTTTTGGGTGCTTAAGCAAATTTTGGTGCTTAAGCAGCTCTATGAAATTGGCCCCAGGGGCCAATTTCACAGCGCTGCTTAGCACAACAATTTGCTAAGCATGACATTTCTGTCTTAATAATAAAAACAGCGTTAACAACCAAATGTCCATGTGTTGTGTATCGCTTGTGATTGTTCTTTGGCTGTTGTTCGCTGACCATGAATATCAAATGGAATTTTTAACGATAGTTTGATTTATTGGGCAAGATATTTTTGTGCTAAGCAATTTTTTGTGCTTAGCGGCTTCATGAAATTGGCCCCTGGTGGCAGTACAATGATGATGTGCTTTTTATATCTGGACTACTGATGAGAAAAGCTGAAAAACCTAAATTCTTTCAATTGACCATGAAAAGAATTGATATTCCAGTGAGCCTCCACCTCAGTCTACCTATAATTTTTGATCTTGCAGGGCATGTACTGAATCATTTACGGTAGTTACAACAGTGATTTAGACTCAGTGTTAACCTCTGCGTACACCATGCGTACAGAGAGGGGGGAGGAGCGGGGTTGGGGGGGTTTCAAAAGTCGGCATTTCGTGCGTACGTACTTTATGGACAACCCCTTGCAAGGAGAGTGCTACAACTAACGTAAGCGTATTGTTGACGGCGATTGTAAAGTTCGGGACCACCACTGTGTTTTTCTCATATGCACAGCGTGTCCAATTTAAGGTGTTTCACAGTAGTGAAGTTCACAGTATAAAAACCACAGAAGGTCCCAAACATGGCGATTGTAAAGTTCCGAACCCCCCTTTGTTTTACCACATCATGCGCAACGGAACATATTCAGTCGTTCCAGCATGTGGTAAAAACACAGACAGAGGGGTCCTTAACTATAATTACAATCGCCCTAGTCTTGTAACTTTGGGTAAAAAATGGTCATTATTTTTTAACATGGCAGTGTAAATTTTGCCGGCACCGGCAATCTTCCTACAAATGCTATTTTGCCATTCTCATTGGCTAAAATTGCAGTATTAGAACGTACCTCTGGCAAAATAACCTTTAGAAAGAAGGCTGGCAATGTGGCATGCCCAACAGGAAAGAATGCATGACGATGCTTGCAAAATTTAGCCTACACTTCTTCTTTAAGGCGATTGCAAAGTTCGGGACCCCTCTGTGTTTTTACCACATCTTGGAACGACCGTGAATACGTTCAGTTGCACATGCTTCGCATAGGGGGTAGGCCTAGGGGGGTCCCAAACTTTACAATCGCCTTTTTTTAGTGTGTAAATAAACACTGATATTATCCAAATACATACCTCTGCCCCAATTAAAGACAGCATTTCTTGAATATTGGATTCATTTGGACCGATGTGACGGTCGGGAAAATGGTCATGTCTTTTGTAAACCCTGTCAAGTTTCCTGGGTCCATTCTGATTCTCTGTTGACTGGAAGCGCCGGGTCTGCTTTGTTTGTTGTTGCTGCAGCCATTTTTTGGGTTGAAAGATTGATGTCGACGGCAGAGCAATTGGGGGTATAGCTGTTGACAGATTGGCTTTTGTTATTGCTGTCCCCCTGTCAGCTAAACCGCGAAGTCGACCGAATCGAAACATTGTTCAGCATCAAATTTCAGCTATGAATTTGTAAGTTACGTTCCAAGGCTACCTGTGCTGTGCTGTGATGTGACTCTGTGCGCTGATGAAACTGGAAGTCCTAAACCTCCAACTTTGTTAGTCCAAGTCAAGTGGCCTAGATTCTGGTCCAAATCAAGAGCGGAAATGCAACTTTGACACTTGATAACTAAGCCTTTGTGTTATCAGACAACAATAGTCAGACAACGACTGGTAAGTGGTATCATTCTTAACCGCAAAACTAACCCTGACGCAGCTTCCGTAAGGCCAGAAGAATTGTTTGTTTTCAGTACGTAATGACCTTAACATACGCCATCTGATTGGAAAAGTACTAGGTCAGCCATCAGCTTCAACCTCGTATTCAAAGTGCATGGATACGCTATGCTATAACGCACGGTAGCAACTGCAGGGAGGCAATTCCCAGGGAACGAGTGTATAATAGTGACGTCATTAACTGGTATCCAGCAGTTATATGCAGATTTTAATCATAATATTTTATGTAAACCAGGTTTAATGATAAACACATGCGCCTTATGAAACCCAGCTCCGATTCTATTGGTGGGATCCTTGGGGGCGTGTATGGACACACCCCCAGACATTCAACCAATGAAAACTTCACTATCTTCTTATTCCTTTTTCCTAATATCATACTTTGGTTTTTGTCAAAGAAATGCAGGTTCATGGGCAAAAATATCAAGACAGATACTGTAACAATCATCTGTGAAATTTTCAGTCCCATACGTTGCCCACTTTTTGAGAAAAACAGTGAAAAACGCCCACAGTATTTCTCAAGTCTTTTCTCTTTTATTTTTTATCTTTAAAAGATCAAAAATTATTTTGGTCACTGGTTTTACTCTTTTCTTGATAAATACAGCATTTCAGGCAGAGACATGTTAACGGTATATTTCTACCATACTACCTTTACAGGTAGTATCATATACTTTGGTGGCATATCAAAACAGAAATCTTCACATATTTACCTATAACTTACAGGCTATATATGGCGATGGTAGAAAACAGTGAAAAACTGTCACAGTATTTCTTAAGTCTTTTCTCTTTCACTTTTGATCTTTGAAAAGATCAAAAAGATTTTCGGTCGTTGTTTTACTAATTTCTGGATAAAGTACACCATTTCAGGCAGAAAAAAATTAACGGTATATTTCTACCACCACCAACTTCATACCCTGTAAGCTATAATAACATTTCTTTTTTGGTTTCTTACCAAAGTATGTTACTACCTTTAAAGATCAAAAATAAGAAAAAAGACTTAAGAAATACTGTGGCAGTTTTCAATGTTTTCGCAAAAAGTGGGCACCATATCATGGGACTGAAATTTCCACAGATGACTGTTACTGTATCTTCCTTGATATTTCTGCCCATGAATCTGTATTTCTTTGACAAAAAAACAAAGTATGATACTACCTTTAAGTAACTCAGTCTTTGAATAAAATTGAGGTCTGTCAAGAAGATTTGATGATAGAACTCATCAAGGAATGATTTATTATCAGATATTTTAAAATTACGAAATTGATCAAAGACATTCTGCTATTTTATTATACAAATACTTGCACACATAGCATACAAGGAATTTAATAATGAAATATTAATTTTTGTTATTTAAAGCTATAGTACATAGTTGATAAAGTTGACAGAGCAGCTGCGGTCTGTTCATAATTTGATTTGTCATGGAATAAAAAACAAACCTGTTAAATTTTCAGCTCAATTGATCTTCGGAAACAGTAGAAAACAGCAAAAAATTGTTGCAATTGTAATCACTGTGAGGTTTTGATCTCGGAGATCAAAACTATTTTCGGTATTTTTAGTTTTTACACATTTCTGGATACATACAGCATTTCAGGCAGACAAATTTAAATGGTATGTTTGTACAGGTCTATCTTTAAACCCTGTAAGTTAAATACGTAAACTTGTGAACATTTCGGTTTTGGTTTGTTCCAATCCTGTAGTGTACTTTTAACAGCTGCTGAGACGACACACTATTATTGTTATAAATTTCATCTGTACATTTCATATTTCTCAACAATATTTATACCACTGCTGTCTAAGTCTCTCTGCAGGGGCTAGTATACACCGATATACTGTCCGCCATTACTGCAGTGTCCCCTTCAGCCTTTTGTCTGACGACGAAATAATTTATGCTCCGCCACACTCTACAACTGCAGGGTGTACGTCCCATGATTAGTAGACGTACATGTTACACCCTGCAATATAGAGTGCTGCAGACGTAAATTCTTTTGTTGCCGGACAAAAGGTGGGTGGGGACACTGCAGTAATGGTGGGTGTTTCCTACCTCCATGGTTGCGCCATCAGATCGGTGTAAAGTAGAAAGGGATCAAATCTAACAATATTGGCCGTTATTGAAAGTGAACATAGAAAAATAGACAGGATTCAAACCTGCAGTTATATTTATTAAAAAGCTGCATCCTCTTTGAGTGATCCCCCATGTACCATTCTCAGGTTGCAGCATTGCTGCGAGTATCGATGAAATGATCCTTGGGATATAGCGGTATGTAAGTGGTTTCATGGCTTCTGACTGTCAAATGAACAAAGGTAATTGACTATTAGGGACACCGCCAACATAGGGCTGGATAGCTCAGTTCGTAAGAGCGCCAGTACGGTATTCCGGAGATCGCTGGTTCGAATCCCGCTCAAGTCAATTATTCTTGGTTCACTTTTCAATGACTTTAAATTAAGTTCCTCTTGTGGTTATTTGATGATAAAACTAGTATGAGTAGGTTTAATGACTAAAACTTTTTACTATAAAGGAGAATAAAAATAGATACTTCATCATAACGAAAACAAAACCAAAGTCTTTAACAAACTGAAAGAAGCCTTTAAATATCATATTATTACACTATGTAACATCGTGCGCCAAAGTTAACATAAAAGATTTTCAATTTTGTGTATCAACTAACAGTGGATATAAGTATTAAGGACCCCGGTAATTTCAGTGTAAAAAGCCTTTTAAAAGCTTGAAAGTACGTGACCAATAGCATATTTCAAAATAGTTTTAGAAATAGAAATGAAAGAATGTGCTTTAATATCTTTAAATACAAGAAAAATATTTAATAGCGCACATTAAAAAAAAAAAAGAGTGAACTCCCAAAATACACACCAAATATTCTCTACATTCCACATAATTAAGTCTACACAAAATAAATGCTTTGGATGATTGCATAATGCAGTTTCACTAACAGAAACAAGATCCATCTTGTAACGCCGTGGCATCCCAGAGGCACTCGGCTGTCTTCATCCTCAGTTACAGCATTGACTCTGGAACCTGAAAAAGTTGTGGAAAAGGCGTGGATTAGAAGTTATTTCATACTTTGGTAGCATAACAAAACAGAAATGTTCACAGATTTACCTATAACTTATATAAAGGGTATAAAGATGGTGATGGTAGAAACATACTGTTAAAATGTTTCTGTCTGAAATGCTGTATTTATCCAGCAAAGAGTAAAACTGATGACCAAAAACAGTTTGGATCTCAGGGAGATCAAAACTCCTGTGAGTAGATTAGAAAAAAACAGCGACCATTTTTCACTGTTTTCTCCAAATGTGGGCATTGTATGAGACTGAAATTTTCACAGATGACTGTTACTGTAGTTTTCTTTATATTTGTGCCATGAATCTGAATTTCTTTGGCAAAAACCAAAGTAATTATATTGATAAAGCTGCATCCTTTTTGAGTGATCCCCCATGTATACTGTTTCTCAGATTGCAAAATTGCTAATGCTGCGCATATCTTAAATGATCCTTGGGATATAGCAGTATGTGATTGGTTTCACGGCTTCTGACTGCCAAATGAACAAAGATCATTGACTATTAGGGACACCGCCAACATAGGACTGGATAGCTCAGTTGGTAGAGCACCAGTATGGTATTCCAGTGGTTACTGGTTTGAATCCCCCTCCAGTCAATTTTTCTTTGTTCACTATTCAATAGGCTTGTAATGGTAATGATCCCTCAACAAAAAAAGATCTCTACACAACATGGGTACTACAGCACTCTAAGGGTGCCATTCCACTTATCCAGATAACAAAGACAACTTTACGAGTGGTAAAAGTAGTCTTGTCTCAATAATTATCTCAACAAGATGACTTTTAGTGGAAACGAGAAGTCGACATATCCTGATAATTTATCTGGCCGAGTCAACGAAGTGAACCTAAAAAGGTGTCTTATCCTGATAATTAATCTCAGTTTTAGAAAGTCGTCTTTAAAAGGTAAACTATCAGGACAAGTCAACTTCCTTCATTCAGTAAGTCACCTTGGCGAGATACATTTTCGGAATATACGACTTCTAAGATATCTTGCTGGATTAATTATCTTGATATGACGAGTTTTAGGGCTTAATAAGTCGACTTGGCGGGATAGATTATGTGGTTACCTGGATAAGTGGAATGGCACTCATGGAGCACTGTACATACACAGTGGCACAAGTATCATTCAAAATTGTGAAACATTTGAGCAAAAAACATACAGAAGGTCTAAACAATGGCGTAAATGGGGGGGGGGGGGCAAGAGGGGCACGTGCCCCGGGCGCCACCTTTTAGGGGGCGCAAAAAACGCAGAGGGGAAAAAAAGGTAGCAGTACTGTTGAAGTTATTTGAAATCTAATCCGATGAACAAACAAAGGAAAATTCCAATTTCAATTTGTCTGATTTTGTTTTTTCATTGGCATTAGAAGTTGGAATTAGGGGTGCAATTTTAGCGCTTGCCCCGGACGCCGTTTTCCCTAGATACGCCAGTGCAGTGGGTCTCACATCTACATGTACTTACAGCTTTCTCCAATGCCTGGAGGACGTCATTCACCAGATCTTCTGCATCTTCAATGCCTACTGATAGTCGAATCAGCGTATCGTCAATACCCAGAATCTTACGCTGATCTGGTGGCACAGATGCATGAGTCATAATTGCCCTTTAACATGAAACAACAAAGTACAAAAACGTTATTATAACATGAAGAGATTGCAAACAGTTCAGATGCTGAAAAGGGTGCGGTGTACACCAGTACATTTAACTTTTGTGTTAGATATACTAAGTTTAAAGGTAATTGTCATAATATAGTTCTGAAGATTACGGGTAATGAAAAATGGTGTCAGAAGTGGGATTCAGAAGTAAATTGTGACTAAAGTACTTCTACTTCTATACTTATACTCATCAAAGCCTGTTCAGCATCTAGATGAGTAACATCAGACTTTGGTTGCATACCTTCACAGAAATCTTCACAGATTTACCTATAACTTGATGGTGATGGCAGAAATATACTGGTAACATTTTTCTGCCTGAAATGCTGTATTTATCCAGAAAAGAACAAAAACCAATGACCAAAAACAGTTTTGATCTCAGGGATTCCCAGTCCCATATGGTGACTCCCAAGGTATTTTAAAAATCTTGTTACCATTATTTTTGACCATCCGAAGACGAAATTGTTTTTACTTTACTTTTTCTTGACAAATACAGCATTTCAGCCCAAAACTTTTAACTGTATGTTTCTACCATCACCATCTTTTATACCCTGTAAGTTATAGGTAAATTTGTGAAGATTTCTGTTTCGGTATGCTACCAAAGTAAGATAGTAGCTCAAATGAGTTTTCGTTATGCAAATCAACTTACGGTAGTTCAGCAAGGCTCTCGAAACCTCCAAGACTCTCTGCCAGAGTAAAGATCTTGATGTATTTGAAGAAATCCTGAGCTTGTACCAGACCGCCTTTGATCTTGAAAGTAACCATCCCACTGAAACCTCTCATTTGCTTCTTTGCAAGTGCATACTGTGGATGGGACTCCAGACCTAAGTAGGACGATAATAACAGATAAATTACACAAAAACAGAACAGTGAAATCATCAAATAACCACAATGGAAACTGATTTTGAAACTGAGCTATATATTATTATATTGATTAAAAAGCCACATTGTCTTTAAGTGATCCCACTGTACCGTTTCTCAGGTTGCAGCATTGCTAATGTTGTGCATATCTTAAAGAGGATGTTCAACACTCAACAAACCTCGCTTTATTTGTTAGAACTATAATCCTTAAATTACTTGAAATGAGAAAAATATTTGCCAGTATTGAAGCGCGCATACTCAGTGCTTTTTGTGTGGAAATGAAAATATCGACATGAAAATATCATACATGTGCTGACTCAGATGGGATTCAAACCCATGAGGCCACGACCTGTTTACTTCTGCAGATGTCCTACCACAAGGCCAACAAGCTAGCTTGGATCAACTATAGAAATTTGTGCAATGAATGTTGACAAGACTTACTGACAAGCACAGGATTGGTACTTATGCATTCTCCTGTAGACTGCCAAAGCATACTGGCCGGAACATTGAGTTAACCGCCTCTTTTCTGAGCCACACAACTCAAAAAAGAATATACATGTAATTTATGTCTCATGGTGTTACTGCAAAATCAATTATCTTATGTGCTTCCGCCATGCACATCCTTAAGTCTACCTTAAGTACACAACTTGTTCACAAACACTTAGGCCGTGTCCCAAATCTTTGGCTGCAACAGCAAATAACACACAAATCTATGGAAACGGCTGCATTCACTGGCTAGTGGCTGCCATAGGTGCATGTGTAACTTGCAGCCGCAGCCTGAGATTTGGGACATGGCTTTTACCTGGGTATGAGACGCTTGTCACCCTTGGGCTAGCCTCCAGAGCTCTGGCTACAGCAAATGCGTTTTTCTCATGCTCACGCATACGCACATGCAAAGTCTTCATCCCACGGTTCACTAGGAAACAGTCGAAAGGGGAGGGAACGGCTCCAGATGCTGTCGAAGAGAAATGATGCGATACAAATGAAATGTAAAAACAAAAAATGTGAACATCGGCCCTTTTCAAACCTTGGCTCCGGCTCCGTCTCCATTTGTGAATCCATTCTAAAGTTACGGGTATCAAAATAGAGGCTTTTGGCTGCGGTTTGGAAGTAGATTCTTTGGTTTGAACAAGAAAACTGAGCTTCAGCTCCAATGAAAAGCCACAACCTATATTTTCAGCATATGGATGACAGAGCTGGAGCCAGAGCTGGAGCCGGAGCCGAGGTTTGGAAAAGGACCCTATACTGTAATCTGAACACAAGGTTTTTGAATGGCGCCCTCTGTTGATAAAAAAAGAAACAGCTGTGATGTTTTTCGGTCTACATGCACTACAACTCCGGCTCGGTTCATGGGCACGATTTATTCCTGAAAAAAAAAGAACTTAGAAGAACATTTGGCATGGACAACAAACATCTCCTGGATTTGGGTTATTTTGCTAAAATAGGGAATGGGTCGCTTGGCTGCTTGGGGGATGGCCATCAGTGGCCAATTTCATAAAACTGTTAAGCACAACAATTTGCTTAGCACAAAAATGTCTCGCTCAATAAAACAAACTACCATTGAAAATTCCATTTGATATTCATGGTCAGCGAACAACAGCCAAAGAACAATCACAAGTGATACACAACACGTGGACATTTGGTTGTTAACCCTGTTTTTATTAAGACAGAAATGTCGTGCTTAGCAATGTTTTGTGCTTAACAGTTTTATGAAATTGGCCCCAGAAGACCGAAGGAGTACCGTTTGAAGGTAGATGCGGCAACGTGCTGCCGCGGTGCATGCTCCCACTAATTGATTGATTATTAAAAAGACAGAAATTTCATGGTTAGCAAATTTTTATGCTAAGCAGGCCTGTGAAATTGGCTCCAGGGCCCAATTTCATGGAATCAGTTACCGATAGTAAAAAATGTTTGCTTGATACGGTAGCAGATTATTTTTGCTTGCGGTTAGCATATTTCACGGGAGAGTTGTCTTTCTCGTTACGCTAAGCAAGGTCTTTCTGCAGAATGCATATGACAGCGTGTTAGAAGAAAATAATCACGATTACCATAGAAATTCTTCGCTAACAGAAAGTCTTGCTTACGGATTCCATGAAATAGATTTCATGCGTAGCAGTGCCCGTAAGCACAAAAATAGGCCGTAATGGATTCAATTAAATTGGGCCCAGGTGTAAAGGCTGGTAACCCCAACCCCTAAAATAAATCCCCCTTTAGATCCGCCACTGTGTGAGAAGGGATACCAGGATCACTGTACATAAAGCATGGTAGCTCCTTTCAACACTCTTAACATTGTTCATTTTTTCACAGCATGTGGCCATGTCGCTCTGTGGGATTGGATCTTTGACATTTGTGTAATACACTCCAACATTATGCTAGTAGATTGAGGCTGGGTTCGAGTTCCTTAAAGGGGATCAAGAAGGTGGACTGAAGTGGATCAAGTTGCACTTGTTTTCACACTCACAGTCAATCTCCTATCTAATCCCCCTTGCAGGATTAAAACCCCCTCAAGTCTTGCACTTGTTTTCACACTCACAGACAATACCCTAGATTTAATCCCCCTTGCAGGATTAAACCCACTTAAGTCTTGCACTTGCTTTCACACTCACAGTTGATCCCCTATTTAATCCATCTTGCAGGACTAAACCCCCTCAAGTCTTGCACTTGCTTTCACACTCACAGTCAATCCCCTAGATCTAATCCCCCTTGCAGGATTAAAACCCACTCAAGTCTCGATCCCTTTCAGGATTCAGTGTGAAAAAGCACATTATCTTCTGTGAAATGAAAGATATTCTGTTCAACTCACCATACTGAATGAAGTAGAGTCGATCGCGTAGGTCCTCTCTATTCAAAACAACAAGGCCCATGACAACATCACTGTGACCATTGGTATACTTTGTTGCTGAGTGAACAACAATATCAGCTCCAAAATCTAGAGGGCGCTATAAAGAGTAAAAAAGTAACATATTCTACTTAATTGGCTTGGAAAAAAATAAAACACATCCTTCTTCCCTGAATATCACAAAGGCCAATTTCATAGAGTTGCTTAAGCACCAAACTTTAAGCACCAAAATCTTTCGTAAATATACTCAGTATGTCAGCCAAAACTCCTTAAATGAATGTTATGCTCAGCAAACTATGGCCGAGTACAAGTCAAAAGCTGTAAACATCACATGAAAATTTGGTTGGCAATCATGTTTGATCAAGGAAGACTTTTCATGCTAGAGCAATTTTGTGCTTAAGCAGCTCTATGAAAATGGCCCCAGATGGCTTCCCAAGATAGCTTACACCGCAAAAAAAACAATTTGATGTACCACATTTTCTATAGAAAACTATTTAATCATTTTTGATGTTTAAATAAATACAACAGATGCTAAACAATACTTTTTGCGAGTTAAATCTGAGTAGTATCTGGCACACAGACTTCTTTCATTGCATATAAACACCCCAGTTTGAATTTCCCAGACTAAAGACTGTTGTTGCTATGCCAGCACATGATTCGGGGCAAGCTTTTCACTATCACCATGAGAATAAACTCTTTTGTGGAATGAGGTTCCGAAGAGGAAAAGGAAAAGTATACTAACCTGGAAATAAGCCGAAGCAAACGTGTTGTCCACAACTACAAAGATGTCGTGAAGATGCGCTATTTTGCAGATGGCTTCAATATCAACAATTTTCATCGTTGGGTTGGTTGGTGTCTCAAGCCAGATCATCTTGACAGACAAACAAACAAATAAACAAACAAAATTGGTATAATACACGATTGGTAAAGGTCACAGAACAGCACTCACACTAAGTCTGATCCAGCATGTACATGAAATAATAAACCTGTGAAAATTTGAGCTTAATCAGACTTCTGAGTCACAAGAAAAATAACGAAAACCCGACTAAATTTTTCTTATAAAACATAAAGAATTTGGTTTTGATCTTACCCCAAGATCAAAACTGTTTTTGGTATTTGTTTTACTAATTTGTGGATAAGTAAACATGGTAAAACGTGTAACGTGTAACACGTAACAATCCTAGCAGGATCTTTATTTTTGATCTTGCGAGGATTGAAACGCATCAGGCCCTTCTAACTCCAAGCATTTTATAAATTTCAGGTCATTATTTTGGCTGATGAGCAGTTTGCAGCAGATTATTACTTGTAAGGATTGAATTTAGCATTTGTCTTTCTTATGTTAAATACAATATACCAACAAACTCTTAAAGGGTACCTGAAATAAAAACTCATATGAAGTTAAATACATCTGTATTGTCATAAAAGTCAACATGTCTATTATTTGTGCAAAAAATATTGTACGTGAAAAAGGAGGTATTTTACACCCATAATTTAGCACCTGACATTTCGCGATGAAAAACCTTGCTACGTCACCGGCAGAACGCATATACAAGTTGCAAAACTGCCAAACCTGCATTTTTGTTCAAATCGAAAAGCAAAATCCTACATACAATGTGCACGAGCCAGTAAGAGCTACTGCGGTGCAAGCCTACTTGTTCTGCCGATGACGTCACACGAATTGTTGTGTGGATGATCAGTTCCGAGGGGGATTTTTGGGAGGCGGGGCATACATGTACTGATTTTTTAACATTGGGTCCAAAATGAAGCACTTACATAAAAGTTAAAATTTATATAGTCAATATTTATGCATTAAGCACTAATCTGAAAGCACTTTCATCCCTATTACAGGTAACATTTAAAAACATCAGGTGAAAACTGGAATTGAATTTCAAAACAAATGAATTAAAATCAAGTGAATCAACTATCTCTAAAAAACACATATTTTGACCAAACAATTTAATCAATTGTTTGTAATCTATTTTATAATACTATAAATCCATCTTTTTATATACCGGTCGGTATTTTCTTAATTTGCATCATTTTTCGTTTTTAATGCAATTGCTGTTTTTTTTTTCATTCAAGAAATCTCAAAATATTTATAATTCTTTTAATACCAAATTGTTATTGAATTGTTTGTAATTTATGTATTATGTATTAAGTATTAAAATGCACCTTTTACACATGTACATGTATTATCTTAATTTGTTGTTGAATTATGCAGCATTTTTGGATATGGTTGCTGATTTTTATTGTAATGCAATGTAAATTGCCTCCAGGCTTTTGGGATTAGGGCGCAATAAAAGTGTTGTATAATAAAAATGGTAATAATAACTACCATCAGAAGGCTTGCAGCTGTGCATGCTGCTCATACACGGGTTTACACTTCGAAAAAAAGCGCATGCGTGATAGTGCCTCGTTTTGAAGTCGCGATCAAAACCGCCGAAGTGTAAACCCATGTATTGTCTTTGACAATGGACAGGCTTACACTTCGGAAAGTGCGCATGCGTGGAAGTGCCTTGTTTTGAAGTTGCGATCAAAATCTAAGATGGCCGCCATGGTGTAAACCTGTGTATGGCTAGAGCTTGTACAGTGTACTGGGCCCAATTTCATGGAATCTGTCACCGTTAGCAAAAATTCTTTGCTTACGGTAGCACATTTTTTTGGTTATGGTTAGCAGATTTCACGGAAGATCAAGTTTTCTTTTTGGTAACGGTAAGCAAGGAATTTCTGCAAAATGCATATGACAGCTCGTTAGCAGAAAATAATCATGGTTGCCCTAGAAATTCTTCGCTAACCGAAAGTCTTGCTTACGGATTCCATGAAATAGATTTCACGCGTAGCAGTGCACGTTAACACAAAAATAGGCCGTAATGGATTCAGTTAAATTGGGCCCTGTACTTGTGATCACTCCATGGAACAAATTATATTACCGGATGAGTCAAAAATAACTTTTGTTGATGTTTTACAAAACAAACAAATGACACTAAAAAGTTCAGCTACTTTAACATGCAGTCATGCACTCTACCATTTTGCAAGCTGTCCATGGAATGTTAATGCTTAACTGAATTCAAGGGCCTGTTTGTTTAACACACAAGATCATGAATCTTGCGGATCTGGATCCCATTTTTATAGCATACCCTGCATAGGACATGGATCCCCAAATCTGGGATCCCGTGCGTTAACAAACAGGACCCAAGTTGCAAAGGGTATGCACACAGGTAAATATGTTTACTTTACATTTCTTTTGTTAAGTATTCTTTGGACAGCTTGCAAAATGAGTAGTGCTGGGAAAAAATCTAGTATTTCCATATCCGGTTACTGATTGCAAAAATCACGTGCGACATGTGTGACATGTGCAATTTATCGTATACGTCTTCTTTAATGTTACCGTCGCTTTTGGAATGCATTTATTGATATTATTTTTTAGATGAAGCAAAATGTTTCTTTTAGATCCAGTATGTGAAAAGCGTGTTTCTACTTGGCAAAATTGACAAAATAACTGACTGAAATTGTACAATTTACAGTTTTTGAGTTCTTGCGCATGAGCCAAATGTTCGTCCCTTTTTTTTCCTTTCAGTTTCGGATAATGGTTAGAAAAAATTTGTAACCAGGCAATTAAATCCATGTTGTTTAACATATGACAGGATAAAAATCCCAGCACTAAATGTACCTTAATTAAAACAGACATAACTCCTCTTAGGAAAGATCAATTTGTTTCATTTTTTTTTCTAATACGCAGGAGAGAGTGCTTGTTGAATATATATATAAACATGTATACGCTTTACTGAACTTAACTTAAATTTTTAGTGTCATTTGTTTGCTCTGAAAAACATCACCAATCCCGGTCAATTTCTTTTTGACTCACCCTGTATTGTAACAGTAAGTGTATGTATTTGATCTGAATACAAAGTTTTTATTTATTATTATTAAATTAAAAATTATTTCTGGTAATGAAACCAACGATTCTTCAAAAGTGCCCTAGGTACTGTAGCTGGAAAGCCTGATGAAACCTGTTATGGAAAGATGATGAGAAGAAGATACAGTTTTGGAGGTGGGTGGAAAACCCCAGAGTAATATTCTGGGTAAAACCCACAGAATCAGGTAAGGACTGAAAACCCAATCCAGCCGGACTCAAACCCGGTCCGCCAGAGGTGAAAGGCGAGGAAAGAACCGCTCCGCTAACCCGATTCCCTAACATTACCAGGCCTTGATTTTTTAGGAGAGTGAGAGTGATCACTCTCCTCCGCTCTCCTTAATGTTTTCCAAGGAGAGTGAAAAAAGAGCTCCTTAACAATTTAAGGAGAGCTGCCCTTTTTCAAAACATCAGTAACATACATTTTTTCCAGCCAACATTTAGCCTTTGCGGAAAATACAAACATTTTCAACAGGACAAGCCAAATTTTGCATGTTCTCCTTTTCCGACATCACTGGACACATGCGGAAACTTGGTTTAGCAAGAGCAAACTGCCCTCTTTATTCACTAGTATGAATAGGCCCTATGTTGTTTTAAGGAGTGGATTTGCGGCTCAAACTTGATTTTTGTTAGCGAGAGCAAATCACCCTCCTAAATTCTCTACGTTGATTTAAGGAGAGCGATTTGCAGCTCTCCTCATTTTTATTAAAGAGGATGTTCAACACTCAACAAAACGCGCTTTATTTGTTAGAACTATAATTCATTCAATTAATACTTGACATGAGAAAAAAATATTTATCTCCTCACACTGAACACAGAAAGAGAGTCTTTTTGATGATTTTTCTCTCAACATGCTCAACTCGCAAAATTGAAACTGTCTGAATTTTGTCAATGGGGGCAGCAGACAAATCTGTGTGATCATAAAAAAATCATCAAAAAGACTCTCTTTCTGTGTTCGGTGTGAGATAAATATTTTTTTCTCATGTCAAGTAATTTAATGATTATAGAAAAATATTTATATCTAACAAATAAAGCGAGGTTTGTTGAGTGTTGAAGATCCTCTTTAAAATGAAGGCCTGCTTTACATGAAAGTTTTACCTTTGTGGTTGGCCCTATGGCCGCCTCTACGCAGGCTGGCTTGGTAGCATCCACCATGTCTACTTTCACACCACTGTTGACAAGGATTCGGTTGAAAAATCGGTTGGTTCCACCGTAAAGGTCGTCCATGCAAATGATACTGTCTCCAGATTTCAGCATCTGGCAAATGGCAGTTGTGGCTGCAAGACCGGAGCCGAACGCCAAGCCTGGTTCGACATGGAAAAACAAATTAATTTTGTTGAGTTTTTGTGTTCCCTTTTTCAAAGATTATTAACTTTTGGTCTTTTAAGTGTTGGGCCATTCAAGTTTAAAGGTGGCATGGCTACTATTAGTAACTAAATAAAGGACCTAAGTTACAAATCCAGGCTTGAGGATAGGCTTGGGACTCTTTTCTGCCGTTTGATACTAAAAAAAAAGAAGAGAATACACCATGTTTGGACCGTGCTTTCACGCATCAGTGCATCAACACCATTCATCAAACTCAGTCCATCCTCAAAACGATTGGGAATTCACTACTGAAAACAAACGCAGTTTGCAACATTTCATTTTTTCATTTTGCTGCATATTTATCAGGACTGTGTACATGTACACTGTACATTCCAGGGGCCGATTTCACTAACGCTTTATGAATAATCGCTAATGCCTAAATCCATTGCTACATATGGAAAACAGATCGCTACTTTGCATTATTTTTTCTGTTTAGCGATGGATTTGAGCTTAGCGATGATCGCAAAACGTTAGTGAAATCAACCCCAGGATTATATTAGCATAACAAATGACACATCATTGTAAAGAGGAATAATGAATCTTTCCAATGATACCAGTTTCACCGATCATAGATCAGTAACAAAAAAGATATCATTCCTCAAACTTGAGTTGCAGAATTTTTTTGTAGCTCACCAAATTTGCCCCCTTCTACAGCAGCAATGCATTCTTCAAGTGCTTGGCGGGTTGGGTTGCCTCCACGACCGTATTCAAAACCCTGAAATATTCAAAAACAATTCACAGACTATCAATTTGTTTGACAATGAAGTTCAATACAGATCTAAAAATAAATCAATTAATAATAATTTATAATAATTTGGGAGGCTAATCATCCTTTCTTGCAGCTGGGGTGCTGAATAGCGCTCTGCACTAATGACGTCACAAAATCCCACACACACGTAGTGCACATGCACGTCACGCGCACACACCCACACACGTTTGCATGATTGCAATGTTTGTCTGAGATCTGGTGCTATTTTTAGTGCAAGTGCGGAGCGCTATTGCGAAGGATGCGGCTACAACGTGATCATTGACAACGGCGCCCTTGGCTGCCAGCACACTTCAACCCATCACGGAGAACAGCCTGAGATCAAAAGTGTTTGATGTCTGTGGAGGGAGGAAAACCAGAGAATCCGGAGAAAAACCCTCGTAGCATGGGAGAGAACCAACGCACAACTCTACTCACATATGACCCAGGCCGGATTCGAACCCGGGCCACATTGGTGAGAGGCGAGTGCCTAACGCACTTGCCACCTACATCAATTACAATTAATTTTTTGATGTAATGTTTATGAAAATAAAAACATGATTGTTTAATTTTCCATCTGAAAGATTTCAAATGTACTGTTAAATTGACTGGAGCGGGATTCGAACCAGCAACCTCCAGAAAACCGTTCCGGCACTCTAAGTACCAATTGAGCTACCCAGCCCTATCTATGTTGGTGGTGTCCCAAATAGTCAATTATCTTTGTTCATTTGGCAGTCAGAAGCCATTAAACCACTCACATAGGCCTACCATTTATGATCCCAAGGATCATAAAATTTAAGGTACCATGTACGTGCTGCATTAGCAATTCTGCAACCTGAGAAACAGTACATGGGGGATCACTCAAAGAGGATGCATCTTTTTTAATCAATACAATCATCAAATAACCACTAGTTAGGCAAACTGAGTCAATTTATTTAAGTCACTGAAAAGTGAACAAAGAAACAATTGACCGGAGTGGGATTCGAACCGCTCCAGTCAATCAGCGCTATCAATTCATATCCTGATAACCATCAGATGACATTCGTACAGTCACCTGGGGCGCTGGAATGTGGAATCACATCCCAATTAAAGGACTTTGATGAATACATATAATGGAAATGAAAAAAGTAGGAGGTAAGTGTCGACCCCCAGGCTAGACATGCCCAGTGGGGGAGAACACTTTACTCCAGGATAAAGGCCCTCCAAAACCAAGCCCCCATCAGAGAGTCAATGCAATTTAAGCAGACATTAAAGGTAGTATCATACTTTGGTAAGAGACCAAAACAGACATTTTTCCAGATTTACGTATAACTTTCAGGGAATGAAGATGATGCTGGTAGAAACCTACCGTTAAAATATTTCCTTCTGAAATGGTGTATTTATCCAGAAATTAGTAAAACAACGACCGAAAATCTTTTTGATCTTTTAAAAGATCAAAAATAAAAGAGAAAAGACTTAAGAAATACTGTGGCCGTTTTTCACGATTTTCTCAGAAAGTCGGCACCGTATGGGACTAAAATTTTCACAGATGACTGTCTCTGTATCTTCCTTGATATTTATGCCCATGAATCTGTATTTCTTTGACAAAAACCAAAGTATGATATTACCTTTAAAGTAACAGTGCACAGCTTTAAAGCACAATCATGGGGATCTACATCATGTAAACCACACCATGCATTGCCCTAATGGGTGCCCTTATGTTAGAGTACTGTATAGATTATTCTTAGGCATAACTTCATTGTGCTAGCACAATAGGCCTAACTAGGCACCTTCTTTTCTAAAGCTTTTTTCCAAACACAAACCAGAATAGTTTAGTACTGTTACATTGTTGTTTACTAGCCATATAGAAGACCCAGGCCCCCCTTGAAGGTTTTTGTGTGTTTGGCTGAAAGTACAGTACACCCCATGTACAGCACACATGGTATGATACGATGATCTAGCCAATGCCGGTACATACGTATGTATACATGCAATGCACGTTTTCATGCACGGTTTACGACAATAAAGTATATCATGTATGTACCACCATGTACGAACATTATTTTTGACGAACATTCTTCAGTGAACATTCTTCTGCCTGAAATGGTGTATTTATCCAGAAAAGTGTAAAACCATGCAAACACAAAAATATTTTTGATCTTGGCAAGATAAAAAGATGAGACGGCTATTCCCACACAATTTGGCATTTAATTGTTTTTCGTTGTTTTCTACTGTTTCCAATGATCAATTGAGCTGAAAAAAATGTACAGGTTTGTTTTTATCCCATGACAAATCAAATTATGAGCAGACCGCAGCTGCTCTGTCACCTTTACCAATGTTGTACATGTCCTTTTTGAAGTCCAGGGACCAAACATCCTGAGACCAATCATTAATATTGTAATGGCCAGTTATGTAATAGCACTCCGCAAAATGATGTTACGCATGTACAAAATCCCCGGATGTCAGACAAACTTTTCATGCATGCATATAATGCAAGCACACAAGCATAGTAAATATTTGTCTGAGATCCGGTGTGAAGTCAGAGGCTCAGAGCAACAGTCTGCTATTTTTAGCGCAAGTGCGGAGCGCTATTGTTTTGTATGGTGGGAAACATTTTGCAAACAAAAACTGCATGCCTGTTTTTAGTGTTTACTCTCTCAAGTACCAAATTATTTTGGATGAAAGGAGTTTGATGTTTCATAATAATTACTGCTTGAAAAGGAATGTCCAAAAATATATGGTCTCTTTCTATCCCACCGGACTAGACAGTCTAGCCCACAGGGAGTTTTAAATACTAGCCCAATACAAAAATGGTCTACTCTTGTTTACATGAATTCAAGTCAACAACATTTTGAATTTGGTTATTTTGAATTTGTGTAGTTCAATACATGTACATACTGTAATTATGCCAAAGACAAATTGGTTAAATACAATTTAGCACCTTTTACGTGCTGGTTCAAGCAACCTTTTCCTCTTATAAATTCCTAGTTTCTGGAATATTGAATCCTGTTTTCACAACGAACAGTCACAATCTTACCCACTAATTGTAGTGAGTCAGCAGTTATGCGTGTGTGCTCATAACTTTACTTTGCTTATTTCTAGAAAGTAGAAGTACAAATATGTTTTAGCTTCATTCATTGTGTTGCTGGCAGCTAAATGGGAGACTTTTGAGAATCGGTCTTCAAGTCAACAGCGCACACGCACGCAATAGTGAGCATGCGCGCGCATTTCCCCAATAAACTAGCCTTGGTTCACGACGTTGTTGGTGTGGAAACTCAAAAGTATGAACCGGTTACCCGCACTGACCCGCACGTATTATATGTATGTGATCCATACGCACGTACACATGGACTTTTCACTTACAATATCTTGGGGATCCTGTAAAATCTCCCCCGAAAACGGAGGGAAACACACTTCGCATGCGTTACTTTCAAAGTCAGGCACAGCTGATTAACATATATATACTGTCTGTACACGTACAGTGTATGTTCGTGCATGCAGGCTAGTGCAGGTAATCATATACGACAGTGTGTCATGGAGACGACATAGCACGCTACATAACGAGGTGCGCACACAACTCACGGCCTTTACAGGAAATGGCGTTGTTTCAGAGAGGTCTTTACGCACCAACCAACCACACCAACAACATCGTGAACCAAGGGCCTGTTTGTTTAATACACAGGATCACGAATCCTGCGGATCCGGATCCCATTTTAGCATACCCTGCATAGGAGGTGGATCCCTAAATCTGGGATCCTGTGCATTAAGCAAACATGTCCTAAGACTACCAATAAACTCTAAACCCTGCCAACTCTCCGAAAACGTACATGTAGCTTGTTGACACAGGGTACATGTAGTTACCATGATGTAACACCCAGGCCCCATCACCATGAAAATCGGATGCAAGGGAATATTCATTGCAATTACATCGTGTACATATACATATATGTAGATGACATTAAAACACTGTGATGTACCCATTTTCAAAATATTATAAAAAGAAATCATGCTTTTAGCTACCAGTGTAAATTCCTTTTCACTCTGTTGCATTCAGTAATCTCCCTGGCTTGTTATGCCCAAACTTCAATGCAATCCATTCATGCATTACCGAGCAATAAAGGTGTGTCTGGAACCGGTAATTTTTGCTGGCATTACACATGACTGACAATTGTTGCTTGTAGTAGTTGTGATGTCTGCGTTTAGTGAATGTAGGGATCCGGGGCCATGTTGAGGGGAGATTTGCAGATCACAACTAAGAATATTAAGATTTTAACAGCCATTGTAACTCATTTGCAATGTCAGCAAAATGGGCTTTTCCCAGAATCTGTTATCTGTAAATTGCATGAATGGCTTGTATTGAAGTTGGGTCCTTAGTCAAGGAGCAAAGTTCTGAAAACCCTCTCAAGTGGTAGTGAGCTCAACACCCACTACATCTATATGGTTTGACTTCATAAAATGGAAGTTTATACCATTAACAGCTTTGCTGGGTAGTATGTGGCTTCAAATTGTGGTATCACGTTTGAGAAAATGTGCAGTATCGTTTGAGGAACAACAAAAAACAAGAATAACTTTCCCACAATGCAACTGAAAAAAGGGGCGTGGTCATATTTTCTGCCCCCCCAAGTCCTTGATACATGTATGTATTTTGGTGAATGATTATGTGATTATAAATTATATTTCATAATCCATTCACAGAGATATAACATTTAAAAAAATACATTACATCATAATTTGTTGAATTTTCTTTTGTTTTTCTTAATTTTGGGGGGAAATATTTTTACAATTTAATTTTTGGGATATTATACAAAAGTGCTACCACAATTTGAGGTCACATACTGTAGTAACAAGGAATGTTCCCTGAGGTCTGTTCCATCAATTTCTTAAGTCAGACCTTAGATGTGGTAGTTGACAACTCAATTTTTTTCATGGTCCATGCTCCTTGTCTACATACATGTAACATGCCCAAGCATATTGAATGCAACAGACAAAAAATCAAATAGCTGAAAACATACATTTTTGATTAAAAATATGTAGAATTCTTTTTTCTGGGACACAAAACGTTTCAGTACTTGGGTAACAGTTAAATTAGGTACAGTACAGGATTGGTAACATACTCAAACAGAAATGTGCACAGATATTTATTTATAACTTTCAGGGTATGAAGATGTTGCTGGTAGAAACATACCGTTAAAATATTTCCGCCTGCAAGGGTATATTTATCCAGAAATTTGTAAAACAAGGACCGAAAACAGTTTTGTTCGTTATTTTCTCCTGACACAGATGTCAGACTGACTCAAATTTTCCTTGGATGTTGATCAATCATTATACATTTTGGGGAGACTTTGCAGGGGAGCTGTATCGAGTCACGCAGTCGACTTGTCTGACATTCAAAATATACTCAGTAACTGGGCAATGAACTCCCTTTTTTAATTTTGGGGGTCGACACTCGACAGTCGTAATAGTTACGACTGTCAAACCCGAAAATTAAAAAAGGGAGTTCAGCGCCAGCAATAGACGGGAAGTAGGCCAACCGCCTAGGCCCTGAGTACTGTTTTTTAAACATTTGGTCGGGCGATGACCAAATGTTCAAAAAAGGCGATTCTTAGGGTCCAAGTTAAGCCCACCGCACATTATACGATCCGACATTCCGACTAGGACCCGACTGGTTTTTGGAAGGATCGCAAAGCACTCTGGGAGTCTTAACCGTGATTGTTCCCAGTCGCAGACCCACTCTGATGGCCAGTCGGCAAGATTCGACTGTCGAATCATGGTTAAGACTCCCAGAATGCTTTGCGATCCTTCCAAAAACCAGTCGGGTCGTGGTCGGATCATACAATGTGCGGTGGGCTTTACTCAGACAAGTATAGCTCTGCGCGGGGTGACGTCAATACGTATGCCCCACCCCCCACACAAAAATCCCCCTCAGAACTGATCCACACAACAATGCATGTAACGTCACAGACAGAATAAGTACTAAGAAAGTTAGTTGCGATGATCGTAACCCTAAGGTCCCAGTCCTCATGTCAGACCTAGGGTTACGATCATCGCAACTAGGCCTAATTGTATGTAGGATTTTGCTCTTTGATTTGAACAAAAACACAGGATCCGCAGGTTTGCGACTTGAATATACCGCGTGCCGCTCTGTCGGTGACGTAGCAAGGTTTTTCGTCACGAAAAATTGGGTGCTAAATTATGGTCATGATTGGTGGGTAGGCCTACTAAAAAAAGTAAAATAGGCCCCTTTTTTACATACAATACTTTTTTGGGAAAGAATTCCACTGATGACCATGACGGAAAAGGGATTATATCCTTCAAGAGTTAACTTATTGGATACAAATTATGATGAACTTCAATCTCAGGTGTGGAAAACTTGGGTAGCATATCTGAAAAGTGAGTTTTACAGGAATTTTTTACCTACAAATTGTACACTTCCAATATAGCGGCAGCCATCTTGCTCAAAACGCCCTCTGTTGGTTCCATAGAGTTGTGTACAAATTATGGTCATCAGTGGAATTCTTTCCCTTTTTTGACACAAAATATGATAGACATGTTGAGTTGGAAAGAATTCCACTGACGGCCATCACTTGTGTACAAACCTATGGGACCAACAGATGGCGTTTTGATAAAAATGGCTACCGCTGCATTCGAAGTGTAGGATTGTAGGTAAAAAAAACCCTGAAAATCTCACTTTTTAGATATATATGCTACCCCAGTGCAGTGTTCACACCTGACATTGAAGTTCATCATGAATTGCATCAAATAAGTTAACTCTTAGAGGAAATAAACCTGTTTCTGTCATGGCCGTCAGTGGAATTTTTTCCCCAGTGTTTAACATGTTAAGATCTAAAAGTAAAATCAGCATTGAACATGTTGAAGTTCACGTGCCGAAGTTGGCCATAAAAATAATATGGGCCCATAAAAAAAACCATGCTACTCCACAAAAATAGTATAGCTCCATATGGATAAACTAGCAGACGACAAGGCCTTAAATTTTATTAAAATATGAGCCCTGAGTATTAATACTTACTGCTTTCAGCTGCCCAGGTGCACTCTGTTTAAACGTGGTCGACATACAAATCAATGGCGTTACAGCATTGGAACTCCATCGCTCTGGCTCTTGGCCAGCGTGGATAGCAACCGTACCAAAGCCGGGGAAAGTCGACGAGGATTTTGTGTTATTTTCGGTGCCGTTCATGTTGCTTTTTATGGCTGAAATACACTACCTTAGACCAAATTATCTGACAGTGAGAACCGATCTCAAATCAGGGACTTATTTGGGTAGATTTGACAGCGATTTAAAGCATATGGAAGTCCTAGTAGTGTACTACACGATGCCGGTGTTTTGTTTGACCTCTGGGTCACATCGATCGTTTATGAATGAATGACGCAATAATGCATAATATACAACTGCGTAATAAAGCTCAATATCATAGCTTACACGAGTTTTTCACGTGACTAAAAAATTAACCAATGATAGGGGTCCTTGGTGGGGGGCGGGGAGGGGGCGGTGTGCTTTAAGTTTTTTTTACCCCTCCCTCACGGCAGTCCCAAAAGTAGGTCACATATTTTAGAAGTGTCTAGACAAATTAAAGGTAATGTGTAGTATCATATTTTGGTAGCATATACCGAAACATAAATCTCAGTTACAGATTTACCTATAACTAACCGTGTTGAAATGCAGAGTGTATTTATTATTTAAAAAAAATGGGTTGGAAAAGCAATGACCAAAAACAATTTTGATCTTTTAAATAAAGATCCAAAATAAACGCAAAACTTAATTTTGTTTTAACACTGGTGGGCGTTTTCAATGTTTTCTCAAAAAGTGGGCACCGTATGGGACTGGGATTTTCACAGATGACTGTTCCTGTATCTTCCATTCTTCCTTGATATTTTTTCCCATTAATCTGCATTTTCTTGACAAAAAAAGTATGGTACTACCTTTAATTGGGAGTACAACATTGGTAAAGGTGACAGAACATTGTTCATAATTTGATGATTTGTCATGGAATAAAAACACCTGCCGGTGAAATTTTCAGCTCAGCTGATCATTGGAAACAGTAGAAAACAGCGAAAAACATTTCGAATTGTTATGCCAAAATGGGTGGAATTGATAATTGTGTGGAAATAGCTGTCTCATTTTTATCTTTCCAAGTTCAAAAATGTTTTGTTGTTTAGTTTTACTTTTTTTCTGGAAAATACAGCATTTCAGGCAGAAACATTTTCACATATTATGCATCCATTACCGTCTTTATGCCCTGAATGTTAAACGTAAATCTGTGAACATTTCCGTTTTGGTTTGTTACCAATGTTGTGTAAGCCCTTTGAAGGTACATTCATACTTCGTTTTTTTGTCAATAAAATACAGATTCATGGGCAAATATATCAAGGAAGATACAGTAACAGTCATCTGTGAAAATGTCAGTCCCATACGGTACCCGCTTTTTCAGAAAACTGTGAAAAACGGCCATGGTATTTCTTAAGTCTTTTCTCTTTTATTTTTGATCTTTAAAAGATCAAAAATAATTTCGGTCTGACACTGGTTTTACTCTTTTCTGGATATATACAGCAATTTCGGGCAGACAAACTTTAACGGTATGTTTCTACTATAACCATCTTTATACCGTGTAAGTTATAGGTAAATCTGTGAAGGTTCCTGTTTCGGTATGCTACCAAAGTATAATAGTACCTGTATCACTGGGCAATGCAATCTTTTATCATCATGGGTAACTTCGTTAAACTGGATAAATTAAAAACCAATAATTCAAGCAAGACAACATCTTATTGGTTTAAAATATTCAAACAGGACGGAATATCTTTATTTTGAGTTCGTATTTACATAATTTCTCACATTTGCATATTACACAAACATATGAAACACAAAGGTAAGGCAATTCATTTCGATTTGAGTGAAATCACATATTATAAAAAGAACATTGATCTAAAATCTGTATTCATTTCACTCTGAAAATTCCCTGCAATTTCTTGCTTCAAAATTATAGTAACCAGGCACAAACAAGGTAAAAAAAATCTTGTTTTTCGTAGGAAGAAAAGTTCTGGACGGTTTTTATTATAAGGCCATTTGAATTTAAAATCTTTACCCAATGGAAGTACACATTTCGATACAAATTTGATAATAATGATTAAAAATCAAAAGTATGAAAAGAAAATATTATGCAAATCATTTACCTATAAATTAAACGAAGGAAAACAATAAATAACTCTTCAAAGTGAATCGGAAAATTTGACATGAAAACGTGGATTATTCAAGAAATGTACCTTTAGATATTGATACTTTGCAATGACCATAGAAATCCAATCAGAAAATATGTACATGTACACAATTTGTAGCTTTTATTTACAATTTATTTACAAGAATCCTAGCTAGATGTAAGGTCTATAGGCAGTTTAGGCACATCATCATGGTTCTTCAACATTTTTCACTGACAACCATAAAATCAATGCTTGCACATTTAGTGTTAATGGCATAATACAGGATTGGTAAAGGTGACAGAACAGCTGTTGTCTGTTCATAATTTGATTTGTCATGGATTAAAAACAAACCTGTGAAATTTTCAGCTCATATCATCATTGGAAACTGTAAGAAACAGTGAAAAACGCTCTCAGTATTTTCAAATCTATTCACAGGAGTTTTGATATCAAAACTTTTTTTTTCCTGACCAGGGGCACCAAGGCAATGACCAGGAGCTTTAATGCAATAACCAGGGGCACCGAGGCAGTTACCAGGGGCACCAAGGCAGTGACCAGGAGCACCAAGGCTATGACCAGGAGCTGGGGAAAACTAAGCGTTGGAAGTTCCATATATGCAAATATCCTATGTTATCCTCTCAAACAAAATATGGACGGAAATTGTGTATAAAGCGTATCGAATCAAAAAGATTCCACCTGTTATAAAAACATGCAATGGATTGTGCATTGGTGTCTACACACTGTGTTAATTCAAATATTTACTGTGAAATATGGAAAAGTAATATTTTGCTCCGATATTGCAATATAAATTGGAAGTATATTGAACAAGCATGACTGGATGTCGGTTACAAGTCAACTTTGAAATGTGAACAAGAACAAGGCCACTCCATGAATATATCCTACTGGGCCAAGACCGGCGGTAGCCGACCTCCAGAGGGCGGTCTCTGCGCAAACTGCTCGGCCTCCATGAGCTGCGTCCTCAGCTTACGGATCTCACTGCGCTGCATGTCAATAATGCGCACGTTCTCGTCGTGCTTGCCTTCCCGACTGGACATCGTGCTGGTTCCGCCGCCGCTGGTGCCGTTCATGTACAGCGCAGACTCGGCCTGCTGTTGCTGCTCTAGCTGCTGGTTCTTGTTCTTCTTGTTGATGCCCAGGGCGGCCTCTAGGTCGTGGACCTGGGTGCGGGCAATCTTCAGCTCCCGTCGAAGGTCGTTGATCTCCTTGATCAAGGACACATTTTCCTGTAACAACATAAAAGTAAGAATGTATTAAATTTCCCAATCAACACTAACATTTACCATCAAAACTCTCAGCAAATCTTCAAGTTTGATGTGCAGACCTTATTTAAACAGATTTAATCCCTAAGCTTCGTCAAATTTTTTGGAGGACTTTTCTCAAAGGACGTTTGTGCTCAGCAAATAATATGTTCTTTTGTTATGTGGGGTTTATTCACTACTTTGAACCCACGGGATCCGTCATACAGTTAACAGGTAAAGAGACAAGTGACTAACGCAGAGTATTAGAATTGAACAGGTTATAGATTTGAAAAGTGAACAAAGAAAAATTGACTGGAGTGGGATTCGAACCGGCGACCTCCTGAATACCGTACAGGCGGCTCTACCAACTGATGAGCCATCCAGCCCTACGTTGGTGGTGACCCCAATAGTCAACTATCTTTGTTCGTTTGGCAGTCAGAAGCCATGAAACCACGCACACACCGCCACACCCCAGGGATCGTTTCAATAATACACGCAACAATGCTGCAACCTGGGAACGGCACATGGTGGATCACTCAAAGAGGATACGGCTTTTTAATTAATATATTCGTGAAATAACAACAAGGGAAACTGACTGAGTTTTTTCTTTGTTCACTTTTCAATGACTTAAAAAAACTCAGTCAGTTTCCCTTGTGGTTATTTCACGAAGGTTATAGATTTAATAAACCACTCATGATCAGGGCTCAACACCATCCCCTACTCTACTAGGAGGGCTGGGGTCGATTTCACCAAACCCATCGTAACTTACTATCAATTGTAGGACTTATGATGCATTGAAGCCCTACGAAGGATACGATGGATTGTCCTTCATAACTCGAGTTTATACAATCGATCGTAGGGCTTCGTGAAATCGACCCAGAGATGACAGAGATGGAGCCTGAGCCTGAGCTGAGCTTTGAGAAAGGCCCCGGCCAGTTGACTAAGATAAGTCTACTAACCTGCATGATACGGACGTTGTCGGCTCGGTGGATCTCCGTGTCCTTAGCAAGTTTCTTGCGCAGCGAGGCCACGCTCTGCTCAAGATGTTTGCGCTGTCGGCTGTACTCCCGCTGGATGTCAGCATCAACACTCGCAGACTCAATCTATGAATCAAACAAGAGAAAATCAGTTCACTAATCAAATTTGGAGGAACTTCACGAAAACCTCATACACTTGGTGTCCTCGGTTACGAATAGTAAAGACCCAGAGAGTTGCCAAGCAATTTGAACCTGCAACCCCCATGGAATACCGTACCAGTGATCTACCAACTGAGCTATCCAACCCGTAATAGTGGTGTCGTAAACTGTGAGTTACACTTCATTTGGCAGTCAGAAGCCATGAAACCACTCACAAACTGGGCTCACAATTGGATCATTTCAGATAAGCGTAGCATTAGCAATGCATTAGCATTAGCAAACATACATGGGGGATCACTCAAAGAGGATGCAGTTTTCTAATCAATATAATCAAATAACCATTAACCACAAGGGAAACTGACTGGATTAAGTTCAAGTCATTGAAAAGTCACCAAAGAAAAATTTACTGGAGCAGGATTCAAACCAGCGACCTCCCGAATACTGTACTGGTGCTCTTACCAACAGAGCTATATCCACCACCAACATAGGGCTGGATAGCTCAGTTGGTAAGAGCACCGGTACAGAATTCCAGAGGTCGCTGGTTCAAATCCCGCTCCAGTGAATTTTTGTTTGTTCACTTTTCAATAACTTAACAATTGACCGGAGTGGGATTTGATCCGGGGGTCGCAGGTTCCAATCCAACCCATTTCCAGTAAATTTGTCTTTGTTCACTTTTGAATGGCTTTATTTCTTGTTTTGTCACAACTTCTGTAGATGAAATGTGCTATGAAAATGACTTACTGTATCGTCCTGTACGTGCTTAGCATACAACTGTTTGATGCTCTCTTTCAATTTCTTGGGTTCCTGAATGTATGCAACGCAGTTGTGAAGATCCGTCTTGAAACGGCGGCAGACTGCCTCAGTGTCCCGAACCTGGAAAACGAAGATCATTTTTAGATGAAATTTGTTCTGTCCTTTTATCCACATTTATTTCTGTCTGAATTAAAAGTACTGTTCTCTGACTTTGTTTTACTTATTTCTGGATAAATACACCATTTCAGGCAGAAATATGTTAACGGTATGTTCCTATACCAGCACCATCTTCATACCCTGGAAGTTATACATCAATTTGTGAGCATTTCTGTTTGGGTGCCGTATGAATAACCAATCCTGCACTGTACCTTTAATTAAATCAGAAACATGCTAAGCAAATTGCTTAATCCTACCTTTTGTCTTTCCATGTACATCTCCTTCTCTGTAGCCTTCAGTTTCTGTCTAAGCTCTGTGATGTTCAATTCCAGCTGAGTATTCTGCTTATGGAATCTCTCCAACTCACTCTCCATCTACGTCAGAACAAAAATTGAAAAGTGAATAAAGACAAATTTACTGAAGCGGGATTCGAACCAGTGACCTACAGATATTGTATCGGCGCTCTTACCAACTGAGCTATCCAGCCCTGCGTTGGTGGTGTCCCTAATAGTCAATTATCTTTGTTCGTTTGGCAGTCAGAAACCACGCACTTACCGCTATATCCCAAGGATTATTGGACAGATATACGTAGCATTAGCAATGCTACTAAACCTGTGGTCGTAAATGGCCCACAAATAAAAATTTACCCGGCCTACATGGTAAATATCTGTCAAATGCAGAATAGGCACCTATTGCACCACTGGCACTGGTCTAACAATGCAATGGAGGACTTTACAAAACCAGGCTTGAGGCTAAGGTTTGGGACTTATTTCGTAATGTCATTTGAGGCCCACAAAAAAAACAAGCCCTCCATTCATTAAGGACACAAAATGGCGGTAGCAAACTAAATCCCAAGCCTAGTCTAAAGCCTCATTTCGTAAAAGCCCTATTTTTGACTGACTTTATAGCGGTGTTTGTTATAATGATGTTCCACTGTACGTAAAAATAATACCAAATATGGAATAGAAACCTATTGCACGGCTGGCAGTGGTCCAACAATGCAATGGAGGTTATATTGGACTGCAATATCAATACCTCTTGTATCTGTTCCTTCATGGCTTTGATGTCGTTCTCACGGGGCTCGATCTGTTTCTTCAGCTCCTTGATCTTGTAGTCCAGGACAAACTTGAACTTCTCAAGTTCCTGGTTCTTCTTCTTCAAATCGTAGATTCTCTTTTCCTGTAAGGTTAGAAGAACATTTAATCGGTTATCATGAGTCTTTTAAAGCCGCGTATCTAGGGAAAACGGCGCTCAGAGCAAGCGTTAAAATTGCGCTCCTAATTCCAACTTCTGATGCCAATTACAACAAAATCAGCCAATTTGAAATTGGAATCTTACTTTCTTTGTTCATTGGATTAGATTTTCAATAACAGTACAGCTACCAT
The DNA here is from genome assembly GCA_963971285.1 of Astropecten irregularis. Lineage (NCBI taxonomy): Eukaryota > Metazoa > Echinodermata > Asteroidea > Paxillosida > Astropectinidae > Astropecten > Astropecten irregularis. The sequence continues at coordinate 3,408,700 of OZ020253.1, read as the reverse complement.
GTGGATCCATGTCCCATGCAGGATACGCTAAAATGGGCTCCGGATCAGCAAGATCCGTGATCATGTGCGTGAAACAAACAGACCCTTAGGTTGCGCCCGCGTTAACGCGCATGCAGGCATGATATAAAAAAACAAATAATGAATGTTTTGAACTCGTAGAATGTTAAGAATAATTTCATTCGGTGACAGCTGGACTGTTCCATTACACTTGACTTCACCTCTAGAAATGGAACAGTCCATCCATCACCTCATGAACTTATTCTTACCATTTTACTCATAAACATTCATCATTTGTATAATATATTCCAAGACTCCTTGGTGTCATACCTTATCCTGTATGGTTTCATCTCTTTCTTGGATTTCTTTCTTCAGACCGTAGATGTCCTTCTCCAGGGATTTGATGACGCCTTGTAACTTGGTCTGCTCATTCTGCAGCTTTTTGATCTCATCTTTGTGGTCTTCGATCTCCTTCTGCAAGCTGTTAAACTGTGTATCAAGAGAAAGTATAGTTAGTGTTACATCCAGTGATTGACAGAAAGTCACTAGTCTGAGGCTAATGTTAATCAATTCGTGGGTTCGAATCCCACCTGAGCCAGCGCATGATTTTTATTCATGTGCACTTGACAAATACTAAGTATACAGTGCTCATCCATGTCGGTGAAGGGAAAGCCTAATTTGCATATTATCTATCCCCCAACCAAAATCATTAATATTCATGAGTGTATGGGCCAATGTAGGGCTGGATGGCTCAGTTGGTAGAGCGCCTGTACGGTATTCAGGAGGTCGCCGGTTCAAATCCCGCTCCAGTCAATTTTTCTTTGTTCACTTTTCAATGACTTTTCAAATTTAGTCAGTTTCCCTTGTGGTTATTTGATGATTGCAAAAAAACTTAAACGGTATGTTTCTACCGTCACCATCTTTATACCCTGTAGGTTATAGGTAAATCTGTGAAGATTTCTGCTTTGGTATGCAACCAAAGTATGATACTACCTTTAATGGTATTGTTAATACAGTCTAATTCCAAGATTTGTCTCCGTACCTTCTTTCTCATGATGCCTGTTTCTCCTTTGAGCCGCATATTAGCTTCCTTCTCATCCCGTAGTCTCCTCTCGTACTTGTTCTTGATGTCCAGGATCTCGCGGTCTGCGTCCTCCTCTATCTGTTTCTTGGTCTCTTCATATTCTCGCATCTGCTGTCGGGACTCGTCATGTGCCTGATAAGGGTTGAAAAGAGACAATATACGAGAATGAGTCTTTTTGTATTCTAAAATGAACAAAACAAGGATGCAAACTCAAGATGCAACTTTTGTTTCTGCAGCATGGTGAATCTATCTATTCTTAAAAAACAGGTATCAAAATAGAGGCTTTTGGCTGTGGTTGGGAAGTAGATTCTCTGGTTTGAACGAGAAAACAGAGCTTCATCTTCTATGAGAACACCACAACCTATATTTTCAGCATATGAATGACAGAGACGAATCCGGAGCCAGAGCCAGAGCTGGAACTGGAGCCAAGCTTTGAGAAAGGCCCCAAGCATAGCCAGGTTTTAGTCTTGGTTGGTGCTTGAACTAGGGAGTTTACGAAACAGAGGCTCAGGCTCCGTCTCAGGCTCCGGCTCCATTTCGTGAATCCTTTCTGAAATTACGGGTATCAAAATAGAGGCTTTTGAATGCGGTTCCGAAGAAGATTCTCTAGTTTGAAAAGGAAAACGGAAGCTTCAGCTTCAATGAAAAACCATAACCTAGGCAGAAGCTTCAACTTCAGCAAATGGACGACAGAGATGAAGCCAGAGATGAAGCCTGAGCTGGAGCCTGAGCTGGAGACTGAGCATAGCCAGGTTTAAATCTTGGCTCATGCTAGAGTTCATCCCACCTACCTGATCAAGCAGTGTGGTCTTCTCCTGTAGCTTGGTCTCGTAATACTCCGTCAGCTCCTCCAGAGCCTGTTCCTTGGACTCTTCTGTCTCAGCCAGCTGGCGTTCGTAGTCCTCCTGCATCTTCTGGCTCTTAGACTGCAGCTCCTGGTACTTCTCATACTCAATCATCAGCTTCTGATTGTTGGCAGATTCTGCGACGGGAAGAATTGATATCGATTGTTATGATCATCTGTTCAGAGGAAAACGAGCCGAAAACTTCCAGAATGTGATAATGGGACTAGCTGCCATTCCATTCCACATGGTAGGATTAGAATGTGTGACCCGGGCTTTTGACCAGGGGCCAATTTCATAGACCTGCTTAAGCACATAGATGCTTAAGCATGAAAAGTCTTTCTTGATCAAACATGTTTACTAACCACATTATCATGTGATGTTTACTGCTTTTGACTTGTATTCGGCCATTGTTTGCTGAGCATAACATTCAAAAGGAGTTTTGGCTAGCATACTGATTTTATTTACCAAAGTTTTTGGTGCTTAAGCAAATTTGGGTGCTTAAGCAGCTCTATGAAATTGGAACATGTGCATGCGATGACAGCTTTTGCTGATCAAACTGTCAAAATGGAATTTGGAAATGCTGAACATTTTATGCAGCGTGCAGTCTTTCTAAGCTGCAGTCTAGAGTGGCCTGTGACTAAACAGAGTAGTAGACATTCAATGCAAAGCCAAATCTGAAATCCTATTTTCAAATTCTGCTCATCAAGATATCTTGAGTTTGGATTCTGTCATGGCCTAACTCCACTGTTTCAAGTCAGTCTCTAGATTGATGGTTATCTTTGGGCATTTAAGAAACAGAGGCTCAGGCTCAGGCTACATTTTGTGAATCCATTCTAAAAAAAAAAGGGTATCAAAATAGAGGCTTTTGGCCTAAGTTCGGAAGTAGATTCTCTGGTTTGAAAAAGAAAACAGAGCTTGAGCTTCAATGAAAAGACAGAACCTATCTCTTCAGCACATGGATGACAGAAACGAAGGTGGAGCCGGTGCCTGAGCCTGAGCCAGTTGAGCCTGAGCTAAAGCCGAAGTTTGAGGAAGGCCCAAGCATATAGCTAGGTCTAAATCCTGACTCATGCTCGACACAGCCAGCACATGGATGACAGAGACGAAGCCTGAGCCTGAGCCTCCGTTTTGTAAACCCTCTTTGATGATATCGGATCACCCTAGAGTCACTCACCAAGGTCCTGGAGCTCCTTGTTCTGCTTCTCCAGCTGCTCAGCGATCTCCTCCTCATGCTTGGCCTCCTCCTTGTCCTTCTCAGTCTTCAGGACCTGATTCTTGGTCTTGAGGGATTCCATCTCCTGAATGAACTTCTCCGTCAGCTCCTTGATGCGCTCGTTGTAGTTCATGTCCTTCAGACGTAGCTGGTACTCGTTCTCCATCTTAAGCTCCTCTACGCGCTGCTTCAGCTCTGCCATGACGGTGTTCTGAGTGAAGCAGAGAAGGAACAGGTTCGGAATTAGTAAGATGCGGATGCAAGAAACTTTAAAGGTACCATTAAACTTTGGTAAGAAACCATAAGACTTTCTGCAGAATGCATATGACAGCTCGTTAGTAGAAAAAAAGGTTAGCCTAGAAATTCTTTGATAACCGATTAAGTACTGGAAGTCTGGCTTACGGATTCCATGAAATAGATTTTATGCGTAGCAGTGCCCGACAGCACAAAACTAGGCTGTAACGGATTCCATGAAATTGGCCCATGGGCTTTAGGGGTTTAATTATGAAACAGTGACTTAGGCTCAGACTCCGGTTCCATTTCGCGAATCCATTCTAAAATAACTTACGGGTATCGAAATAGAGGCTTTTGGCTGTGGTTTTGAAGTAGATTTTCTGGTTTGAAAAGGAAAATAGAGCTTCAGCTTCAATGAAAAACAACAACCTATAGTTTCAGCGTATGGAAGACAGAGCTGAAGCCTGAGCCTGAGCCTCAGTTTCCTAAACGTCCTTAGAGTCACTGCTGGCAGTAAGCAAAGTGTATGTGCTTAAGCATATTTATGAACTGGACCTAGAACTTTGGACGGTTCCTTACCTTCTCCTCTAGGTCGGACTTGGTGATGAGGATCTCTTCGGCATATCCCACCTCCTTGTCCCTCTTTAAGCCACGCCCCTCCTTATCGCTAATCTTCCAGATCATGAGCCCGGCATCCTCCGACACAGTGATGAGAAACTGGTCATCGTAGGTTATACGCATCTAGACAAGACAAACCCAGAAGAATGGTCAAGTTATTGAAAAGTGAAAACAAAGAAAACTTAATTGGAGTGGGATTGGAACCTGCGACCTCTGGATTACCGTATCAGCGCTCTTACTAACTGAGCTACCCAGCCCTATGTTGGTGGTGTCCCTAAATAGTCAATTATCTTTGTTTGTTTGGCAGTCAGAAGCCAAGAACTGCAATGTACTGAGAAATTCCCCCAAATGCTGAAAATTCAATGTTGGGTCACAAGAAATATTATCATATTGCCTTTATACACAAGTAGGCCAAGTTTATAGCCATCAGACCAATGCATGATTTATACACTGCACTGACTGAAAATTTGACAAAAATTCTGGATCGGATGAAAAACTGACGCTTGCACAAACATGTTCGGGATGTTCGTGTTACGCTTTGATTTTGAAGTGGAACGCACATGCAACAAATGGTGAACATGTGTTGCGTACTGCGTTCATCTTTCATTCAATGTAGTTAGCCAACTTCAGCAAACAACTCCTTTACACCGTTAGCTTTGTTTGGCGAACATTGCGTTCGTGTTTGGCGAACAACGCGTTCCGGTTTGAAAACGATAGATTGCACATAGTGCACCGTGCACGTAGTTCACCGGAGTGGAACGCACCCTTGTTTAGAGGAAGGATAAGATTTGTAGTAAACACCACATATACTTTTTTGGAGTGTGTGTGGTTCTGTGAAGAACTGGAGTTTATCTCGACGTTTCAAACAGTATGCTCTGTTCATCTCCAGGAGGAAAATGCCAGACTATGCGGAATAAATGGGCCTAAGTACTGGATTGGCTGTACAAAGGATGCTCTCAGCACTAATTGTTAAAACAGTGACGATGATCATGGGAAGATGCAGTCTTTGGTTACCTTGGTAACAGAGGATCCGTGGCCCATGTGCTCCTGCCATTCTCCTGGTACAGTCAGAGGGAACTTGAGGGAGCGCAGGGTACCAGTGTTGGTGCCAGCAAACAGCATACGACCGCTGTGGGACATGGCTACCTGGGTCAGAGTGATCTCTTGGGCGTCCACATCACGGAGGATCTGTCAGAGATACGACAGGAAACAGATACAATTCAGATCTTTGAAAGCATTTGCATATTCATTGAGCACCAAAACCAGGAGCCAATTTCATAGAGCTGCTTAAGCACAAAATTTGCTGAAGCATGAAAAGTCTTCCATAATCAAACAGGATTGCCAACCAAATTTTCATGTGATTTTTACTGCTTTTGACTTGTATTCGGCCATTGTTTGCTGAGCATAACATTCATAAGGGCTTTTGGTTGGCATAAAAGCTGATTTCATTTACCAAGGTTTTGGTGCTTAAGCAAATTTTGGTGCTTTAGCAGCTCTATGAAATTGGCCCCAGAATACACTGAATGGTCTTGGGACAAAAATTGTGCTAACCATGAAATATCTGTCTTATAATAAAAAACAGGATTAACAACAAAATTTCTGTGAGTTGTATATCACTTGTGATTGTTCTTTGGCTGCTGTTTGCTGTGACCAGGAATATAATCAAATGGATTTTTTTATGGTAACGTGAATGGTGGTTTAATTGCTTTATTGAGCAAGACATTTTGTGCTAAGCAATTTTTGTGTACTTATATGAAATAATGTTCCCAGTTAAGTCCTGGGGCCAATTTCATGGCGCTGCTAAGCACAAAAATTTGCTTAGCACAAATATGTCTTGCCCAATAAAACAAACCGCCGTTAAAAAATTCATTAAACGTGCATGGTCAGTGAACAACAGCCAAAGAACAATCAAAAGCGATAAACAAAACATGGACATTTTGTTGTTAAGCCTGTTTTTATTAAGACAGAAATGTCATATGCTTAGCAAATTTTTGTGCTAAGCAGCGCCGTGAAATTGGCCCATGGCTCCTACCTGAGAATCGGATATCTCTTTGAGGGTTCGATCGGAGCCAACAGCAAACGTTGTCTTGCCGTCCGGCGTGGAGGTCACGCAGGTGTAGCTACAGGACTTGAGAACGCTCTCCCCTTCACGTTTACCAGAATAAGCGTTCCACTCGTACACTGCGCCGTCCATACCACAGGAGATAATCTTGCTGTCGTCAGCGCTCCAAACCACCGACCGTACCTGTTGGCCAAACAATCAAGTCTCTCACATAAACAGTGCATCCAATGAGACTAGGAGGGCGTTCAGACACAGTATTAAAAGTGGTCTATTTTCGGTTTAAACTGAAAAGGGTCTAACTATCTACTTGTGTCTGAACGGTCTACGATAGCTCTTTCTGGACCTAAAATGGTCTTCTTCAAAAACTTAGACCGCCGAGGAGGGACGGTCTAGACTACGTAGACTGGTCTACAAATGTGCCTTAAGACATCTGAACAGTTTATCTCAACCACATCCGGTTTAGCTTGACCATGAGTGGTTGCATAATTACTCACTGGTGATTTATGTCACTACTTGTGAATTAATGGAAGTTCAGTTTCGGAGTTATGCAACAGGAGTGACCTCTAAACACCAGAGATAACTAAATTTCTTCATACTGTATCAAACATAGAAAATCTTATTCACCTTTCCGTTGTGGCCTTTCAAATTGCTGACATTCTCGAAGGTCGTCGAAGAGTAGATCTGTATAACGTTGCCGTGGACTGCGGCAAAGACGTGGCCGCCATTACTGAAGGAACACTGTGAATAAACACATTACAAATACACAGTTATGAAAAGATTCTTGTTAAAAATTGAAATATCTGGTACACTGAATTCGTTCACTGTACGTAAACATCAAAACCTGAATTCTCCAGACTAAAGACACTGTTGCTATATCACATGATTTGGGGCAAGCTTTTGCTTGGTTACGTAACAGACGTCTTGCACCAATGTTGCTTAAATTGTGGTTGTTACAAAAGTGGCTAAAATTACTATAACTGTGAGACAGGCTGTAAGAAGAACAAGGGTCAGTAAGTCTGTTAAAGTAATACAAACCTAGACAAGAAGTGTTCCAGTAGTCATAAATCAATTAGACTGCTTGACAATTTTACAGGGTCAAATTTTCCAAAACTACTCAGCTAGAAAAATGTAGTATACATTTTTCAGGAATGCTACTTGGACTGCTGATCGAGCAGTTGCAAATGGCTAAATATAAGCCTACGCGAAAGGGATTGAACTCTCTAATAATTATTATTATTATTATTTATTCGGCCAGATTCAACAGAACAAGAAACAAAAAAAGTACAATCACAGATAACAAAAAGCGCTAGTTAATAAGCAATACAAAAAGGAAAAAGGGGTGTCAAAAGGGTGGGGGTGGGTTGGGGTGGAGTGGGTTGGGGAGGGGAGGAGTGGGCTGAGGTGGGGTGGGTTGGTGTGGGGTGGAGTGGGTTAAGGTGGGGTTAATGAAGGCGGGAACCAGGATTGACTTACCTCTCTACAGCCACGTATGGTAAACTCTTTGAATGTGCGTATATCGTCGATGAGTAAGTTCATAAGCCGTAGTTTATCACTGAAACCCACTAAGATGTACAGTCCAGAGGGATGCAATGCTATGCTGTAGGCTTCTTCTTGAAACTCTTTGTACAACTCAAGGGCACTGGACAAAAGACAAAAATGTATGATTTAATTAACAATTTAAATACTTTAAAGGTATAATACATGATTGGTAAAGGTCACAGAGCAGCACTTGCACTTTGTCTGATCAAACATGTACATGAATTAACCTAATCATCAAATAACCACAAGGGAAATTGACTGAATTTTAAGTCATTGACAAGTGAACAAATACAAATTGACTGGAGCAGGATTCGAACCAGCGACATCCTGAATACCATACCGGCGCTCTTACCAACTATGCTATCCAGCCTTATGTTGGTGGTGTCCCTAATAGTCAATTATCTTTGTTCGTTTGGCAGTCAGAAGCCATGAAACCACTCACATATCGCTATATCCCAAGGATCATTTAAGATACGCGCAGCAATGCTGCAACCTGAGAAACAGTACAATGGGATCACTCAAAGAGGATGCGGGTCATTTTATCGATACTTGCAGCAATGCTGCAACTTTTATCTTTAAAGCTTGGTTCAGGTGGGTTTCCGAACAAGGGGGGAAAAAAGGGTTTATTTTAGTCTGCAAAAATCTATTGGAATGTCTCCTTAAGTACCCATTCTCAGTAATATTTCAATAATCACAATGAGAAAACGGAAAATATTGGTATCTTACGTTGTCTCGTAGTTCCAAATGCGTACAGTCCGGTCCACAGAGCACGTAGCAATTAAAGGTTTCCTACAGCATACATCCAGACCAGTCACCATGTTGTAATGGAACGGTTGGGCCAGGAGTTCAAAGGTCGCCAGGTCTCCTTGCTGTAGAGAAAACAAATTATATAATAAATATAAGTAATAAATTGCTGCAAACTGCTCATCAGCCAAAACAATGAACTGAAATTTATAAAATTCTTGGAGTTAGGAGGGCCTGATGCATTTCAATCCTAGCAGGATCTTTATCGAAATTACATTTAGCCTTCGATCCTGCTAGGACCAAAACGTGACAGGCTCGAAGCAAAAATAAGAACAAATAGCATTTGTAAAGTGCAAAATACTGTGTTTTCTAAGAGCTGAACAAGTGAGAGTCATTTAGACTGATAAAAATACTACCAAGTGCTACACAATTAGTGAAACATTTTAAATTGATTTTATTTTAACTATTCAATTTTCATAGTTTTCAAACTGATGTTCAAGTGATATGTTTCAGCGGAAAAGCAAAAATAAAAACCAAGGTTTGGGCTATGGCTAGGGTTTGTAATGAAGAAAACATGCATTTTTCTTGTGGGGCAATGGAAGGGAAGATAGAAGCCAAGCCGTAGCCACAGTGTGTAAGACAGCCATAGCTACTGATGCTGGAGTTATGGGAGAGCCTGTTTGTTTCAGGCACGAGATCAGTGATCCTGCTGCTCCGGATCCCATTGTAGCTTATCCGGCATGGGACGTGGATCTGCAAGATCACCAATCACGTGCCTGAAACAAACAGGCCCATGGTGACCATGAAATGTATCCTACAGTGAACAAGCTTCAATATAAGATCATCTTCATTTTTGCTGATGAAAATTACCTTGCCCAGATCAGCACTTGACAGAGTCATACAGTAGAGCTGGTTGGTGACGGTGCTTGCAACCAAGGTCTCCTCTGATGGACTGACGGTCAACATCTTGATATCGTGGGCTTCAGCTCTGGATGGGTCCCCTCCAAGAACATCATGAGGAATCTATCGAACAAGAAACAGAAGAAGATTGAATTCAACACGGAAAGGAACAAATAACAAATTTGAATTGAGGTTCTTGAGCTGGAACCTTAGCTGGAACCTGAGCTGGAACCTGAGCTGGAACCTGAGCTGGAACCTGAGCTGGAACCTGAGTTAATGAACCGGGCCCCAATTTCAAAGAGCTGCTTAGGCACAAAATTTGCTTAAGCCTGAAAAGTCTTCCTTGATGAAACAGGGTTACCAACCAAATTTTCATGTGATGGTCATTGGGTACCGCTGGTCGGACCATGTGTCTAACGAGAGGTTACTCAGGGAGAGTCAGATGAGACCCATTACCTGCATGATATGTGAGCGCCAGATGCGACTGTATGGTCATGAGGCTAGATTCCCTGCGAGTGATCCTGCCAGGTAGATTTTCTCTTTGAGTTTGAGAGAAGCTACTGGTAGGACTCGCCAAGTGGTTGAGTCTGATGGATTGTTATTTTGCTGATATGGGGATGAGTCGCGTGGCTGCCTGGGGGATGGCTATCAGAAGACCGAAGGAGTACCGCTCGAAGGTAGATGCGGCAACGCGCTGCCGCGGCACATGCTCCCACAGATTGATCGATTTTAAAAGACACTCACCTTTATCTCCCGAGTCTTCTTGAAGAAGTCTTTGTCCTCTGTCTTCTCGTAGAGATGGACGATGCCTTTGCCTCCAGAGCAGGCAAAGCCCTTAGAGTATGCCACGATGGCACCCACCATAGGAGGGCCTGAATTTACCACCTCAGTCTCTGCGATACTACCCATAGCACTCCTGCAACCGGAACAATAGGACATTTTAATAGCCATGATATCATATTTCATCTACTATAACCCAACTGGATTTTCTTGTGTTTGAAACAACGGATCAGCCTTTTCAACCAATCAGAGTTTTACAAAATATAGCTGAGCCGAATTTGATTGGCTAATCATTTTTTCTTTTAGTAACACATGCAAAATACTGTGGATGGTAAACAATTTTTTTCAGGGGCTAGTGTTTTTGTTTCGTTTGAAGCCACCATATGGGTATCACAATTTACTAGTGTTGGAGTACTTGTACTTGAGTACAACTCGTTAGTTATAGGTAAATCTGTGAAGATTTCTGTTTCAGTATGCTACCAAAGTATGATAGTACCTTTAAGTTCTCCCTAGTCCCTGTGGAGACTGTGGTAATGTGCGGTAAGCAGCACTTGTGTGGTAGAGAGGGTTAGGGTTAAAATGGCCAGCAAATTCTGAAGAGGGTCTCAATAACTCTCACCTTTCAGCATCCCTGGTCTGGGCAGACACGACCACAGCTAGTTCATTCTTCAACTCGCCAGCTTCAAACAGCAGCAGCTTGGCGTTGTCCGTACCAACGATGACCCTCTCATCAGATACCCAGGCGTGGGACAGGAAGTTCTGGGGTTCCATCTTCTGAAAGGCAAACTGCTTGAGGTTACCCTCGCTGTAGCGAAAGAGCTTGAAGATGCCGTTGCCGACCACGCACAGCTGGGTATTGTCTTGTGGGTTGAAGGACACCTGTTTAGGCAAGAGATACGAGAAATAAAACCTTTAATTTCTCACAAGTCTATGACCTTATTTCTAAAAACAACAAGCAAAACCAAAATTTGTGTAAAGGTATAATAAATTATTGGTAACGGTCACAGAGTAGCACTCACACTTTGCCTGATCCATCGTGTACATGAAATGATAAGCATGTGAAAATTTAAGATCAAGTGAACATCCGAGTCACGAGAAAATAGCGAAAACCCAACTCAATTTTCTTATAAAACAAAGAAAACTAAAAGAATGGTTTTGATCTGCATGTAACCCCAAAATCTAAACTGTTTTCGGTCGTTGTTTCACTAATTTCTGGATAAGTACACCATTTCAGGTGGAAATATTTTAACAGTATGTTTCTATCAGCACCATCTTCATATCCTGAAAGTTATACATAAATCTGTTCAGTTTGGGTATGTTACCAATCTTTTTAAGATCAAAAATAAAAGAGAAAAGACTTAAGTTTGCTGAGCATAACATTCACAAGGAGTTTTGGATGGCATACTGATTTTATTATACCAAGGTTTTTCATGCTGAAGCAAATTTTGATGCTTAAGCAGCTCTATGAAATTGGCCCCTGGTACAACCAAAAGCCACACATGATTAAATTTCACAAATGAAAAGAAAAAGTGAAAAAGGATCAAATGATGAAAAGAAAACTTCTGATTATTTGTTGAATTAGTGCACACACCTGATAAACGTCGTTATTTGTAGCATTTGTGGTCTTGGTGACGGCCATAACTTTAGACTTCTCCCATGTCCAGTAGACCAGAGTCCAGTCGGGTCTTCCGCCCTGGGCAATCAGGTACTTGGAGTCCGGAGAGAACGCCATACTGACAATCTCATTAGACTGGATGTCGGTGGAGCTCAGCACTTTCCGTCTACGCAGCGAGTGGAGGTCGTATATGGTGACCGTGGCCTTCTCAACTCCCTTCTCAGCCACGGCGACGTAACGTCGGTTGGGGCTGACGCACATGGACGTGGTGCCAAGCGTCTTGTCGGATCCGGCGATGAATTTCTGTGATTTCTGGTCGATGTTGTATAAGATCGTGTTGGCCCCTGATGGGTACACGATGGTCTGTTCGTCGACATAGTTGATGTTGCCTGTGATTTCGCCCTTGAGCCCAAAGACGTGCTTCAACTGAGCGATGGCAATAGCCATTTTGACCTGGCAAGTGACAAAAAAACAATTTAACAATTTTAGTAAAATTCAATTTCCAAAACAACAATTATCACAGTATCTTGCTTACGGATTCCATGAAATAGATTTCACATAAAGCAGTGCCTGTAAGCATAAAAATAGGCCGTAACGGATTCCATAAAATTGGGCCAAGCTTTGGACTGATTGACTTTTGATGCAGGGGAAATAAATTAAAGAAACATTCAAGTGAATGCACAGACCAATAATGCTAATATGTGGATCGGTTTGCGGAAACACCATGTAAGAATCGTTCATACTTTCGCACTTCTATTTCGTTCCAGCGTCTCGTAAGGTCTCAATGTTTCGACTAGCCTGCTCTAGTCATCGTCAGGAGACCAAGAGCTGGCTAGTGGAAATGTTTAGACCTTATGAGGAGTGCAAACGTACAAACGATTCTTGTAACATGGTGTTTCCGCAAACCGATCCAAAGGCCTAACGTTACCAATTCAAATTGTCACAATGCAAAACCTCAAATCTTTTAGTTTTAAACTGACAATATTAAAAAACACATTAACAATTTTGTTCACAGTCATAATAAAACAGAACAAGGAAAACAAATCAATAAGGAAGTTCGATAAAGTAATTAAGCCTAGTATAATTACGTTAGGCTTACCCAATTTACCCAAACTTGTCAATGTTTAGCGATATAAAGTTCGCCGTCGGAAATACACGGCAAATGTACCACCATGGTCAATAGGGCCTACGTAAACACACGGCTCATTCTCCCTCACAAATTTTATCTCGAAAGCCCCGAAACATTTTGGTGCTTTTATCATCACATTACAAACTAAGCATTTGTTTATAAACTCAACTTACCTTTAAATTTTTCGCTTATGGATAAATGTAGCTACCGAGTTTCCACTTTATTATCGTAAATTTGTCTGCAGTCACAACACGGCCGAACGCCCAATCGCACTTACACTATTGATAGCTCGTTGTCATGTCAACATCATAGGAAAGGCAGACACCCTGTAACGCATTGCTTCTCTGCGCACATAAATACGTCTGGGTACCCGACGCAAGACTTTTTTCAACGACTGTTTCATGACGTGTTTTTTTCCTAGACAAATTTCCATAATGTGTACGAGCTAAAAGTTTTCGATTCACGATTTGCATAAGTGAAATGTACCACAAGAGCCGAATTTGTGTAATTTTTAAGGGACTTTTTAATTGTTCCAGCTGATTATGGTACAACTTAAGCGTGGCTATTATTTCTGTCGTAATTTTTCCATTTTTATCATAAGACTGTTCGAAATGAGCAATTTTTGATCACTTTTTTATGGAGTCATTTTTCTTCTTAAACTTTAGAAATTAAACATTTCTTTGAATATTAATTTTACAGAAAATAAGATTTCCCTATATAATCATGTATAAACAAAACTATAGGAACCAATATTAATGCAATTTCAGGATGCTTGTTTTATTGAATATCTCAAATGGACGAAAATAAAAGTTGAAATAAAAGCAAAACAAAAGTAAAACAACAAAAATATTCAAATTTAAACTAGTCCAAAACTAACCAATATTCTTTGGCATGATATTGGTCTTAACTAATTTGATATTAATAGGTCAATTAATTTATTAAATTTAATATGAAAACATGCAAGTTAATTGATGCAGTAATTTTATAAACATAATTAATATAAATCGAAAACAAAAAAGCAAAAATCTTTTATTTCATTTTATTTAAAGCCTTGTAAGCAGCCAAGCTACAAAGAATATTAAATTTTGATAGGATTTTAATTTTTTGGGGGCAGGTAAATAATATTCATAGACTTTTCTTTTGTAGATAAATAAACCAATCTGATTGGTATGGAGCGCCAAATGTTGCAAAATTTAATCATGTTGAAGCTGTGAACAATTTTTGCAATCTTGTCTTATTTTAAGAACGTACAAGTTTGGATTCAGACTCCGGCCTTTGTGACTCGATCGTGACTTAGAGTCTGGACTCAGGAGTGATGACTCAAACTCAGACTCGATATGTTGAGTGACAAGACTGAATACAACACTGAAATTATTGGTTAGTTTGTTCCTAACAAACATACTGAACATATTTCTTTTTAAAATGCTTGGAGTTAAGAGGGCCTAATGCGTTTTGATCCTAGCAGGATCTTTATCGAAGGCTAAAATAGGCCGCGATTAAAAACAAAAATGCATGTTCTAATCCCGTTACAGTAAATTTTGTTCAACTGACTTAAACTTAACTTAAACAAAAAAACTTCCAGACATTTTCCCTCGTTTTTATTTTTATTCCATGATTTTTAAAAAACTTTTTGTATAATATTTTGACAAACTGTCATTTTTTGTTTCTCCCCATCGAGTGGCAGAACCAAAGTTGTGATTATAAACAAAAATAGTGGAAGACACCAAAGTAAAATATGAAATTTTGTATAAGGCTAACCAAACGTTAAAATAAATAAATGAAAGGTAATAACGAAATCACCGTGAAATAAAACTGTGTTTTCCTCTATTTAAAAAAAACCAAGGATCCCTTTGTCTGTCTTTTCATCTGTTTGTCTGTATATCAGGGATGTGAGTGGCCACAAAAACAAAACCGAAAACACAAGAAAAAAGTCAAGATTTGAAAGTTCCTATGCTTTTGTACAGAGCGGGTGTACAACAAAATCTGAGTTAAAATCTCAACCAAAAAATCTGAAATCAGATTAAAATCTGACGTCTCACATCCCTGATGCGTCCAGTTGATGAGTTGCTCATTTCATGGTGACAAACCTGCTTTCAAATTCCTCCACACTCACTGGAAGGTTTGCATTTTCGTCATAATCCGCCCATTCCTGTATCACAAATAAAAAGTTAATTATAAATTAAGGGAGAGAGATACTTTAAAGAGGTTGTTCAACACTCAACAAACCTCGCTTTATTTGTTCGTACTATTTCCCTTAAATTACTTGAAATGAGAAAAAATATTTATCTCACACTGAATACAGAAAGAGAGTCTTTTTTGATGATTTTTCTCTCAGCCCGCAAGCTCTCCAAAATTCAGATTCTCTAATTTCGTCAATGAGGGCAGCAGACAAATTTGTGTGATTTTGTGACATCAGATATGGGAGCCTTTTCTTTTGAACAAATGGTTCCCATATCTGACATATATATCTGTTCCCATATCTGATATTGTGTATAAATACACAATATCAACAGCTTCAAGTACAGCATAGGTATGTAAGCAATTAATTCTGCATTTTCATTTCCTTTTCTTTAAATGCTTGGATTTAAGAGCGCCTAACTTTTTTTTTAAACCTACTAAATACAAATCTTAATATATTCGTGAAATAACCACAAGGGAAACTGACTGAGTTTTAAAGTCATTGAAAAGTGAACAAAGAAAAATTGACTGGAGTCCAGTCAATTTTTCTTTGCTCACTTTTCAAATACAAATCTTGCATTTAAAAGTCGCTTTACATGATTCCATAAAACCCTGTAATTGTATTTATCTCATTGGATATTATAACAAACCTAGCCTCTTACTCACATTTTCTGACAAATCAACTTCAAATGTTGTTCTGGAATTGGCTCCTCTTGCAACAAAACCAGCCTGGGCACAAACAAACAGTCAAAAGAGAAGATATTATGAAACAAAGCACCTGAAGTAAAGGCTTAAAGGGCGTGTCCGACGTTAGTATTAAAGGTGACAGAATAGCACTCACACTTGGTCTAATCCAGCATGTACATGAAATAATAAGCCTGTGAAAATCAGACATCTGAGTCCTGAGAAACTAGCAAAAAACCAACTCAATATTTCTTATAAAACTAGGATTTTTGATCTTGCCAAGAAAGAAAAAGAACGTTTTTAGTGTTTGGTTTTAATCTTTTTGGATAAAAACACCATTGCAGGCGGAAATATTTTAACAATAAGTTTCTACCAGCACCATCTTCATACCCTGAAAGTTACACGTAAATCTACAAACATTTCTGTTTTGGTTTCTTACCAATGTTGTATATGCTGTACATCTTTAAGATTTAACAACAGCATGGTAAGCACATTTTTGTGCTAAGCAGGGTCACTGTGAAATTGGCCCCCATAAAGCATGGTCAGGCTTTAGAAAGGCTGAGACTGATCTGACCAGGGGCTTAGCACAAATATTTGCTAACCATGAAATTTCTGTCTTTAAGGTAGTATCATACTTTGGTTTTTGTCAAAGAAATACAGATTCATGGGCAAAAATATCAAGGAAGATACAGTAAAAGTAATCTGTGAAAATTTCAGTCCCATACGGTGCCAACTTTTTGAGAAAACAGTGAAAAACGGCCACAGTATTTCTTAAGTCTTTTCTCTTTTATTTTTGATCTTTTAAAAGATCAAAAAGATTTCCGGTCATTGTTTTATTAATTTCTTGATAAATACACCATTTCAGGCGGAATTATTTTAACGGTAGGTTTCTACCAGCATCATCTTCATACCCTGAAAGTTATATGTAAATCTGTGAACATTTCTGTTTTGGTCTCTTACCAAAGTATGATACAACCTTTAATAATAAAAACAGGATTAACAACGAAATGTCCATGTGTTGCGTATCACTTGTGATTATTCTTTGGCTATTGTTCACTGACCATAAATATCAAATGGGATTTTTAATGGTGCTTTGTTGCTTATTGAGCAAGACATTTTGTGCTAAGCAATTTTTTTGTGCTTAGCAGCTCTATGATATTGGAAAAGTTTCTCTTCCTTACCCTTGGGGAGAATTCAACTGGTTCCATGCCGCGGCACTCAAAGCCAACGATTGTCTTGAATTGCCCACCGTCACTGTCCTCTGCCATGTACATTTTGTAGGAATCTTTAAGTATGTCTGCAAAGAATAATCATTCACAGTGGATTACAGTATACAAATATCACATGGTTTGAGGGTGACAGTCGATTCTAGCTCCCAAGGTGTTGGAAGTTGACGAACTATAGTTCCCGAGGGAAGCTAGAATTGACTGTCCACCTGAAATAAACCATGTAATATTTGTTTTACTATACCTCATAAATATTCTTTATTGTTCACAAATTCATCGAGAAGTCCAGCAAAAATGTTTGTTTTCGTGAACTAATGTTACATGTGTAACAGTTCCTCCGGAGATTCCCCGGCCTACTTGCTGGAGATCAGCAAATACATATCCACTTGCACGTGATGGTGAATTGGCAATTACAATTTGGCTCTAGGTCGTGAATATTTATGAGGTATAGTAATATGTAACGTCAACAGATGGTGCCTTGGGTACATTGGGAAGAAATATCAATAGAAAAGAACTTCTAGGGTTATTCATCGCGGTGGATACAGATAAGGAAAAAAGGTGATCAAACTCATGCGATGTTGTGTTGCTGGTAGCGACGTTTTGGCTAATAGAACTGCTAGCCTTCATCAGGCATCTGAAGAACTGGATGCTGCGGTGCCTGTTACATCCTATTGGTCCGCTTGTGTTCACCTTAATACTGTGTTCTGCGGACGGGTCACTCCAACGGGCTTCGATTATGAGCAGACCGCAGCTGTTCTGTCAACTTTACCAAAGTATGATTCTGCCTTTAATAATTAGTTTCTGTTCCTCAAATTCAATCTCAGTTATGTCGGCCTACCTATGTGATTTTCCCGAGTGCACATTTTACACTTGGACACCATACTAGCTGACCCCCGACCTCCTTTTGTGGGCGTGCTCTCCTACAACAACAACAAAAGAATAGGAAAAGTTTTTAATTTTTATCCATTAAATTCATTCTTAGTAAAAAACCTCCTTTTCTTTGCCAATACCTCAGTTGCTTTGAAAAGGTATCATGAAAATTTAAAAAGAAACAAACCGTTAAAATATTTCCGCCGAAAATGGTGTATTATCCAGAAATGAGTAAAGCAAAAGACCGAAAAACAATTTTGATCTCAGGGTAAGATCAAAACCATTCTTTAGATTTATAAGAAAAACTGCCGAGTAAGGCTTTCGCTATTTTCTTGTGACTCAGATGTCTGATTGAGCTCAATTTTGTACATGCAGGATCAGACAAAGAGTGAGTGCTGTTCTGTGACCTTTACCAATTATGTATTATACCTTTGGAGAGTAAAGATTGCGTCAAACTTACTGTGAGCGTTAAGTACTGCCATGATTCTGTAACTGTACCACAGTTGGAACATTTGATCTGCAAACAAACAACAAAATTAAAAGAAGCATCAACACCAATATGGCAATTTTTAAAGGTAACTTCATATTTTGATTTTTGTAAAAGAAATGAAGATTCATGGGCATAGAAACAGTTATCTGTGAAATTCCCAGTCCCATAAGGTGCCCGCTTTTTGAGAAAACAGTGAAAAATGCCCACTGTATTTAAAAAAATCTTTTCACCGTTAATTTTGATCTTCCGAAAATCAAAATTGTTTTTGGTCATTGGTTTTAATCTTTTCTGAATAAATACAGCATTTCATGCAAAACAATTTTAACAGTATGTTTCTACCATCACCATCTTTATACCCTGTAAGTTATAGGAAAATCTGTGAAGATTTCTGTTTCGGTATGCTACCAAATCAAGTATTTGGCTCACTGACAGTATCTTTTTCAGGATGTAATTATAATTCTTACCTTCACATACCATCGGAAATCCTCCCCATCAGGACAAAGATCTGTCAGATTATCCATCCGAGCTCTGATTTGCAGTCCAATGCGCTAAAATATAAGACAAAGACAAATTGACTGGAGCAGGATTCAAACCAGTGACACCCAACTGAGCTATCCAGCCCTATATGTTGGCGGTGTTCCTAATAGTCAATTATCTTTGTTCGTTTGGCAGTCAGAAGCCATGAAAGTGATGAAACCACTCACATACCGCTATATATCCAAAGGATCATTTAAGACACATGCAGCATTAACAATGCTGCAACCTGAGAAACAGTACAATATACACTTCCTATTATTTTCTGTGCATAAAAAAAACAAACAGTCCGATTGTATTTTTCCGTTCAATTCAACAGCTGTAAATGGTGATTATTAATTCCTTTTACGTATTGAATAAATTTAGTTCGAATAGCGATTGCTACATACTCACCACCATTGTGTTCAAATTGCTGTAGTCCTCTGTCTTTCATAAATTAACAAAGTTAAGTCTGGAGTCTAGACAGCACGTTACATCCTACTTTGCCCCGTGTCGCTGAGTAGAAACAATGGTAGAAAATCAATGAAAAACAAATACATATAATATATATAAGGATGAAATCCACTAATGACCATTACGGAAAAAGGGTTATAAATCCTCTTAAGAATTACCTTACTGGATACAAATTACTATTAATTGTTTTCAGCAACAAAACTATAGGCAACATCCATGCACATCTTGGCTTGATTCTGTTGTTATTTGTAAGAATCAGTTAAAACATGAAGGAATGGACTAATAGGGCTCCGAGCTCGTGACGTCACATTCAGAAGTTCGGACAAACAAGTTGCACTTTGGCCCCATTAACTAATAGTAATACACGTAACGTTGTGATGTTTGTCCGAAGATCCGGGTAACTATCAAAGCGGGGTGCATGTAACCTATAGATCAGCGCGTACATCCGGGTACTTTCATTCTCATAACTTGACAACCGATGAAAACTAACATGTAGATGGAGCAAGCTATGGACAAATCACGCACAAATTGCCCATCATTGAGAATTGTTTTCCGAATATTTTTGTGAAGAAGCAGAAATTGTGTTCTGTACGACTTTCATTGTCGAGTCCTAATTTTCCTCAGACAATAATCCTTCTTTGAAGTACCATATACTAAGATTAAACAATCCTGGCAGCTTTTTGTCTTAAAAACCCATAAAACTTGCTGCTTTGTTTTCATCGCTCCAAGATCGGCGAGTTGGAATGACGTCACTCCGCGCTGAGCTATTTCAAACTATTTGGGACACCACCAACGTAGGGCTGGATAGCTCAGTTGGTAGGGTTAGTGTGCTTTAGTCCACAAGGATTACTTTTAGATGCATAATTTCCCTCAAAAATCAAAGCCCTGCCCCCTTTCCACAAAATAAACCTTGCTAATTATTGAAGAGAACATCACAATTAACATGCAAGTTCATATTTACTTTTAGGTGCAAGTTTACTGTACGAAAATAATCATTGTGAGTTGTGGACTAAACCACACTAACCCCCACTTAATAGAGCGCCTATACATTATTCAGGAGGTCGCTGGTTCGAGTCCACCTCCAAGATACAGTTAAATTTTCTCATTATTTTTCGTACAGCACGGTCAACAGAGGGCGCTGTATAATAAACACACTCGGCATTTAACTTAGTCGTGGACTTTGGACGTAGCGATGTTTGCCACCCTAAAAAGTGCTGATACAAATCATGGATGTACGTATTTTAATAATAAATCGTGTCTCTGAACATGTTAAAATATTAAAGTGGTGAGCTACATTACCTTTCCAAACTCTTCCCTGCATAAACGCGAACGATATCTGTCACGATTTGATACACAGAAACGTGTAGCACACGAGAGCCTACGTGCACTGAAGAGTAGTCGGGTTCCCTTACGGTCAAATATCGATCCGTGATCAGCAACACCAGTTGTCGTCTGGCACTGTGCATGGGTTTCCAGACCGTAAGACGAAAAGTTTCTGAAAGTTGAAGTTTTTTTATGTTTATTGAAATAAATCAGAGTTGCTCAATCTAGAAATTATGAAAATTAAAGAAAATAATATCTAAATGAGATAGAATAAATCGGGGTTAGTGTGCTTTAGTCCAAAAAGATTATTTTCAGACATGGTTTGTACAGTAAACTAACTCAACTAAATATGTTGTGATTTCCTCTTCAAAAAGGTTAAATTTGTGGAAAGAGGGCAGGGCTTTGATTTTTGAGGGATATTATGGGGATATTATATTATTATTCTGAAAATATCTTGTAGGCTAAAGCACACTAACCCCAATAAATCAAAAATAGACAAATAAATAAATGAATTTCTGTGAGTTTTTCTTTGAATTTTCATTGAGTTATTTCATCTAAAATCTAAATGTGTAATGAAGATCAGAGTTAAAAATGAAAGGAAACTTTACAATAATTCATTAATTGATCATCAATATTGTTTGTTTCATTACAATTTCTGCAGATTGGTGATGGGTTATGGATGTAGCTACAGCGGAGAACCTCTGAGAAATTCAACCAAAATCATATCTGTGCTTAGGGAATACAATGTACAATACTACAAACCTTGAACAATTATTATGAAGTAATTTTTGAAGAGTGGTTGTAATTGCGATATTGCTGGGAAGTACGACCAATTAGAAGTTTGGAATTTGTTTAGAAGAGGACATCATGGCAGAAAATCCCACCAGAACTATGGAAGTAATCATTCCCTCAGATAAGTCATCGACCAAAATGGCTGGGGATCCTACGTTCAATAGTAGCATGTCGATTCTTCTGCTGCAGCTGACGTGCATGATTGCTGTGTTTCTAATCACCCTGGCTGGGGCACTTCTGCCTCTGAAGGTGATCGGTTTCAAATCCGTGTCGATCCAGCGACGCCAGCGCTCGGAGAAGATCCTGAGCTACTGCAACTGCTTAGCAGGGGGCGTGTTTCTGGCGACGTGCTTCTTGGGGCTGTTGCCCTCGGCCAGAGAGAAATTCCAGGAGATATTTGATGAGGAGAACACCAAGGTGGAGTATCCGCTCTGCGAGGCGATCATGGTTCTAGGATTCTTCCTGATCCTGGGCTTGGAGCAGCTGGCGCTGTCTGTTCAGCAACAGTGGCAGAGCAGAGGCTCGGCCGACGAGATCCAGATGAAGAATGTCAGTCTGAAGTTCACTGCTAAGGACGGGAGGGTCAAGGTCGACACGGCTCAACTTGACAGCGAAGAGGATGAGGATCTCTTCACGAAAGACTCGGACAGAGCGCCCATGCTGGCATCATCAGGACGGAGCATCGACGGAAGAAACGGAGCTCATCATAGGGCGGGCGAGCGGCAAGCTGATGACGGCGATATGGAATCCGGTAACCACTCCCATCATGGGAATTCCCAAGGACACAGTCATCTAGACGTCAGCAACTCGGGGTTGCTGCGGTCGCTCATCCTCCTCTTCGCCCTCTCGACACACTCCATCTTCGAGGGGATGGTGCTTGGACTCCAGGAGGACATCAAGAGCATTCTCTACCTCCTGATCGCGATGCTCGCCCACGAGAGCCTGGCTGCTTTTGCTCTGGGCGCCAGCCTCCTCAAAAACTCTGTCAACACTTACGCATTTATCATATACGGCGTTCTCTTCGCAGGGATGATTCCAGCCGGCATTGCCCTGGGTCTGTGGATCCGTGCTTCCCCTGGTTTTGGCGCCATCATCTGCTCGGCGGTCATGCAGTCTATCGCTGCTGGAATCTTCATCTTCGTCACCTTTTTCGAGATCCTGAATCATGAATTTGAGGGGCAAGCCAATCGCCCTCAGAAAATAGCGTTTGCCGTCCTGGGTTATGTGGTTCTTGCTGCCTTAGAGGCAGTGGGATGAATCAAGCACAGTCTTTCATGTTCTGAATGCAAAACGTTAGAAGATGCTTTATCAGTCTGCTTACAATCAGTAACCAATTTTGATGGAGCTGCTAAGCACAAAAAATTGCTTAGCACAAAAATGTCTTGCCCAATGAAACAAACCACCATTAAGAAAATTCCATTTGATATTCATGGTCAGCGAACAACAACCAAAGAACAATTACAAGTGATACACAACACATGGAAATTTGGTTGTTAACTCTGTTTTTACTAAGACAGAAATGTCATGCTTAGCAAATTTTTGTGCTAACTGCTAAGCAGCTCTTTGAAATTGGCCCTTGTTCCCAATGTATTTTTACATACTGTGTATGTTGTTTGTAATCGGGTGTAAGCAGATATTTAATTTATATAAAATCCTACATATCAAATCAATTACTAGTGTGTGTTGCCTTGATGCATGCATCCATGCATTCACCATCAGAGATTTGTTTATTTCATTAATTTTCAGGAATTCACTTGCACTTGATCTGAAAATAATCACTCAAATTCAACAGAATCATAGTCCACCTGTGTTATTGCATGGTAACCAATTCCTACCTGTAACCAATTCGACCACAAGTCTTCTTCACTTTAAAAACTTGTATAGCACATAATTGCTGAGTTTGCATTATAATAAAGCGCACAAAATGCAAATTATAAAATGTGAAATGTGCCACAAATATCATAGCAACAAAACTTCATATTGTAAGCAAATTGCAAATCCGAGCGAATTTCACATCATAAATTTGTCAGGTTTGTTATGTTCGACAAAGTGTGGGTGCTGTTCTATGACCATTACCAATCATGTATTATACTTTTAAAGATGCCCATCATTATAGAAAAACCAAAATCTGTAATGTATGATTTAATCTGAATGTTATCTTGTTACGTTGTTAACTTAGGAATTTGTCTGCAATATTTAATCGTTAAGTTGAATAATTTGAATGATGAGGTTGTTTGTTTCCTTTTCTTTTTCAAATTTGAAAAAAAAGACAAAATTAAAATCACAGTGTGTGCATATACTTTCATTGCTTTCTAATTGCCTGAAATTTGTTGTATTTATGCAAAGAAAAATAAGAAAATTTTAAGAATTTGTATCAGTACAGTGCTCAGTGTAAATGTTGAACTCAAAATAATTGTAATTTTCTGTAACAAGATGTTGAAATATCAAAAACAATTTATCAAATTATAATTTTTTAAAAAATATTTATGTAATGTAACTGACTCTTTGAACAAAATGCTTATAAAAGTTGATATTATCAAAATCACTTTCAATGCCAAAACTGCCAAAAGCTTGCTCACTTTGAACATGCGGACATTGCAAAGTAGTGGCCTATCAAAGGCAGACATAAAATTATTGTACCCCGGTATCCACAGAGGTGAAAGGTGAGGAAAGAACCACTGCGCCAACCTGACTCCCCTAAAATGTACATTTGTACATGTGCAGATGTACACATATCGTGTACATATCTAGTCGAGTTCACATTATTTAATATGGGGCTTGTCTACCAACTTAAATTTAATTCAGTCATCGAGCAACAACTTAAAAAATTATATGGAGCACTCTTACCCTCAATTATTAAGCACATCTAACATTTTTCTAATTTTTTTTTCAATTTTGGGGTTCATTATTGAGTCTGCTTTTGAGTGTTGTTTTATGTAACGGAAAAGAATGAAAAATTATCGAACACTGGAAAAAACGCTCGTGCCTTAAATTTTGCATTTTTATGTTCAGTTGAGGTTAAATACTGTGTTAAAATTATGTAATTTTATATACGTTTCTGCACTTTATACTTTGTTGTACTTTGCTTTATTCAACGTATAGCATTTTTTCCACTTTTATATATTTCTTAAATTGGCCTATATATTTTTAAATGGCTATCAGAGTATGATTTTGTTTATAAAAATGGCATTTGTCCGTGAAAACTAAGGAAATCATGAAATATTATTTGAATAATTTTATTTGTACCAAGAGAATGAAGATGTGACCTTAATTTATGCTAATTTATTCCATCAACAGAAATGTGTTGAAAGGAATGTGCTATTTGACATACATGTAAGAAATGTTAGAAAAACTTCATAGGGCCTTGTAGTTAGGGATCGAAATGTGTTTCTGTAAAAAACATACCCTTAGCAGAATATAAGGAAATTACTTTGCAGTTCAGTACCTTAAATGTAATTTCATACTTTGGTTTTTGTCAAAGAAATGCAGATTCATGGGCAAAAATATCAAGGAAGATACATTAACAGTCATCTGTGAAATTCCCAGTCCCGTACGGTGCCCACTTTTTGGGTAAACAGTGAAAAACGCCCACAGTATTTTTAAACTTTTTCACCGTTATTTTTTATCTTCCAAAAATCAAAATTGTTTTTGGTCATTGGTTTGACTCTTTTTCGGCACAAATACAGCACTTCAGGCAGAAAAAATGTTTCTAACATCACCATTTTTATACCCTGTACGTTATAGGTAAATCTGTGGAGATTTCTGTTTCGGTATGCACTACATACCAAAGTATGATAGTAACTTCAATACAGTACATGTATTAATGAAATAATTATACTGTAAGGTACTGTATGTTTGTTGGATTTTGCACTAGAACTGTAACTTTACGTTCCATAACCAAGTCTTCTTCACTTTACAAACTTGTATAGCACATAATTGCTGAGTTTGCATTATAATAAAAACCACAAAATGCAAATTATAAAATGTGAAATGTGCCACAAATATCATAGCAACAAAACTTCATATTGTATGCAAATTGCAAAGCCGAGCGTATTTTATGTCGTAAATTTGCAACAAATTTTTCCCCGGGTAAAATGTGAACAACTTCCTGCCAACATACAGCAAGAAATATCCGGTTGCGATGTCAATTTTGCTTTGTACATGCACAGAGCAATTCACATGTTGTTTGAACATACTGTTAGTGCAGATATACATTAGTTACATGTGTATACAAAAGTACATGTACCATGATAAAGGGTGCACAGGTGCAAAAAAAGAAATTTCCATTGATTTTGACGACCTAACCCTTTAAATCTAATTGGTTTGGGGTGATATGAGTAGTATGAGTGTTTAGGGCACATCTTAAGCTGCATTTTGATACCCTACTTGATGCTAGGGACTCAACACTGTCCAATACACACACCATTGTTTGTCGGACGTCAAAATCAACGGAAGTTTCTTTTTGTGCACCCTTTATATATTGTCCTCCATGGATTTGAGTTAAATTTCTAAAGTATGAGTTTTCCATTATAACATTTCCAACAAATTTTGATTTTTGATTTTGTTATAATATATTACATCCTTTGGTGCCGAAGATTATGACTATGATATTTCTAGTTTATGAAAATAAAAAATGACATTTTGCCAAATGAGCTAGTATTTTATATCAGGGTGCTTTTTATTTGCAAGAGGTCACAAGATTAAAAATGCATCTACAATAAAAATGCGAATAAAATGTGAATAAATTTGTTTTGTATTTATGTGATTCGGTGTGAAAAACTTGAAATTATGAGGGCAAATGTTTTTAGTTTTACTCAGCAACAAAAACATATAGGCCCCTACTTTCACATTTTCGACCTTTTTTGTAGACTTCAAAGCAAAATTTAAGGCAATTGTGGTCAAAACTTGGCCAGAAATGTTTTCTTAAAGCCAATTTTCATTACTGGCCACAGTTGAAATTCTGAAAAAAATGCTGATATATGACCCAACACATAAACAACTTGTAAAACCAAGAAGTTTATCGGCTGTAGGAGTAACATAATGTTTTTTGGGGGGCCGGATACAAATGTTATGTCATCCGAGTTAATACCAATGCCCGGTAAATAAACTCAGATTATTTGTGCACAAGACTTCCGATTATGATTTTGTTTTGGGGGATAAATTTTTCCCTGATGTGCTTTTCATAGCTGAATATATGGGCCTAGCGATCAAGCAGTGTAAGTCAGTCTCAAGGTCACGATATTAAGAGGAAATGAAATTTGACCTTGAAAACTCCAGATTTTTACCACAACACTGTACTGGCTGAGCTATTCCAGTACTATCTGGTTGCAGCACTGTTCCAGATAATCAGTTTCCTGTTTCCTGCCAGAAAAGCATACACATGTATCTCGTTCTGAATAATGAAGATTACATAACAATGTAAGGCCCTTTTCCCACCTGGGCGCCCATCCCCAGGGCGAACCCGCCCTGGGGTGAACAAGTTGAACCCTGGTCCAGAGCAGGGTTGAACTTACCCCGGAGATAAGGCAATCTCGGGGGTGGCTCAGGGGTGACGGAGGGGTGAACATTTCCAGTGGGCATTGTGGCTTATTTTCACCCCTGCATCGCCCCGGGGCCACCCCAAGATTCATCACTACCAAAGAGATAGTTGTGTGCTTCTGAAAAAGCGGTGTACAGTAGTTGGTTCCCCTGTTACCTGTTGCCTGAAGTGACAAGGCCTTTACAGTAAAAAAAATAATGCGTAGCATGTGACATGTTCTTGTCCAATCACGACAGAGTATCCTGCTTGTGATTGGTTGGAGTCACTCGTAGTACACCAATTCGATGTCGTAGAATACCGGGGCTTTCGCACTGGCTTTGCATTCGGTGAATCTGTGGTTGACGTGCTTGACGAATTTCAGCGTTTCCTTGTCGCGATAGACCAAGGACAGACCATTGTTCTCTGGCGTGACGCTCAGCAACTGGCGAGACAGGAGGAAAAAGAGAAATTGTCAGGAGACATTTGCCACAAACGGAAAATTAAAAACTTAAAATTAAAATTAAAAAATTAAAAACCTTCATCTAGAAAAGTTGGTTGGAGAATGGTTTAGAAATCAGAAAAAATGGGTTTAAATTCATACAAATTTCTTTCTGAACCTCGTGCATATACACGCTATGGTGGCTATGCATACTCCACCTACGCACCAGGGCCCAATTTCATGGAATCTGTTACAGTAAGCAAAAATTCTCCGCTTACGATAGCAGACTTTTTGTTGCTTATTTCACAGGAGAGTTTTCTTTCTGACTACGCTAAGCAAGGACTTTTTGCAGAATGTACATGGCAGTGTGTTAGCAGAAAATAGCAGTAATAAACTGGGCCCAATTTCATGGAATCCATTACGGCAATTATTTTTGTGCTTACGGGCACTGCTTTGCATGAAATCTATTTCATGGAAACCATAAGCATGACTTTCCAGTTAGCGAAGAATTTTGAGGGCAACCGTTATAATTTTTTGCTAACGTGCGGCTGTCATATGCATCCTGCAGAAAAACCTTGCTTACCGTTACCAAACAGAAAACTCTCCCATGAAATACGCTAACCATAACCCCAAAATATCTACTAACGTAAGCGATGAATTTTTGCTAACGGTAGCGGATTCCATCTGCTGCAAACTGCTAATCAACCAAAATAATGACCTGAAATGTATAAAATGATTGGAGTTAGGAGGGCCTGATGTTTCAATCCTTCCTCAAAGGCTTAATGACAAGAGGACAGTAAAAGATACACATAAATGGATGAGAGGATCAAAACAAAGGGGGACAGAGCAACCAGGGAAAATTAAACGCACCTCTTCATCCTCAGCTTTAGCTACGTATGAGATGTATCCTCCATGCTCTGTCTGCAAATCTGCAAATAAAAAATACCGGAATGGACTTGACGCAATAAAACACGGCATGAAAGAAATAATCTCTTATATCCAAATGTCCAGGGCTGGATTTCAGAGAAGTGCGAAAATACAAACGATTCTTACATGGTGTTTCCGCAAACCGGTCCACATAAAAATCAGTATGCCAGCCAAAACTCCTTGTGAATGTTATGCTCAGCAATCAATGTCTGTATACAAGTCAAAAGCAGTACAAGGCAGTACAAGTTTGATCAAGGAAGTTTTTTCATACAATAAGCAAATTGGCCCCAGATTAAAATGTTGCATCAGTGCAAAAAGAAGGTGAATACATACAGCTAGTTGTCAGCTTGCATATATTTGATATTCATGGTCTGTGAACAACAGCCAAAGAACAATCACAAGTGATACATAACACATGGAATTTTGGTTGTTAATCCTGTTTTTCATTAAGACAGAAATTTCATTTCAGGGCCGTGAAATTGGCCCCAGGACTTAAGTAAACTGACGACAACTTGGGAACAAGGCTCAGGGGCCGATTTCGCAAATGCTTTGTGATCATCGCTAAAGCCAAAATCTAAACAGAGAATTGATCTCTACTTTGCATTCATTTTTCCATTCAACGATGGATTTGGGCTTGAAAAATGATCGCAAAACTTTAGTGAAATTGGCCCCAGGGCTCTAACATCTGAGCTTACAATAGGAGACAACGGGCCGATTTCATAAAACTTACGAGGCGTCACAGAGTTAAGACGCATCCTTTCTCTATGGACTCATCGCATCTATGCGACGCATCGCAGCTACGACTTGTCGCAAATTGAGGTGCAATGCATCGCAGAGCTTTATGAAATCGGCCCCTGCTCCCATGTGTAATCTTGAGACAGTACCTTCAGGGCAGTTGAAGTGAATGACAGCATCCAGTGCAAACTCACATCCTTCTGTGTCTGTGTCATGCATGAGAGTGTAGCAGCCGTGGGTCCATCGCCTGACCTGGGCTCGACACCGTGGATTACTCGGAGCAGACTTATTGACTGGACATGAGAACACAAAATCAGTCAAAATGGATAGCCCTATGCCATGTATGCTGGTGATGTCTGAAATAGTCAATTTTCTTTGTTCGTTTGGCAGTCATAAGCCATGAAACCACTCACATACCGCTATATCCCAAGGATATCATTGTAGATATGTGCACTGAGCATTAACAATGCTGTAACCTGAGAAATGGTACATGGTGGATCACTTAAAGGGGATAGGGCTTTATACAATGATGTACAAATGATTACACAACAACAAAGCCTCCGAGATGGATATGGGAGTGACAATAGGGCCCTTTTCCAAACCTTGGCTCCGGCTCAGGCTCCATTTTGTGAATCATTCTAAAATAACTGGTATCAAAATGAAGGCTTTTGGCTGCAGTTCGGAAGTATATTATCTTGTGTGAAAAAGAAACAACCTTTATTTTGAGCATATGGATGACAGAGCTGGAGCCAGAGCTGGAGCCGGAGCAAGAGCAAGAGCCAGAGGAAGAGCAAGAGCCGAGGTTTGGAAAAGTGCCTAAGACTTACCTATGACTACGCCTTCCTGGCTCTCATTGTCATCTTGGGTCACATCGTCACTACTGTCGTCACCTTCCCCTCCCTCTTTCCCCTCCCCATTTGACTCCTCCCCCTCCCCGCCTTCATCTGATTCCTCTTCGTTGTCGCTGTCGTTGCCAGGAGCATTTTCATGCAGCTTGAGTCCGGTGAAGTTTGAGAGCGTCAGAAACATGTGCTCTGACTGCAGCACTCGCAGGCAGTCTTGTAAGACTGGAGGGAGAGTGGACATGTCGGCACGCTCGTAATTTCTGCCAAAACAAAAAGATGGGTGGTTCAAATTATTTAACCCTAACCCACATGCATACCACAATCTACCACGTTTCCTTTCCTGTGATAAGCTGGATACCACAATACATCACAGTGTGGTTTGTGTGGTAATGCATGGTTTATGATCAAGTTTTTCCTGTGGAGACTGTTGTAATGTAAAAGCAGCTTTTGTCTTGTATGGTAAGTGAAGAGGGTTAGGGTTAATGGACCTGGGGTTGATTTAACCAAACTCATCTTAACTTACTATCAATCACAGGACATTACGATGCATTGCTGCCCTACGTAGGATATGATGGGTTATCCTCTGTAACTTGAGTAACGATTTATCGTAGGGCTTTCTGAAATTGACCCAAGCTCACTTTTGACACACAAAGAATATATGCATACCAATTGTATACAAAAAGAAGAAGAAAACTGTTGGTATTTATTACAATGAATATAAAATTACAAATGATAACAATTCTTTTTCCATACCTCTTGTTTGCTGGGCCTATCCTCTGCCATTTAATGTCACTGCATTCCAGAGCTTTGCTAACCAGGTCATACTTGTCTGTCTGAATTAAGTTAACGAAGAGGAAAAAAAAACAAATTGAAGAACAAATGGGGGAGCAGGACAGATTTAAATTTGTTTTGCTGGTTGGGATGGGGAGGAAATACAGGGTAGTTAACCCCTTAAACCCAAGGTTTTTGGTTTCCTTTTTACTGGCCTCATTGTCAGACACCGGTCAAATAAAGGTCATCTGGCATGGCCATGTGTGCAGGGAGCTCAGCGTGAACAATGCAGGCACACAGTGGTTGAATACTGCCAGAAAATATCCTGAATTCCAGGCAGACATAATCGGTGGCAGGCAGCTGTGTTCTGAACTCACAGATAGCGAGCAGTCTGCTCGAAAATGCGGATCTATTCAAATGCAAATCAAGGAGGTAAATGTACCACCATGAGCGAATTCTTTTGGACAATAAAGGTTCATTGAACCTCTTGTTCCAGACAGTAACCTCTTGTTACTGAGGGCGGGAAGAGAAAATTCAAGATCGAGACCAAGAAGGGAGTCAAGATTAGGGTCCAGTTTGTGAATGAGTTGATTTGGAAGGATTGAACAAGTTGTTATTTCCCCATACAGTGTATAAACATACACATGGATCACAACACAAAACACACGGCCCACCTCCAAAAAGTTCTCCAGCTGAATTTCAGAGTCGTCGCTAAATCGGTCCTGTATTTCTGATTGGTTGAGGACGTCCAGGTATAAAGGATTTATCCAATCGTAGATCTCGTCGTCCTGGTGGAAAAGAAATTTACACATTCCTCAAATAATTGGGACAGATGATTACTAGGTTTATAACTGACTGCCAAACGAACAAAGATAATTGACTATTAGGAACACCACCAACATAGGGCTGGATAGCTCAGTTGGTATTCCGAAGGTCGCTGGTTCAAATCCCACTCCAGGCAATTTTTCTTTGATCACCTTTCAATGAGTCAAATTTAATCCAGTCAGTTTTCCATGTGGTGATTTGTTGATGGAATTTTGCTGGAACTTGTTGGTAGTACCTTTATCATTGTATGTGGCTGGAGTTCGGGTTTGGGTTCTATGTACGGCCTGGGCCTATCTACTGGCGTTCCGTGGAACCAACCACTGACGGACAGACGACACTTATCTTGGGACATCACCTCAGCCACCTACAGAAAATGTAATATAATAAACAAAAATGACAAACAGTGTATCACAAGTATTAACTGAGAAGTCTGACTATAGACCTTATTCACGGTGCATCCATCCTACATTTGAAGCAGTGTAATCAAATTCAAAATTGTCTGGTACCCGTTTTCTATTTCGAATTGGTGTTATCTTTTCCAACGGGTATACAAGGAAGGTGACAAGATGGATGCGTCGTGAATAAGGCGTATTTCTGATTGGTTGAAAGCATGTTAAAGGCAGCCACACGTCCAATCAGAATGCTTCCTCTTCACCCCTTGCTTGCGGAATATTTGTTGCAAACAATCACCCTAAGTGCAACATTTGTTTTTCGTTCTTCTCTCCTTTGACCAAAAGCACTCCTCTAAAGAAGGAATATATTGATATCACATCGGATATTCAGCATGTGCATGTGTACAAATCTAGGTTTAAACGAAGGATTCGCAAGACTTAATGCAAGACTTGTCTGTGCGTGTGAAGTAAAACCGACGGCTTACCTGATGGAATGACACAGGCGTGACCTCAAAAAAGGCAAAATTATTCCACTTCGGGAGCAAGGATCTGACTACAAGACTAGGCTGCCCATGCTCTGTAAATGAGAAGAGTGTTAATTAAATTAAACAATTAAATTTAATTTCATCATCAAATAACCACAAGGGAAACAGACTGGATTGATTTTAAGTCATTGAAATGTGAACAAAGAAAAATTGACGGGAGATGGATTCGAACCAGTCAAAGATGATTGAATATTTGGGACACTACCAACATTGGGCTGGATAGTTCAGTTGGCAAGAGCAGTATTCAGGGGGTTGCTGGTTCGAATCCCAATCGACTCAATTTGTTCACTTTTCAATGACTGACTTAAGATTTTTTAATTAGATAATTGAAAATTATTAAATACAAAATATATGATTATTGTTTTCTCCTCCACGAATAAATTACATGGAAGCAGATTACGATGAAAACAGGTTAATTACATTGCCTGCCGAGAAGGGATTCGATCACTCCGCTGACCCCAGCTAGCTTGGTGGCCTAGCAGCATGGCATCTGCACTAGTAAGCCGGAGGGCGTGGGTTCGAATCCCACCTGACCCAGCGCATGATTTGTTCATGTGCACTCAAAAGGCACTTAGTGAAGTGCTTATATACATCGCTGAAGGACAATAAACAATGTTTGCATAATTCTATCCCCACGACGAGTAAATGAATAATAAAAGAATAATTAATTAATTAACTAATAATTTATAATTAATAATGGATATTACCATCCACCTTGAAGAGGTCAAGTGAGCCGCCATCTTGCTCCTCCCATGGCGGCACCAGATAGAGAATAAAGGCGATCCGTCGACCTCCAAGCTCGTCATCATGACAAAGAAGGCTATCTGAAAGAAACCAAGAGCAAGAGCCATGCATTATTACAACAGTGCAAACTCATTACATCCACAAGCTGACTAGGGCCAATTTCACAACTAATTGCTTAGCACAAAAACATTGCTAACCAGAAATTTCTGTCTTAATAAAAACATGGCTTCTGACTGCCAAACGAACAAGGATAACTGACTATTAGGGACACCACCAATGTAGAGCTGGATAGCTTATTTGGTAGGGCACCTGTGCGGTATTCAGATGGCCCCTGGTTTGAATCCTGTTCCAGTCAATTGCTTTGTTCACCTTTCAATGACTTAATAAAAACAGGATTAACAACCAAATTTCCACGTGCTGTGTATCAATTGTGATTGTTCTTTGGCTGATTTATGATTTATTGGGCAAGACATTTTTGTGCTTAGCAGGTCCGTGAAATTGGCCCCTGGTGCAACCGTATTTTGTGAACAAAACCGCAGAAGGTAAATCCCAAACCTATACATTTGTAATCTGTTTGTGCTTATCATCAATCTATAGATGAAAATGAGACTGTGGGGTGCTGTGGCCTAGTGGTCAAGCATGTCGTACTCAAGGTCTTGTGGTCAATCTACAGATTGTGGGTTCGAATCCAGCCATGGGCTAGTGGTGCTTGCATCCTTGGGCATGATGCTTTGTCACATATTGCTCCTCTTCACCCAGGTGTAAATGGGTACCTGTGAGGGTAGAGATGGCTTTGTGTTCTTGATAAAACCTCTCTGCGCTTTACAGCAGCCGGGCTGTAAATTGGGCCCAGGGGCCGATTTCACTAACGCTTTGCGATCATCGTAAAGCCCAAATCCATCGCTAAACAGAAAATCGATCGCTACTTTGCATAGCAATTTTCTGTTTAGCGATTGATTTTGGCTTTACGATGATCGCAAAGCGTTAGTGAAATCGACCCCTGGTTGCCAATGATGTGTAAACCCTAACAGCTTGCTCAGAATAGACTAGACTATTCATACCTGTGTAGTTGTACTTGGAGCAAGTCATATCCACCGTGTCATCTAAGTCGATTCCCGTCACGTCCCTCAGCCAACACAAAAAATCCTCATACAGAAACTTCCTGGAATCAAAAACAAATTTGGGAGATTTTATTGAAATCATCACAGAGAAAGACTTTTATACATACAGTGGCGTATTAACTAGGGGGAGGGGAAGGGGGGCATGTGCCCTGGGTGCCACTTTTTAGGGGGCGCAAAAAACACAAAGGAAAAGAAAAGAAAAATGGAAAAAAAAGAAAGAAAAAGGTAGCTTTACTATTGATGTTATTGGAAATCTAATCCAATGAACAAACGAAGAAAGATTCAAATTTCAAATTGGCTGATTTTTTGGCATCAGAAGTTGTAGTTGGGGGTGCAATTTTAGCGCTTGCCCTTCGCGCCGTTTTCCCTAGATACGCCGCTGAGATGGATTATTACAATTAATGCAACATATGTTTTGCAACATTTGGAATTGTTTCTTTTTAAGGTAGTATATGCATCATATTCTGGTAAAGTTGATAGAACAGTTGCAGACTGTTCATAATTTTGATTTGTCATGGAATAAAAACAAACCTGTGAAATTGTCAGATCAATTGATCATTGGAAACAGTAGGAAACAGCGAAAACCGTTGTCAAGCAAATTGAAAGGTAATTATAATTGTGATAAGAGATCAAAACTGATTTTGGTCTTTTGTTTTACTCATTTCGCCGGGATAAATACAGCCTTTCAGACAGAAAATGTTTAACATCACCATCTTTATACCCTGTATTCACGTTATACGTAAATCTGTGAACATTTCTGTTTTGGTTTCCTACCAAAGTATGACACTAATTCTGGTTAATTGGCCAGAAAATGAATTTTAGCCAATCTATTTATTCACCAAAAACTATTTCTTACCTCAAGCCTTTGATGTGAGGGGAACTGAAATTCTGAAGTGCGTCAGACTGCAAGAAAAAACAAAATCTGGAATAATTTTCAACAAACTAACACCAATGCTGATAGAAGTATGACATGCGTTTATCATCTGTGAAACATTCATCTGTGAAATTCCCAGTCCCATACGTGCCCACTTTTTGAGCAAACAGGTGAAAAATGCCCACGGTGTTTTAAAATCATTTCATAGGATTTTTGATCTTCCTGAGATCAAAATTGTTTTTAATCAATTGGTTTTACCCTTTTCTTGATAAATACAGCATTTCAGGAAGAACAAATTTAATGGTAGGGTTCTACCGTCACCATATTTATACCGTGTAAGTTATAGGTAAATCTGTGAAGATTTCTGTTTCGGTATGCAGTGTGATACTACCTTTAAATTTAAATTTCAGTTGTTGTCGGTTGATGATGGTCGTTGTTGGACGATTATTAGGATACCAGGGAGGTACAATCATAATTAATACCTGTTGAAATTTATAAAGGTCGTTGGACTTTTCCTGGAAGGGCAAATCCAGAAGTTCATCTTTAAGACCTTCTAAGAATGTGTTGTCCTTCACAAAGCCGGGTAGTACGCAACAGCTGAAGGGATAGTCGATTACAGTCACTCCACTTTCTGAAAACGGAGAATATCAAATTGGAAGCAAAATGATTAGTATAATAATTCAGCTCTGCATTTTTGCTTTTGGTAAGAAAGTTGTTGTTGACTTTTTTTTTCTTGTATTAATTTGCATTTTTGGCATTTTGATGTTTTTGGTTCCGAGATGGAAATATTAGATTGCTCAAACCAGGAGTGTGGCCTTTGTGCATTTTTTGTACGGCATAAACACGAAGTAGGCCCTACAAAAGGGTCGGAAGCATTTAATTATGATGCATAAATTATCTTCACATTTTGCAACTCATTTTCTGAATAAATTGGGGGGGGGGGGGGGGGGGCAAGGGCGAGTTGGTAAGGAGGCGAGTTTGTAAGAGGCGAGTCGGTAAGGAGACCAGTTTGTAAGGGGCGAGTTGGCCAGGGGGTGAGTCGGGGAGGGGGCAAGTCGGCCAGGAGGTGAGTTGGTGAGGGGCGAGTCGGGGAGGAGGTGAGTTGGTAAGGGGCGAGTCGGCCAGAAGGGGAGTTGGTAAGGGGTGAGTCGGGGAGGAGGCGAGTTGGGGAGGGGGCGAGTTGGGGGGAGGTAGTGAGTCAGCTAGGGAGGAGGCGACTTGACCTGTTAGTAAAAAATACCGCTAGGACCGACCGTCAACCCCCCAAATTAAAAAAGGGAGTTCAGCGCCCCACTTACTGGGTCTATAAAGTCTAACGTTACACAAAATCCACATCCATATGCCTATGCCATGGAATAAAATAAAATAAATACCAGATACCATAGACCTGGAGGAAAATTACCGAACATTGGTGGCTACGAAGTACGAGAATGGTAATATTATTACACACGAACAATAGAGTGCAATAATTGATTAATCATTTATTCATTACCGTACGGCACAGTCCGAGTTGCAAAGTTTTTTCTCACCGTGTTCGCAACTTTTGCCATTCCTAAATGCAGCTCCAAATTCTTCTTTAAAGCTCGGCTCATTGTAACATGTGTTGACTTCTGTCGGTACAAAACTCGTGGAATCTGTCTTCCTTTTCTTCTTCCCAGATTTCGTCGTTTCTTGGTCGTTAGAATCAGTCCTTTTGCTTGTCATTTTGACAGCATTTTTTTCACTGACTGCCAGTAGAACAATATGCAATTCTCGATGTCAACAAGAAGCACGTGTTTCACATTGCACGTACATACACTCAAGCTGTCACCAGCGACAGAGTACCAGTGAAGGCTGCAAGTCTTCATGCAACAGTCGTCGGCTAATCAATTCTGAATAAACTTTTTTTTTATTTTAAAGGTACTTTGGTAAAGTTGATAGAACAGCTGCGGTCTGTTCATAATTTGATTTGTCGTGAAATAAAAACAAACCTGAGAAATTTTTCAGTTAATTGATAATTGGAAACAGTAGTAAATGGCAAAAAATCGTTGCAATTGTTATGCAAAATTATTATTAGCCTAATTAATGTAAATCGGAGATGAAAACTGTCGGTAATTTGATGTACTCATTTCTGGAAAAATACAGCATTTCAGGCAAAAACATTTTAACAATATTTTTATACCCTGGACGTTATACGTAAATCTGTGAACATGTCTGTTTTGGTCTCCTACCAAAGTATGATTGCACCTTTAATATTTTTGCTCAAATATTTAAAGTAGTTTTCAGATCAAAATGGAACCTTTAATTAAAGACATTAAATATGATCAACCCACATCTTATTTTCCAAGAAAAACACAAAATTCTCTCAATTAAT
Organism: Astropecten irregularis; assembly: GCA_963971285.1. Lineage (NCBI taxonomy): Eukaryota > Metazoa > Echinodermata > Asteroidea > Paxillosida > Astropectinidae > Astropecten > Astropecten irregularis. The sequence goes on along the minus strand of OZ020253.1, from coordinate 3,371,301 downwards.
ACTTCATCAACTTCATTTATTCATTTCATTAAAATTCAAGTGTTCTGAGAATTTTTTTTATTCAATCCTAAGTTGGTACATGAAGTAACTATAATGCAAGTAATTACTTAAAAATGTACACAATAGCATATTCTCTAAACATTTTTGCTAATACCCAGAGGAATGTAATGATAATTTTGAGATTTTTAAACTCATTTTTGAAGATTTTTAGAAGCTCACTTGAACAAATCTTCAAATAAATTCCCATTTCAGATGAAAAGTTTAAATTTAAATTCAAACCCGCAGAGAAGACTGGCCAAGCATGAACATTTTGAAAAACTTCCAACATATTAAAGAAAACGTGCCCCCTTTAAAAAAAACTTATTAAAAGTTATAATGCTATTGAAACAAAAACAACAAACAAGATACATAACATATAATTTACAAGTGTACATTAGTAAAAGAAATTGAAAATTGTAAAAATGGTTTTCTCAGACTATTTCTGTTTCGAAATTAAAGATAAGATGAAAAAATTTACAGAAAAATGGCTGATCCCTAAATCTCCAAAGATTTAATGAAAATTGTCTTTGGAAGAAATGAGCTTTTGCTGTGTTAATGAGCTTCTCAAACCTTGAATTCCTAAAGTAATGCCTAAAAAATACAAACAAAAAAGTAATGCCTTAAGTATGCATGACTTTATGAGCATTCAACTACTGATTATAAGTTTACACTGTACACCATACACCTAAGTAAAATGCATGGAAAATGCTTGGTAGAAAACGTGATATTTACATTTCTTTATAACCAAATTTTACAAATAAGGTAGGTTTGCGGTGACCCCATGTAATCTCTTCTGTAAGTGCGTGTGGCTTTGAGAAGAACCAGTGGTTTAACATTCCACGTTTCAAACAGTGTGCTCTGTTCATCTTCAGGAGGGTGACAGTCACCCTCCTGAAGATGAACAAAGCACACTGTTCGAAACGTTTGATTGTCAAACCATCGGTTCTTCTCAGAACAGTCACCGTCCTGAAGACGAACAGAGCACACTGTTCGGAATGTCGAGTGTTAAATCATCGGTTCTTCTCAGAACCACACACACTCAAAGAAGAGATTACATGGTTTTACGACAAACCAAACTTCAAGCCTTGAATTTAACAGAGGTTTTAACGGAGGCCATGGCCTTCGTTGCCCTGGTTCTAGGCCTTGGTGCCCCCGTCAAATGTTTCCATAGACATTATGATTTTCCAATGGAAGTGCCTCTTGCAATGGAAAAGTGGCCTTGCCCCTTTCAGAACCAAATTAAAGGTCTGTAACTTATTTACCGTAGTACTTCCACCATGCATATCTTTCAGTCTTATTTATCAAATTTTACAAGTACAGAGAGTTTATATTCCAATCAGTAAGAGTCACTGCTGGAGCTTGACGATTGTCGCTTTTTTCTCTTCTTCTTGACTTTGGATGACTTTTTGTGTTTTCTCTTCTCCCGTTTGGCACTGCTGCCACCGTGGGATCTTTTGGTGGATTTCTTCTTTTTCTGCCGACGTCGATGTCTCTCTTTCTCTGGCGAGGAAGAGTCGTCGTCTGAAGATGAGAGGGAGGTATCGCTGTCTGAGGATGGCGAGGATAAGGGTGATCGGGAACGGCTGCGTCTGAGGGTGGAACGGAATGCTTAGCTCAGTAAAATGATTTCATTTTAGGCTTAGGCCTACCCTTCACCGACGTGTATCTGTGGGGGTCAATTTCACAGCCCTGGGTCCAAATTTCATGGAATCTGTTAACGAGAAATTATTCGCTTACGATAGCAGACTTTTTTGCTAACGGTTAGCGTATTTCACAGGAGACTTTTCTTTCTTGTTACGCTACTTTCTGCAGAATGCATGCGGCGGCGCATTAGCAGAAAAAAAAATCAAGGTTAGCCTAAAAATTCTTCCCCAACCGAAACTTCCGAAAGTCTTGCTTACGGATTACATGGAATTAATTTCATCAGCACATCAGCCCATCAGCACAAAAGTAGACCGTGACAGATTCCATAAAATTGGGCCTTGCTTAACAGCATAAAAATATGCTAACCATGAAATTTCTGTCTTAATAAAAACAGTATTATAAACAAGTAACAACCAAATGTCCATGTGTTGTGTATTGCCTTGCAATTGTTCTTTGGCTGTTGTTTGCTGACCATGAATATCAAATGAATTTTTAATGGTGGTTTGTTTTTTATTTATTTTGTGCTAAGCTATTTTTTGTTGTGCTTGACAGCTCCACAAAATTGGCCACAGTTCAGTACAGCAAGCTAGGTGCTTTTTACAAGTGGGATTCAAACCACTGGCCTCCTGCTTACTGGTGCAGATGTCATACCCCTATACAACCAAGCTAGTTGGGGTCAAAGGTTAATTTGATTCTTATATCAAACTAATAGAATTAAGGTAGATTGGCATTTTCAGATCAATCTCGGGATTTCGTGAAATCGATCCCAGGTCTGTTATTTTACCTCCGACTTCGGTCTTTTTGCTTTTTCCTCTTCTTCCTTTTCTTTCGGCTTAAGCTTCTGTCAGATTCTTTCTTGAACGAGGCTTCTGTAATCGAGCAAACAAAGTCAGACAAACAAAAGGTCATTACAAGAATGCAACACTGAGGTGAACGACCTTTCAAACATGCAACAATACAGAAATAACTAGCAGTAACTAAATAGCAGGTGTACTTGCTAAATAGGCTTCGAAAACAATTTTCATTGAAGATAACATACAATTTTAATAAATTTTCAAAAAATTGAAAGTCAAATTAACATCTGGAAGTATGTAAGACAAATATACAAATCAATTATTTTCACAAATTTGGCATCAAATAACCACAAGGGAAACTGACATAAATGAATTTAAATCTTAGAAAAGTGAACAAAGAAAATGTGACTAGAGCGGGATTTGAACCAGCGAAGCACAAAGCCACTCTACCCTCACAGGTACTCATTTACACCTGGGTGAAGAGGAGCAATATGTGACAAAGCGTCTTGCTCAAGGAGGCAAGCACCACTAACCCATGGCTGGATTCGAACCCACAATCTATAGATTGACCACAAGACCTTGAGTACGACACGCCAGACCACTAGGCCACAGCACCCCACAGTATCACCATGGTACGATCATCACCTTTATCATCCGGTTTCCGTGGTAATGCAGGCATGTAAGCATCCGCCTCATTGGCACTCTCGCTCTCGCTGGAACTCGTACTGCTGATGTCAAGGGTCACGTCTTTGGCTGGGTCAGCACGGATGAAGTTGCGACATTGGTAGGTGAGATGACCGCTATAGCCGCACTTCCGACACGCCACCCTTGAGTTCTCTTTGTTTATGTTGAGCATGTCTGTAAGAAACAAAGAGTTTTCACTTTTTAGACATGATTATTGAGCTTGACAAAAGACAATTCACCCTTAGAGGTAGTAGGCCTATCATACTTTGGTAGCATACCGAAACAGAAATCTTCACAGATTAACCTATAACTTACAGTTACAGGGTATAAAGATGGTGATGGTAGAAACATACTGTTAAAATGTTTCTGCCCGAAATGCTGCATTTATTCAGAAAAGAGTAAAACCATGACCAATGACCAACATTTTTTTGGATCTTTTACAGATCAAAAATAATGGTGAAAAGATTTGAAAATACTGTGAGTGTTTTTCACTGTTTTCTCAAAAAAATCTTTTTGCTCTAATTCCCACTAACTTTTTACTGGAAAATCATGAATTAATTGTGAGATACAGATACAGATGAGATACCTTCCTAGGACATCACAACTGGTCAACATATTAATTTTAGGCGAGTTAGTTAATTGTAGAACTAGAGCCTAGAGGGGTTAGTGTCTTTTACGCCACCCATATTATTTTCAGTATTTATTTAGCTTCTTCTGTTCCAAAATGAGATTTGTTACTTAAAGCAAATTTATTCATGGGTCCTGTAATTGTAAACAATAAAATGAACATATTTCGGCAATTATTATAATTTCAGTGAAAACAAAAACCCAGTTTCTTACCAAAAATAAATAGGCCTATTGAAAATAATATGGGTGGCGTAAAAATAAAAGACACTAATGCCGAACTGGGAGCCATGTTCTGAAAATAATCCTTGTGGACTAAAGCACACTAACCCCAGATGAATATCATGAACCAATATTGCCTATTGTACTGAAATAATAGTATTAACACTGTACAATCATGTACACGTACACCCAGGTGGACTGTAACTTAACGTGTACGTACGTGTAACAACAGTAACTTACCGTAGACTTGGTCAGTACGTGACAACAATGAACCAGAAGTGCAGAAATACTTTGTTCTGATCACGAATTATATAAATTAATGCGTGTAACCTTACTGCACTGTTGTAAAGGACAATCCAATCATTAAATCATACACAGATTCGCTGTATTTTGCACTTCTTTATTCAGTGATCAGACAAAATAAAATAAGCGCGCCGGCGCGCCAGCGTATATATCTCGACCACGTTATTTCAACCTCGATCCCAAACCATACCACAATAATACACGAAGTTAACGTACTCAACTGCCTCCTACCCCTGGTGAGGAAACGAGGATTTGCTAGAAAATGGCGACGTACGTGGACAACGCTTTCGCGATTTTGAGGAACACTGGCGAGATGAAATCGGGCTTTATTTTGCTGGTTTTGTGTCTGATGAGCTTGATTAATGTTGCTCAGCCTGAGATTGTGCCTCGGCCTCGTGGTGTGTCCCTGACAAGTAAGTGGTGACATCTTAAGAACTGAAATTTTAACGATCTTTCATTGCAACCGGCACTGCGATTTACATTACATGCAAATTGTAATGTAACTGTGTATTGTGTTTGTACTGTCCTAATTTTATTATAACGGGGATTGTGATAATAAGGGGGATTGTGATAAGACGGGTCCCAAAACTGTAAAGGAAAGGAAAACTACTTTTTGAAAGTTACTTAATTTTAAATATACCTTGGTGGTGTCCTCTTCTACATTATATTTAAATAGCAAGGTTAATTTTGAGGAAAGAGGGCAGGGCTTTGATTTTTGAGGGAAATTATGGGGAGAACAGTAAGGAAGATGTAGCATTTCATGGCCGCACGAACGGCCGCAGACGAGAATAGACTGGTTTCCACTCTGACATTTTGAGGGCTCTTGATCTGTTGGGTCTGGGCACTAGACTAACCAGACCAGACAAAATGGTCTCACATGATCAAACGGGCTGTTTTCAAGTTTGCAAGAAGCGCTCACGAAAATTGCATTTTTGCACTGAAATGTTGCACAAATTTTTTTAATCTAGACTTTCAAGGACCCAGAAACATTTGCTGAAAGTCAAGTCAAAAGTGGCATTTTTCAGGAGTAGAAGTTGTAGCTACTTAAGATTTTAAATAATGTGTTTTGGGGATCCCTTCTTATCATAATCCCCGTGATTATAGATAAATCATAGCAGTCACTATTTGGGATAAGCCTACCTAACCTTATCATGCCTTATTGAAATAAGAGAAAATATGAATGTGCACTAATTCAATCACTAACAGAAACAGTTGGGCCCTTTTTCTATTTTCTCAAACATGGGAACAATATATAATGGAATTTTCACAGCGATCATTGTTTACGTTTAGACGATGGTTAGTGCTTTTAAATCCAGATGATACTAATTACTTTCACTATTAAAGTATCTTGCATTGCCAAGCTGGATATTAGGTCAACCCCTCAATTTTATTGTTAGACGCACTGTTATTCTACAATAATAATTGTGTATTTCTTATTATCTTTCTGCTGTGCATTTATTGTGTGATACCCCTGAATTTGTTAATGATAAGTTGTTATTTGTTAATTTTTGTGATATTCTTTCCTTTTTTTCATAAGATGAGCCGTTTTACCGTGATACGGAGTGGTTCACCTGCTTAGATGATTCCAGACGAGTGCTCAAGCAACAGGTCAATGATGACTACTGCGATTGTCTCGATGGTTCGGATGAACCAGGTATAAAACTTTGATGTCGCTAGATCTGGGGCCAATATCATAGAGCTGCTTAAGCACCAAAATTTGCTTTTAAAAGCACCAAAAACCTTGGTAAATAAAATCAGTATGCCAGCTCAAACACCTTGTGAATGTTATGCTCGGCACACAATGGCCAAATAAAAGTCAAAAGCAGTTAAATATTACATGAATATTTGGTTGGTAATCCTGTTTGATCAAGGGAGACTTTTCATGCTTAAGCAAATTTTGTGCTTAAGGAGCTCTATGAGATTGGCCCTAGAACTTTGAATTTGTTAGCAGGGCAGAAACTTTGTTCTTTAAAAGGCAGGGCAGTTTTCTGGTGGCCTGTTATTGGGCAATAGACACTTTTATGAGAGAAACCAAATGGGGACAAATTCCACCAATGGCCATCACTTGTGCACGAACTCTATGAGACTGACAGAGAGTGTTTTGGAAAAAAAAAATTGCTGCCGCTACATTCAATGTGTATCCTTGTAGGTCCAAAACAGTAACACCCTGTGAAACTCACTTTACAGATATGCTACCCAAATTTTACACAGCTGAGATTGAAGTTCATCATAACTTGTATCCAGTATTAAGTTAACTCTTAGAGGATACACCGGTAACCCTTTTTCTGTCATGGCCGTCAGCGGAGTTTTTTCTTGTGTCTATTTTTCAGGAACCTCTGCATGTCCACAGGGTAAATTCCATTGCAACAACCGAGGTTTCAAACCCAAGTACATTCCTTCGTCCAGGGTCAATGACGGCATTTGTGGTTGGTACCGTTTTACTTTTCTGGCAAGACTACACAATATGCATGGGGTCAATTTCACGAAGCCCTACAATCGATCGTTACTCGAGTTTCGAAGGATAACCCATTGTATCCTTCGACTTCTACATGGGGCTGCAATGCATCATAGGGACTTTTCAAAATGAATGCTCAGGCTCAGGCTCTGGCTCTGGCTCCATTTCGTGGATCCAGAATTTTTTTAAAGCAGAAAGAGACAGACCCAGAGAGCTTTGGATCAGGGACATCGTGGCCTCCCTGGGCTGGACTCGAACCAGTCACCAAGAGGCCAAAGCCTCAGCGCTCTTACAAAATTCATTAATAAAAGTCTCAGGTTGCAGTTAAATGCTGCACGTATCTTAAATGATCCTTGGGATATAGCAGTATGTGAGTGGCTTCTGACTGCCAAACAAAGCTAATTGACTATAAGGGACACCACCAACATAGGGCTGGATAGCTCAGTTGGTACTAAGAGTGTCGGTACAGTATTCCAGCGGTCGCTGGTTCGAATCCCACTCCAGTAAATTTTTCTTTGTTCACTTTTCAATGAATTTATACAAGTCGTTCGTTTTCATCTTCGACAGATTGTTGTGATGCCTCAGATGAGTACAAAGGCGAGGGAGCCCAAAAATGCACAAACAATTGTCGAGAGCTCGGCAAAGCTGATATGGAAAGGCGACAGAAGGAAATCGTCTTGATGAACCAAGGGTTTGATATCCGGCTGGATTATATCAAACAGGGCGCCGACAAGAAAGCCGAAAGAGAGGTAAAAACGGAGAACTTGATTGGTTGCCGGGAATGACATCACTACACTAATCATGAATATGCAAATAACATAACAAAATTAACATTTTTAAAGAAAATTTGGAAAGCACACAGGAATGGCTATACAAATTTCTGACCCGAGCTAGCTCGGTGGTCTAGCACTATGACATCTGAGGTCGATTTCATGAAGCCCTACGATCGATCGTAACTTGAGTTACGAAGGGTAACCCATTGTATCCTACGTAGAGCTGCAGTGCATCACAAATCCTACGATTGATAGTAAGCTACGATGAGTTCGGTGAAATCAATCCCTGCACTGGTAACCAGGAGGTGGGTTCGAATCCCACCTGAGCCAGCGCATGATTTGTTCATTTATTAAGATTATTTCAAAATTTAAAAGTAATTTTGATACTATTTTGTTTTCATTTTTTTTCTGAATTAAGGAATCGCTCAAAAAGCTCAGAGAAGAAAAGGAAGTTGCAGACAAGATAAAAGAGGAGAAAGATCGTGAGTAATGAAAGAAAATAAATGTTCTTTTGTCAGAAAATTATCTTTAATTGATGAAATTCTCAAATATGATTTCCCAGCCGTAAATCAAATTTGTTTGTCTTTAATACTTCAGTTGGTAAAGGTGATAGAGCAGCTGCAGACTGTTCAAAATTTGATTTGTCATGGAATAAAAACAAACCTGTGAAATGTTGAAATAATAATTTGGGCATTTATATAGCGTTCTTACACACAAGAAGGGTATCACAACGCTTTACACTATTAATTAATTGTAATTGTAATTGTGAGGTTTTGATCTCGGAGATCAAAACACTTTTCGGTATTTTGTTTTTTTTACTCGTTCTTGGAAAAATACAGCATTTCAGGTTCAAAAATTGTAATGGTAGGCCTATGTTTGTACCAGGTCTATCTTTATTCCCTGTAAGTTATACATATGTCTGTGAAGATGTCTCTTTTGGTTTCCTACCAAAGTATGATACTACCTTGAAGGATTACTCTACTTTGGAGAACCGGTCTTCAAGTCAACAATGCACGCGCACACACGCGCAATACAACACGCGCATGCTCACAATTACACAATCATGGCTTGCGCGTGCGCTGTTGACTCAAGACCGACTCTCCAAAAGTCTCCCATTATACTTGTTCCATGTTTCAGTATTGTACATATAAGAAAACAGTGCGATCGTCATGCAATTGTTTCTAACAAAACTTTTGTTGGAAACGCTGAAAAAGGATGACTAGTCTGTTGGTGTGCATGCTGTCTATTACAGGGATCAAACAGGAAGCTGAAGCCCCTGAGAAGGAGGCTAAGGACACGCACAAGGCAGCGTGGGATGCGCAACAAGCCGCTCTGAAAGAGGAACGCGAGAAGCTGAGGGCAGCAGAGGCATTTGACGAGCTCGACAAAGATGCCAACGGATTGTGAGTTGTCATCTTGTAAAGCTTTGGAGAGCCCTACACAGAAAACAAGTCCCACTCCTTTGTTTCTTAACCCTTACCCCCACACTTACCACACAAGACAAGAGTTGCTTTAACCACGGTCTCCATAGGGGGATTGGATCATAAACCATGCATTAGCACACAAACCACACTGAGGTGTATTGTGGTATTCAGGATACCACACTTAACACAGGAAAGACCATGGCAAACTGTGGTACACATGTGAGTTACTGCTAACGATTATAGATTTAAAAGCCATAAGCACATTGGTGAGTCACTGTGGAACATCATCGACTGCAGAATGGACCCTTCCGGCCTGTCAATCAAACTGTGTACACTGACCAATTGGAAGACGCCTTTAAACAATCAGGTGACCACGAAAGCCTCGGTCAAACTCGGTCACATTTGGTATGTAAAACACACATGGGTGGGGCTTAAGAGCAATGCCGGAACGGTCCATTACTAGAAAAATGAATGTAGCCCATACCAGATTGTGATGTGCCCTGAAAAAGAACAAAGAATGTTCCTTTTAATAGACAACTTTTTGAAACTAAACGCCAGGATTTTTGCAGAATCTCTTTGGTACATTTAAATGGGAAAGGAAGACGTTATCAAGAAAGTGAAGTGAGCTGTTTACAAGCGCAAGACGTAAATATTGTTGTTTTGTAAACAGAATTACGCCAGACGAACTTCTGGATCACAAAGAATTTGACTCGGACGGTGATGGCGTAGTGTCCGAGGAAGAAGCTAAGGTGGGTATAGAACTAAATCAGATCAAGAGCTTATCATGCTGCTGTTTGCTTCATTCGGATCAAGTATTATACCCTAATAGTACACACTAAGCCATGAAATAGGATTAGTGAGTATTAGTGATAGGTGATTAGTGTTATAGGATAACAGATATGAAGTATTTATGGTTTAGGAATGAAGGTAATTGACAATGTGGGACATAACCAACATATGGCTGGATAGCTCAGTTGGTAGAGCATCTGTATAGTATTCTGAGGGTCACAGGTTCCAATCATGATCTCCTCAAAATCATCTCTACCCTCACAGATACCCATTAACTCGAGAGTGAAGAGAAGCAATATGTGACAAAGCGCCTTGCCCAAGGATGCAAGCACCACTAACCTATGGCTGGACTCGAACCCACAATTTGTAGATTGACCACAAGATCTTGCGTACGATACTCCACATACCGCTAGGCCACGGCATCCTGAAATGTTTTTAGGATAATTTTTTCTTTCACAGTCACTGGTGGAAAAAATCAAACACTATTGAAAGCAAGAAAGTCTTGTGCTAATCTATCTAAAATCCACATCCTCGATGAGTGATCCCTGTGTACTATTTCTGAGGTTGCAGCATTGCTAATGCTGCATGTATCTTCAATGATCCTTGAGATATAGCGGTATGTGCATGGTTTCATGGCTTCTGACTGCCAAACGAACAAAGATAATTGACTATCAGGGACACCACCAACATAGGGCTGGAAAGCTCAGTTGGTAAGAGTGCCGGTGCGTTATTCCGAAGGTCGCTGGTTCGAATCCCGCTCAGTCAATGTTTCTTTGTTCACTTTTCAATAACTTCAAATATTTTGTTATAATGTTATTGACTTCAGGTTGTAATGGGCAGTGTTGATCAGGTGATCAAAGCAACGTTCGTTGACCCTGTTTGGGTTACCATAAAGGACAAGTTTAAGTCCGAAAAGGAACAGGTATTTCGTTTTAGATTTTATCCTTTGCATGGCTTTGTTTAAAAACGCTTGCATGGCTTTTGTTTTTCTTTGGTTTATTGCAGAAAGTGTTAATAGGAATCGACCGTTTGCCAAAAGATACTTTTGTTGGCCCAATCTGGAACGATATTAAGGAAAAGTATCAATCGATTCCTAAGGTATTGATTCGTGTGAATTAACATACACTAACTGACTAACAATGATAATTTGATACAAGTAATAAACTGCTTATCAACCAAAATGACCTGAAATATATCAAATGCTTAGAGTTAGGAGGGCCTGATCTGAGACGTTTTGATCCTAGCAGGATCTTTCTCAAAGGCTAAATGGTAATTTAATATAGAAATCAAATGAATCATTACATACAAAGGAAATGGAATACATTCATTTCAAGTGATTTGGGGGGAGAAAAGTACTTGATTGTGTGCAGGTTTAGCGGGAATAATACATGATTGGTAAAGGTCACAGTTTGGACTTGAATAAATGACAAGAACTTGCATGCTTGAAAATGAATATCTAACTAAACTAACTGGAAAGCTTTGTGCATTATATGCACTTGCCGCCGGACTTGAGAAAAACTTCCAAATGGACCGGTCTTGAGCTGCCACTTCTTGCATCTTCAACTGACCACCCAGTGTCTAGGAGTGAGAGGTCTCTCTGAATGACATGCATGAAACAAATGACACGGAAGTAGTCAAAGTGGCTTCCGGTTTAACAAGTTTGGTTCACTAACAGATCTTGTTTCTCTGTATTCAACAGGAGAATGTGGAGGAGCAAGCCCCAGCTGCTGCTACTGAAGAAACGGACGATGCAAATGACGACACTCCTCAGGAGGACGAGAACCAAGGCCCCGTTCACGACATCGACGATTCTGATGAAGACTTCCCCGACGAAGATGTGGACGATGACTATGACGAAGACATGGACGAGACTGAGCTGATGGACAAGTACCGCAAGCATCGGACGGAGTACGAGAAGAAGAAAGAAGCTAAGGAAAAGAACGAAGATGGGATGCCGGAGTACGACGAAGCCACCAAGAAGCTTATAGAAGGTTGGTGAGAATGCTTTCAAAATGTACTGCCTTCTAGATAAGACATAGGATCCAACGCAATCCAGTCGTTGCACTCCAGTATATATAAGCGTTTGTCAAACAGCAACGACATCAAAAGTCAAATCATCAGAAATCAAAGTGCAATGGGCAGTTCGCTGAGCCAGGATCTCGTTTCGGCGTTCGGACAGCAAAGAGCAGTGAGGTCCCCGGGCGACTTGAGCAAGACGCAGTCAGTCACCATGTGATCCACGGTCTGGGTCGGGTGGCCACATGGACATGAGACTGCTTCTTGCACGCCCCAACGTTGAAGGGTCTCACCGACGCGAGCAGTGCCGGAGCAAAGACTCTAGTGCATCCTTGGCACTTATAACCAGCAACCTCCAAGTCAGGCAACCAGTCACTCTCCTGAGGACGAACAGAGCGCACTGTTCGGATCAAACTTCTCAGAACCACACACTCTCACAGAAGAGATTACATGGTGTCACCGCAAACATACTTCATCAGTCACCCTCCTGAAGACAAACAGAGCACACTATTCGAAACATTTAGAGATCAAACCATCGGTTCTTCTCAGAACCACACACTCTCACGGAAGAGATAACATGGTGTCACCGCAGACATCCTGCATCAGTCACCCTCCTGAAGACAAACAGAGCACACTGTTTGAAACGTTGAGAAGTTAAACCATCGGTTCTTCTCAGAACCACACACTCAGAGGAGAGATTTCATGGTGTCACCGCAAACCTACCTCATTTTTAATACTGCCTTCTACTTTGTCGTAAAAAGTCCACACGTTTAACATGAAAACAGAACAAGAAAAATCATCCTTCAATTTATATAGGAACAACATGTTATATTAAAATGCTTTACACTCTTTCTGTGAGTATTTCACTCATTTTTAACCCATTTTTTATCATGTCCATCTTTATACCGTGCAAGTTATAGGTAAATCTGTGAACATTTCTGTTTTGGTTTTTTACCAATCCTGTACTGAACCTTTATGTCAATTCTCTGTTGTCTTTACTTCTGTAGTTGCCGATGCCGCTCGAGACGAATTTAACCAAGCCGAAAAGCAAGCCAACGACTTGAAGAAAACGATGGATGATTTAGAAAAACTGTTAAGGGTGGATCTTGGTCTGCAGCAAGAGTTTGAACCACTACAGAAGCAGTGCTATGAAAACACAGATAGAGAGTAAGTGCCTTAATACTCCATGAAGTTTTGTTTTTAGCGTACGGTTTTTAGCGGTTGTTTCATGGCTTCTGACTGGCAAATTAACAAAGATAATTAGTAACAACTAGACGTTGTGGTTGTGGGAACAACCACTAGGTGTTCGGGGTCTAATTTCATAGTGGAACTGTTATGTGAACGTATGTTGGAACGTATGTGATCAATCGTCCCTCATACAATGGCATATTGAAATACACTTAATAAAGTAGTGCGTGACTGAACAAATACTGATCATGCTGATTGCTGTATTCGTACACTGACTGATAGCGCATAGAAAATGGCGTCACCTTTAAATATATAACATTGTGTCTTGACAATAACTTGTGAAAACAATGTACATGAAATTATAACCTGTGAAAAATTTGAGCTCAATCGGACAACTGAGTCACAGGAAAATATTGAATAACCAACTCAATTTTTCTTATAAAACATAAAGAATGGTTTTGACCAAAACTGTTTTCGGTCGTTGTTTGACTAATTTCTGGATAAATATACCATTTCAGGTGGAAATATTTTAACGGTATGTTTCTACCAGCACCATCTTCATACCCTGTAAATTATACGTAGATTTGTGAACATTTCTTTTTGGGTATGTTACCAATCCTGTACTGTAATAAATGAAACATAATTTGTTTGCCTTTTCAGATATACGTATAAATTTTGTCCTTTTGACAAAACTACGCAGCGACCAAAATCTGGCGGATCGGAAACACAGCTAGGGTGAGTATACTGCTTCTATTTTACTCAGAACATCACTCATAGAGGGCGCTATTGTGCTTTCCTGATTGATTGACGGAAAACTTGTGCATTACTTGAATTGGGGTCGATTTCTTGAAGCCCTATGATCGATCGTAACTCAAGTTACGAAGGATAACCCATCATATCATCGTAGGGCTGCAATACATCATAAGTCCTACGATTGATTGTAAGTTACGATGAAAGTTATCAAAGAACCTCTCTATTAAAGGGTCTTGACTTGTTCTTTTTCAGAAACTGGGGTCACTGGAATGGCCCCGCCGAGAACAAATACAGCAAGATGATGTATGATAAGGGACGGAACTGTTGGAATGGTCCTGACAGGTCCACATCAGTAAGTATACACCTTTCATTTGCAACGTCACGGCCCAAAGATTTGCCAACCAATATGGCGGAAACTAAGTATGCATTGCTCATCCACGTCGATGAAGGGCAAGCCTAATTTGCATACTGTTTTATTTGTTGCTTATGAACAAAACAAACAGTACTGGGCCCAATTTCATGAAATATGTTACCGTTAGCAAAAATTCCTCGCTTATGATTGCAGACTATTTGCTTACTGTTAGCATATTTCACAGGAGAGTTTTCTTTCTGGTAACGGTATGCAATGACTTTCTGCAGAATGCATATGACAGCGCGTTAGCAGAAAATAATCATGGTTACCCTAGAAATTCTTCCCTAACTTAAAGTCTTGCTTACAGATTTCATGAAATATTTTTTTTGCGTAGCAGTTCCCGTAAGCACAAAAATAGGCTGTAACGGATTCCATGGCATTAGGCCCAGGTTGGCTTTCGTATAGATTATCAAATGTTTCCAGAAAATTGTTGGAAGTTTGTCAGCATCAAAAAGTTTAAATATTAAACAATATGTTGCTAACCATGACAACCCGCGTTGTTTGTTTATCAACGAAAGAAGATTCAATGCTCAGTGGAAACACAAACACAAATACCCCAGCAGACAATAGTGCACATGAATAATACACTTCTTTTATCTGCACAATTACGAGAACAGTTTTGTGAGCACTCCAGATGGTTTGTTTTTTCTTTAGCCATTTGAAGAAGATCCTGCTATGATCGGAACTTCATGCCCTCCTAACTCCAAGCATGTTATATTATTTCAGGTCATTCTTTTGGTTGATGAGCAGTTTGTAAGTCTCATGTTTTTTTTGCTTTTTGTTTTACAGGTTGTTTTACGTTGCGGCATTGAAAACAAGCTCATAGCAGCTAGCGAGCCAGAACGATGCACCTACGAATTCCAGTTTGAAACGCCGGCGCTATGCACGACAAAAACGGACCTGGAAACGGGCGAAACAGACAGCCACGATGAGCTATAACCAAAACTCTATTAATTTTAAATAGCGTTTTTTGGGATCATTAGGTATTAAAAGACATTTATTCTTGTTTTCAGTTTGTGGTTTTTGTTTGTTTGGTTTTGTGTGAAGATAAACTGGTGTACTGTCCAAAATTTTCATATTCAGAGTAAAAAAGAATCACTTTAATAATGTATTGTCTCGATAATGAAAGGATTCTAAACGAGGTTTTAAATTGAGATTTCATAAAATGTACCGAAATGTTCACAAACATAGCAGCTATTAAACAGTTTCTGAATCGTATTGACAATGAAAAAGATAAAGTATCTAAATACAGTGGAACGTCAATATGATGAACACGGCGGGATGCACAGATAATTTCCGTTAAAACGGTTGTTTGTTATAGCGATTTTAAAGAACAATGTTAGGTGCGTGGATCGGTTTGCGGTTACACCATGTAAGAATCGTTCATACTTTTGCACTTCTATTTCGTTCGTACTTCAAGTAAAGGTCTCAACGTTTCGACTAGCCTGCTCTAGTCCTCATCAGGAGACCCTGTCTCGGAAATGTCGAAAAGTTGAGACCTTACGAAGTGCAAACGAAATAGAAGTGCAAAAGTACGCACGATTCTTACATGGTGTTTCCGCAAACCGATCCACATACCAATTGTCAACATGCAAAGCCTCAAATCATTCTTGAATGTTAGGTGTGTTTTATGAACAAGAATTGCGAGCCAACGATGATGTTCGTTACAGCCAAATGTTAGGTAAAAGTAGAGTTTGTTTTAACTCTGGTTGTTAAAGTTTCTTGTCATTGCAAGGAGGAATTAATACCTCGGTCATGTTGAAATTTTCTTCAAAGTCCGAACGCTACAGAAATGGAAAATACAGAAAACTAACGGAAAGTGGAAAGTTTAAAGAGAAAGTAAATGTGACAGCATCGGAGCAAGCATATTTCTGTAATTTTGATATCTTTATATCTAACCAATTATCATTTTCGTTTTATTTACATGAAAAACAAACCAGGTTTTGAAAGAGTTTGCATCTCTTACAGGTTTTTTATTTTAATTCATCTTTTGTAAGAAAATGGACGACTTCACGTGGTAGAAATCTGGGAATTAGAAATTTTGTAGATCATTGGTCGCAGATGGAACAAGCAATAGAGAAGTAGAAATCAGGGGCTAATTTCATAGAGCTGCTTAAGCAGAAAATTTGCTTAAGCATGAAAAGTCTTCCTTGATCAAACATGATTACCAACTAAATGTTCATGTGATGTTTACTGCTTTTGACTTGTTTACGGCCATTGCTTGCTGAGCATAACATTCACAAGGAGTTTTGGCTGGCATACTGCTTTTATTTACGAAGGTTTTTGGTGCTTAAAGGTAATATAATACTTTGGTTTTTGTAAAAGAAATACAGATTCATAGACAAAAATACCAAGACAGATACAGTAACAGTCATCTGTGAAAATCTGTGAACATTTCTGTTTTGGTTTTTTACCAAAGTATGATACTACCTTTAAGCAAATTTTGGTGCTTACGCAGCTCTATGAAATTGATAAATAAGAAATTTGATAAATAAGGAGAATTGTAGAGGGCATTGTGGGATGTAGACGATAGAGAATTTGGGTCTTCTTTCTGATTATAGATAATGGTGATTTAAAAATTAAACTTGACTAGAGCAGGCTAGTCGAAATGTTGAGACCTTAATTGTGAGAAGTGCGGACAATATAGAAGTGCGAAAGTACGGACGATTATTACATGGTGTTTCCGCAAACCGATCCACATAAACTTGACTTTCTTAAAAACGTTTTTCATTATTAATTAGAAAATGTTAAATGACCTGCACAATATCATCCGTGGTCATAGAACTGAATTATCACAACTGGGATCCTGTGAACTACCTGGGAAGTTTACAAAATGGAGGGAAGCCTATCTACCACTATATTCGGTCATTCCACGAAGTTGCTACAGGGCATCATTTGCATAATTGTCATACTTTACTATAATGCCTACTTAGCAACAGTGTATTTTCCTATGATATATTTAAGGTGCATATTGTTTAACTTTGAATAAACAAATCGAAAAGATAATAACCACTAACCCATTTGCATACCACAATTTACCAAACATGTTTTTTCTTTTGGTATCCTGAATACAACAATACACCAAAGTGTAGTTTGTGTGGTAATGCATGGTTTATGATCCAGGGGTCGATTTCACCAAACTCATCATATCTTACTATCAATCATAGGACTTAAGATGCATTGCAGCCCTACGTAGGATACGATGGGTTATCCTTCGTAATTCAAGTTACGATCGATTATAGAGCTTCGTGAAATCGGCCCCAGTTCCCTTGTGGAGACTGGTATTGTGTGGTAAACAGCTCTTGTCTTGAGTGTTAGGTGCAGACGGTTAGGGTTAAAGAATCATAGATACAAATGAATGTTCAAGTTTTCTGAAGTTACATGCACACCATTGACAGTGCCTAAACCTGGTGGAATTATGGTGGGTTTTGTGAAAGAGCACTGAAAGTTCAGGGGCCAATTTCATGGAGCTGTTAAGCACACAAAAAAATTCTTAGCACAAAATGTCTTGCCCTTGAACAAACCATCATTAAAAATTCCATTTGATATTCATGGTCTGCAAACAACAGCCAAAGAACAATCACAAGTGATACACAACACATAGAAATTTGGTTGTTAATCCTATTTTTTTTAAGACAGACATTTCATGGTTAGCAAATGTTTGTGCTAAACAGGGCCTTGAAATTGGGACCAGTACTCAATTCCTTTTCGGAGAAAAAAAACTTGTCTGTCAAGATGTTTTGGGTCTAGGTATCATACATAGGTTATCTTTCATTTATTTTCTTGGAGGGAAACTTTTGCAATATGACTTATATTTGAATAGAGGGTGTATGATTTGTCATAATGTATTAAATACACAGCTCCTTAATTTAGTTCATGGCTGATACAGAGGAACAATTAACCATCCTTTTTGGACCAGTTTGCCTTTAAGATTTATGTTTTACGTAGGTAAAGAAGCTTTTTATGCTGGTTGGGCCAAGCCACTGAAAAGCCTGGTCAGACTTGGGCTTTGCCTGGGCTCTTGGGCTTTTATAATCCCTAGCCTTGAATTATCAACTTCAAGCCCCTGCTGTGTCCTGGATCATAGTTGAAAAGCCTGGCCTGGGCTTCACCTGAGGTCTTCGGCTTCTATAATCCCTAGCCTTGAATTATCAACTTCCAGCCCTACTGTGTCCTGGATCATAGTTGAAAAGCCTGGCCAGGCCTGGGCTTTGCCTTCTATAATCCATAGCCTTGAACTATCAACTTCAAGTCCTGGACCAAAGTTGGCATAAATCCGATTGACAGATTGAGTCCACTTGACCATGGACAGTATCCAGAAGCCAGGCTTGATTGATTTTAAGCAGCTCTATTGTAGGGAAGTTCAGGGCTGACAAGAGGAGGATTTCAAGCCCAAAGGCCTGGCTTTTCCATGGCTGGACCTCACCAGTATTAACATTTCTTTGTCTTAATATTTTTTTTGGATATTGTATTGTATATTTCAAATCTAACTTTCGTACAAAATCTTACCATTTTATCACTATTAACAGAACACAACTTTAAATATGAAAGTGATTGTAGAATTAAAAAACAATTCCAAATTGTGATAGATAAAAAAATGTTGATTTTCTCTGAGGTCAAGTATTGAATAATGTGCGAGGCTGACAAGAGATTTAAATTAAAGGAAAAAGAAATGGTATAAAAATCAAGACTAATCCTTCTTTCAGTATTCTGAGTATTATAAGTGACTTCATGGAATAGCAGTAGGTTAAACCCTCAGTAAAGTTACTTGGGTTCATGGTAAAATGCAACCTATTCTAATACGAGTTCTAAAACTGTTTTCTTTTTTCCACCATGCCAAAAGAAACCCCAGCAATTCAGCAATCCTCCTTCCTTTAAAGGCAGTATCATACTTTGGTAAGAAACCAAAACAGAAATGTTCACAGATTTACGTATGACTTACAGGGTATGAAGATGGTGGTGGTAGAAACATACCGTTAACATTTTTCCACCTGGAATGGTGTATTTATCCAGGAATTTGTTAAAAAAACGACCGAAAATCTTTTTGATCTTTTAAAAGATCAAAGAGAAAAGGGATACTGTGATTGTTTTTCACTGTTTTCTCAAAAAGTGGGCAATATATGGGACTGAAATTTTCACAAATGACTGTTACTGTATCTGTCTTGGTATTTTTTTTCCCATGAATCTGTATTTCTTTGATAAAAACCAAAGTATGATATAACCTCTAAAGGGCTACCCAAATGAAAATGTTCACAGATTTGGTTATAACTTTCGGTGTTTAAAGATGGTGGTGGTAGAAACACACCCTTAAAATATGTCCACCTGAAATGGTGTATTTATCCAGAAATTAGTAAAACAAAGACCGAAAACAGTTTTGATCTTGTGTAAGATCAAAACCATTCTTTATGTTTTATAAGAAAAATTAATTGAGTCCTGTTTTCGCTCTTTTCTGTGACTCGGATGTCCGATTGAGCTCAAATTTTCACAGGTTTACTATTTCATGTACATGTTTGATCAGACAAAGTGTGAGTGCTGTTCTGTGACCTTTACCAATCATATATACATTTAATATGTAAAATGTATAATTTCCCTTCTCCAAAATAACATCAAATTAATGGATTACACATTTTTTCCCACCATTATAAAA
Organism: Astropecten irregularis; assembly: GCA_963971285.1. Taxonomy (NCBI): domain Eukaryota; kingdom Metazoa; phylum Echinodermata; class Asteroidea; order Paxillosida; family Astropectinidae; genus Astropecten; species Astropecten irregularis. The sequence goes on along the minus strand of OZ020253.1, from coordinate 3,351,534 downwards.
TTGTGAGATAGGTCATAGTTCAACCAGTCATCTTTCCTCATGTTGGAAAAATATCAACTTTTCATTTTGCTGTTAAAGATTATTATTTTTTTTTAATTTGGAAGTCCCACTAAGAGATTTGTGAACACAACTAAATTAGATTATTAATTTTGTATTGAAATTAAAAATTTACTGTACTGAGTTTATAACGACTGTTGAAAACAGCCAGTTTACGTGTGTATGTGTCCATAACTTCTAAAAAGAAATCTTGACAAATAATTTGCAAATAAATCTGTGTTGCAAATTTATATATTTGGAGTAAATAATTATGATAATGGTGCATCATGGAACCTTTTTTGTTAAAACGTGTGACTGTGTTTTATGTGTTCTTCTTTGTGTACTTTGTGTAAAAGTATTTTGCTAGTTATACAATATAACAACTATCATGGTTGCGGACTAGCGGCTATGAGGCTGGTTTCTGTACATGCACAGCCTATATGCTTCTGGGGTCCAATTTCACGAAGCCCTGCGATCAATCGTAACTCGAGTTACGAAGGATAATCCATCGCAGGGGGCCTATCCCAGTTTGAATGCATCATAATCCTACGATTGATAGTAATTAAGTTGCGATGACTTTGGTGAAATCGACCCATGGACCTTTAAAGGTACTTTTTCTTTGGTAGGCATGTTCACAGATTGACGTACAACTAATACATGGTATTAAGATAGACATGGCACAATTAAACATGTACCATTACAATTTTTCTGCCTGAAATTCTGAATTTTTCAAATAAATGAGAAAAAAAAGAAGTACCAAAAACAATTTTGATCTCCGAGATCAAAACCTCACAAATACAATTATGCCCAACAATTTTGTGTAACAATTTCAACGGTTATTCGCTGTTTACTACTGTTTCCAATGATCAATTGAGCTCGTCATTATTCCATGACAAATCAAATTATGCAGCTGTTTTATCAACTTTATTAAAAGTATGATAGCTAGAATATTGAAGGTTGCCTGACATGTCTTCTACACTACACATGTGCACGCAAAGGAAAGTGGGTAATCTTGTGCTGAACACACATTGGTTTCCAATTTAATGACATACGTATACATGTACATTTGCTGGCACGCAAAATTTAAAGTTGTATTTATTTCTAGAGGAAATCCTTACTTTGAGTTATTTATACATAACGCGCTGCTGCACATCAGCTGTCCATGGAACATGTCACTGTCGAGTCTTCCAGCGGTGTGAAGTTGGCTACTTATTCTCAGTTTAATCTAATGTCTCTACAAAGTATATAGACGTATCTGCACATGATCACTCTGTGCCAACCCTAGCAACAATTTTACCCAGAGAGCTTTATTTGCCCATAGCCTGTGTTGGGCTATCTTTGATATTTGGTCCATTGTGAATGAAGTGTGCTGTTGCCCTTATGATAAAACGACAGAACACTAATGGTGTGTGATAACATACATACAGTTCTTTTTTTAAAGCTAAATGGATACAAACTTACATGTTTGTGATCAGCCATTGCGTTTGTTGTTCCGGGCCGCTCCTCATGTCGTCACTCAGCTTGTTACTTACATATCACTGCAGGACTTGTCTCCCCTCTAGGCCTGGCTAGCGCTGCAGCTCCCTGACTGTCACTGGCTTGAATAGTCCCACTCCCTCTGGCTGGTGCCCAGACTGTCATATAGTTTGACTGTCACTGGCATGGTATAGTTTTCCTGTTACTGCCATATATGGCTGGTAGTGTGACTGTCACTGGCTTGAATAGTCCGACTTTCGCTGGCTAGTACCCTGACTGCCACTGGCTAGTATAGCTTTCCTGTTACTGGCTAGTATAGCTTAATTGACTGTCACTGGCTGGTACCCTGATGACTGCCACTGGCTAGTATATAGCTTTCCTGTTACTGGCTAGTAGCTTGACTGCCACTGGTTTATCCTGTTACTTGCTAGTATAGCTTCCCTGTCACTGGCTGGTATATTTTCCTGTTACTCTGGCTAGTAACTTGACTGTCACTGGCTGTACCCTGACTGCTACTGCATGGCTGGTAGTGGCTGCCACTGGCTAATATAGCTTGGCTGCCACTGGCTATGGTAGCTTGGCTGTCACCGATTGGTACCCTGACTACACACTGCATGGCTGGTAGCTTGACTGTCACTGTTTGGTGGCTTATGACTGTCAATGGCTGGTAGCTTGGCTGTCAATAGCTGGTGTCTTGACTGCAGTCACTGGCTAGTGGCTTGACTGTCACTGGCTAGTGGCTTGACTGTCACTGGCTGGTGGCTTGACTGTGACTGGCTAGTGGCTTGACTGTGACTGGCTAGTAACTTGACTGTGACTGGCTAGTGGCTTGACTGTGACTGGCTAGTAACTTGACTGTGACTGGCTGTGACTGTCACTGGCTAGTGGCTTGACTGTCACTGGCTAGTGGCTTGACTGTCACTGCCTGGTGGCTTGACTGTCACTGGCTAGTAACTTGACTGTGTGACTGGTTAGTTGCTTGACTGTCACTGGCTTGTGGCTTGACTGTCACTGGCTAGTAGCTTGACTGTCACTGGCTAGTAGCTTGACTGTCACTGGCTAGTAGCTTGACTGTCACTGGCTAGTAGCTTAATTGACTGTCACTGGCTAAGCTAGTGGCTTGACTGTCACTGGCTAGTAACTTGACTGTGTGACTGGTTAGTTGCTTGACTGTCACTGGCTAGTGGCTTGACTGTCACTGGCTAGTAGCTTGACTGTCACTGGCTAGTAGCTTGACTGTCAATGGCTGGTGGCTTGACTGTCAATGGCTGGTGGCTTGACTGTCACTGGCTGGCTGGCTTGACTGTCACTGGCTAGTGGCTTGACTGTCACTGGCTATAGTAGCTTGACTGTCACTGGCTGGTAGCTTGACTGTCTCCCCCACTGGCTAGTTGCTTGACTGTCACTGGCTAGTTAATTGCTTGACTGTCACTGGCTATAGTAGCTTGACTGTCACTGGCTAGTAGCTTGACTGTCTCCCCCAATGGCTAGTTGCTTGACTGTCACTGGCTAGTTAATTGCTTGGCTGTCAATGGCTGTTGGCTTGACTGTCACTGGCCGGTAGCTTGACTGTCACTGGCTAGTGGCTTGACTGTCACTGGCTATAGTGGCTTGACTGTCACTGGCTATAGTGGCTTGACTGTCACTGGCTAGTGGCTTGACTGTCACTGGCTGGTAGCTTGACTGTCACTGGCTGGTAGCTTGACTGTCACTGGCTAGTGGCTTGACTGTCACTGGCTGGTAGCTTGACTGTCACTGGCTGGTAGCTTGACTGTCACTGGCTGGTAGCTTGACTGTCACTGGCTGGTAGCTTGACTGTCACTGGCTAGTTGCTTGACTGTCACTGGCTAGTAGCTTGACTGTCACTGGCTAGTAGCTTGACTGTCACTGGCTAGTGGCTTGACTGTCACTGGCTAGTTGCTTGACTGTCACTGGCTAAGTGGCTTGACTGTCACTGGCTGGTGGCTTGACTGTCACTGGCTGATAGCTTGACTGTCACTGGCTGGTAGCTTGACTGTCACTGGCTGGGCTTGACTGTCACTGGCTGGTTGCTTGACTGTCACTGGCTGGTACCTTGACTGTCACTTGCCGGTAGCTTGACTGTCACTGGCCGGTAGCTTGACTGTCACTGGCTGGTAGCTTGACTGTCACTGGCTTAGTAGCTTGACTGTCACTGGCTAGTGGCTTGACTGTCACTGGCTAATAGCTTGACTGTCACTGGCTAGTGGCTTGACTGTCACTGGCTAGTTGAATTGAATAAAATTCCATCATACAACAATGGTAAATGCAATTGAAAATTAAACAATTAATTGTGGATTATAATGGAATTCTGAATAACAATAAAAAAATAACAAACAACATTGTTTTGGAATGTAATAAACCTAATATTTTATTGTGACAAATTATATTGTTCATCATGGTTTTTAAGTTAGATTTTTCATTTTGTAAACTAAACTAAACATGTATTTTAAATTTGTATTCTTATAATCTGAAAAGCAAATGGCGGATTTATATTGTAAAAAAAGACCAGTATATAACTACAAAATGGGATGGAAATTTGTACTTGTTATATCAAAAAGTAATTTCACTTTAAATGAAACCTTTAAGTAAATGAGATTTTTAAGTTTATGTTATAATATGCAAATTAGGCTTGTCCTTCACTGACATAGATGAGCACTGCATACTCGGTGCTTGTCGAGTGCACATGAAAGAAAATCATTTGCCGGCTAAGGTGGGATTCAAACTTACCACCTCCTGCTTACTAGTGTAGGGCTGGATTTCACAAAGCACTAAGATTAACTTAATCTTAAGACATGTACATGTATTAAGATGAGTTGTCACATCACATCACACTTTTCTTAGCGATTAGAATTGATTCACACTTATGATCAATCTTAGTGTTTCGTGAAATCGGCCCCCAAATGCCAAGCTGCTATCATACTTTGGTAGCATACCGAAACAGAAATCTCCACAGATTTACCTATAACTTGCAGGGTATAAAGATGGTGATGGTAGAAACATACCATTAAAATTGTTCTGCCTAAAAAGCTGTATGTATCCAGAAAAGAGCAAAACCAATTGACCAAAAACAATTTTGATCTTCAGAAGATAAAAAATCCTGTGAAAAGATTCAAAAATACCGTGGGCGTTTTTCACTGTTTTCTTAAAACGTGGACACCGTATGGGACTGGAATTAATTCACAGATGACTGTTACTGTATCTTCTTTGATATTTTTGCTCATGAATCTGCATTTCTTTGACAAAAACCAAAGTATGATATTACCTTACCCAAAGCCCCTGCACTACCAACAGTGTGGGATACCAATATACCTTGGCACAACAAGATTTTGTTCAATAGAGCCATGTCTGGTAACCCGACTACACTTGTACATTAATGAAATACTGATTCTTCTGTCTATTGCAATACTATTTAAAACAAGGTGATAAAAATATAATATCCATGTGATATTAATGAACTAAAAGGCACTTTTTCTGACTACCACAATACTAAAACAAGGTGATAGAAATATAATATTTATGTGATATTTATGAAGTATAAGGCACTTGGAAATTTTGCTATAAAATACAAATGTAACAATGTTATTAGAGTAAAAAGTTAACATCCGCAAATATACAAAACAGTCATGCAGTTACTAAGTGATACTGATCATATGAATACTTCTAGAAATCTTAAAACAAAAGGCTTAGAAAACTGTAATAGTATCATCTCTTTGTTGAACATTGTTATCCTAGGATTAACTCTAATCCTTTCCCAAACTCATAATTATAATCTCATATCGGATATTGGGATAATCCTGGGGCCAATTTCATAGAATTGCTTATATAAGCACATAATTTGCTTAAGCATGAAAAGTCTTCCTCGATCAAACAGGATTGCCAACCAAATTTTCATGTGATGTTTTTATACTGCTTTTGACTTGTATTTGGCCATTGTTTGCTGAGCATAACATTCACAAGGAGTTTTGGCTGGCATACTGGCAAACGTGCATGTACACTACGTGTGTGAGCCAATGTTTGTCTGACATCCGGGGATTTTGTGACGTCATTAGTGCGGAGCGCTATTACTAAACTTGAGTTTGTTTATAACCAGGACTATCTACAATTTTGTCTGTCTACAACAAATAAAATAACATAAATCACAAACAATTAAAATGAAAACAGAAGAATATCTAATGATTTATAGTAAAATCGCAAAAAAAGCATTCATTCTTTGGACGGTAAATACTTAAGAAAATATTTTCATTCAACTGAAGTAAAAAGGGTCATTTGTGACTAGACTAATACTGATAAATAATCAATGTTAAGATTTATTTTTAAAAAATTGTTGCAAATCATTTATACAAATTTTTCTCATGAGCTCATTTACAATATTAGTGAATCAGATTAAAACGTGAAAAAATAATTTAGATTCTCTAAGAGCTTCTAAATGATTTGTTTAGCTTTAAGTACATACATGGAGTAAAACTGAATACATTAAAATTTAAAATCTAAAAATCTAAAAATTGGAAATGACATATTTGATATCTAAAACTTAAAATTTGATCAAGCGCTATATTTTCACTCAGATGTCCGATTAAGCTAAATTTTTCACAGGTTTATTATTTCATGTACATGTTTGATTAGACAAAGTGAGTGCTGTTCTGTGGCCTTTACCAATCATGTATTATAACTTTAAGTATAAACATCGGTTCTCCTAAGAATCACATATTCACAGAAGATGGTGTCAACGCAAACCATCTCTGTCATGTACCTTCATCACCGTGAAAGCCTGGAATCTTATCAGTTTACATGACCAAGCTCTCTAGGAGTTTGGTCTAGGAGCCTCACATCTGCATCTCCTCAAGAAGAATGTCGTTCTTAGGCCAGGATGGTGATAACAACCCTCCCCTTGGCCTGCTTCAAGATGTCCACGGCCTGCTCGTGAGTTGCCGCTTCCAAGCTAATCGCGTTCACAGCCATGATCTGATCGCCGCGCTTCAGCTCACCGCTGACGCTGGCAGCACCCTTGTTGAAGACTGTCTTGATATAGATGGGAAGGTCACCGTGGGGGCTGCCGTGTCCTCCGACAATGCTGAACCCAAGTCCGTCAGGACCACGCTGGAGCACAATGTTCTTCAGACGACCGGCACTTTAGGTAGAGGGGACAAAAAGATCAAGGTCTTATAAATCACAAATCGAGAAAGAAATGCATATCGCAGGCAGTTCCGTCTCGCAGTGTTGTGAGACTCAAGTCTGGTCTCAGACTCGAGACCGGTCTCAAGACCATTTTTGCCGGACTTGGTCTTGGACTCTGACTCGGAGGTTCATGACTCGGACTCGGGCTCTGTGACTCGATAACTTGGGGCTGAGTTTGGCTCGAGACTGGCAAATTTCACCAGTTTTGAGTGTATGCCGAATTTGATTCCTTACTGCAAAATCAGTAGCCCTTTTGAAATGTCAAAAGCAGATTTTCATTTTTCAATACATAAGTTTCAGATCTCTCTATTGCATGTAATTGTTAAACTGTTTTGATTTTCATTGAAAGTGAACATAGAAAAATTTACTGGAGCAGGATTCGAACCAACGACCTCCTGAATACCGTACAGGCGCTCTACCAACTGAGCTATCCAGCCCTATGTTTGTGGTGTCCCTAATAGTCAATTATTTTTGTCTTGATTTTGACTAGTAATATTTCGACTTGGTGTCTTTGTCATTTTGAAGGAAAAAAAAAAGAACAACAAATTGATAACAATGTTATGTTAGGTTCATGTGCAGGACTTGGACTCAGACTCGGCTGGAGTCGGACTCGGACTCAGATGTGATAATTATGGGTCTTGGTCTCGGTTTCGGACTTGGGTTGACTGGACTTGGGCTCGGTCTTGGAGTCGAACTCGGACTCAGATGTGTTGATTATGGGTCTTGGTCTCGGTTTCGGACTCGGGTTGACAGGACTTGGGCTTGGTCTTGGACTCGGATGAAGTCGGACTTGGACTCGGATGTGATGATTATGGGTCTTGGTCTTGGACTCGGGTTGACCGGACTCAGACTCGGACTGACCGGACTTGGAGACACAGCAAAGTCGTCTCTTTCCACTTACCTTGCTTCTTCCCCGGTCCCACCAGCAGGAGGCTGCTTCACACTAGCCTTGACAGCCACCATGGCGTCTCCCTTGCCACTAGACTTCTGGCTGCTCAGGTACCATTCCTTGATCTTTGGACTGAGCTCGCTCACCTCCAGCCGGATGACACCCTGGGAGGACTTGAGGAGGTTGATGGCATTGGCATAGCTCAGGCCCGTCACGCCCTGGCCATTGATGCTCTCGATGCAGTCCAGGACCTAACGAAGAAGGCAGAGAGGGTTATGCAAACTTCAGACAAATGGACACTATGTTACGTCCATAGACATAATAACCTATAGACCAACAGCAGAGGGTGTGAGCGCGTAATTTTGGAAACGGACGCCATCTCAAAAAACTATGGGCAAAGTGCGCGTCACTCAGTGCGTGAGTTGCGCGTACCGCACGTAAACAATTGATTTTATTTTAAAACCTCGCAAAGATTCTAAAAGAGGCCAGTTGCGCACGTAATCTCGTGCTAGTTCCCTCTCATAAAATCAAGGTGAAATTTCATACAGTTTTCATTCAATTTTTCCATTATTTGAGAAAGTTATATTACTGTGTAATGGTACATGAGGTAAACCTAATGCTCCAATGGGTTTAAAGTGCATATCAATTCGTTTTCATCTAGAATTTCCCTTTTGAATCAATCCTTTCTATTCAATCGAGCGTAAAAGTAACCTTTTTTGCCCATTGTTTGGCAATAGTCGGGTGCCGTCACAATTACGGTACCCCGCCATGCATTTGAATACAGCGTTGTCAGTCTATGGGTTATTTATGTCTGTGGTTACGTCAGAGAGGCACCATTAATTTGATGAAGAGATCTTTACCTTGAGTTGATTGTTCTTGTCGGCCTGGCTGCCAGGGTTGATGGAGGCAATGATCAGAGGAATGTCTCCCATCTCGCTCCCTTTGCCTCCAGCGATACTCAGTCCAAGAGACTCCCCCGCTATCTTCTTGAGCTCAACCAGTCGCACTGACAACAAAGAAAATTCAAAAGAAAATAGCATTAACTCTAACACTCTTCTACTACCGCACAAGAAAAGAGCTACTTACCAACAAGACTTAAAGCTACGCATGGTGGAAGTACTAAAAAAAGGTAAGTCTGCAGTGACACCATGTAATCTCTTCTGTGAGAGTGCGTGGTTCTGAGAAGAACCGGTGGTATTATCTTGACGTTCCGAACAGTGTGCTCTGTTCGTCTGTCCATCAGTGTGCTCTGTTTGTGAGTTACCCTCCTGAAGACAAAGAGAGCACGTCGAGAGATAATACCACTGGCTCATCTAAGAACCACACACTCTCACAGAAGAGTTACATGGTTTCACCGCAAACCTACCTTATTTCAAATACAAATTTAAAACTATTCAGCCTAACAGACTAAAATCCAAGAAGGAAATGACTAATATTAATGCTTGGTTGTCTCCTTTTCATTCATCTACATGTGCTCTCTAATCCCTCCTGCTTTTTGTACTCCACTTCTCCATCTTGATCTCTAATCCTCTAATTACCTCCTTCGTTAATTGCTAATACTCCTTCCCCATTCTTCCCCACCCTTTTGCAGTCTGGTAACTTTGATCTTGCCTATCTGACCCCTCTTTGTCTCACCAATCTTACCTATCCCCACCCTCCAAACCCCCGATCCTGTTATCCATTCATGTGTGTTTCTTTCACTTGCATGTTCTTATCCTCTCGTCATTTAGCCTTTGAGAAAGATCCTGTTAGGATCAAAGCGTGTCAGGCCCTCCTAACTCCAAGCATTATTCTAAATATGACGGTGATGTAAAGTTCACCTTGCTTGTGGCTACTCTCGTCTGTCTGGCTCATCTTGCCAAGATCTTTCTTGCGGCCGATTTCAAACAGCACGTGGCCGTCTGTGGCCTTCAGGAGACCCGCCACCTCTTCCCTCGTGGCTTCTTGCACGTCCTTCCCATTGATGGAGAGAATGTGATCGCCAGCTTTCAGGGTACCCTCGGCGTGGGCTGCACTGCCCCGGATGACCATGGATACGACGACTCCTTTACCAGACCTGAGGACATGCATAAGGCGTGGCACTCTCGATAGCAAGTTTGTAGAGATTTACTTTGCACGGATTATGAAACTAGATAAACTATAAAGCTTTCCACCCATGTAACGTGCGTCCTGATTGGTCAAGTCTAAAGAGGGGCACTTTTTGCGTCAAATCACAATAGTCATTTCAGAAGAGTATGACCTTTGGCTCATCGATAGTCTGGACAACAATCCATATGGCACCCAGTATGGGCTGGAATCAGACTCAATCAAAACCACGCAATTCACAATGACTGCTTCCGAAGATGATTGTGATCCACAACGTGTCGTTTAAATGAGTTAGATCTTTGTTTCTAGTGCAATATTTCTGTGGATAAGACCTCTGGGTAAAATATATAACCGCTTCCAAATCCAAAACCAAATAAGATTGGAATTATTTAAGGCTTTTTTTTTGACAACCGAAGCTGGATCGCTGCATTTCATTGATAGGGCTGTAGGGGTGCAATGCAAGTTGTACGAATGTAGCGTAACTTACGTTTTGCCGACAATGTTGAGGCCAAGGCTTCTTCCTCTGGTGTGCTTGAGTTCCACGCTCAGCATCTCATCATACTCATCCTCCTCAGGTCTCTCCTCCCTGGGGGCATCGGCAACCACTTCCCCCTCTGCCTCCTTGATGACATCCTCCTCAGCATCCTCTTGGCTGGCCTGCTGGTGGCCGCGGAAGACCCTGAGACTTACGTGGGTTGGGGACTGTCGCAGAGCGGCGATGGCTTGTTCGTGTCTCACGTTGGTCAGGTCGATGCCGTTAACCTGGTTCGACAAGAGAGATAGGGTGTGCAAGACTTACAGGTTACCAGGACGAGTGGACAATCAATCAATCAGTGGGAGCATGCGCCGCGACAGTGCATTGCCGCATCTACCTTCCAGCAGTACTCCTTCGGTCTTCTGATGGCTATCCCCAGGCAGCCACGCAACCCATCCCCATCTCAGCAAAATAACGATCCATCTGACGCAACCACGTATCATGTGGATGCCCTACTGGGCGAGTCCTACCAGTAGGTTCTCTCAAAGAGAGAATCCGCCTGGCAGGATCACTCGCAGGGAATCTAGCCACATGACCGTACAGTCGCATCTAGCGCTCACGTATCATGCAGGTAATGGGTCTCATCTGACTCTCCCTGAGTAACCTCTCATTAGACACACGGTCCGACCAGCCGTACCCAAGGATCCTCCTCAGAGACCCAGTACCGAAGACAATGAATTGCCTCCCCAGGCCCCAAGTCGAAGCCCATGTCTCACAAGAGGGCATGGACTCAAGGCGGACAAGACGAAACAAAATACATACAACCAACTGAGCTATCCAGACCTATGTTGGCAGTGTCCCAAATAGTAAATCATCTTTGTTCGTTTGGCAGTAAACTAACTTTAACAAGTTTAATTTAGGGTGTTTACGAAACGGAGGGTCAGACTCCGTCACAGGCTTCTTCTCCCGTTTTCGTGAATCCATTTTCAAATAAGAGGCATCAAAATAGAGACTTTTGGCTGCGGTTCGGAAGTATATTCTCTGGTTTAAAAGGAAAATAGAGCTTCAGCTTCAATGAAAACCACAACCTATATTTTCAGCATAAATATGATGTCAGAGCCAGAGCCTGAGCCTGAGCCTGAGCCTGAGCCTGAGCCTCCATTTCGTAAATCCCCTTTGGTACATGATCATTGCAATGATAAAATGCAAGAAAAAATAGTTTGTAGTTACCTGAATCAGCTGGTCCCCAGGCCAAAGCCTGTTATCTCTGGCAGCCGCACCATGATCGTACACTTCATGAACCACCACAATACTCTGACAATTGGAAGAAAAAAGATGGCAGACTATGTCACAAGAGAATAACATCCATAGAAGCAAATAGAACTGACTTTGAGAAAAAAGGTGATCAATGTCACACGATGTCGTATTGCTGGTAGCGACATTTTGGCTGCTGGTACTGCTAGCCTTCATCAGTGTTTTTTGCGGCATTAACGGACAAAACACGAATGTCTATCGACTTGTCATCCGGTCTATGTGTAATATGGGCTGATGGTAGTAGCGGATGAACACTATTGGGATGATCTTTTTACTGGCTGGAAAGGAGAGTTAAAAGAGGACACAGCAGTCAGGATTGATGTTGTAACAGCACTAAATTGTTAATAATAAAAACCATACTTCTCGTCTTTAAATCACAAATACGGAGTAAACATTACATTACTGGCTAAACCTCAGCTAAGGTCTAAAGAACCAAAAGTTAAAATGATAAAGTCTGAGAATAATCCCTCAAATCAAAAGGCCAGCAGACCACTTAGTCTGCAGTCACCGCAACATAACTACTAAGGTTAAATAAAGAAAAAGTAAAACATTCCAGAGTCATGGGTCAGTCCCAGCCAGCATGGACCAGCACAGTGACCACTGCCTAGCCTGGCACTTGCCTCTTGGGCCACAAGTCATGGGTTATGTTTATCTAAACCACCTGACAGACCCTAGTTACAGGCTAGCATAGCCACTACCCTCTACTGATAAGGCCCCAGGGCTAAAGATAAGGAACCCTGCACATGCCAAAGGAATGTCCACCCAGGGCCTGCACTGGACCATGTGGTCCACATGTAAGGGTAAACCTATACAATGTACAGAGGAAGTCACATAGGCTAAAACTCAAATCAGAAATAGTCTTTTCCCCTCCTAAAATACTTAACATTAAACAAGAAAAATGAATCAAACAAAATTGGCAATCAAATCTTAACAATGACAACTTTCCTAAACTCTGGTTATCAAATCACAGTCTCCCTTAGTTCAATGGTAATCAAAAGGTAACTGATCGATCCCGAACCAGAATATGGCCAATTCTGGACCAAGACATATGAATAATACAGTAAGAAACCTTCAACTTTCTTAACTTAAAACTCTACCAAATCAACAAATACTCTCATATCAAAGTTAAATAAAAGTGTCACAATAAAAGTTAGAACAATCCCCACTTCTAATAACATTAAGACATTAGCTAAAACCGAAAAATAATGGAACTTTTCCTACCTGGAAAGGAGAGTTAAAAGAGGACACAGCAGTCAGGATTGATGTTGTAACAGCACTAAAGCATGCTGCCCAACACCAACCAACCCCAACCACTGCATCCTCAGTTATCTCCGGTCACTCCACTTCTTAACAGGGTGTGTCAAAGTCACCATGGTGCATCTTAGAAGTGTAATGGGGTAAACCTGTAAACCTATGGCTGTACCATCTTAACAGTTAAAACAAAGAATAATGCGGGGGTGTCTCTTCTCTGTAAATGAAGGAGGGACCTCATTTACATATGTACATGTAGCTGCTACATAGTCCTGCTCTACACAACACACACACTGGGCAGGCGTACCATGGTTTAGGACTGAGAATAGTAGAAACTTGTGGAATTAACCCCAACTCGCAGGCATTAATCGCGCAGACATGATTAATCAAGTAGTTGAGAATGAACTAATCGAGTTATCGACACAAGAATGTAATCGCGATAAATCGAGTTAATCGCCCAGGCCTACTGCATTTCCTTATTAAACAAGTCTTTCTTGTTGGGATGCGCTCCCAAAAAAAGGAACACATCTATGAAACCAAGGAGAATATCTTAAAAGTGATACTTTTACCATACCATCCCACAATAACAGACAGCAATTAAGAAAACAAGTGAGGGAGCAAACTATTTTGTACAAGCAAGACTTTTGATGCTAAGCAAGTTTTAGTTTCATGGCGTTGCTTTAAGGGTAGAATCAGCGCTTACGGAAACAGAAAATTCTGTGCTTACGAGATCCTATTTCATGGATTAGGGAGGGTCTTCCTGTTCTGCATGTGCGTAGTTTGTGTATGTAAGGATTTCTCGCTTACTCGGCTAGCCTAGTAAATCGGCACTAACCCTGTTAGCGAAGGATGAGGATTGTAAGTGCTGAAGGATGTGGTAAGCAGAGCCATGAATTCGGGCCCTGTATGGAGTTGATGACCTATTGGTCTGTTGCTGCTTCTTACCAACTGGGTGTCTGTCCCTCCGACGATGCTCAGTCCAAGCCCAGTCTTGCCCTTGTCGATGATGATATCGGTCTGCACTCCGGGTAAAATCGGGCAGGTGTAAGGATCATCAGCAGTCCCTGGATCGGTGGTCGGTACGGGGACATGGGTCATCTCGGGGCTAGGGGGAGAGACGGTGGATTCTGGGCTTGGGGCGGGCGCAGAGTCAGGGACGGTGGCAGGAGTGGGATTAGTTTCGGGTTCAGGGGTGGTCACAGGAGTAGACTGGGTATCAAGAGGTGCCTCAAGCTTCTCAGCTTCACTATCCTCTACAACAGGCTCTGCAACAAAAAATTAGATCTCAATAAGACCAGTGTACCACCAAAAGAAAGCGTCCACAAGTGATACAATCTTGACCCACCTCATACAATGATAATTGAAGGTTTATCATGACCAAAAAAGTTTCTTCTGCGACTTTTATCTTAACTTTTCAACATTTAGGCCTCATACATGTAAGATTCCCACGCAAACTTCAGAACTTAAATATCCATCAAATGAACTTGTCAATGTCTTAATCCTATTAAACCCTTTGCACCTACACACAAGACAAGTGCTGCTTGCCACACAATACGTCACCACAGTCTCCACAGGGGGACTGGATCATAAACCATGCATTACCACACAAACCCCACAATGATGTCTTAAACTATTCATGATACCACAGGAAAATGTGTGGTAAACGGTGTTATGAAGATGGGTTTATAGTAGGGTTAATGAATTTCAAGACAGTCACCTTGCTGTTGGGTATCTGCAACCTCAGGCTGGATATCGACTTCCTCTTGTTTCTGCTCACTGTCCCTGCTGACAGCCTCTGCCACCTTCTCCTCTTCCTCTCCGATAGCTTTGGCCTTCTCCTCCATCACCCCTTGCTCCTCTCTCTCTTGACAGCCTCCAATCCGCTTCTCTCCCGTTTCCATATCCGTAACCTCTTGGGTCTTCCCCTCGCACGCATCTCGTTCGACCTCCGCAGACCTTCCTTCCTCCTCCTTGATGCCAGCCCTTGCGTCCTCTTTCGTCGCTGCCGAGCTGTCGTCTGCCATCACCACGGGTGTTGCATTGCCTTCCAACACTGGTGGTGGTGCAGCGTGCTGTTCTTCCATGATGACGGAAGCGGCTACCACCTCTTGAATGGGTACCTCTGGTTGCACTTCCTCAGGCATTTTCTGGTCTGGGATGGGCTGCGGTGGTATGATAGGATGCTCCGAGCTGACCGTCAGGCTAACCTAAAGGATTCAGAAGATGTGGGTTGGGATTTCTTGGTCATACATGAGGTTCTGTTCAAGAGACTCCACACTTGAATAGGTTCATCACACCAACATGAATTATGTACACCTGTACACATGTGCATAGGTGCTCATGCACAGGTTGTACTTAGTTTATCTGTGCACATGTCAGCTCTCTGTCAATGTGTAGGATTCTGCAACCTGTATACGTCATTTGCAGAGGGACATGTTCCTTTGTTTACCTGCATACTCCCACAGGTTCATCATACCAATATGAATTTTGCACACCATTGCAGAACTGCTCATGCACTGGATGTAATAATTATCCATAAACAACATACAGGCCTCTCTATGTACGTTCCTGCAAATATATATTTGTTATCTTGGGAGGTGCAAGTTTCTTCACCTACAACTTAGGTTCCTGTGAAAAGACAAGTTGTGTAAGCATTACAAGTTCTCTACATCTTTTCAGGGTTCCTGCATCTGCAGAAGTTCCTATAAAGGTTCCTTCACAAAAAGACAGAATGTGTAACCATTACAAGTTCTCTACATCTATTCCAGTTCCTGCCTTCATAGAAGTTCCTGTAAAGGTTCCTACACAAAACAGGTTATGTAAACATAATACAAGTTTTCTGCATCTATTTCGGTTCCTTCACTTCTCAAAGGTCCTGTAAAGGTTCTGGCACATAAACAGGTTATGTAACATTTACAAGTTGTCTGCGTCTATTCCGGTTCCTGCCTCCATATAAGTTCTAGTAAAGGTTCCTCAACAAAATATATACACCACAAGGTCACGTGGCAGGTGAACTCATTTCAATGAAGGAAAACAGTGTATTGTCAAAAAAAAATTTGCCAGTTTTCTTGACAATATAAAATGTTATTTCCTTTTATACCTTTCCATCGGTGCCTTTGAGTACAAGTATCGCTTCGTTCTTCTTGGTGTTGATGAGGCTGTTACCGTCCACCGATAAAATGTGGTCGCCGATACGAAGACTGCCCTCCTGTGTTCAGTTAAGTGAATAAAATCGATAAGCACAACTGGTATCAACCTTCCAATAGTGTACATGTTATTTGAGCAGGAGGAAATGACTACATATACATGTAATTACTTCAATGCATACAGTCCATACTGTTTAAAATGGTGACATACTGGTAATGTGCTTTGGGCAAAAAATCAGTACATGAGGTAATTTCAGTATGGGGGGGGGGGTATCTTGTCACAGAATAATCTCATCAATGATGATCATTGGGGTTATAATAGCATCACAGGGGTAATTTCCTCCTATGGGTAATCCCACCACAGGAACAATCCCATCACTGTAGGTTTCCTCCCATCGCGCACCCATAAGAGCTACTTTCATTGTTACTTTGTACAAGTTAAAACAAATCTGACAAAAAGATGTCAATTTATAAGAGGCCACTGCTAAAATCGAGTTACCCAAAATTATTTTGAAAATAATGCCATATTTTCAATACAAAAATGTGTATTGACCCAATGTTGGGGTAATAATCTAATTCTATGCAGCCCTATTGGTGCTTAGTCATGTACTAGTGCCCTCAGGGTGCATATGTACTAGTGCCCTCATAACCAGTCAATATAGGCACTATCCTATATGCATATAGGTACTATCCTATATGCATATAGGTACTATCCTATATGCATATAGGTACTATCCTACCGTATCAGCTGCTCCTCCTTTGGTGATGTCTCGGATGAATATTCCGAACTTTCCATTCATATCTTTCCTCTCATGAATGGCAAAACCCAGGCCTTTGTTGCCCTACACGTATAACAGATGAATAAAACAAAAACACATTGGTTTTAGGTGAGAGAAACTTTAATGGCAGTTAGGCCCAGCCACTGAAAAAAGCCAGGCCAGGTCTTGGCTTTGGGCTTCTAAAGTCCCATGCGCATTTGGAAATGCATTTTGGAGGTATCGAAGGTGACAAATTTTCTGTAAAAGAACTACCAACTTCAAGCCCCTGCAGTGTCCTGGATCATACTTTGCACTATAAACCAAATTGACAAATTGAGACCACATTGATCATGGGCAGTATCCAGAAGCCAGGCTTCATTGATTTTGTGCAGGGCTTGATTTCATGGAATCCGTTACAGCCTATTTTTGTGCTTACGGACACTGCTACGCGTGAAATCTATGTCATGGAATCTGTAAGCAAATGTTTCAGTGCTTTATCAGTTACCAGAGAATTTCTACGCTAACCTTGTTTTTTTTTTCTGCTAATGTGCTGTCATGTGCATTCTGCATAAAGTCCTTGCATAGCGTAGCGAGAAAGACAAGTCTCCAGTGAAAAACGCTATTAAAACGTATTAAGCAAAAAAGTCTGCTATTGTAAGCAAACAAGTTTTGCTTACAGTAACAGATTCTATGATATTTGGTACTGGTCGATCTATTGTAGTGAAGATTAATAGTGATCTTTCTCAAAGGAATAAACTGTCGCAAGTCAACCATCAACCATAACAATGACCTGTTTTGAGAAATTAGTGTATAAAATGAAACTTGCTACATCAGAAATTTCCCTGAAGAGCTGATAAAAACAAGCTTTACCTTATTAATTGTGACAGTGTGCACATTTTGGTAAGAAGAAATTTCATTTTCCGTAGACTTGGGGTCAGGCTGCGTGAACTCAAAGTGTTTATTCTGAAAATTAATCATAAAAAAAATTAAAAATAATAATTACATTCTTACATTCAAAAATGGATCTCAAAGTTTGTTTAGAATCTTTATCTGCTTGATTTATAACAGTTTGGGTAGGTGTGATTGATGTAACAGCCGGCTGCTCAATTTCCAGGGGTGTCAAGGGTGCCCGATGCCATTACCCGTATGGGTAGGTGTAATTGGTGGAACAGCTCCTTGTTCTGTTGCTAGGTAACATGGCTTCAAACAGCAATCCCAAATATACCATATCCATATGGTTAATAATAATATCTACTAAGTATGCAGCACATCATAATCAAAGATTCTCTATGGGCTTTACATATTATCCCTGGTCATCGGGCCATAATTTACATTCCTGAAACCATCTCAGCTCCCTGGGGAGTATACGGCCCCGGCTACCATTAAGTACACAGAGGCTAATCAAACCACAAAGCCATCTCTACCCTCACAGGTACCCATTTACACCTGGGTGAAGAGGAGCAATATGTGACAAAGCATCTTGCCCAAGGAAGCAAGCACCACTAGCCCATGGCTGAATAGCGCTCCGCACTAATGACGTCACATGAGTGTACAAAATCCCCGCATGTCAGACAAACATTGACTCTGTACACCATGCATGCACGCGTACGCACACACCACACATTTGCATGGTCGCAATGTTTGTCTGAGCTAGTGTGCTATTTTTAGCCCAAGTGCGGAGTGCTATTCGAACCCACAATCTGTAGTTTGATCAAGGTTAGGTGTCAATGAGGTAACTGCCAGCTGTTCTATTGCCAGGGGTGTCTATTCTTAGCAGTACATTTGACTAATGTCATTACCTTATCTGTATTGGCAGGTGTCAATGGTGTTACAGCCAGCTGTTCTATTGCCTGAGGGTGGCGTCTTACAACCAGTTGCACATCTCCTTCTCTGGGGATGTCTTTGATGACTGAAGAGGCCTTCTGATGCGATTTACCATAAACTGACACGCTGTTGATCTGTAGGATTACAATTGTACACAAGAAGATGAGAGTTCAGGCTATTCATAGTAAGGTATCAAGGTACATGACAGGGAAGGTTTGCGGCGACACCAAAACTTTTTTGTGGTTCTGAGGTTCTAGAGAACGTTTGAATTACAATGCTGAAGGATTCATTTAACTACGGAAGCTTAAAGTGAAAATCTGAGTTTCCAAGATAATCATCTCAGAAAGGCATCCCGGAAAAACGTCTTTCCCCAATATGTTTATAAACTCGGAAAGACATCTTTCTGTAATATCCTATCTCGGAAAGAGGTCATTCTGAGATAACGGGACCAGGGGGTTTACGTAGTCTAAAAAAACATCTTTCCGAGATGCTACATCGGGGAAAGATTTCTCTCTGAGATACGGTATCACAGAAAGACGTCTTTCCGAGACATCTTTCTGATATAATTATCTCGAAAACTTGGATGGTCACTTTAAGCTTCTGTATTTAACAGATATGAGATGAAGCCAATGAAAAGTGAATAAAGACAAATTGACTGGAGCGGGATTTGAACCAGTGACTACCGGAATACCGTACCGGTGCTCTTACCAACTGACTGTGCTATCCAGCCCTATGTTCAGTATGTTGGTGGTGTCCCTAATAATCAATTATCTTTGTTCGTTTGGCAGTCTGAGTCAGAAGCCATGAAACCACTCACATACCACCGTTTAAGATATGCACAGCATTAGCAATGCTGTAACCTGAGAAACAGTACATGGGGGATCACTCAAAGATGATACAGCTTTTTAAACAATATAATCATCAAATAAACACAAGGGAAACTGACTGGATTAATTTTAAGTTATTGGAAAGTGAACAAAGAAAAATTGACAGGGTTGACGGTTTACTGTTTAGATCATATTGAACATACAATTGGAGACTTTGGAGAATTAGTCTTCAAGTCGAAAGCGCACGTGCGCATGCTCAGAAATAGCAAAAAGAGACTTCAGTCTACGTCTCAAAAGTCTCCCATTCACATGACTGATAAAAAAATTTAGTAAAAATTCAAGTGTGGAATGTGAACAAATTCTTACACTGAGAAGTTCATCGGCTACTTGCAGGCGGCCATCTTGTCCCGCAGCACCGCCAGGATCCACCCCAACTACAAACACACTCCTCTTGGAGCGGTCTCGGTTACCAGCCAAACTAAAAAGTAATCAACAGCAACAAAACGATATAAATATTATAATGGCATGATAAAAGCAAAGTAAATACTACCAAATAATGACGGCATTTTAGGAGATAAAATCCTCCATTACAGTGGAACACCACAATATAACAAACACGAACAGAAATTCTTTAAGATCAACGATCTTAGTGCTTTGTTAAAATGGACTGTGTACCCCCTTCTTTGTCTGGTAATCCTTGCCCTGCCCCTTGGGTACATACCTGATGCCAAGTCCTAGGGATGATTTGGTCAACTGTACGGTGAAGACATCGCCATCAAGATTTGCAAAGTCGGCATTAACTGAAACAAAAAATAAGACACAAAGGTGCAGCAAAACTTATTTTCTCTCTCAAATGCTCTTTCAAACTTAAAGGAACTACCATACTTTGGTAGCATACCGAAACAGCAATCTTCACAGATTTTACCTATAACTTACAGGGTATAAAGATAGTGATGGTAGAAACATGCCTTTAAAATATTTTCGGGTGAAATGCTGTATTTATCCAGAAATGAGTAAAACAAAAGACCAAAAACAGTTTGGATCTCTGAGATCAAAACCTCACAATTACAATTACCTTACAATTTCGCTAAGGGTTTTCTGCTGTTTTCTACTGTTTCCAATGATCAATTGAGCTGAAAATTTCACAAGTTTGTTTTCTATTCCATGATGAATCAAATTATGAACAGACGACAGCTGTTCTATCAACATTACCAAAGTATGATAATACCTTTTTCAACAGGGGCCAATTTCATAAAACTGCTAAGCACAAAAATTTGCTTAGCACAAAAATGTCTCGCCCAATAAATCAAACCACCATGGAAAATTCCATTTGATACTCATGGTCACCAAACAACAGCCAAAGAAAAAATCACAAGTGATACACAACACGTGAAAATTTGGTTGTTAACCCTGTTTTTATTAAGACAAAAATGTCATGCTTAGCACATTTTTTTGCTTAACAATTGGCCCCAGAAATTGAAATTGGCCCCAGAATACAGAATGGGGTCTTTAGTGTTAGACATGCTGGATATAAGAAACCAAACTTACTTTCAGTGGTATTTCCATCCTTGGTACCATCAGTCTCATCCTCGGATCCACTGAGAGATAACTTGTGCTGTAAAATTCAAACATTTGAATCATTTTAAAACCGTTTCATCAAGAATTTCAGACCATAAGAGGACAGTTGATTACAATTTGACAAGTTGTTTCATTATTGCTCATGTATTGTAGTTCAAGATCCATTGTTTTCACTCCATTGTCCTATTCTTGCCAGGTGTCTCCGGCCAAAATGACAATAAAAAAATACTTTCTCAAAATGCCTTTGCACAAAATGTCAGGCCTTCCTAACTCCAAGCTTCCTCCATGGTTATATATATATCTCAAATCAATATTTTGACTGATGAGCAATTTGCAGCAGTTTAATACTTATAGTTTATTATGAGTTTTGCATGTACCGGTATATTAATCCAAAGTTTAATCATGTTAATGTGGATGAAATTACCCTACAAGTTTCTTTCTGGAAACCAGAAGATAAACACAAGGAGATTTTTTATGTTGTTTTTACTTTGTTATTAAAGTCAAGCCTTATTGTGACAATGGTGCATAGTTGCATACACCCAAGAAAACCCTTCAAGATGAGAGGTACTGAAAAGTTTCAGAAATAGTGGCTGTATTTCTGAAACATTCAAAAGTGCAAGATGATTTTAAGAAGCTTAAATTTCAGTGCACTATAGCCAGGAATGAGAGATATTACACAAAACGTCTGCTACAGATGTGGTCTTATCATAGAGATACATATTTAATAATAAACTAGAGGGTGGACGCACAATACTCCCCTGTACTGTGGTGCTGTGATCGCAGGGGCCCGTGCCGCCATTACTATTATGGGCACGAATTACTTATACGCATGCGTACCAGGGAATGCTGTGCTGACGGAGCACTTGCGTAAACTACAGTACAAAGGTCTACGCCGTACGTACACAGCAAAAGCGCCGGCGCAGTGCCCATTTCAGTAATGGCAGATCGATCCCCATGTTATCACAGAAATTTCGCCGAGCCCGCCCTCTAGTTTATAATGAGTATGTATCTCTATGGGTCTTATTACCTTCAGTGGTGACAAAGGAGCCATCATGATGTCACTATTGACCTTTGACCCAACCTCATCCTTGTTCTTCTCCTCCGCTGGAAGCGTCTCTGTCTTCTCTGTCGCCGTGGCAACCACATCCTCTTCTGCACTGGGAATGACGGACACGACTCCTGTTGGCATCTGCCCGTGCAAAAAAAACAACAAAACAATAGATCAATTTTTTTTTACAATTTTTTTTTCATACTAAATATTAAACTGGTCTTATGAAGATGGACCTGGTACAAACATACCATTACAATCTTTCTGCCTGAAATGCTGTATTTTTCCAAAAATGAGTAAAACAAAAGACCGAAAACAGTTTTGATCTCCGAGATCAAAACCTGACAATAACAATTATTTTACAATTTTGCGTAACAATTTTCTTTTGCTGTTTTCTTCTGTTTCCAATGATCAATTGAGCTGAACATTTCACAGGTTTGTTTTTATTCCATGACAAATCAAATTATGAACAGACCGCAGCTGCTCTATCAACTTTACCAAAGTAAGATACTACCTTTAAGAAAAAAAGGTCAGAGAAGAATTAAAGTCAATACTAGCAGCTTCATGGGAGTTAGCCTTCTGAAAGTTGCAGGAATGGGTTTGGCAAGCAGGTTGCAAGACCATTCAAAAATGTGTAGACTTGGCACTTGTTAATCAGCAAGAGTAATTCCATAGCAAACCAAATACATACTCATCAAATAACCACAAGGGAAACTGACTGGATTCACTTTAAGTCATTGAAAAGTGAACACAGAAAAATTAACTGGATTGAGATTCGAACCAGCGATCCCTGGAAAACCATACCAGCACTCTACCAACTGAAATATGCAGCTCTTTTTGACTAATATAGACACCACAAACATATAGGGCTGGAAAGTTCAGTTTGTAGAGCGCCTGTACGTATTCCATTTACTTGCACATTTTTGTCCTCTTGTCATTTAGCCTTCGATAAAGATTCTGCTAGGATCGAAACGTGTCAGGCCCTCCTAACTCAATTTCAGGTCATTATTTTGGCTGATGAGCAGTTTGCAGAAGTTTATTACTTGTACCAGTCAATTTTTCTTTGTTCACTTTTCAAATACATTTCCAGCAATTTCGTTACAATCAATGGCAATGGGTGGATTTAGGGAGTTACGGAGAAAGGCTAACACTTTTTTCAAAAAATTAACAGTGATTATTATATATCTGCAGGCAAATGGGTATTAGGGGAAGAGCAAACACAAATTTGTTAGAGGGCTTGAAATCTCAACTTAACAAGGACTTGTAGCAAGTCTAACTAGGAAAGGGGGGGGGGTGTTCATGACCTTCATGATCAGGGGTCAATTTCATAGAGCTGCTTAAGCATACAATTTGCTTATAAGCATGAAAGTCTTCCTTGATCAAACAGGATAACCAACCAAATTACTATGTGATGTTTACTGCTTAAGACTAGCATTTGGCCACTGTTTGCTAAGCATAACATTCACAAGGAGGTTTGGCTGGCATACTGATTTTATTTACCAAGGTCTTTGGTGCTAAAGCAAATTTTGGTACTAAGCAGCTCTATGAAATTGGCACCCGGATGCAGGGACATACCAGCCAGCATGCATTTTTGTTTGGCCAAACTGGATGGGCAGGACATATTAATGTACATGTACCAGTACACAAAATGGTTTACTTTCTTAAAAACTGACTAGGATTGCACCCATACCCAGTGACAAACAATAGCACTCCGCACTAATGATGTCACACGAGTGAATTGGCCAGTGCGTGCGTGCACGCGCACACACACCCACCACACGTTTGCAATGTTTGTCTGAGTTCCGGTGTGCTATTTTTAGCTCAAGTGCGGAGCGATATTGGCATTGTGACTGTGCGCCGTCATGCACGTGACTCCCAACCACAAACAAACAAAAACAATAAAAAACAAACAAAAACAAAAAATAACATCAATAAAAACACAACAAACATAAACTAACATCACACATTTCAGGGAAAATTGAACAACCCAAGCAAATGAATTTGAAATAAGAATGGCCAAAAAAACCAAAAACCAAAAACCAAAAAAAACAATAACAAAAACAACATATATTATCAGAAACCATATTATATGAAACACGTTTGGAACAGGGCCAAATTTCATGAAAACCGCATAAACTGCAAAACATAAATGTTAGTAAAGCTATTTCCGCCCTATGTTAGATTTCACCAAACTGCCAAACCCTAAGAGTTTTCAGTATTACCATACATACTGTGATTCATATTGTTACATCACATTTGCTCAGCAATTGGGATTGATTCACACTTAAGATCAGCCTTAGTACTTTGTGAAATCGGCCCCTGTGCACGGTGACCTTTCCATAAGTTCTCACAAGAGGGCGCCCCACTCATAGCAACCGATGGCGAAGTCATTACGGTTGTGCTATGCTAGCTTGCGAATGAAGTACACGGCATTATTGCTATTAGTTGCCATAAGTTTTAACCCCTGCAGGATTTGATGGCAATACATTATTAACATATGAGTAGGTTACTGTGGAAGAAATTTCCAGACATTTTTCTTAACTAAAACATGTATGAGGACAAAGATGACCTCATATTTGTCATCTTAAATGACAAAAAAAAAATTCATAGTAAAAAAATTATAAATTTATAATGCTGTCCTGACAAATAAATTTGCATAATCCATACATTTGTGCGACGTAATAAAAATATTACTATGTCAACATTTCACCTCATGCTTGACGGGAGGTGAAATATCATGCCTCATTAGAAGAAAAAAATATGGTTAACTTGTTAGGATACAAATCAAACCAACATGAATACTATGGGCATTTACAAAACGGAGGCTCAGGCTTAGGCTCAGGCTCCAGCTCTGACATCCATATGCTAAAAATATAGGCTGTGGTTTTTCATTGAAGCTGAAGCTCTGTTTTCCTTTTCAAACCAGAGAATCTACTTCTGAACCACAGCCAAAGGCCTCTATTTTGATACCAGTTATTTCAGAATGGATTCATGAAATGGAGCCGGAGCCTGGTAAACGCCCTATGTGTATTACCGTAGGTACCTAACAATACTGCAACTAGAGTATCAAAGACGGTACAGTACAACATTTCTGTTTGGGTATAAATACCAATCCTGTACTGTACCTTTAAATCTTGTTCCCTACCTAACAAATCTTTTCAGAAATCAGGAAATAAACAAACAATTGACGAACTGGGTGGTGAGGGTTTAAGTCTTGTAAAAGATGTCAGTGTTAAATAAAGTGAGAGTGTGAGTACAGAAAGCAAGTTGAGGTGAAGGGTTATGTAGGTATTGTCTGGTGCCGTGCTGTTAAAGCCATATAAGCAAGGCTAGTGAGTACTGGAAACCCAACGGAAAGTAACTACACCATAACAAAATCGCAGAGTAGAGACGTTTTTCAAAACCCAAGCTTAGGCTACGGCTTCGGCCCTGGTCTCAAATCCATTTCATGAATCCGTTTCAAGTAACAGGTATCAAAATAGAGGCTTCGGCTACGGATTCAATGTACATACTCTGTAAAGAATAAAACAGAAATGACTTCAACAAGGAAAGAAAAGCCTGAGCCAAAGCCACAGCATCATGCACAACCAACCAAACTTACCAATAACATCACCTTCACAAATAAACTTAAAATACAAGCCGCAAAAACAAACACAAAACACCAAAAGCATGCACGTGCAACTACAAAAAAGCGCAAACGAAGCACTTTGTTATTAAAAAGGAAAAGCATCGTCGTGACAAAATAAGCGCTAACATGCAAAGATTCAAAAACAAAGTTTTCAAACAGTGACATCCTACCAGAGGCTAAGAGTACATGATAGAGAACACTACAAGATGGTGGTGATCTTGATCTTAGCGTGGAGCTAGTAGCTCCGTGATGACAAAGCGACTGTACGATGAAGCGTGGAACTGCTGCACGGAGACGAAGCGAAGCATGCCGGTCTTCCCTCTGTTGCGACTCGCGGGGGGAGCCGTTTCGTTTTTGGGCAAAGAAACATCACAAAGGACATGATGAACAGCAGTGTGAAATGGGGTTATGTTCAATGTTACATGTACATGATACGGTTGTGTGAAATGTTTGAGGCCGAAGTCTATTGGTGATAACTTTGACTACTTTGTCATCTTTGGCGAACCATAAAAACAAGAATTTACGTCTAAGATATCAGCTATGATATGAAATTAAAACCATAACCTTGCTTTATAAATTATGTTTAACCAAATCCAGAAACTAGGCAAAGTTAATGGAATTTAAAGTCAGACACTTACTAAATACGGGCGTTTCACAATAGTGCGCCACCATGAGTTTGCATCCTGTTGGCGAATCTGTCAACAAACTGCGCATCTTTCCACATGCGCAGTTTGTCGACAAAATTAATTCCACGCATTGTGATTGGCCAACGCTTTGCAAACTCATGGTGGCTCACCATTGAATGAAGCTGGTTTCTGTTCTAGTCCCCTAAAAAAATTCTGATTTTTGTCTTCTTTTCATGAATAATTAAACATTTATCACTATAAAAATGCATGTTCTTTAGATTAGAAATTACGTTAAAGACTATGGTTTATATTCTCACAAAAGGAAATAATGAGGTTTTAAAAGATAATGTTCACTTACCAATCTATAAAGTTTCAAGTTCATTCCATTTCCAATTCCATGGTTTAAACCTAAGTTGTTCAAGACTGTTAACTTTGCACAATAATTTGAAAATTAACAAAATTGTACTGGCCACATTTCAAAAAATCCTTTTTACAAATCTTCCATAATGTTCTACATTGTTTCTTTTATCATGTCTACACAATTACGACGGGAAACATTCTGGGACAAAGTGTATTCAATTGGTGGTGCAAGATGTATACGGTATGCAATTTGCATGTTTATCTCTGCACAGCAACAGTCATTCTGGAAAAAACTTTGCTGAGGATTTTAACACAGTGATACCTTACAGGCCTGGGACCGATTTCACTAACGCTTTGCGATATCACTAAAGCCCAAATCAAAGTAGCGAAAGATTTTCCGTTTAGCGATAGATTTGGACTTAAGCGATGATCACAAAGCGTTAGTGAAATCGGTCCCTGGAATTAAGTTCTGAAAGGGGCAAGGCCACTTTTCCATTGCAAGGGGCTCTTCCATTGGAAAATCATAATGTCTATGGAAACATTTGAAGGGGCACCAAGGCCAAGAACCAGGGCAACAAAGGCCATGGCCTCCGTGGCGTGGCCTCCGTTTAATTTCAGGCTTGACTTAATGGTACAATAGTTATTCTAGGACGAAACAATACGTATAGTAGGTTTTCTAAGAAAAGAAAAGCTTTCATTCACTTTGAGGTCTATTTGTTTCAAGAACATGATCAGTGATCTGCCATGCAAAAGCTGCTCTGAGTGGGACGTGGATTTGCAAGATCAAATATGGCAACCAAGATTCGCGCGGCAAAACAAACATGCCCATAAAAAATCTCTGTGATGTAAACAAACGTCATTAAGGACATAATTTCACACCAATGAGAGGAAAAAATTCAATAATAATAATATGGAAATGATTGAATTTATTCCCTTAAATAAACAGAAATACTTATCAACTCAGAAATGGAACGGTGAAAACATTGAACTTCAATATGAATCACACAAAACCAGTGCATATGTGTAAAATGAATACCTGGAATTCAAGGAAAACTCCATCCTGTTTTGAAACCTGAACAATTTCTTTAAATGACATCTTTAGTGAAACTTTTTATTTCACTTAAGCAAGTAATCGTAGTAGAATTCAAAAGTGTTTCAAGTTAAGGAAATGGGAAAACAAAACTGGAAGCGCTCTTCGATGCTGGAAATGCTGATTAAAAATGAATGGCCATTTTGTTTCAATGCAGCACAATGAATAACATTCAATGTTATCCTGAATATTTCTTCTTTTTCTTTTATGCCATCATTTTTCGATGTTTGGCTGGAATTTTCCTTCAAATTCCAAATACGTCCACAGAATAAAAATAAAAATTAACATAATGAAATGGTTATGAGATGAAAATGTTTCAAAAACAAAAATACACCATTTTAGTGAATCTTAAAACAATAAGGAATACATTGTCTGGATATGTGCAATGGATCCTACTCGTAAAATAAATATTATTTCAGCTATATTTTACATCTGGAAGACTACAAAAGACCTTGTTTTCCACGGATAAAAAGAATTCCAGACTTAACATCCAGTTTAATACTATTTAAAGGAGTTTACGAAACGGAGGCCCAGGCTCCGTCTCAGACTCCGGCTCCATTTCGTGAATCCATTCTAAAATAACGGGTATCAAAATAGAGAATTTTGGCTGCAGTTCTGAAGTAGATTCTCTGGTTTGAAAAGGAAAAACAGAGCTTCAGCTTCAATGAAAAACCACAACCTATATTTTTCAGCATATAGATGACGGAGCTGGAGCCTGAGCTCGAGCCTAAGCCTCCGTTTCGTAAACACCGTGACTGGCTGCGGCAATTGGCAGCGCGGCCATTTGTTACCGTGACCCAATTGTTTGGCTTCGACCACGGCTGTGGCTGCGACGTCACAAATATCAAGTCGCAAAGGAAGGTGACATTGTTGTGGCCAGGCCGACCTCAGCATTCGTAAGCTTGTAAAGCTGGATTCAAATCGTCTATTGAGGGCACGCCTACATGGCAAAAAAGGCGCGTCCCAATTCTACTGGCTGAATCCAGTCCAAAGAAGCAGTAATTGCAGCCATGGCCGTAGTCAGCGGCCGACAACCAGTCAATTGGGACACAGCCTATTAAAAAAACTTATTGCTATTTCTACATCTCTAACGAATACCCTTTGAATACAACACCACGTAAACAATACATAAATATTTATATATATCCAATAGATTAAAATATCTTACATTTGAAAATGAATACTGAAGGTGAGTGTATAGATATCTCATTTAAGCTATCCTGCACCAATAAAGACAGTGAGTAGTATTGATCATGCTGATAACTGAATGGGAGATGTTGAATACATATTTCCAATATCTAAGGTTAAAGGAGCATTCCGAATACATCATATGTGAGGTTGTGGTATACTATCTTGCAGTAGCATACAGCGAATAGCTACATCACAGCGATAAGTCCACTTTTCATAGATTTGCAAACTTCAGTTAAGTTTCATTTTCGCTTACTACTTAAAATATCCGAGTGCGTGTTTCGCTCTTTTTTAAAGTTCCCTTTTACAAGATGAAGTAGCCTAGTTTTTCTTGAACCTATGCATTTATTCCAAATTGTTCAGGCCTTAAGGAGAATCTTCTACAAAAAGGTAATGACCCCCCCCCCCTTTTTTCTGATCCTCTCATCCATTAATGTGTATCTTAACTAGCATGTTCTTGTCCTCAGTTGTCCGATTTTAGCCTTAGATACAGATTCTACTAGGATCGAAACGTGTCATGGTCCTCCTATAAACTCCTATACAGCATTTGATAAATTTCAGGTCATTATTTTTCGCTGATAAAGAGTTTGCAGCAGTTTATTACTTGTATTGATACAAGATTTTTTGTTGTATCCCTCGAAAGTCCTCCTATACTTGCAGCTAATAACATGAAATGTTACTGAATGTTGGTTCAATTGCTCCATTGTGAGAATAGTTGTATTGCATGCGACATCAATAATCGGAAAATATCGGCCATAGTATCCTCATCTTTGTAGCATAACCGTGCATTTTTGTGTGCTCAAATTTGCATTGTGCATAAGTACCACGTACGACACGCTTAAATTTCACAAACTCCCTCTTAAATCGGTCACAAAACAATGCTTTCTTTCAATGCTGGAAAATCAGTGTTTGTGACGAAACTCCAAGACACAGTAGAAAAATTCATCAAAA
Source organism: Astropecten irregularis (assembly GCA_963971285.1). Classification (NCBI taxonomy): domain Eukaryota; kingdom Metazoa; phylum Echinodermata; class Asteroidea; order Paxillosida; family Astropectinidae; genus Astropecten; species Astropecten irregularis. The sequence continues at coordinate 3,321,788 of OZ020253.1, read as the reverse complement.
ATGGCATAACACCAAACATGACATCTATAGCAACCTATCTATGCACATAACAATGTGACTGTAAACTTTGTGCAGCTTAGTTTTGAAAAAAAATTTTGAGTGGACGTGCACACTCAGAAAAGCCTCTTAAAAGTTTGAATTTACATAACAAAGTTTTTGCATTACATGTGCGGACAGTGAACAATTTCAATGTATAAAACAGCGGATATGTTGCTGATAACAAAGTGGATTTGGTATTTAAAAAGAAAAATTGAACAAAATTGAAAGGGTTGCATACTGGTGGATTGTTAAAGATGGCTAAACTGAAATTGAATGTCAGCAAACAATTGGTGCAAATGATCAATGGTTGGTTGATACATGGATGGGCATTCAACAAAAGAAGTGGATAAAATGTCAGTGTGGTGATGAGTAGCAGACAAGAAGTTCACATTTTGTGAATTTACATAAGGTTTTACTTATAGCACTAGTTGACATATTTTTGTTGATTTTTGTCTACATGGGTTGTGTGGATACCATTTTTATACGGAACTCAAGCTAAGAGTACATCAACTAAATAACTGAATGGATCAACTCAAGAGATGAGTGGATTAACTAAACAGATGCATGAAGCATAAGGAGTCAACTTTATGATAAAATTAACACAAAAGGAGTGGATCAACTAAATAGACAATTAGGTCAACTAAACACGTGAGTGGATCAACTAAACAGACAAGTGGATCAACTAAACATGTGAGTGGATCAACTAAACAGATGAGTGGATCAACTAAACAGATGAGTGGATCAACTAAATAGACAAGTGGATCAACTAAACAGATGAGTGGATCAACTAAACAGATACATGTGTGGATCAACTAAACAAATAAGCGGATCAACTAAATAGACAAGTGGATCAACTAAATAGACAATTGGATCAACTAAACATATGAGTGGATCAACTAAAAACAGATGAGTGGATCAGCAGTGTACTGTACATGCAGCATGCAGGAGTGCAAGCCCAACTCAATATCCATGGGGTCATGCAAACACACAACATCATTCATTCATGCCCGCTGTCTATGGTGAATGGCTGAAACAGCAAACAGATAGGTACAACTGCGGTTTAATGAAAGGAAAGCTAAAATAATCAGGATTTGGTGAATGAATGATGCCAACACTATGTGTACATCTCAGAATACCAAATGCTACAGCTGCTGTACAGAAACCTGGTATTTTGTGCAGATGATTTCAAAGGACATTCTAGTTCGTTTACAATCCGAATCAAAACCAATTGACATTTTTATTATAAAGGTACTATCATACTTTGGTAGGAAACGAAAACAGAAATGTGCACAGATTTACATATAACCTACTGCACAGGGTATAAAGATGGACCTGGTTCAAACATACTGTTAAAAATGTTCTGCCTGAAATGATGTATTTATCCAAAAATGAGTAAAACAAAATACCAGAAACAGTTCCCCGAGATCAAAACCTCACAATTACAATTACCTTACAATTTTGCGTAACAATTGCCATGGTTTTTGCTGTTTTCTACTGTTTCCAATGATCAATTGAGCTGAAAATTTCACAGGTTTGTTTTTATTCCATGACAGATCAAATTATGAACAGACCGCAGCTGTTCTATCAACTTTACCAAAGTATGATGATAGTACCTTGAAAACGAATAATTTACAATCCTCTCCAAATCTCCCATACGAGACAAACAAATATCATTAATGACTCCTACAAACACACAACAGCAAGCCTTTTGCAGAATTTGATGATAGATTTGAAGGAATATGTTCCAAAGTACTGTCAGGTTAATATGAATGCGCACGTTGATCCAAACACACTATTAGCCAGCAGGCAAATGACGTTATATATAAAGCAGTTTAAAGTAACAATGATATACCGAGTAAGACACCATGTGAGGAAAAGCTCCCGAGGTAAGAATGTGCGAAAGGACAAGATAAGGAGAACAATGCCAATTGTTTGACCCAGGGATGAGGACTATGAACAATGAGGTGCTGTGGCCTAGTGGTCTGGTGTGTTGTACTCAAGATCTTGTGAGCAATCTACAGATTGTGGGTTCGAATCCAGCCATGGGTTAGTGTTGCTTGCATCCTTGGTTTGTTGTACTCAAGATCTTGTGGTCAATCTACAGATTGTGGGTTCGAATCCAGCCATGGGTTAGTGGTGCTCGCATCCTTGGGCAAGACGCTTTGTTACATATTGCTCCTCTTCACCCAGGTGTAAATGGGTACCTGTGAGGGTAGTGATGGCTGTGTGAATGATTAGCCCATGTGCGCTTACAGCAGCCAGGGCTGTGTACTCCCCAGGGAGCTGAGATTGTTTCAGGAATGTTAATGGGCCCAATGACCAGGGGTAAAAATAGTGTAAAGCATTGTGATATTATAAATATAAATGCCTAAATTTTTATCATATAATTATTATATTAGAACAATGACAGAAGACAATACAATGGGTTTCATGGTAGGCATCAGTAAGTGGCCGCTAGACACCGCTAGTAAATTGAGACTAAGGTGGACAGCTTGTATTAAACTGCTGCGTCCTACAACCATTCAGCAGTGTTCAACCAGCCTGGAATAGAATATCAATATACTAGCTCTTGCTGAACTAAGAAGGCCTTTGTGTCAACGATGGGCAATTCTCCACAGCATGCACAGTGCCTGGGGTTGATTTTACGAAGCCTTGCGATCGATTGTTACTCAAGTCACGAAGGATAACCCATCATATCCTACATACGGCTGCAATGCATCATGAGTCCTACGATTGATATTAAGTTACAATGACTTTGGTGAAATTGACCCCTGATGAGCTATCAACAGGCATTAACCAATCGTACCCACAACTTTGAAATCAGCGTGTATGATGATCGGTGCAAGGGTGATGAACAAGTCCTGACGCGGACAAAACCAGGGCTGATCTCAAGCAGACGCCGTACACATATATTCAGTCAATGAAAGGTGAACTGAACGGGATTCGAACCGGTGAACCACGGAATACCATAATGGTGCTCTACCAACTAAGCTATCCAACCAATGGACCCTTCCGGCCTGTCAATCAAACTGTGCGCATTGACCAATTGGAGGACGCCTTTCAATCAGGTGACAACAAAAGCCTCGGTCGCATGTAGTATGCAAAACACACACACACACTTGGGCGGGACGTAACAGCAAAGCCGGAACCATCCATTATCTTGACCGTTACAAACACATTCACGCCTAATGACCTTTGACCTATCCAGCCATTAAACCCACAAATTTCCAATGTGTGTGAATACCATGTCAACAAACACACTATACTCATTGTAAGCATAACCATTCGGATCCGGATGTGCAGTACAAAAAATAGCACACAAGTGCCCAAATCAACACGCATCATTCAATGAGTTCTCAAATATTTTGGAACAGGAAGCACAACCAACTTACAGAGAAGCCACAAAGAACACTGACATATGAAAACAGACACGCTCAATATTTTCTATGTTAGTACAATACGCAGCTGCGGAACACCAGCTATGCATAGGAAAAAAATTCTGCTGGAAAATCAAAACAAATGCCTTTCGATGTCTAGAATATCGCTGTCTTTCTTACACAACACCAACATTTGTGAAAAAAACAAAGAAATCTGAAAGATAAAGTGAGTATAAATGTAGAACTGAAAGTCATACAAAAAGTGAGGTATTTAGGATCATTCTGCCCAGTTGAGGCTGAATTTTTGCTTTGTGTTCCCTTAAAGGTTCTATCATACTTTGGTAAAGTTGATAGAACAGCTGCGGTCTGTTCATAATTTGATTTTGTCATGGAATAAAAACCAAACCTGAGAAATGTTCAGCTCAATTGATCATTGGAAACAATAGAAAACAGAAAAAAAACGGTTGCAATTGTTACACAAAATTGTAAGGTAATTGTAATTGTGAGGTTTTTATCTCGGAGATCGAAACTGTTTTCGGTATTTTGTTTTACCGGTACTCATTTATAGATAAATACAGCATTTCAGGCAAAAATGTTAATGGTACTTTCAGGTCCATCTTTGCTGCAAATTATACATAAATCTGTGGACATTTCTGTTTTGGTTTTCTACCAAAGTATGATAGCACCTTTAACTTGATAGTTTCAATTAAAATTGAAAAAGTTGAAACAAATTGTTGTTGCAAATGTGCAGGCATAATCAAGTATTCAAAGAGGACACAAATCCGGCTGCAAACAGGCGGAATGCTCCATTGATATAATGATAATTTACTACTTATAATGAAAAACTGTTAGTATTAACCACACACGTATAAAATAAAAAAAGTATAGGAAAGTGTAGAAAGGCTGAATTCTTCCTAAGAAATGTCAGAAACAGTTTGGCAAGACAGTTTAAAATCTCTAACGGCTGAAATTATTTGTTAGGTCCTGGGCCCAACTTCAAAGAGCTGCTCGAAAGAAAATCTTGCTAAGCGAAAATCGGAAGAAAACCAGTAACATGTAATATACTAACTAACAAAGAATATTGGTCGGTTACCAGTGTGTACTTGGACAAAATGTTTTAAGCTCAGCAAAATTTGCTGTCTGAAACTAGCTCTTTGCAACCTCAAAGAGCTGTTGAAGGAAATCTTGCTAAAAAGCAAAAATCCAAGGAGAACCAGTCACAGGTAATACAAATTAACACAGAAAATTGGTCGGTTACCAGTGTGCACTTAGACAAAATATTAACAGCTTAGAAAAAATTTGCTCTCTTGAACTAGCTCCTTGCTGATATTTCTCTATCACTCCCCAAAAATACATGAATGCATTGAACATGAATAATGCATTCACTGAACATGAATATGCATCAGCTCGTTGCTTTGATTGGTTCGTCAAAAAATAGCTAAGCTGATTTACATAATATTTAACTTTTCAATTTATATTTATTGGTCGGATTCAATAATAATGCATTCCTTGAACATGAATATGCATTAACTCGCTGCTTTGATTGGTTCCTCAAAAACTAGGTAATTTACATAACTTTACCTATTGGTCGGATTCAGTGAAAAAAATAAAATATACAACTGTTCAAGAAAACAGTTTCGTGGAAGTAAAATGGAAAAACACAATTGACTTCTTTAACAAACTTTAGCAAATTTGGCGGAAAGTTCAAACTCATTTACATTTTGCCCTGGTAACAATTTTCATGTAAGTGTTTCATGAAGTCTTTTTATCTGTTCGTTTTTCAACAGGTTTGTGGACTTAAAAGACCTGCTTTAGACATTTTTGTACAGTTGATTCAATTTAAGGCTTTGAGCCAAATCTTTGGCTAGGGCTGCAAATAACACATGAACATATGGCAGCCGCTATCCAGTGGCTACAGCCACTTCCATACACATATTGTATTCAATATAGTCACTGAGATCTGAGACATAGCATACTCACTTAAACTGTTACGACTTCATCAAAAATAGTACAGCACTTTCGTATTGTCAATTTCTAAAACTTTCGATGTTTGCGATTTTCTGTGGTACGAAGCCAACCTTAAATTCATAGAAAATCATCAAATAACCACAAGTGAAACTGACTGGATAAATTTTACACTCATCAGAAAGTGAACAAAGACAAATTGGAAAGTGAACAAAACAAAATTACCAAAAAAATCCCGCTCTAGTCAATTGTTCTTTGTTCATTTTTCAATTACTTAAATTCATAGTTAATAATGCATCTACTTTATTAAGACAACACAGACAAATCTGTGTTTTTCAGCCTAATTTTCAGCCAAACTTAAAATTCTTGGAAAAAAGTTATCAGTAGAAAAAGTCAGTGATGTATAAAAGTGTTGCAGAACCGGCTGCGAGGTTTTTAAAATAGATCCTTACGACGAGTATACCATTTAACTGTTTAAATTGTTTTACCAAAATATATCCCAAATTCACACTAAGGCTGGAACACAGCACAGTAAGGCATCCCATTTTGTTCAACAGTCTTTATACCAGCATTAGCTTTTAAAGCCATTTTAAACAAAAAAAAGCGAAAATGTGGGCACCAGTGAATTTGCATTGTCTCTAACACATTCCCTGGTTCCCACTCATGTTTGTATAAAGATACACCACACTGCTGGAAGCGGTTGCAAGGAGAATTATTTCATTGAAATCTAGCACAATGCATTTAAGCAGTAAAATATTCATACAAAAAAGTGAAAAACACCAATCTGCAAGAAAATGGCAGTTATGAAATAAACCCTGAAATCAAAATCAAAACCCATGAAAACAAAATATTGAAAATAAATGAAAAACTTGTATTTTTCTGAGATCATCGTCTGATGTTCCGTTTTTTTTTCTAGTCTATATCTGGTCTGTAGCGGCATCCAATTCCATATCTAATGCTACAAAGAAGTCTGGTACCCTAACTTCAAGCCTATTCAAAGCAACATTCCCAATTGGTTTTTGTTTGTCGCCAGCCTTAAGTCTAGTACCCGTGGTTGCCATTACCTATAACCCTGTAATATGATATGAAGAATTAAAGATATGAGGGCAGCTGACTAAAGTTACCCGTCTACATTCAGTGCAGAATTTGTTAGTGAACCAAAACCAGTTTTCATGTTTCTAAGTGGTTCGTCTGGCATAAATAGGCCTCCACGCTCGAGCTATTTATAGAATACACCCCCTCTAGCGAAAGCTATAGTTACCGGAGGTTCGGACAACATTGTACAATGTTTACGTGTATAGTGTAAGGCCTCATGAGAACGTATTTTGAGTATTTGCTGCAAATTTTGTATGTTAAAAGTCACAAAAATTGGAAGTGTCTAAATTTGCACCAGGAACATCACTTTTCGTGAAATGTATTTTTATGAATTGTTGAGTTAACGCCATTTTCTAAGCCATACGTACGAGGCTTGTTTGTCCGAACATCCGGGTACTCGAGGCAAGTATTTGATGTCATGAGTGCGGAGCCCTATTCTGTTTCTTCATACTATATGGCCGTGTGCCAATTCTCTGGCTGCAGCTGCAAATTACACACGCACCTATGGCAGCCACTAGCCAGTGACTGCAGCCATTTCATAGACTTGTGTGTTATTTGCGGTCACAGTCAGAGAATTGGGACACTACCTAGAAGGCCTGTGTGTAGCAGGGTCTGGTTCCCAATATCATCTACAATCTAATAAATACATTTGCAATGATGTAGTTGGAAACCAGACCAAGCAAGCCAGCCATATCTTGAAATCTCAGTGGTCCAATTGTTGTTTTTAGTGTACCAAAACCTGGTTAATGGTTCAAAGTGGTCAGCACTCTCTCTAAGTCAAAGGTTCTTTTGCCTTCTACAACAATTATGGGTCCTTTTCCAAGCCTCTGCTCCGGCTCCGAATCCATTTGGTGCATCCATTCTAAAATAACGGGCATCAAAATACAGGCTTTTGGCCACGGTTTGAAAGTAGATACTCTATTTTGAACGAGAAAAAAAGAGCTTCAGCTTCAATGAAAAGCCACAACCTATATTTTCAGCATATGGATGACAGCGCCGGAGCTGGAGCTGGAGCCGAGATTTGGATAAGGGCCTAGATGATCTATAAAAAGAAAAACAGGCTGGCGCCTCTATATCCACAATGCGATTATCACATTTGTGACTACAGGGAGCAAGACCAAGATCAGCAGCATGAGCAGAAATCATGGCGGCCTTAATTTCTTTGATTTGAAATGATTACTAAGCGCCCTCTTGTTTTTTTAGTTTATATTAATGGGAGTCTTTGGAGAACCGGTTTTCAAGACGCGCACGCAATTGTGAGCATGTGCGCGTTGTTTTGCGCGTGCGTGCGCGTGCGCTGTTGACTTGAAGACCGGTTCTCCAAAGTCTCCCATTGCCATGTGATGAAAAAGCAAGTCTAAAATCTAAGCACTTTGGCAAGAGTATGTATTAATGGCACTAGCATGCCCCAATTTTGACATCAAACCGCAAAGGTGACGTTTTGTTTATCTGGCGCCCTCGTGAGGCAAAAAGGGGCTAGCTTTATGAGTTTTGGAAGAGCCCGCTTATTTGCTTGACCCTGCTGTTATGAGAAAAGGCCGGTCTGGCCGGCGGACTGGTGATGGTAGGACTTACATTGTCTCCGGCTGACAGGCTCTGTACTATGAAGCATACTGGGTTGGCTGCGTTGCGGATGATGGCCACTGCATAGTCGTGACTGGCATCGCGTAAATCACAACCGTTAACCTACACACAACATAATATCATGACTATCTACATGTATAGGCTAAAATCTAAGCATTTATGCTACAAAAATGGACTATGCGAATGTGTACTCATAGCATGTGGGATATGGAGGCCAACTGTGTATTAGGTATATTGTACTGAAAGGGGCTACATGTATGTGGATGTGTACTCATAGTGTCTGTTTGTTTAATGCACAGGATCACGGATTCTGCTGATCCGGATCCCATTTTAGCGTATCCCGCATAGGACGTGGATCCCGAAGTATGTTATCCCTTGCATTAAACAAACAGGCCCATAGTATTAGAGATATGGAGACCAATTGTGCGTATAGTATAGACCTTTCTTTTGCAACCTCACAGCCCAAGTTTTTGCCAACCAACATGGCGGAAACTATGGCTAGCCATCAAAACCTGGCATAAAAAATAGCCATAATTTTAACGTTTCATAAACATTGAAAGATATTGCTGAATGTAATAGAAACAACACAAGCAATGATGGTATGTATTTTGTATGCTATGGAATGTTTGTAAAAATGTTGAATTTGGTCATGCCATCTGTCAAGAAGATGAAATGATATGCAACATTTGGACGCCCATACCAAGTATTGCCATCCAGCATGTGAGTGTTTGTAAACAAAAGAAAGGTCTATATGGTACTGAAAAGGGCTATGTGGATGTGCTTCCATAGGGCATTTACGAAACGGAGGCTCAGGCTCAGGCTCTGGCATCCAAATGCTGAAAATGTTGTGGATTTTCATTGAAGCTGAAACTGATTTTCTTTTTAAACCAGAGAATCTACTTCAGAACCGCAGCCAAAAGCCTCTGTTTTGATACCAGTTATTTCAGAATGGATTAACGAAATGGAACCGAAGCCTGAGACGGAGCCTGAGCCTCCGTTTTGTAAACGCCCACTGTATTTGGGATATGGAGGCCAACTGTGTGTATTAAGTATATGGTACTGCAGCCGATCTCACGAAATGTTGCATAACTTACGCAACATTTTCCTGCCTTTGGTTGCCTGTTTTCGAGACTTTGTAAGCAACATTTTTACGCTGTGTAAGTTACGCAACTATGTGGATGTGTACTCATGGAAAATAGCAAAATGGGAATGAAAATGTCAACTTCAAATTTGCATGGTCTACAAACAGTATAGCTGGATGCCAAGATCAAAACAATGAACTTTTGACACAATTGCCATCTCATATTTGAGCGTATATATGAAAGAAAAAATGAAAGAAACAGAAATAGAAGATACTGGCTACTACCACTTACCTCTAAGATCCGGTCCCCAGTCTTCAGGGCACCAGTTCTGCCCGCCTGACTATCGTCCAGTACATGCTTGATGTAGATACCCTCCACTGGCTGACCGTCACTTGCCCGTCCTGTACCGACCCCCGACAACGAAACAAAAACATTTATGAATTTACAATCGGCAATAAGTGACTAACTAGCCACGTACCATGTCCAAATAGCACTCCGTACTTACGCTAAAAATAGCACCGGATCTCAAACAAACATTGCAACCATGCAAATGTGTGGTGTGCGCACGCGTGCATGCATGGCGTAACACTGCGTGCGTGAGTCAATGTTTGTCTGACATCCGGGGATTTTGTACACTCATGTGACGTCATTAGCACGAAGCGCTATTCCTCAATATGGCAAAATACTGAATTTCAATGCAAATATTAACCGTTTTGTTTTTAAAGGTTACTTCATACTTTGGTTTTTATTAAAGAAATGCAAATTCATGGGCAAAAATATCAAGAAAGATACAGCATGTAAAAAATGTTATTGCCCTTCAACGACGTAGATAAGCACTTCACTAAGTGCCTTTTGAGGGCACATGAATAAATCATGTGCTTGCTCAGGTGGGATTCGAACCCATGACCTCCTGCTTAATAGTGCAGATGCTATACTGCTAAGCCACCGAGCTATCTGGGGTCAGCAGAGTGAATCGAATCCCTTATCGGCGGATAAAGTAGCAGTCATCTTTGAAATGTTCAGTGCCATATACTATGGAGCCTACTTTTGAGGAAACATTGAAAACATTCACAGTATTTTCATCCTGATCGTCAAATCAAATCACATGAGCTTTGATATCAATCTGAGATGTTTGGTTGTACTCTTCTCTGGATAAATACAGCATTTATGTTTCTACCATCACCATCTTTTTACCCTGTAAGTTTTAGGTAAATCTGTGAGGATTTCTGTTTTGGTATTCTACCAAAGTATGATAGTATCTTTAAAAGAAAACATTTTCTGTGGTATAAAGTGTAAGCCAGTTTGTTTGAGAAACAGCAGATATGATGGCGGAGCAATATTGAAATTCTTTGCAACCAACACAATTCAACTCTAAACTTGTCCAAAAAACAAACACAAAATTCTTCAAACCATTCACAGCCAGGGGCCAATTTCAAAGAGCTGCTTAAGCAACAAAATTTGCTTAAGCACCAAACACGTTGGTAAATAAAATCAGTATGCCAGCCAAAACTCCTTGTGAATGTTATGCTCTGCAAACAATGGCCGAATACAAGTCAAAAGTCAGTAAACATCACATTAATATTTGGTTGGAAATCATGTTTGATCAAGGAAGACTTTTCATGCTTAAAGGTAATATCATACTTTGGTTTTCATCAAAGAAATACAGATTCATGGGCAAAAATATCAAGACAGGTACAGTAACAATCATCTGTGAAAATTTCAGTCCCATACGATGCCCACTTTTTGAGAAAATAGTGAAAAACGGCCACAGTATTTCTTAAGTCTTTTCTCTTTTATTTTTGATATTTTAAAAGATCAAAAAGATTTTTGGTCGTTGTTTTAATAATTTCTGGACAAATACACCATTTCAGGTGGAACAATTTTAACGGTATGTTTCTACCACCACCATCTTCATACCCTGTAAGTTATACGTAAATCTGTGAACATTTCTGTTTTGGTTTCTTACCAAAGTATGATACAACCTTTAAGCAAAGTTTGTGCTTAAGCAGCTCTATGAAATTGGCCCCAGGTCACGATCTGTCCATGCTCAAATGCAAACTCCAAACCCAACGCTGTTAAAAACTGATCAAATTCAATCACATTTTTGGGATATTTGTAGAAAATGTTAGAATTCAACAAACTCAAGTTCATCTGGACATGCAAACTCAATAACGCATGCTGTCATTCTTATATGCAATACACACTCTGATCATTCATACTAACCAAATCTGTTTGACACTAAAATTGGAGGGTAAAAGGAAACAAATTACACAGCTTAAAAGATGATAATATGATGAATCATGAGATAAAGATAGAATGTTTTTACAAATGGGGTATTAGGGATACAGGTTAGCGTCTGAGACATTTGGGAAACATCTGGAATTAGGGAGACATTTCGATGTCTCCCTAAGGTACCAGCTACCCTTTAAAGGCATTGCATACGTTTGGTAATGACTCTGAAAATTTATGGCAATAAAAACTTACTTGGTGAGAAGTACAGCTGCTTTGGATAGTATAATTCATATTGAGAAACGTTCAATTCGAAGTACCGCCGTTATGGAAAAATATGTCACTTTTTATCTCCAAAAATTATGAATCTGAGAAGCGTTACGGCCATTCAGCTATTGACTTACTGTTCTCTGGCGTGAAATAACCGCTCTAGTTTGTCGCCAAAATCTCAAAAACGCTACCACCTTTTGAATTGAAACTTTCACAGGTTAGTTTTATGGTATATATAAACAATTATATTGGTTTGAAACAAACATTAGGCTCAAATTACCAAACGTATGCAATCCCTTTAAAGACATATTTTTATTGTCCATATTTTAATAGAAGACAGAGAATGCTCTCAATATGAACATATGTCAATTTCAAGTTCATTGGTTTGGAGGATGTTAAGAAATGGCTAAGTAAATTTTGTGCTCGACCCTATGGAAAAGTCTCCCTAAGGTCCCATCCTCAGTTATCATTGTTACCATCATTTGAAATTGTGAAATCCTAACAAATTGACGATAAAGAAAAGTGAACAAAGAAAGAAGTCAGCAAAGAAAGGCCGATTACAAGTACAAAGCAGTAAACATCAGATGAAAATTTGGTTGGTAATCCTGTTTGATCAAGGAAGACATTTCACGCTTAAGCAAATTTTGTGCTTAAGCAGCTCTATGAAATTGAGGTGAGAACTTACCTCCTACGATGCTGATGCCAAGGCTCTTGTTGGGTTCCTTGGTCAGTCTGACGGTGCGAATCTCCTCGGGGCCGGCCGCGGCTGATGGCAGGCTGACTGGGGACCTAGCCACCGAGGCTTGCTTGACGGCATCTATGGGCTGGTCCTTGAGTGGCAGAGCAAACTTATCATCTTCAGGCCTGAGGCAAATTAAACCAAAACAGAAAAAAATTCATCAAACAACCATAAGGGAAACTGACTGGATGAATTTTAAGTCATTGAAAAGTGAACAAAGAAAAATTGACTGGAGCAGGATTCGAACCAGCGACTTCCAAGACTACTGTACTGGCACTCTTACCAACTGAGCTATCCAGCCCTACATTGGTGGTGACCCCAATAGTCAATTATCTTTGTTCGTTTGGCAGTCAGAAGCCATGAAACCACTCACATAACGCTTGTTAGAAGTCACAGAACCATACTTATACTGCTACTTAATTTGTTTAGCCAAAAAAGGAAGAAACAATAAAGACTTGAATGAGGATGTAAAGAGGTAGCTTACTCTTCACTGGCACGTAGTGGTGATGTCGAGGCAGTTTTTGCCACTGTTAACTTGGGAGAATATGTATCTGGGTTGTCACGGTAGGCGGAAGCATCACTGGCCGGAATGTACGTCATGCTGAGATTAACGAAGAACAGAGAACAAATTCTCCTTAATACTTGTCAATAAAATTGGTTTGAGAAACATTAAAGGTACTTTCATACTTTGGTAGCATACAGAAACAGAAATCTCCACAGATTTACCTATAACTTACAGGGTATAAAGATGGTGATGGTAGAAACAAATCATTACAATTTTTCTGTCTGAAAAGTTGTATTTATCCAGAAAAAGAGTAAAACCAATGACCAAAAACTATTTTGATCTTCGGAAGTTCAAAAATCATGCTGAAAAGGTTAAAAAATACCATGGACTTTTTTCATTGTTTTCTCAAAATGTGGGCACCGTATGGGACTGGGAATTTCACAGATGACTGTTACTGTATCTTTCTTGATATTTTTTGCCCATGAATCTGCTTTTCTTAGACAAAAACCAAAGTATGATACTACCTTGATATTGGAATACTGCTATTTGAAACGACACAAATGATTTACAAATTGAATAAATGAAGGCCTTACTTTTTGTGAAAGTCAACTTTACGAATCTCGTTTACCTGATCTCATCCCCAACTAGCGAGGCTCGTCTGAGCAAGGCGCGTGCCTCTACGTTGGTCAGGTTGCGCATGGGCTGGCCGTTGACGGACGTGATGTAGTCGCCGACGGCCAGGCGGCCATCATGATGGACAGCGCCCCCACGGATGATGCTCTTGACGACCACGCCATTGGCTTTGTCTGCGTTCACAGTCAGACCTACGGGAGTGGGCGTGCATGACAGATGGACAATTATCAAAGACTGACGGTGGAGGCTTAGATTAGGATGGCCTGATGTTTTGATCCTTGCAGGATCTTTCTCAAAAGCAAGATCCTTCTTGGTTGTGGGTTTCCATTGAAGCTGAAGCTCTGTTTTCCTTTTCATGCCAGAGAATCTACTTCTATTTAAGAATGGATTCACAAAATGGAGCCGGAGCTGGAGCCGGACTTGGATCCAGAGCTGGAGCCGAGCCAGAGCCGGAGCCAGAGACAGAGCCGAGGTTTGGAAAGACCATTGCTTTTGATTTTAAGCAGGTTCAATGACTTCATCACCACAGGAATCTCGTTCAGACTTACCCAATCCAGCGTTCCCTTTCTTCAAGACAATGGCCTTATCCAGAATGCCAGGTAGCACCACCGAGACCCGCTTCCCAAGAGGAGAGTGAGAGGCAACCACCATAGAGACTCGACTGTCCGTCGGCTCCGACGGGGATGTAGGCTGGCTGGATGCTGCTGCTGCAGTGCCGATGCTGGTGCGAGGGCTCGGCTTGGGCGGCTTGGGCGGAGGAGCTGGGGGCGTGCGTTTGGGCTCGGGTGGGGCACTCTTCACCGCAGTGACCTGCAAACATAACAACAATCCAACATCAGTCATTAGTCACATCACTATCCATCGGAATGTCTCCTGGAACAAAACTCTCTTCTCTCTTTAAGTTCCTTGTTCTTCTAGAAGGTTGGCGGCCAATGGATCTTCATAATCTTCTGTCTTTTGCTGTTCTTATTATTTCAATTTCACTGATCTTCATCCAGCGGCTGAGACTTGAGATGAAAGTGAGTCTCTGCCTTCCTCTGGCTCTTTTTCCTTACGTACCTGCGTTGGGGTAACGGGCGGTGTCCGCTGTACTGGTATGGGCGCGACCGACGCTGCCATCACCAGGTCCGGGGGTGTGGTTTTGGCCACTGAGGACGTGGTCTCTGTCTCAAGGGGCGTGGCGTCTGCTGGGATAGGTGTGGTCTCTGCTGGGATGGGCGTGGTCTCAGTCACAGGTGTGGTCTTGGCTTCAATGGATGTGGTCTCTGTTGCAGGAGGTGTGGTCTCAGTTTCAACGGGCGTGGTCTCTGTTGCTGGGGGAGGGGTCTCTTTTTCAATGGGTGTGGTCTCAACTTCAGAGGGTGGGGCTTCTGGTTCATCATTCATTAGCTGGCTGAAATCAATACTGGATTCTACGTTGGATGAAGCCACAGCGCTTATTACCATTTCTAAATAAAAACAAAAACAAATTTCTGGAATATGGATTTCTTGAAACATTATAAATGTAACAAAATAAATTAAATAATCATCAAACAACCGCAAGGATAAGTGACTGAATTTTGAAGTCATTGAAAAGTGACTAGAGTGAGATTCGAACTGGCGACCTCCTGAAAATAGGTAAATTTAGAAAAATTTATCAAAATCTTGTAACACTACAAAATGAACTTAATCTATGAAGTCATTGAGAAGTGAACAGAGAAAAATTTACTGGAGCGGGATTCGAACCAGGGATCTCCGAAACACCGTACCTGTATTCAATGACTTAAAATTCAATCAGTTTCCCTTGTGGTTATTTGATGATTATATTAATATATGAAGTGTTATATATGTCATTCAAGTTTCTTCATTTAAATTAAATAACAAGTTAAAGTTAAAGACATATTTACGTGTCCAGGATTCGAACCCTTAACCAATGAAACACAACTTACCTTCGACGAGTGGACTTCTTCGGACAGTCTCCGGCGATGCTGGTTTCTGAGAGGCCTCGATGGCCAGCTGCATCTCTCCAAGTTCCTGAAGCTCCTCAATGTGGGCGGAGACATCCTGATTGCCAGAGGGCGGGGCATGATGAACCGAAGCAATCTGCTGTGGCATTATCATAGGCTAGGGGATAGGATACAATATCGATATTATGTAATCACTATGTGCGTTCATGGCATGTGTATTGAAGTACTTGACTGGTACCCATGTCCCTCGTGAAACCCTACGTCCATGTCACAAAAGGCAATCTACAGGCAGCCAAGGCCAGTTTCATGGAACTGTTAAGCACAAAAAATTTGCTTAGCACAAACTGTCTTGCTAGCACAAAAAAATGCTTAGCACAAAATAATATCTTGCTCAATAAAATAAACCACCATTAAAAATTCCATTTGATATTCATGGCCAAAGAACAATCACAAGTGATACACAACACATGGAAATTTGGTTGTTAATTCTGCTTTTATTAAGAAATTTCATGGTTAGCAAAATTGTTGTGCTAAGCTGGACCATGAAATTGGCCCCAGTTCCACGCAATCTCAAAGACGAAATATCATTCACATTTCAATTGCATATAATTTTCTTAGGACTGATAAAAAAGCCTTCGTTAAAGATGCTGCGAGGATCAAAATGGCGCATCAGGCACTCTTAAATCTGACAATTAAGCCTTTGAGAAAGATCCTGCAAGGATTGAAATGTGTCAGGCCCCCCTGCCCCCAAACTCCAAGCATTTCCAAGGACTGGTAAGACACTGCCAGAACAAAGTCTCTTGTAACTCAATATTATACATACTCCAAAAAGACTATTAAAGGGAAGCCATTTTTGATTCTATATTTCGTTCTGAATGAAAATTTCCTGAAGATGTCCTGAATAAAGAACGAAATATAGAATCAAAAATGGCTTCCCTTAGTCTTTTTGGAGTATGTGTAATATTGAGTTATCTGAATATTATCAGCAGATCACAATCTGATTTTTAAAGTCTCTTGTGCTACTGAAGTTTGCCTTTGGTAGGCAGAGTACAGTGTGCGTTCAAGTTGCCTGTAAAAATGGCATTGTGTGACATGGGGCAAATTTCACGACCCTACTTAGCACAAAAATTTGCTAACCATGAAAGAACTCAGGTCCACAGGACTGCCTGACAATCGTTAACGGAAAGATATTTCAATGACTGACCTCCGGTCCATCGAACGTATCCTCAGCAAGCTGGGGCAGCGGCTTAGCCACCTTGAGCACCACGTTCCCCTGAGGAGCTCCCTTCAGGGCTTGCACGGCCATCTCCAAGGAACAGTCATCCAGGTTGCAGTCGTTGACGAAGACCAGTCTGTCACCGGGGATGAGCCGGCCGTCCTGCTCGGCGACACCGCCTGACACCAGGCTCCGGATCACAATGACGGTCTTAGACGGATTCAGGGGGTCCTGTGCGAAGGACAAAATCGGCTTTGAGTTTCTGAACAACTACAGGCATGTAATTTGTATTCTCAAAAGGGTTTAATCACTTCCCACTTTTCTTTTGCTGCTTAATGGTATTAAGTGCTTAACTCCTTCAGACCAGGATTATTTTCAGCCCTACTTGTTTCGACCTCATTATCAGCCATCAGTCATAAACTAGACATATGAGTTGGGTTCTAGGCATAAACAATGCAGGCCCGCATTGGTTGAATAGCACCGCACAAAAGATCGTATTCAAGGCGCACTCTAATCCGTTCACGCCCAGATGTTCGGACCTCAAAAAATTGCCATCCACTCGAAAATGCAGATCTTTTCAAATGCAAGTTATGGGGGTGAATGAACCACAATGAGCGGATTTTGGTGGACAATAAAGGTTCCCAAAACCTCTTGTTCCAGACAGTAACCCCATTCAATGCATTTCAATGGAAATAACAAAGCAATCATGAATATTCTGAGACCATGACGGGGAGCTGCTATGGATGTTCCCCGTGCTGAAGGGGTCAAGCCTAAAACGTATCTCACATATTTGCTTCCAAGTGCACATGGCAATTTGCATTGTTGCATCATAGGTGTTTAGCAGTCGGTATTGTACTAACAGTTAAAGAGTGTTATGAAATGACAATCAATCGTTATGTTCAAAATCATGAGCTTCAACTTGTCACTGGAAGTGGCCCCCTTACCTGGTAGTCCAAAATACTGAAGCCCAGCCCCCGGTCACCCTTGACCAGCTCGACGGTCAGAAGCTGGTCATCCCAGACGGCCAGACCGCTGATTGACTCTCTGGGCATCTGCGACGTCCGATCTGCAGTCGGCACGGACATGACAGACATGACGGTGCTGGCCTCGAGGACCTCGGGAAACGGGACAGTCTCTTCGAGGATGACCTCCTGGGGTGTGAGGACCTCTTCGACGGCTTCCATGGTCTCTGGGACTTCGGGGCTGGCTTCAGGCACTGCCACTGGCTGCTGGGGAGCTTCACCACCGGTATCCGCCTCAGGGAAGACAGGATGAGGGTGGCGAGCGCAAACGATGCGCACGTGTACGGGAAGCTCCTTTAGAGTTTTCACCACGTCCACATGGTTCAGTCCTAGAAGTCTTTCGCCGTTAACCTGAGAGGAAGCATCACAGAAGCTACCGATAAGATCTTAATGGTTGGAGGAGGACTGCATAGCTGTCTTCAACTCCTAAACAATCAGGATTTTGTAACCTTACAACTCTGAAGTTTGAGGCTTTTGTACCTGTAGGAGCTCATTCAAAGTGAGATTTAGACACAACCTTCACAAAAGTCAGGAAAGCAAGAGCCTTCCAACCTGAACCCTGAAATCTAAGACATCAAGGGAGATATGAGACAAGTTTGAAGTTTCCGCACCTCTAGGGAGCTCAATCAAAGTGAGATTTGGATACAACGTTTTCAAAAGTCAGGAAAACAAGAGCCTTCCAACCTGAATCCTGAAATCTAAGACCTCAAGGAAAATATAAGACAAGTTTGAAGCTTCCGCACCTCTAGGGAGCTCATTCAAAGCGAGATTTCGACAAAGTCAGGAAAACAAGAGCCTTCCAAAACGAATACTAAAATCTAAGACTTCTTCAGGGAAGTTATAAAAAGTTTGAAGCTTCCATACCTCTAGGAGCTCATATCTGAAGCAAACCTGAACCCTGAAATCTAAGACCTCAAGGAACATAAAAGACAAGTTTGAAGCTTCAATACCTCAAGGGGCTTATACTAAGTCAGATTTGGACACAGCGTTCACAAAAGTCAGGAATCCTAAAATCTAAGACCTCATCAGGGAAGTTATAACAAGTTAGAAGCTTCCTTACCTCTAGGAGCTCATCCCCACTTAGAAGTCGGCCGTTCTGTCCCACTGGTCCATCAATCAGGATGGAGCGAATGTAGTGATGGGGTCTAACCTCCTCCCCAGCCTCATCGATGTCTACCGTGCCCTCCAGGCTGATGCCCAGACCGCCTCCTTCACGGAACTTGCTGAGCTGTGCCACCTTTCACAACATTTCAAGAAGAGAAGAAGGCATTACTTTCTACAAACTACATTTGAATTAAAAAAGGTATAGGTTTGTGGTGACACCATGTAATCTCTTCTTTGAGTGTGTAGTTCTATGAAATGAAGTCAGACGAGCTCAGAATGCAGTTAGTGTGTGCACATGGGGCTGGTGTCTGAATGCAGCTCTGTTGTTCTGTTAACGGATTTTGCAGAAACTTAATTGACGACAATTGATTGTTAACATCAAGTGGTGAAATCTTGGTGAACTCACCACGATGACCACCTCTGGTCCCAGAATGCCTTGCCATGCCTCGACGAGCGAAGCTTCTACCTCTGGGTCCAATTCGCCTTCTGCTCCCAGATGAAAAAAAAAAAACATAAATAGAACTGGGCTCAATTTCATGGAATCCGTTACGGTCTATTTTTGTGCTTATGGGCACTGCTACGTGTGAAATCTATTTCATGGAATTTGTAAGCAAGACTTTCAGTTAGTGATGAATTTTTAGGCTAACTTTAATAGCTGATTATTTTCTGCTAACGCATTCTGCAGAACATCCTTACTTAACGTAACGAGAAAGAAAACTCTCCCCTGAAATACGCTAACCATGAGCAAAAAAGTCTGCTATTGCGGCAAATCTTTGCTTACGGTAATGGATTCCATGAAATTGGACCCTGATTTTGACTGATGGAAGTGATATTTTACAAGCGTGGTATTGTACACATTGTGCAATTCAGTACAAAGGACGTCCACATAATGCAGGATCCCAAAGACGTTATGTGGACTCGCACTCATCCGCATAATGTTTAAGCAGGAAAAGAAAATGCCAAGATGAGACATTTTCAATGTGTCTTTATCTGTCGCAAATTGAATTGTATCATTCAAGGGATATTCAGTCCAAATTCCATCATGAAAAAAGGGTACAGTTCAAATACCAATGGTTTGAAGTTGTCCATTTGGTCAGTACATGTTAACAAAGGAAAGTCCACATAAGGTATGTAACACTAGACTGGGTGTCCTCGAAAGCACCACATGAGGTTGATTTCACCAAACTCATCGTAACTTACTACCAATCGTAGGACTTGTGATGCATTGCAGCCCTACGTAGGATAAGATGGGTTATCCTTCGAAACTTGAGTTCATATAATCAATCAAAGGGCTTTGTGAAATTAACCCTAGGACAAAAAAACTAAGAAAAAAAACTAAGATTTTCCTTTTTTATGGAAATATTATGAGCATGTTTGTGCAAACCTAAATGTGTATTATTATTTGCATTTCTTAAAATTGCCAGGTCTTTATAAAGGTCCTGCTAGGATCGAAATGCATCAGGCCCTCCTAACTCCAAGCATTTTATAAATTTCAGGTCATTATTTTGGCTGATGAGCAGTTTGCAGCAGTTCATTACTTGCATTTTTTTCTTTAACCTTCAATAAAGATCCTGCTAGGATCGAAACGTGTCAGGCCTTCCTAACTCCAAGCATTTTACAAATTTCAGATCATTATTTTGGCTGATGAGCAGTTTGCAGCAGTTCATTACTTGCATTTTTTTCTTTAACCTTCAATAAAGATCCTGCTAGGATCGAAACATGTCAGGCCTTCCTAACTCCAAGCATTTTACAAATTTCAGATCATTATTTTGGCTGATGACCAGTTTGCAGCAGTTTATTACTCGTATTAAAAGACATAGCGCACTTGAACTAACCGTAGGCATTTGGCGTGATGGTCTCCGACTGGGCCACGGACAACACTCCTACTGGAGGTGGGTAGGAGGGCGGGGTCACGGGCGGGGCCTCCTCTTCGATGTCCACTTCCTGAGATTCAACGAGGGCTTCAAGGACTGGTGCGGAGGCAATGTCGGGCTCTGTGTTTAATAGGGATCAGAAATTATTAGATTTGTATCGTTCCCGAGACAAATGCCACTGTACATGTTTTTGGCTGACTAATTTGAGATCTGGTACACTGACTTCTCTTAGTTCATATACACAGCTAGCATTTGAATTCTCCAGACTTAGGACAATGTTGCCATGTCACATAGGGCCTTTCTCAAAGCTCGGCTATGGCTCAGGCTCCGGCTCCATTTCGTGAATCCATTTTAAAAATACGGGTATCCAAATAGAGGCTTTTGGCTGCGGTTCAGAAGTAGATTCTCTGGTATGAAAAGGAAGACAGAGCTTAAGCTTCAATGAAAAACAACCTATGTTTTCAGCATTTGGACGACAGAGCTGGAGCCGGAGCCGGAGCCGGAGCCTGAGCCTGAGCCTGAGCCAGAGCCAGAGCCAGAGCCTGAGCCTGAGTCTGAGCCTGAGCCGGAGCTGAGGTTTGGAAATGGGCCTATAACCTATAACAATTTTGACATTTTCAACTCACGGTCCATGGACATGTTGGAGATGTCCAGAGTTCCGGGCGGATGCCTAGCCAGCTTGATGTGCACAGTAGTCCCTGTATTCCGGAGAAGATCCACCGCTTCTACGTTGTTGAAGCCCTCCAAGCCCTGGCCATCAACCTGAGTTACACAGACCAAACAAAATCCTAAACATTTTCTCGCTAAGCAAAGAGAGAGTATTACCGGTAAGCTGATTACCAATTTGTTGCTTAAGACCCGTTTTTGGATCTTACACAGCGCCAGTGTGGCATGTCACATGGCCTTAAACATGTCACATGACTTGGGCAAATTTCATGGAATCCATTACCGTAAATGAAAATTCTTTGCTTAAGGTAGCAGATTTGTTTTGCTTACGGTTAGCGTATTTCATACGAAAGTTGTCTTTTTGGTAACGGTAAGCAAGGAATTTCTGCAGAATGCATATGACACCGCGTAAGCAGAAAATAATCGTGGTTACCCTAGAAATTCTTCACTAACCAAAAGTCTTGCGTACGGATTCCATGACATAGATTTCACGCGTAGCAGTGCCCGTAAGTACAAAAAAGGCCGTAACGGATTCCATGAAATTGGGCCCCAGGTCTAATTTTGTAGAGCTGCTTTTAATAGCACAACAATTTGAAAAGTCTGCCTTGATCAAACAGGATAACCAACCAAATGTTCATGTGATGTTTACTGCTTTTGACTTGTATTTGGCCATTGCTTGCTGAGCATAACATTCATAAGTAGTTTTGGCTGACATACTGATTTTATTTTATTTATTTCAGTTTTTTGGTGCTTAAGCAGCTCTATGAAATTGGCCCCCGGTGTGGAGAACAGACATCCCTCTACATACCTCAATGATTTGATCGTTGACTTGCACCATGCCGTTCCGATGGGCTGCACTGCCCTCTGAAATCTTCTTGATAAAGATCCCCGACACTTGACCTGTGGTAATGTCACAAAGCACTAAGATCAATCTCAAATCATGAACCATGCTCAATACACCGATCCAGTAGGCCACGCCCCTTGACAAATTGACCAATCACAACGCGATATTTAAGGTCCGACAAATTACTTTTGTCTGACAAAATGTTTTAAATTGTGTATTCTTTACTACACACTTTTCATTGAGTTTTGTTTCGTATGTACAAGACAATTCTTTTACAAACCTGAGCTTTATTCTTAACCATGGTTAAGCGGTGTTTATATTTTCATTATATTCCTGACTCTCGATGTCCTGGCTGAGAGGAAATTTTTGCAAAACCAAAGTCTAACAGAGAGAGGTATTTTCAGAGGTTGAGAGTGTGCAACGCATCGTGTGTGGGCGATCGTGACACGTTGAGTGCGTGCATGTGTGCATTGTTGCTTGGACATTGCTATGGTGGGTGTGGCCTACTGGATGTGTATTGCTAAGCAAGGCGTGGTGTCACAAAGCAAATCCCTATGGTGATACTGACAAACAAGAGTCTTTCCAGGATTGTTTTAATAACTACGGAGCTCTAGAGGTGCCATCCGACTTGTTGAGATCCTGAGATAAATTATCTTGGGATGATGACATATTACGTGCAAAATGACGACATCCTGACATAATTTATCACGGGATGACGACATCACAAAATCAAGATGATGACATCCTGAGATAATTTATCACAGGATGACGACATCCTAAAATCAAGATGACGCCATCCTGACGTAATTTATCACGGGATGACGACATCCTAAAATCAAGATAAATTATCTCAGGATGTCGTCATCTTGCACGTAATATGTCGTCATCCCGTGATTATTTATCTCAGAATCTCAACAAGTCGGATGGCACCTCTAGAGCTCCGTAAATATCAAATGCATTTTAATATTAATACATTCTTATACGTTATGATTAAAAGTTAAAGTTGACGTACCTGTGCCAAGATCACGAACGTAGCCTGCTATGGTTATTCCCAAACCTTCAGCACCTTTCTCTAGGACAACTTCAAAGATCTTCAAGTCCTGCACTCCATCCTGAATAGATTAAAAAGAGGCTACTGTTAAAAATAAACCATGCATTACCACACAATTTGTGCTAAGCAGGGATGTGAAATTCCTTTCTCAAACCTCAGGCTCAGGCTCCATTGTGTGAATAAAATTAAAAATTCTGGTATCAAATTAGAGGCTTTTGGCTGCGGTTCGGAAGTAGATTATCTGGTCTGAAAAAGAAAACAGCTTCAGCTTCAATAAAAACGCACAACCTATATTTTCAGCATATAGATTACAGAGACAAAGCTGGAGCCTGAGCCTGAGCCTGAGCCTGAGCCCGAGCCCGAGCCTGAGCCTGAGCCGGAGCCGGAGCCAGAGCCAAGCTTTGAGAAAGGCACCTGGTTTCGGATGCAGTCTAAAAATCTATCACAAAATCCTTTTTATCCAGACTAACCTCGTTGTACTGGGGCGGAGGTTGGGAATGCTCTTGCAGTGTCTGTACTGCCTGTATCACAGGTTCTTGCTGGATGACGGTAGGCTGGCTCTCTGGGACTGGTTCCTGCTGATCAGGCAGCACCCTCCTGGCCACGGTCAGCCGAACGTGACTTCCGGCTTGTCTCAGGACGTTAGCAACCTGGTCAGAGGTCATGCCGTGAAGGGGGGTGTCGCCAATCTGAAGGATGATGTCACCGCTCTGCAGACGTCCATCCTGTGTCGACAAATCGCAAATTATGATTTGTTTTGTTTTCCCTGGACAACTACAGAAAACATACCAAGAAAATAACCATACATAGCCCCCTAAAAAGCCCAGTCTATGGGAGCATCAGACGCAGTATTAAAGGTGAACTATCTTCGGTTTAAGCCGAAAAGGGCCTACCTACTTGAGTCTGAACGGTCTACGATAGACTGCTTTGGATGCTAAAAATCTTTAAAAGCTTAGACCGCCGAGGAGGGACGGTCTAGACTACGTAGACCGGTCTACAAATGTGCCTTAAGACGACTGAGCGGTCCATCTCAACCACATCTGGTTTAGCTTGATCGCAAGCAGGTGCATATCATAAGCAAAGAATTTTTGCTATTCAGTCAACGGATTCCATGATATTAGGCCCAGCCTATAAACTTACCCGATCGGCGGTTCCACCGGCCAGAATGGTCTTGACCATAATCCCGACGTCCTGGACTCCGACGATCCCAAAGCCCAGACCAGACCCATCGTTATACAGCTCAATCAGAAAAGGCTAACAAAGCAGATCCACATGAAACAAAAGGAACAAAAAGTTAGGACAGTATTACAAGTAACTTCATACTTTGGTTTTTGTGAAGAAATGCGGATTCATGGGTAAAAATATCAAGAAAGATACAGTAACAGTCATCTGTGTCATTCCCAGTCCCATACGGTGCCCACTTTCAGAGAAAACAATGAAAACCGCTCACGGTATTTCCGAATCTCTTCACAGGAGTTTTGAGATTTAAACTGGTTTAGGTCTTTAGTTTTACTCTTTTCTGTAATTTATAGGTTAATCTGTTTGAGTAAACTTTAACAAAAAAATAGGGAGAAATGTAGGACTTCTATTTTATTTAAAAATAAGGGGCTATGTTGATGTGTACTCACTGTATGAGAGAAAGTCAACTGTATCGGTCAAAGGTACTATCATACTTAAGTAGGAAACCAAAACAGACATGTTCACAGATGTTCATTTAACTGTCAGGGTATAAAGATAGACTTGCTACAAACAAACCATTTCTCTGCCTGACATGCTGTATTTGTCCAGAAATTAGTAAAACAAAAGACCGAAAACAGTTTTCATCTCCGAGCTCAAATTCACACAATACCAATTACCTCACAATTTCGCGTAACAATTGCTTTGTACTGAAACCAATGATCAATTGAGCTGAACATTTCACAGATTTGTTTTTATTCCATGACAAATCAAATTATGAACAGACCGCAGCGGTTCTATTAACGTTTGCCAAAGTATGATATTACCTAATAATCTTACAGCAGTGTTTTTTAACTTACCTCTAAAACAGCATCAGCTGGTGTTTCGTTTTGCTCTGGTGCGGAGTTGTTGGCCTGAGCATTGACTGGTATCTGGAACACACCTCTAGCCACAACGAGCTCCACTAGTCCCTTGACCTTCTGCAGCATGACGATGGCCTGGTATCAAAATTAAAAACAGTACAATATCATAACGAACCCTTCCGTCAATCAAACTGTGGGCATTGACCAATTGGAGGACGCCTTTTAATCAGGTGACAATGCTTGGTCATACTTTGGGCGTTTATGAAACGTAGGCTCAGTCTCTGTTTCAGGCTCCAGCTCCATTTGGTGGATTTATTCTTAAGAAATAAGTATCAAAATAGAGACTTTTGGCTGTGTTTCTGAAGTAGATTCTCTGGTTTGAAAAGGAAAACAGAGCTTCGGCTTAAATGAAAAACCACAGCCTATATTTTCATCATATGTATGACAGAGCTGGAGCCTGAGCCTCCGTTTCGTAAACGTCCATAGTCACAGGCTGTATGTAAAACACACACATATGGGTGGGGCTTTCAAGAGCAAAGCCGGAATAATCCATTACAGTCATTCTACCACTTCTACGTAAGGCTGCAATGTATCATAAGTCGTACGATTTATAGTAAAGGCCTTTTCACACAACGCTAAAAAAAACTCTCAATCATTGAGAAATTCTCTCACGGTTGCAAAATCTTACAAAAGTGCTTGAGAGTGACCAATGTCCCTGGTGAATCCTTGAGCGATTTTGACCGAGGTCCAGACCTACGACAACATTTCTTAAGGGACCCTTGCGAAAAGCTTTGCAATGCGCAGGCATGTTTTTTCTATGTGTTACATGGCCTTTGCAGACCAAGCGCACTGCGTCGGGCTTTATGCGCAACCTCAGCGTCAAGATGGTACTAGCAGCGCTTATATTCATAAAATGCATAGTTTATTGATTACTCGTGTTCCGTCTCAAGGGAGGCTTGCGATATGTTACACTGTGCTGTGTGAAAGGACGCAAAAGTGGCCAGCGTAAAACTATTTTGTAAGATTTGCCAATCATGAGAACATTTCTCAATGGTTAAGAGTTTTTTAAGGTCCTGTGACAAGGCCTTAAGTTACGATGAGTTTGGTGAAATCGATCCCAGGTCATATCAAGCTAAACCTGAAGGGGTGAATGTGGATGGATTCTTAGTGTGACCTACCTCTTGGTGAGAGACGCTGACATCTAGCAGGTGTCCGTTAATTGCAAGGATCTGATCGCTCTCTTGCAGATTTCCATTCCTGGTGTAAAGAAGGAAAACAACAACAAAATGGATACATCATCTGAAAATGTCCCAACATACATGTATCAGACACCATCGCTTATAGATTTGGCATTGAGGACCAAGTGTGACTAAAAACAGCACAAATGTTCCGAGACCGATTTTACGAAGCACTAAGATTGATCATCAAAATCAAAGATGTCTCTATGCGCGTTTTACTTTTATCCCTGGTCATTGGGCTACATTTACATTCCTGAAACCATCTCAACTCCTTGGGGAGTATACAGCCCTGGCTGCTGTAATGCGCACAAAGGCTGATCAAACACACAAAGCCATCTCTGCCCTCACAGGTACCCATTTACACCTGGGTGAAGAGGAGCAAATATGTGACAAAGCATCTAGCCCAAAGACGCAAGCACCACTAGCCCATGTCTGCATTCGAACCCACAATCTGTACAGTGACTACAAGATCTTCAGTATGACACGCCAGACCACTAGGCCACAAAACCCCACAAGTCTTGGTTTACTTGTCTTGAGTGCTTCGGTTTGTGTTGCTTCTTTGTTATTTGGGATCTGAATTTGTGGAAGAGGTCCAAACTTACTTGTCGGCCACGCCACTGGGCTGAATCTGCTGGACAAAGATTCCCAGTTCACCGTGGTTCTCGCTCCTCAGGCCCACCACGCTGAACCCTAGACCCCCGTTCTCCGGCTTCATCAGCTTAATGGTGTGCACGTCCCTACCCATTGCCAGCTCGGCGATCGAGTCCAGAAGGGCATCAACCTCGTCCATGTCCGAGGGCGGAGCACTCTGCTCCACGGCGGCCGCTTGGGTTTTCACCATCACCTCATCCTCCAGATCGATCTTGTTCTCGTAGGCAAAGGGATGGCTTGGCTCGGGTTCCGGCTCAGGCTCCGGTTGAGGAGGCTCCTGCAAGATAAGCTCTCCGCCCGGGGTGAAGTCGAACTCTCCAATAGGTTGGCCCGGAGGAGTAGACTCCACGTGGTCTCTGAGCTGTCGCATGGACTGCTGGAGGGTCAGGAGTTGGGTGAAGAGGGGGCTTTCCATCATGGCGATCATGTCGCCAAGGTCCTGGTCTAGTTCCAAGTCTCCCTTCTCCTGGAGCTCATTCTGCATGCCCTGTAGAAGCTCCACCGCATGCTGGGTATCTGATTAATACAAATATAACCATTAATAACACAAGCTTACAGTTTGTAATTGAATTGAATGCTGCTAGCTGCATCCTCTTTGAGTGATCCTCCATGTACTGCTTCTCGGTTTGCAGTATTGCTTTGAGTGATCCCACATGTACCGTTTCTCAGATTGCAGCATTGCTAATGCTGTACGTATCTTAAATGATCCATTGGGATATAGTGGTACATGTATGTGAGTGGTTTCATGGCTTCTGACTGCCAAACGAACAAATATAATTGACTATTAGGGACACCACTAACATCAAACCATTTGGGGGGTTTGCTTAGAGTTGCATGTAGGAGGGCCTGACGTTTCGATCCTAGCAGGATCTTCCTCAAAGGTTGAGAAGAGAACCAGAACATGCAAGTAAAGATACACAGATGTATGTGAGGATCAGGGGTCAGTTTCATGGAGCTGTTCAGCACAAAGATAATTGACTATTAGGGACGCTGAGTTTAAAACCAAAATAAGACTTGCCATTCATTATCTGTCAGTAAATTCTCTGTATGAAGGCAACAAAATTACATGACTGAAAAAACACTGCAGGAACCCTTTAAGGATCACACTTTGGACACAACGAATCTTAAAAACAATATAAATTCATTATCCTACCTGCAACCAGAGCCATTGTGTGTGTACTGACTCAAACTCAAAACATCGAAGAAAAAAAATAAGCAGAGAAAATTCAGGACATCAGATGAGTGACGTCATCGAAGCGTGAGGTACCATTTACAAGTATTTCATATCTGAAACGAAAGAAAATAAGGAAACAAAATTATGAATCATGTATTAAACGTAATTACTGTAGCAAGTGTATATACGATACATTTGTAATACGTGCAATTCACAAAAGTGCACCACCATAACTTTGCAAGGTGTTGGCCAATCACAATGCACGGAATTAATTTTGTTGACAAACTACACATTTTGTTGACAAATTGGAATTGGCCAATGCGTTGCAAACTCATGGTGGCGCACTATTGTAAAACGCCTACTGTATACAGATTCACAAGCCATTTGAAAATATTCTGAACAAGTCATTACAATCTTGAAGACATGAAACAAATTTTCCGTCGTAAATAGGACTCTTGAGAACCGAAATATCTCTGACATATTTGAGAGGAACATTTCATGAATTAGTCAAGAGGCTATCCATTCAAACATTGACAAAATTTCCTTGATCTGGACAGTCAATCTTTCTTGGTTCACTTTTCGGTCACCTAAAAATAACCAGCCAGTTTCCCTTGTGGTTATTTGATGATGATTAAAAGCCATCCTCATCAATGAGTGATCCCCATGAGGTCATAATATTGTTAATGATGTGCGTATCTTCAATGATCCTTGGGATATAGCAATGTGAGTGGTTTCATGGCTTCTGATGACTGCCAAACGAACAAAGATAATTGACTACCGGTATTTAAAGGGACACTACTGACATAGGGTTGGGTAGTGTGTAACTGGTAGGTAGAGCACCTGTAAGGTATTCTGGAGGTTGCTGGTTTGAATCCCGCTCCAGTCAATCTTTCTTTACGAAAAGTGCGAACGAACGAAATAAAAACTTGTGCGAAAGTACGAACAATTCTTACATGTACATGATGTTTTCGCAAACCGATCCACATATCAATCTTTCTTTGTTCACTTTTCAAAAATTAACATTCAGTATCCCTTGTCGTTATTAATACAATGACAAACTTGTTAAGAATAAGGGCAAGCCTACATTTTGCAATAACACATGTAATGTTATCAACATGTGGTCAAATATTATGTAACATGCCCTTTGCAAACAAAACTGGACCAGAAATAAGTTTACTGTATAAGCTGTGATGTGCAGTATATGCCGACCATGGTAATGCAATGGTGAACATGTTATTAAAGGTGTATGTAAATGCCATGTATTGTACATGGTGTAAATTATGTTGATATTTCCACTGCAGTAACACAATATCCTCACTTAAAGGTAATTGAGGTACTTTGTCAAAAAGAATTATGCAGATTCATGGGCAAAAAATTATCAAGGAAGATCTATACAGAACTTTACAGTCATCTGTGAAATTTTCAGTCCCGCACGGTGCCCACTTTTGAAGAAAACAGTGAAAAACAGCGACAGCATTTAAAGAATCTTTTTGAATCACCGTTATTTTTTATTTTTAAAAGAACAAAATTGTTATTGGTCATTGGTTTTACTCTTTTCTTGATAAATACAGCATTTCAATCAGTAACATTTTTACGGTATGTTTCTACCATCACCATCTTTATACCCTGTAAGTTAAAGGTAAATCTGTCAAGATTTCTGTTTCTGTTTTCATAATTTACAATTCCTGAAACCATCTCAACTCCCTGGGGAGTATACATAGTATACAGCCCCCTCCTCCCCGGCTACCCTAAGGTTCACAGAGGTAAATCAAACCACAAAGCCATCTCTACCCTCCCAGGTACCCATTTACTCCTGGGTGAAGAGAAGCAATGTATTTCTTTGTCATAATGTGACAAAGTGTCTTGCCCAAGGACACAAGCACCATTAGCCCATGGCTGGATTCGAACCCACTATAGATTGACTACGAGACCTTGAGTATGACATGCCAGACCACAAGGTCACAGCATCCCACACGTCACAACCAAGGAAGGATA
Source organism: Astropecten irregularis (assembly GCA_963971285.1). Classification (NCBI taxonomy): domain Eukaryota; kingdom Metazoa; phylum Echinodermata; class Asteroidea; order Paxillosida; family Astropectinidae; genus Astropecten; species Astropecten irregularis. Next base: position 3,291,450 of record OZ020253.1, on the reverse strand, counting down.
ATTTTGTACCACTTCCTAATTTGAGGGTGTATTTATAACTACTCAGGATGTTGAGTCAATCATACATGGATTAATGAAACTCTAGGGGATGATGCAGGAATCTGGCACTGCAGTCTCCACCCTAAATATATCTTCACTTTCAGACAGATATAATGAAACATGTTCATATGACTATTCGTTTCTCCCTTTCGAAAGACTTTACGGGCCTGTATGTTTGACGCACAAGATCATGAATCTTGCTGATCCGGATCCCATTTTAATGCATAGGACGTGGATCCGCAAATCTGGGATCCCGTGCATTAATTTAAACAAACAGGCCCAACATGTAGTCATCCATTGGTAGTATACAGAGCTCTGCAACAATCTACATACAGGTACATGTACTATGTGTACGTGTATTCATAGACCCTACAATATCAGGAAAACGTAGGGCCAGGCTAGAAACATTACAACATTTGCAGTGTGTATGTAATTGTAATATGCCTTCTTCACAGTGCATCCATCTTGTCAACTTCCTTGTGTACCCGTTGGAAAAGATAACACCAATTCTAAAAGGAAAACGGGTACCAGACTATTTTGAATCCAAGCCTCGGTTTGATTGCACTGCTTCAAGTTTAAATGTAGGAAAGCTGCACCGTGAATAAGGTATACACGAATGTATTTTGCAAGAGAGCTACATTCTAAATAACCTCCATACCACAGTTTACCCACACAGAGTTTTCATGAAGTGTGGTATCCTGAATACCACAATACACCCTAGTGTGGTTTGTGAGGTGATGCGTGGTTTATGACCCAGTCTCATTGTGGTGACTGTGGTAATATGTGGTATACAAATCTCTTGTGTGGTTGTGGTAATGTACAGTAGGTGCAAAGGGTTAGGATATTTTGAAACTATTATACATAGGTAATATCAAACTTTGGTTTTTGTGTTTTTGTCAAGGAAACATCAGATTCATTGGCAAAAGTATCAAAGAAGATGTTCAGTCATCTGTGAAATTCCCAGTCCCATATGGTGCCCACCTTTTGAGAAAACAGTGAAAAACGGCCATGGTAGGCCTATTTCCTAAATCTTTCCACCATGTCCACTGTAATTTTTTATCTGTTAAAGATCAAAAAGATTTTTGGTCGTTGTTTTATTAATTTCTGGTTAAATACAGCATTTCAGGCAGAAATATTGTAACAAAATGTTTCTACCAGTACCAGCACCAATGACCATCTTCATACCCTGTAAGTTATACGTAAATCTGTGAACATTTCTGTTTTGGTTTCCAACCAAAGTATGATACTACCTTAAACACTGTATAGCGCCTATCTGGGGAAATTTGATAACTCAAGGGTTAAGCCCCACTCTCCCCAGCCCATCCCTCAGGCCTAGCCCCAAAGCTTAGCTGCCAATCTGACGGGTATAAAGCTCTCCCTAGGAAGTTCAAGAGGCCCTGAACTAGGAGTGGGTAGTCTACTTGACACTGTGTCTAATCAAGCAGATCTTCCCCAGCTGCATCCCGGATGAGTTAATAACCACATCCAGTCTGAGTGAAGCCGTGCTGACAGAATCCGACAGTTCATCATTGTCATTCAACAGGATCAGGTCATTAAATTGACCTCCTACTCCTAGTGAATTTAATCCGTTCTACTTTCCCTGAACGGTATTTCATATGCTAATGTATCTGTACCTTGTGCAGCACTAAATGAAATTTAATTTGAACTGCATAATTTAGAATGTTGTGGTCATCTACTTAAAGGTAGTATCATAATTTGGTAGCATGCCGAAACAGAAATGTTCACAGATTTACCTATAACTTACAGGGTAAGGATGGTGATGGTAGAAACATGCCATTAAAGTAAAAAGTTTACTGTTTGAAAAGCATCTAGAGGCCTATTTATACAAAAGTGTCAAACCAATGACTAAAAACAATTTTGATCTTTTAAAGATAACAAATGACAGTGAAAAGACTTCAGAAATACTGTGGGCAATGGGCATTTTTCACTTTTTTTCTCAAAAAGTGGGCATCATTTCATTGGGACTGAAATTTTCACAGATGAATGTTACTGTATCTGTCTTGATATTTGTGCTCATGAATCTGCATTTCTTTGACAAAAACCAAAGCAGGCCTTATGCTAACTTTTTTTCCTGGCTAGCTCACCGGGCCAGCTTAAGTTCAGACTTCAGATTTTACTAGTCCGTTTAAATTTTTTACTAGACTGTACATATATGTTGATTCATACCTTTTGCGGGTTCATTCTTTTTTGTTTTACTAGCCCACCGGGCAACCAAAGAAGCGAGTCAAGCTAGCCCAGAGTGGTTTTTGCTAGACATTGTATGCTGGGCTAGTACTATTTCAAGCCCTGCAAAGTATGATATTACTTTTAATGGGTTGCTTGAATGTTGTTTATTTGTTGGATTATGTGTAAATTGTTAAATTTTTTGCACATTTTTAAAATTGATATTAAAATTAAAGTACAATCGAGGCCTATTTGTCATGATTGGCAATTGGCAGATCTCTGCTGTTTATAATAATAAATAATTAAGGTTTAAACCTAAGTTTATAGTGTACATTGTCAAAATCGTAAAACTTATGCACAGGCCACAAGGGCTCACATTCTTACAATTTCGATTCAATTAAGTTTGGCAATATTTGCTATAGAAATTTAAATGACAACGACTACACATACACTGTATACATAAACTATGTTATAAAGTATTTACACGTTTCGAAGTTCAAGCACTGTGCCGCTGATAACAGGTGTGGAAAACAAACTAAGATTTATTTCCCTTTACACAAGTAGGCTCTACACACAAACTTATTTACAGTAGTTACTAGTTACAAAATATATTTTAAGGTATGACGCCTAACTGCCATTAAAAAGCAGAGAACATTTTTACAGGCCCCCGACCTTAATAATATCAAGTGTTGTTTCATGACACAACACAGGTCTAAAAGTTTAGTCTGTAAAATGTTGCATATCTACACTACGCTACCAGAAAGTACCATTTAAATACCCATAACTTCCATTTAAAATCATAGTCCTGCCCTCGTTCCACAAATGTATCCTTGCCAATAGTAACGAGACCAGAAACTTGCATGATACTTGCGCTATGCATCCATTCCATTGATCGTGCACATTATCGACATGTGCTCAATAGTGCTGTCATTCATTTTAAAAAATCAGAGCTCGGGCAACCGATCATTTTTCAAAGCGGCGACAGTACACAGTCGACCAATTCGCAATCGGGCTGGAAGTGCAAGCCTACATGTCGTACGTACAACGTGTGTATTTGGTGCATGCAGTTGCACTAATGTCGCGCTCAGTACCGTGGATTTCGGCCGGCTTTAATGCAGAATTTTCGGTAAGAAATGTGACATGTCACGCTGAGCAAGTTATGAACGATTCTGACTGAATATTCTGTAAGGTTGCCGGTGTCATGCCAAAAGGTGTCCGTTGCCAAATAGTGTCCGCTAATTAGCATACTGGGATTTGATTGGCTATGCACCGTTGACGTCATATAATTATGCAAACTTGCTAAATAGTGTCCGCACTTAGCGTGCGTTCTATGGAGTCAGGCTGACTCTTCACCTAACAAGACGTGTCGGAGTTTTTCATTCAAAGTTTGAAAAAAAAAAGAAAAAAAGACCACGTTGTGGCTTAAAATATATATCGACGAAAATCATGTGAAATCTACTAAGGGCAGTTAAGAATGAACGGGCTGACATCAAACTTGGCAGATAGTTTAAGAATAGTGATCCAGTGACGTTATTTTTAATAATAGATAGGAAAGGGTTAGATCGCGGTAGGTGATCGAAGTCACGCAATGTCGTGTCTTTTTTTATCATAAATGCAAAGTGCCTTTTATGTTTTTATTTGTTTATATCATGCGTATTGTACTGTTTGGTTTTACTTCCTGCAAAATCTGTATTATTCATTACACCCCTCTATAGGCTCAATATACGGTACCTTGACAAACGATCACAAAGGTCGAGAGAACAGTACTTGTACGTACGCGGCCTTCTTCAAATGCGCCATTATACGTGCGTACGGGCTGTGCTCGGACACTATTTGGCAGCGGACACTATTTGGCATGTATATACATGCCAAATAGTGTCCAGTGTTCACTGCGCATGCTCCGCGGACACTATTTGGCAACGGACACCTTTTGGCATGACACCGGTACCAAATCATCGCAAGATTCCCAAACACGCACGTAGATCGTGACCAGAAACTCTTGTATACGTCGCCGCAACGATCGTTGTAGCAGTCCTACATACAGTGCTGTGCATCCATTGATCATGCACATTATCAACACATGCGTAATAATAGCGCTGTCATTCATTTTTATAAATCGGAGCTCGGGCAACCGCTAACTTTTTCAAAACGTTTTCCGGTTTTCAAAAGCTCCGAAAATGCACAGCACTAGTTCACTCCTGTGTGCGGAGTGAACACGGAAGTCCGCCTTACAACTTTGGAAGTAATTGCAGAATATCTCGCCACTCCCCCTCATTGAACCCATGTACAATGTCAATGAATGTCATTCTAGTTGAGTTTGACCACTCATATTCAATCATAATTAATAAAGACATAGGCCTAATGTTTATACACAGGTTTTTTGAATGGCAGGGTATTCTGCAATACTAACCACTGGAATGTTATGTAACTCCAAGTTCAACTGCAGTTTGTGACACTGACAAGTGACAGTGAGACAATTACAACTTGTGCGTAGGTGTGGTCAACAAATACCAACTTGAACTAGGCCTACATAGTAGGGAGTACGACGGAATCTCGTAAAAACGCATTTATATCTGCTACCGTGTAAAAACGTAATGAAAGAAACTTGCTTTAAAAACAACATTATTTAATATTTTACCTTAAATTTGCTATCCTCTTGCAGGTTAGAAGTTGATTTATCTAAATATGTCATTTATTTTCACTTATTTGTAATTTTAAACAGGAAAAAATCCATCTGAATGCACAAGTAGTCGGCGAGATTCGCGGAAGCGATTTCACTGGGTGACGCCATTTTGTTGAAAAAAACATTTTGGTCGCTTTTTTGACTTATGTTCGCGAAGGGGTAAACGAACCCTCCGTTCAATAAATGCCATTTTCTTATAGAGGGGATCCTGGGCTTTCGATTGATACCAAATTTACAGGTAATTTTCACTTTTAAGGTGTCTTAAAATCCAGTCAAATGAATGTTTCTTTTTGCTCGGAAAATCGGTCCATACTTTTTTTAAAAACTCACGCAAACGATACTTTAAAATGATTAGAAGGTATAAGGAAGGAGTATTTTCTAAAAGCTGGAAGTGTTGTGATTCCAACGGCGCATGTTGATTTTGATTTGGCCTGTGCGCTAACGTGCGATTTACGCATTTCTAACTCGATGATTTCGCTCGAACTGTGAAGTTTGCGACTCAAATCAACATTCTTGTCTATAATGGATGTAGTAAAAGGAGCCATGCGCGCTGCTCTGCATACTTTTGTACACGTGTAATGGGCGGGCCTACTTTTGCTGCATGTGATCTGCGCTCGTCTACACAAATCTGGTTACGCGTCTCCCTCTCGACTCCGATCAATTCAAAACCATTTCTTCTCTATAGCACCATGCTCAAATACATCGATTTGGCATTCATTGCGAGTAAATCTCGTTGGTCTTCGAAATTTCGCGAAAGTTTGACGAAATTTTTTCCAAAATACTGCGTTTTGAATGAGGTTGCTTCATTCAAGCTACATTTTCGAAGATTTCTCATACATCAACCTAAAATAAGCAGTAATTTTTGGAAATAATGAGACACAAATGCTTAAATAAAGTTGAGTTTGCGATTGGAGTAGAAATCTGATGTTCAAGATCTAAAAACTGGCAGAATGAAAAACTCAACCTTCTCCCTTTTCAATGGGAATATCTCTGTCAATTTTGAAGGTACTGAGTTGATTTAAGCACCATTGCATTTCTGACATTACAAGCTATCCATTGATACCAAACTTGTTGGGTTCCTTCAAAAATTTAAAAGTTCATCGTACTCCCTATACATAGTACATGTACTACACACAGTATACACACGTTCACTGTACGATACACCACATCACAGCCAATCAACCAACATCAACAGCCAACACTCAACAACTAACAAGATAAACCATTTTATTTCGAATTTAAAAAAACATACACTGAAATAACTGATTAAAATACATACCCAGTAGTATGACCTGGCAAATAGTCCCTACGTCCACTTCTTTCCTGGACCAATTACAGTGATTGCATTCCAGGTCTGCAGACGAAAAGTAAAATCTGCAGCATGAGCAACGCCGACGTTTGCCCTCCCATTCAAAGTTGACTCAAATTGTTGTGTACGGAAGTAGTATCGATCAGATTTATATCGAGATTCAGTATCGAAAAAATATGCCTAGTATTTAACGTTGAAAACTCTGAACCGATAAAAACTTTGATGGTTAAAAATATTACTAATATTATTAGTATCGAATAATTTAGAGTCGAAATATTGGATAATTCAAGATGGAGGTTTAGGCCTAGTGTAGAAAGTGGTGGTTGAAATATTCCTACGATGAATCATGGAAATGAATAATCTACAATTTTAAACGTGGGTGACTTTGGTAATCACTAGCTTCGTTATCGTGTGGTGAGGAGTTTTGTGTCGTTTAACACTCCGTTTGCCGGTAATTCAATGATTAAATTACTGTTGAATCTGTGTGACAACTACGAATGCCTAAACCCCTCGGGCAGTGTCAATCTTTGGAACTGCGCAATTTTTAAAATTGCCCAAATATCTTGTTTTGTGTCTTTAAATGCTTGTTTTTAAAAGGTTTGCGGCCATTTTCCAAGGGATGAAATTCTGATTTATTTATGTATCACTAAATGTAAAATGTTTAGTTCTGAACTTATGATTTCTTATGATTTAGGCCTATTAAAAATTTTGAGACCCACCCGGGTGCTGTTGAGTGTTGTGTCATGACTGTGTGTACTTTAGTCGTTACTCGTTACTCGTTAGGCCTATCGTTAGACAAGAGGCTAGACCCAGTAACTAGGGCGCTGGCCTCCCTTTTTTAAGTTTGGGGCTGACAGTCGGTATAGTACAACACATTTGAGGCTACGGGATTCTCTGGGGCGCTAGACCGACTGTCAGCCCGAAAATAAAAAAAAAGGGAGTTCAGCGCCCCATAGTGCAGTCCGAGTAACTTCTCTAAATATATTTAGAGAAGTTACTCGGACTGCACTCACCTTTTTTAACATTTGGACATGGTCTGGTGATAGTATCGCCAGACCATGTGCCAGACCATGTCCAATTGTTAAAAAGGGCAATGTTACTGGGACTAGGTCTAGTAGGCCTACTGCCTTTTTTATTTTTGGAACTCGACAGTGGTATACTATTAGTACATGTGTCCAGTTTGGCTGTCGAGTCCCAAAGATAAAAACGGGAAATACTGGATGTACACAAGTTTCCTTTAAACAATTTCTAGTATGTAATAAAATCTTATTTCATTTTTTGTTTCTACTAATGTTCCAAATTCAAGGACTTAGGTAAGCATCGAAAACACTGTGAACTATGGAGCTACCAAACACTGGCAGTGGAGTTTGGGCAGTATCATGGCGGTTTCGTCTCCCGTTCAGCTCGAGTCTGCAGTGCAGTATGCTGTTTGCGGCTTGTATAGTTGTCACCTTCTTGTGCGTGTTTGCTGAAGTCACGGATGACGACATCAAATGTAACGAGCTTCAAATCGGACAGTATCCTTTAAAACACAGCCCATGCTGATATTTGATATTGTTGTGAGATGAAGTGACATGTATTGAGTATTATCGATAATTAACGATTATTGATTATCACAAATCGGTGGCAGCGGTGGGATTGATTTATATTCCACCTGTCCTTGCCTCCTGACAGCCGAACTCATCACAATATGTTTAGCTCTGTCATTTAATTGAGGTGAATTCATGATTTAGGAGTAGAGCCTAGAGGTAGGTGCTGCATTGTTTCACCAAAATCTATCAATTGTTGTTTTTTAAAAGGAAGTGTATGTTTGGCCGGCACCGGAAGCTTTCTGATTGGCTAATTCTCAATATGTCATGCTGGTATTCTCTTGTCTTGTTATTTTGCCAGAGGTACGTTTGTGCCGGCATGACAAATGGAAATTGGCCCATCAGAGTAAGGGAACGGCAAAATAGTAGCATTTGCAGGAAGAATGCCGGTTCTGGCAACATATACACTGCTTTTTCAAAACCTAGGGCGTTATGGCGTTCTGAAAAGTCATTGGGCTAGACGGCTCACGGAATCCATGGCCCCATTGCAGTTACATGAAAATGCTGTTTTTTCATTTTTCAACCTCTTTCAACCTGTGATTCAGTCATCTCATTCTCTAGTCTGAATCCCTTTCGAAGATTCTCCACACTCCTGTGACGTTTCATAAGGTACAATATAAATTGATTGCACATGATTCTATGGTGATTGTTTAAGCCTCCAGTTTCTGGTTGTACAAGTATTTCCTGTATTTTTAACTGATGCCAGCCATCTGTAGTTGTCTTTGTATCGTAATTTCCCTTGACTTCTGTCATTAGATATGTGTGTAAAGAGCCCATCATAGACCCAGTCACACAGACGGCCAAGGACTGCACTGCAGAAAGATTAGTCAAAGGTAAATCTGCTAAATTTGCATACCTGTATCTGGGGCCAATTTCACAGAGCTGCTTAGCACCAAAATTTGCTTAAAGGTAGTATCATACTTTGGTAAGAAACAAAACAAAAATTTTCACAGATTTACGTATAACTTACAAGGTATGAAGATGGTGGTGGTAGAAACAAACCGTTCAACATTTTCTACCTGAAATGGTGTATATTTCCAGAAATTAGTAAAACAACGACCGGAAAATGAAAGAGAAAAGACTTAAGAAATACTGTGGCTGTTTTTCACTGTTTTCTAAAAAAGTGGGCACCGTATGGGACTGAAATTGTCACAGATGACTGTTACTGTATCTGTCTTGATATTTTTGCCCATAAATCTGTATTTCTTTGATAAAAACCAAAGTATGATACTACCTTTAAGCACCAAGAGTATAACCAATGACCAAAAATAATGGTGAAAACTTTTTGAAAATGCCATGGGCGTTTTTCACTGCTTTTTTTTCTGAAAGTGGGTACTGTATGGGACTGGGAATTGCATGGATAACTGTTACTGTATCTTCTTGATTTGTTTGCCCATGAATCTGCATTTATTTGACAAAAACCAAAGTATGAAAATAGAGCCTGGCAGTAATTTAGAGTTATCATATTTATAATCATTGCATATAACAAACCTTATTGTGTCTTCTTGTTCATTGACAGTGGGCTGTATGCCAGTAGCAGGTACACAGTGTGATGGAAAGGTGTTTAATGGTTCAACTGAAGGCTTAAAGAGAGAGGTGCCCTGTAGATATACGTAAGTTATCCTGCCCTTCTATTGCATGGCAAGTATGCTTATATTGACTGGCAATATGAGGGCAGTAGTATACACTATTGCCCTGCAATGGGGGCACATAGAGTACCTGACAATATAAGGGCAGTAGTATACAATATTGCCCTGCAATGGGGGCGCATAGAGTAGCTGACAATATAAGGGCAGTAGTATAATCTATTGCCCTACAATGGGGGCGCATAGAGCAGCTGACAATAATAAGGGCAGTAATATAATCTATTGCCCTGCAATGGGGTCACTAAGAATAAGAGTAGCTGACAATATAAGGGCAGTAGTGTACACAATTGCCCTGCAATGGGGGCACTTAATAGAGTAGCTTGCAATATGAGGCCAGTAGTATACAATACATACACACACTATTGCCCTGAGATGGGGGCACTTAGAATGGTTGGTAATGAGGGCGCTATAAGTATTCACTTATTGACCAGCATTGGTTAGCTATCATCGGAGGTTCAAATCCCACTCCAGTGAATTTGTTTTTCTTCACTTTTTAATGATTTTGTTTTGTTGTTTATTAGATTTCCTAACATTTTAACTTTTTGTTCTTTAATTTGTTCTTTTCTTTTCATTGTTTTAAATTTTTTAGGAATGGTTATTCTTACAATATTTCCCTGTTATTGTCCATATTCCTGGGCATGTTTGGTCTTGATCGTCTGTACCTGGGCTACCCTGCTCTGGCCCTGCTCAAGTTCTGCACAGTGGGTCTTCTCTTTATTGGACATTTTGTGGATGTTATACTCATAGCTATGCAGGTATGTGTAAATAACTCATTCTTACAGTTCATAGTATACAAATAGTATAAAATCTGAATGGGTATCTCATAAATTATTCATAAGATGACCTCCCTCATCCAATAGGCATCTAAGAAGTATGATGATATCATACCAACTTTTGCTTACCGTAAGCGTAGAATTAGCGCTTACAGAAGCAGAAAACTATGCTTAGAGATCCAATTTCATGGAATTTTCAGTTGTTTGCATACGTAGTTTGCGTAACTTAAGGTTTCTCACTTACCTGGCTAGCGTAGAAGTTCAGCAGCGCTAACCCTGTAAGCCGAGAATGAGGATCATTAGCTTAGAATAAGCGGTAAGCAGAACCGTGAAATTGCATTTGACACTGTAATTTATATTCAGCATTGATATCCAGTTCCCCTGTGAAGACTGTGGTAATGTGTGGTTAACAGGTCTTGTCTTGTGTGGTAGGTGCAGACGGTTAGGGTAACTCTCCTACTACATTTATGTGTGTCTACAACTCTACATGTACTTTTGACCATACAGGTGGTGGGCCCATCGGACGGATCTGATTATATCATAGACTATTATGGCCCTGTGCTTCAACGAATGACGTTGGACAATGGCACATACTATATGCCGGTCAATGATTGATGTTAAGATATGGACAGGCCGGAGGTATTGACCGGTGGCCGTAGAATCCTAACGGGACAAAATGGACCCTGTAGTGTCGGAGTCCGCGCAGGGTCAAAGGTCGCAGTTTCATTTTGGATGACGATCTCCGATGTTTGATGGCTGAATGAGAAACATGATGAACAGAACAGATCCGGAGGATATAAAAACGATACTCTGATGTTCACATGAGCCTGCAGACTGTTAGAGAACGTCTCCAGATGACTTGAATGGGATTCGAACCTATGTCACTGTGAAGGATTCCACGGGAGCGACTATTGATGCAACTGAACGGATGTAATATTTTCATAAATTTGGTTATATGCACAGTACTTATAAATGAGTGATTGTGTGGGAATATTGATAGGCTTCCAGTGCCTATATGGGGTTTGAACAATCAACCTCCTATTCACAGACTTGCAGGGATGTTATTTAATTAGCTTTCCCATTAAACTTGGATTGGGATGAGGTCGGGCTAGGCTGGTCTGGTGTGGGGGTAGGGGTCACAGTATCAACCAGGAGTTGACAGGGTCACCAACAACTAAAACTTAATCAAAAAAAATATCAAGAACGATCTATACATCCAAATAATGCGTCTTTGTTGGAAACTGTACATTTTTTGTCAATTTTATTTTGTCTGGAATAATAGCTGCTACACAGTGTTTCCGAACCGGTTATGAGATAATGTCAATGTTAAGTCTTAAGTTGCTGAGGATAATAAATGAGTTTGGTTGAGAATAAATTGACGCTGTATACGGCGTAGCCTAGGTCTTCTATTACTAGGTGTGGAGTCCCAGCCGGGTGGAATTATGAATACAAACAAATCCCGAGGGGTGTATTTTAACCCCATATAAGGCCCTTTGGAAGTTAAAAATCTGGTGGAATTTCTCATCACCAGTAATAACTGCGGTGGAATTTTGCATCACCATAAATATAAAATTGCATTTGAAGTAAACTTGAATTTGAATACAGTTTATGAATCAATGTAAGTGCTTTATCCCATCAAAGCACTTTTGAATTTTAATTATTTTTGAAACCTAAATATTCAATATTATCAAATCAGTATTGTCATGGAACATTGAAGAATATGATTTTGTTCCAAAGATTTGCATATGAGCTAAGTAACTTGTGGTATTATAATCTGGTTTTGATTCGAGTTTCAGACTGGCCATTTGCCGAAAAAAGAATAAAGAAATCATTAATCGTTTTGTTATACACCACCACCGGAAAGCCAAAACATTTTTGTAAAGCCTCGTTGGGGGCGCTGTTTCATATACACTTGTTAGAGTCCCATGTGGCGCACGTGGTGTGTCACACACCAAAACGTACTACTACATAATTTTATACACACCAAACGGAGTGAACAGTTTGACAACTGTCAGTGGGATCACAAGAATTCACCACATTTTGTGAGTTTTTGCTCCATGGATGGGTTATTTAAGATGTCAGTTCCTCTAACAAGTATTCTACTATGATTCTGAGCGATGCAGGATGGTCGATCTGCCGGAGAAGTAAGTATATTTGGACGTTAAACGGATTTGTAAACTGACAAAGTCACTGCAATGTCTGATGTGTTTACATACCGTTTTTAGCGCTGTACTCTTTTCGTGAAATCTGATGTTTATTGAAAGTCATAAGAAAGGGCCCTGGCCCTAGGCTAAAAAGGCCATACAAAATTGTTGTATTGGAGTAACGGAGGGTTGGAAAATAGGGTAGGGCGGGCGGATTTTTTATTTTTTTTTATTAAATTTTTCCTGTAACGTGAGGCCCCCTATAGGCTATAGTATTAATTAAATGATTTTTTCCTGTATAACTATAACTAGTTGCGATGATCGTAACCCTAGGTCTGACATGGGGACAAAAACGATCACTTTTTATTAACAAAGTGTTGTAACCCTAAGGTCCCTGTCCCCATGTCAGACCTAGGGTTACGATCATCGCAACTAAACTATAACAATCACAGTATTTGACGAGTCAAATAAAGACAAGAAATGACATAACAAATTTAACCAGTCTGGTTTCCATATTTTGCTCCTTTTAAGCTTTTAATCTGCATACAATATTGACTCTATTTCTTTTCATATAATTTTTTTTTTCCCCCGATTTTTTTATTTAAAAATGTTTAAAATGCACAGCGAAAAATTCCCCATATGCACTGTAACACGGATGGAAACAGTGCCGTGTGTAAAAAGCGCCGCGCTGATTGGTCAACGCGCGAGGCCGTGCTCGTGACGTCACGGAAACCATGTGCTGGCCCAACTCGTTACGCACGCACGCAGGGCCGTTGCAGACACGTACGGGGCACGCATTACGCGATGTGCCTATTCAAACACACGCGGTGTACGACTACGCAATGATCAACAATCGGCCGTACGACATCTCCGGATGACCATGCAATTCTATGCATATTCATGTGGCGCTCTCAGCATACACAACCAATAGACCCAACACAGGTTATATGAATATTCAACGACCCAACAATCACACTCAGACGGTGGCGCGGTTTCGCGGTAAAATGACAACAAAAATACAGCTCACCAAAGTTCAAATACGATCGCGGTGTCCGTGAGTTCTCGAACGTCGGGTGACACCACCAAAAATGCTCAAAAGGTCGAAGAAATGTACAAATTTGTATGTTTTTGGTACCATTCGAAAGATCGTGGCGAGGTCTGTCGAAGTAACTATGGTTAGAGTGGGCATCGCTGAGTATGTGCCCATGCGCGTGAGCTTCATTCATGAAAACTTCCATTTTTGGTCAGTGCGATGACGTCACATAATGAGATGATCGTGACGCCCTCTTGCGACCGTTTCGTGCCAATTCGTGTAAGGGATTTTTCGCTGTGAAATGTTTACGGTCGGGGCATATTTTTGGGTCGGGCGGGTTACGCCAATACAACAATTTTTTTTTTTATGGCCTAATGGGGATTTGATCATATCGGGGTTAGTACCTTTTACGCCACTGGGATTAATTTGAGACAATTATTAGCTTCTACTGTTCCGAAATGAGATTTGTAGACCGATCTACAAATGGTGCTTAATCTGATCAGTCTATCTCAACCACATCCAGTTTAGCTTGGCCTCCAACAGCTCAGGTGCATAACTCACTGGTGATTTATGTCGTTATTTGTGAATTAAGGGAAGTTTGGTTTCAGAGTTAAGCAACACGAGATGAGTGACCTCTAAACACCAGAGATAGACTGAACAGTTTAACCCTAGTGTGTAGTAATGTGAAATGTTTTGTACCTCCCACTGTGACTGCAAAGGGTAGGTTTACCTTTTTCGGTCTCTGGAGTACTGCATCTGAACATTGCCTTGGGTCTGCAGGAGCAATCTTATAAATATCTTGCCCCTGACCTGAAGTAGTGCGTCTCTGCTTCTTTCTAGACTCTATCTCCTTCACTGCTGCTTCCTCTGCTGCCAACACTCTCTTCTTCTCTTCTGCAGAGCTGCCCTTGGGTCCATCTTTCTCCATATGCTGGATAGTCATCCAGCCAGCCTTACTCGAGTCAGGTATTTTGATTTTCCTTTTACTGTCTGCAAGAAACTCTTCTGCCACGGTCAGATGGTCTGCTTCTTGGATAAAGTCAATGTTGTTCTGGACGTTGCACTTCTGCAACAGTGAGACCTTAATTTTGTCCAGCAGAATTTCAAGCTGCCCACAAAATACCAATTGAGCTGAATTAAATTCAATTAAATTAGATTCAATTACATTACATTAAATTAAATTCAATTCAATTCAATATTTTATTTCATCACATTTAAACATTCTTTTTCCCTATGTGCACATAGAACAAAACAATATACATTACAATATACAAGAATTTTATACACAAGCCCACATGATACCGGTAATAAGGCGATGAAGACAATTAAAAGGAAACACTAATTGGTTTAAAAAGGGGGCAGACTTTTAAAACAAAAAGTTAAGTATTGGAAAAAAGATTCAAGCTAGCTCATGCTGAATATTTCTTTTCGCTCCATCAAGTGTCAACTTGTAATCTGTATCTGTTAACTTTGCAAGTACAGACTTGGTTTGGCCACTCCCAACATTTATAATTCTAAAATCTATACATGATACATATAATTGTGGGCAACACCAGGCCCTACCAGCATATTGGGCCACACCAGGCCTTCTTGGTGACCGATTTACGGCTTACTAGTATCTTTTTACGTACATGTAGTTCATGTTTTGTTCGTTTACAAGTCTCTTTCGCTTCATGCACAGAGTCTGACAGCTTCAGAATATACAATGGTTCAAAGTAGTTTGTGCAGGGAATCATGTCTACCTTTATTTCTCTTACAAGTACAGTTCTTAAAATGCAAGAGTCTTTCACAGTTATTCATCATTGTCTGGTGAAGTCCAGTTGTCAGTTCCTCTGATGACCGCAATGTTTTTAGCGAGGTCGGAGAAATTGGCTGCTTCAATTTTATCAATGTCATTATTGTAGCAGTCAGGAATCCTGCACTATTTATTGAGTGCAGGCAAAGCCTCCTTGTACAGATCTTTTCTGCAAATCTGGAGTGTACTCAACCAGACATGTTCTCTCAGTCAGCCACATCTTAAGTGTGTCATCGTTGACATATGCAAAATCCCCTGCCTCGTTGCCAATTCGGTACCACTAGTCCTTCTCAAAAACTCTTCACAGCTGTTCACGTTCTAGCTGATAGATGCTCTTTGTCCCTGAAGTATGGACCGATGTTTCTTCAGATCTTCGAATTGTGCACCATCCCTTTCATCTTGCGCTGTGTGCCCTCCTGTCTCATCAAATTGATGAGGCATGGCTTGTTCATAGGACCACTGAGTTTTCTTGGCGGCAATACTACATTTAACTGAATTTTGCAACGCACACAGGGCAAACATAATCCATTGCGCCCGGTGGTGCGTGGCTTTTTGAGTGATACGCGCTGTAAGTGCAGCCTGCCTCCACACGCATTTGATCCATGGCGCTTTCTTGTAATGGGGCCCTTCTGATATTACTGCACAAGTCGGATAATCACACACACGATGGGGGTCCTGCATGGAGATTGCCTTATCAAGAAGGTGGTGCTGCTCGTGGATTCTCATTGCAGCTTCTTTACCCACTAGTGTCATTGGGTTAACTTCTTTGACAATAGCAAGAGCATTCTGGAGTAGAATGAAAACAATTGTCTACGTGTAAGTTACATGTGTAGCAATCTCATAGATACCTATGTGGGGTGAGACCAAATGATTGTTGGTATTAAGTTTTTAGGGATTTGATAGGGCTCTGAAAGGTTAGAATTACGTGTAGAATTACGCTTACCCTAATCCAGCTTCTCCGTCGGAGGAAACACAAGGAGCGGCACTAGGCCTATTGACGGCCTGAGTTTCTCAACAGAGTTGCTTGGAATAGTGATTTTTAATTTTGATATCCTAAACTAAATTACATGTACCTACTTAAATTAACTTACCTAAATACCTGAATAAACTAGATGAAGAATATATACACTATAACTGTAAGTTGATAAGTTGGCTTTCCACAGGGGCAGTTGCTGTATAGGAGTGTACAATAATAATGCAATTCACTACAAGTTTGTAACACTTCAATCAAATGTCATACCCCTCTCCCCAAATGTCATGGCTGACAAGATACAGCATGACAAAAGCCCTGCATGAGTGTCCATCTCTCTGTTTTGCTGACTTCAGACTGCCAGGTGTTCACTGCACATTGGAAAGGTCACCTGTATGCTCTGCTCTGGTTTCCATGTACTGCCTGCATGCAGTGGTTAGTGTGGGCCATTTTGCTATTTGCTTTAATTGGTTTTTGGTTGATTTCTGAGTTCCTTTCTCTGCTTTTGATTTCACGTCTACGGCTATTTTCTGCCATTTCTTTTCACTTTCAAGCTCATGCTGAATATTTCTTTTCGCTCCACCAAGTGTCAGCTTGAAATCTGTATCTGCTAACTTTGCAAAATACAGACTTGGTTTGGCAACTCCCAACATTTATCATTCTAAAATCCACACATACATAATTGTGGGCAACACCAGGCCCTATCAGCATATTGGGCCACACCAGGCCTTCTTGATGACTGATTTACTGCTTACTGGTATCTTCTTATGTACATGTACATGTAGTTCATGTTTTGTTCGCAAGTCTCTTTCACTTCATGCACCAAGTCCGACAGCTTCAGAATGTACGATGGTTCAAACTTGTTTGTGCAGGGAATCATGTCTACCTTTATTTCTCTTACAAGTACAGTTCTTAAAATGCAAGAATCTTGCGCATTACTTCATCATTGTCTGGTGAAGCCCAGTCAACAGTTCCTCCGATGTCTACGAAGTTTTGTTGGTAGTTCAACTTGAAATTGCCCAATGGTAAACTCCACAATCACCTTAGTGAAGAACACCTCAGCGCTTCCTGTCGGGAATTCCAACATGTCTGCCTTGCTGAGAAGCTATAAAGGAGTTTATTCAGTTTAACATTTAGCTCCTGTTGCTATGCTTTCTTACCATAGCGAAACTCACACAGCAATGATCAAGCATTTATAAAATACTATAATCAAATGATACATGCAATACATACCAATATTTAAAGAACTTGTTTTGACAATGCTTTATTCTGCGAATTTGATTGTCATTAAAAATTATTATTGTTTTCAATGAATCGCCGCAACATTTAAGTCAACTCATGCATTTTCTTTTTTAAATGATTTCACAAACGTAAGTGCATGACTGCATGTATACGGACAAACTCTGTTATGTACAGGATGAGACCATAACTTAGGTTGGGTCGGTCCTCATTGGGAAGTTGCTGTGTAGTTATAGCAATCTTGCTTCTGTATGTATGCAGAATTTCCTTCTTAACTGTTCTTATCAACTGCCCAATTTGAATTAGAAGTTGCAAACAGTGGACTGGACAGCCATGCCCTCCGTCACATTTCTTTTCTCCTCCGCGACAAACGGTCTCAGATACCCGCCTCATGGTTTTACTGAATGGTATAATCGCCACGTGCGACATTTCTTACTTCTGTACGTTCGCAGAATGTCCTTATCTGCTCTTATCAACTGCCCAATTTGAATTAGAAGTTGCAAACAGTGGACAGCCTTGCCCTCTGCCACATTTCTTCTCTCCATTTCTTCTCTTTTGCGACAAACTGGTCCTCTGATACATGCCTCATGGTTTTACTGAATGGCCAGTCCCCACACGCATCACATTTGATCCATGGCGCTTTCTTGTGATGGGGCCCTTCTGATATTACTGCACAAGTCGGATAATCACACACACAATGGGGGTCCTGCATGGAGACTGCCTTATCAAGAAGGCGATGCTGCACGTGGATTCTCATTGCCGCTTCTTTACCCACTAGTGTCATTGGGTTAACTTCTTTGACAATAGCAAGAGCATTCTGGAGTAGAATGAAAACAATTGTCTACGTGTAAGTTACATGTAAGTGTAGCAATCTCATCTTACCTATGTTGGGGCGAGAGACCAAAATTTAATGATTGTTGGTATTAAGGTCTTAACACTTCAATCAAATTTCACACCCCTCTTCCCAAATGTCATGACTGACATGATATATTCATATTCATATTCATATTCATATTTTATTAAAACCAATTACAAGCTGATTTACAGGCTGAATTACAAGGTTTTTACATTGATTTAAATTTACAAATATAAAAAACACATAAAAAACATTATGAACAGTACATTTAAAGGCACAGAATGGTTTTAAAATAGACAGGAACCATGATTAAGTAACATAATTATTACACGCACACACAAACACAGTTATTAAAGCAGTGGATGCAAAATAAAGAGAAAGAAAAATACAATTCACTTCATAAAGAAAAAAAAGAAGATATTTACCAGCATGACAAAAGCCCTGCATGAGTGTCCATCTCTCTGTCTTGCTGAATTCAGACTGCTGGGTGTCCACTGCACATGGGAAATGTCACCTGTATGCTCTGCTCTGGTTTCCATGTACTGCCTGCATGCAGTGGTTAGTGTGGACCATTTTGGCATTTGCTGAATTGTTTTTTTTTTTGGTTGTTTTTGAGCTCCCCTCTGTGCTTTTGATTTCACATCTTCGGCTATGTTCCGCCGATTGTTTTCTCTTTCAAGCTCATGTTGAATATTTCTTTTCGCTCTACCAAGTGTCAACTTGTGATTTGTATAGCTGCTAACTAGACTTGGTTTGGCGACTAACAACATTTATCATTCTAAAATGTACACTCGTCAGATTCTCCGATGTCCACAAAGTTTTGTTGGTAGTTCAACTTGAAATCGCCCAATCCCATGTTCCACAAACTTCCAGCACTTCCTGTCGGAAATTCCAACATGTCCGCCTTGCTGGGAAGCAGTAAAGGAGTTTAACAATTAGCTCCTGTCATGCCTGTTCTATTCCTTCAATTCCTTCAAATCTAAGCTGAAAACCTTCCTTTTCAGATTAGCATTTGCTAATGCATAAATAGGCTCCTGTATTCATTTTTTTTCTATTCTCTACATTTCGTAGGTCACCGTGTCAGGTAGTTAGAGTGATAATTACGTAGGTAGGGTTAGAGGCGTCTGTCCCCGGAAAAGATCAAGACATTACCGATGTCGACGGGTTTTAGGCCGAATTAATTAATTAATTAGTTACCCGTTGACGGGACAGACGTATCCCCATACTGCAGTAGTTGGGCACTGGCATGGTGACCTATATTTCTAACTTTCTTCTAAGTACTGTCTTCTTCTGTTTCCTTTTTTCTTTCTTTTTATTGTTTAATTTTCATTGATTTACTTGTGTTTTTTGTAATGCGCCTTTGATCACTTTTGTGGAAAAGGCGCACTATAAATGTCCATATTATTATTATTATTATTATTATTTTTCTTACCAAAGAGGAAAGGTGCGGATATGCACAGTAAACATATTTGCGTGATGTCTAGGCTAGGCCTACCCTTCGTTTTTTTTCTTTTACTTCTAAAGATATAAAAAGTAGTAAAACTTGAAAACTCTAAAATTTACAACATCACTTGCTCTTATTTTGCTTCGGTTGAATCAGGAATGCTCGGTCAAGCAATGAAAACGTTTTTGCGAATTTGAATGTCATTAATTATTATTGTTATCCATTAAATCGCCGCAACATTTAAGTCAACTCATGCATTTCTTTTCTTAACTGATTTCAAAAATGAGAGTGCATGCATATGGACAAAATCTGTTACATGTGTTTTCATGCAATATTATATCTCCGCCATTTCTGCGTTTCTCACATGTATGCATACTGCATGTATCTGTAATGTGTATACTTTGTTGCAAGATCTTCTTAGCGATCGGTCCTAGTCCAACCGCAACCACGGCAGTAGTCTTGGTCCACGACTATGTTATTACCGTACTCGAACGTACGAACCGATTATCCGCACTGACACGCACGTACGTACACCCATTCGTAAAGGCCTTCGATAACATAGTCTTGGGAGTCGTGTAAGGGCTTTGAGTTGCGCGCGCACCTCGTTAGTATAATGTATGTAGCGCGCTACTTCGTCACCATGGCACACTGTTGAATATGTATAATATATAAGAATGACGCTGGTCATATATGGTCATTCCCCTTAGGCAAAACCTGAACTTCGAGGCCTGCGGTCAGCTCCCATGGCAACGCCCGGGTCAAACAATGCAGAGATCGCTGCATTCCCACGGCCGACCTGTGGGTATTGATATGCATGCGGTGGACAGGTGTATGTACCATGCACGTTGTATCATGGAGGTAGAAATCTATTTCTACCTCCATGGTTGTATACAGTGTGAATTATCAAAGAGCTACAAATTATGAACAGTGTAAATGTTTTTGTTTATAGGCCTACATGCCTACATGTAACTTAAAATGGAGTGTTTCACTGTAGGCCTCAGGCTAAATAATACTTAAATAGCACGTTTAAAACTCCTTGCTTCGTGTTTGTTTTTACCAAATGCAATGGAATTATAGTATAACAAGGTACAATAATTCAGCAACCGTGGATTTCTACATTATGTTGTAAATTAGCCACTGAAATACACAGTCATATATCTCCCCAACTTTCGCCCAGTCACATCGTCGAAATGTTAACCAAAAGGCACGTATACAGTACCATACTATTGTAACTGTACCATATTGTGTAACTTCACGGGGTGCCTTGTTTACGTGTGTGCACGTGAGTGACCAGAAAATGGGCAGCGCCCGACCTTTAGATGCAACGCATGCGCAGTGTGTTTCCCCCCGATTTCGGGGGGAGATTTTACACGATTCCCAAGACTGTATTAGTGACAGGTCCGTGCGTACGTGTGTGCGGATTACCTGTACGTACACACGTATGGTCAGTGCGGTTCGAGTATCCACACCAATACAGTCTTGAACCAAGACTACCACGGCAGGAGCGCTATGTCCATGTACATTGTACGAAAAGCGGCTGTTATTTGTCAGAGAGGGCGCTGTTGTATGGGGATATCCAGAGCCGTAACAGCACCCCGAAAAGCGTCTTGGATCCAAGACTAGTATAATGGACGAGTGCCGACGTTCCTGACAGGGCGACAAGACACCATTGATTTACACAAAGAACAAATGAACAGTATTTAACCAGCTCCCGCTGGATTACCCAAAAGAAACATAGATTTTATACGAATTATTCAATTTTTGGACCTTTTCTTTATATCTCATGAACGACAAATCGTATTTTCAAAATTCTTTCGGCAATATGTTTGTTAGGCTATAGGCACATGCCACAAAATACCAAAAAGTTGTGACGTCATGATGACGTCATCAAAAAGCCGATTTTCAGATTCACATATAAGGGCATATCTGATGGTGATGAAACTTGGTGGGTAGGTAGGGAATGATGCTAGTATCCTAAATGTGAAGTGACGTCACGATGAGCAACATGAATGTCTTCCACTGGATCTGATACATTCCTCAATCCATACTTTCTACATAGAACAACCTTGTTGATGTATTTCAAAGGAACAATTTCCGGTGATAAAGTGTTTTGCCAAATTTCTGTGAAAATGCCATTTGCTCTGTTCGTTAGCAGATAAATTCTAGTTTCCAATCTGTATTCATAATGATATGAACATGAATAAAGTGAAATTGGTGGTGTTAAGTCTTACCTTGGACATGTTTTTAAGCCTTATGATATGTTGACCGGTGGCTGTAGTGTACAAGTTTACATTTGTGATCTTTAGCCATTGCTTTTCTGTCAAGTTGTCGTAGTGTGCGGAGCTCTGCTATATAGGTGCTGAATGACTTTTGTGTCCTTTATTATCACGTCAATGGACATAGCATCTCCCCTCTTCTCCAATTTGCTCAGTGTATATAAATACAGAGTTGTCATCTGTATTGAAAGTAATAACATAAAGTTACATGCATATATGTACATGTATACATGTTAAAATGAAATTAATGTGAATACTCTTTCTTTTGTGATAATGGGCACAATAGGCCAGGAAAAGTAAAGTAAAAGCAGGCCAAGTTAATGTTTCAGAAAGGCCACAATATCAAAGAAAACAACAATGACATAATTTAAATTTTGAATCGTAACAAATGGCAGGAACCAATAAAAAATAGAAAATGAAATCCACAAAAATAATAAGAACACAACCCCCATTTTAAACAATGAATGAAACATTCACAATAACAATAATAACAAAATAATTGTTTGCAGCAAACCTAAAACATATAAATAACTATAAAACAACTTCTACAATACAATAAGTACAATCTTTGAATACAAAAATCATTATTTAGAAGGTGGCTTTGAAAAAAAAAGACAAACAGCAAGCCTAAAGCAAGAAACAAATCCAAGAAACAAAACCCTAAGAAACAAATCCTCAATAACAAACAAACTGAACCCATTATCCAGAAGGTGGCTTTGAATAGAAACGAACAGCAGCAAACCTGTTCAAGCATAAAATAAAATATAATCATAATATGCAATAGAGCAAATAGAACAACAACGACAATATTCAATCTTAATCTTGCTTCTGTATGTATGCAGAATTTCCTTCTTAACTGTTCTTATCAACTGCCCAATTTGAATTAGAAGTTGCAAACAGTGGACAGCCTTGCCCTCCGTCACATTTCTTCTCTCCTCCGCGACAAACGGTCCTCAGATACCCGCCTCGTGGTTTTACTGAATGGTATTATCGCCACGTGCGACATTTCTTACTTCTGTACGTTCGCAGAATGTCCTTATCTGCTCTTATCAACTGCCAAATTTGAATTAGAAGTTGCAAACAGTGGACAGCCTTGCCCTCTGTCACATTTCTTCTCTCTTGTGTGACAAACTGGTCCTCTGATACCCACCTCGTGGTTTTACTGAATGGTTGTATCATCGCCACGTGCGACATTTCTTACTTCTGTACGTTCGCAGAATGTCCTTATCTGCTCTTATCAACTGCCCAATTTGAATTAGAAGTTGCGAACAGTGGACAGGCTTTCCCTCTGTCACAATTCTTCTCCTCCGCGACAAACTGGTCCTCAGATACCCGCCTCGCGGTTTTACTGAATGATATTATCACCACGTGCGACATTTCTTACTTCTGTATGTATGCAGAATTTCCTTCTTATCTGCTCTTATCAACTGCCAAATTTGGCTTAGAAGTTGCAAACAGTGGACAGCCTTGCCCTCCGTCACATTTCTTCTCTCTTGCGTGACAAACTGGTCCTCTGGTACACGCCTTGTGGTTTTACTGAATGGTATTATCCCACCAAGGACCAATTGAGGACCCGAACTGTAGCCCTGATGTTTTGTGGGACGTTCCACTCCAAGAAGAATGGAAACTCTCCCTCTCCACAGTTGTGATAGGGGACTGTTCTTTCCCGGTTCGAGTGGCAGCTGATCTGAGAAAGTGGTACTCCTTGCTGTACACCTTGACTTTTTGGATTTTGTCGCCTTCTGTGCGAATTGTCAGTCCGCCTCCTTGGTAGTTGAAGGGGTCGTCGCGGGTGTCGATTGGGCTGAAGAGCTCGTACTGTTTGATTCTTGTTCGTGGAGGTAGCTTGTTCTTGTTGTTGACGGCAAATTTGTGCATATAGCCATGGCCGTTCTCATAGACGATATCCCAGCAGTTGCTTGGAAAGCCATGTAGTACCGCTTCCTCCCCGGCGCTGTCTAGCACGTCAGTGATGTCTGGAAAGTCGATCGGCATCTTCCATCCGAAGTTGCTCACCCTGTAGTATTGGACCCCGCTGTCTTGAAGTGCATCCATCAAGGCCTCTACAGGCACGTTCTTGTTGTGCCCTTTGATGAGAAAGTCGGTGCTTCCATCGTGAGGTAGGACAAGGCAGCCCCTGGATGACAGCTCTTGACATTGTCGTTCTCTCAAGAAGGCAATGCGGATAATCTCGATGATGGCCGGATTGTATGATATGACTTGCATCTGCTCTTCGTATCCTTCTCGCTTCATTCTTCTGCGTAATTCTTTTGAAGCGAGAACGACGACGGGCCCGACGAGTTGTTTAAGCGCCTGGGTTGCGTCTGGATTTCGGACTTCAAGATTGAGTCCAAAGTAGTCGACATCAAAGTCGTCTATCTCGCTATAGTCGACTTTCCATTCTAGAATTATTCTAAGCTTTGACTCAAAACTTGAAAAGAAGTTAGCAATGAATGTTATGTTGACTTAGGGGGTTAACAAAACAGAGGCTCATGCTCCAGCTCTGTCATCCATATGTTGAAATATCGAAGCTGAAGCTCCGTTTTCCTTTTCAAACTAAAGAATCTTCCGAACTTCCGAACTGCAGCCAAATGCCTCTATTTTGATACAGGTGTTATTTTAGAATGGATTCACGAACATGGAGCCAGAGCCTGAGCCCGAGCCTCCATTTTATTAGAGGGGTCATTCCATGATGTTGGGCTGATATTGACCTCCTACAAGTTGAAGGCCTATGTAGGCCTATTCATAAACTCATCTCATGATTATAAATTCTTTTTGTTTTATAATAATGGGAGACTTTTGGAGAACCGGTCTAAAGTCAACAGCACAAGCGCACAACCCGCGCATGCTCAAAATTGCGCAAGCATGGTTTGCTTGTGCGCTGTTGACTCAAGACCGGTTCTCCAAAAGTCTCCCATTGTTTGCACTCATAAAAATGACATCTTTATCTTTTATAGGCCTATGGATGTTAAAAGTAGGACAATTGGTACAAATTGTGGAATGACCCAGTAATAAATCTAGTCTTATCATGTAATTCTTGGGCCAAAAAAATGGTTGTTCGCTTAACATGTAGGTTCTTTTTTGTTGTACTAGCTAGTACTGTTTTAATTAAACCACTTGTAATGGTGGTTTGAATATTCAAAGGTTTCTCAGTTGCATTTGTAAATGTGTACACGTATCTATTATTCATTATATTACAGTAATTACACAATATTTGTTTATATATCTTTTTTTTCAATTAAACCAATCAGCACCTACAGTATATTAGACGTGACATTTGTTACTAATAGGGCTCCGCGCTCGTGACATCACATCCAATTAATTTACTCGTAAACGTTGTGAAATTTGTCCAAACATCCGGGTAACTATACATGTATAGCCGTCTAGATATAAAGGGCTTATTCTATAAATAGCTCGAGCACGGAGCCCTATTAGTAATCATTGTGGTACAAGTTTATAAATAAGTAATTTTTCTTGGGGGAATGACCTACTGTGAGTAGTTCAAAATTTATTTTTGTTAACTTGGATAAAATTTTACAATAGCGCTCCGCACTTGCGCTAAAAATAGCACCGGACCTCAGACAAACATTACAACAATGCACACGTGCGTGGGTCTGCGCGTGCATGTACACTATGTGTGTGAGTCAATGTTTGTCTGACATACTGGGATTTTGTGATGTCATTAGTGTGGAGCGCTATTCCAATATCATGGAGGGACATATAAGTTCTCACAGAGGAATTTTGTGAGAATCCATGGTTTTTCACAAGAATACAGAAGCCAGTAGATACATTTTTATTAAGATGAATTTTTAATACTAGAATAGGATGGTTTCTCTGACAACATTCCTCAACCTCTGGGCCTGTAATCAGTGATCAGTGACACCAGATTAAACTAAATTGTCGTTTGGGAGAGGATTTCTGTGATACATTGGCCTGCAATGAGTCATCATCATCATCATCATTGAACAATTAATTCTGATAGACTACAAGTTACTCCTTTTTCAAGGAGTGACAAGGGGCATGCCGTGGCAAGCATCAGTACCCCTGAAGCCCCCTGGCACGGGTTACTGCCACGCGTATCGAGGACAAGTGTGCTGTATCAGTTCATGATCTGATTTGATGTTCAGGAAGTCCGTGGAATCCAACTGCTGTACACGTGTAGTTTCGGCTCTCATCGAGGTTCCGACAGGTTTGAGTTTGGGAGTCGCAGCGAGTGCATGCAACAACGCAGTAACACGGTACATGTACGAGGTGTTCAAACGTTGCATGCTGTTCACAAGACTGACTCGTGGCTCGCTGGGAAGCTCGGAAGACGACTAGCTGCGCGTCATGGTCCAGTGATTGGCATGTACATGCATGCTCTGCGATAAGGCTTTCCATTGCTGAAAGCAAATAGTTGATCAAAGCTCTATTTATACATCATCAAGGAGGAGGGAGACCTTCTCAGCTCACGATAGAAGGAACTGATGGTCTTCATAATATTCAACGCAGGCAAAATTCATAGATTACCACTTACTGTACATGTACATTTATAATGGCATCATCTTTGTGCAGTGGAAACTGACAACTTTGGACTTTACAGCGATGAAACCTTCATGACAAGAGATTCCTACAGACTGCAGGCAACAGACTGGTGCTTGACAGTCCACGTGATTGCTGCAGCATTTAGCAAGCCAAATGTTTGCCTACAACATGTACATCTATGATCACTGATCCTGCATGCTTGGAATATCCATTTTATCTCAATTGTCTGTCCAGAGGGCCTCTTTGAACTCAAGGAGAACTTAAAGGAGCTCATCTTGGAGCCTTCTACCTCTCCATCTGGCTGTGACCTTCATCATGACTTGTGTCCCTAGAAAAGTCTGGGTCACCCTCAACCCGTCAACTGTATAAGACCAGGAGTCGATTTCACCAAACTCATCGTAACTTACTATCAATCGTAGGAAGTTATGATGCATTGCAGCCCTACGTAGAATACGATGGGTTACCCTTTGCAACTAGAGTTACGATCAATCGCAGGGCTTCGTGAAATCGACTCAAGGAGCTGCTCGCGCACAGCATTTCCTGCACAAGATTGGAGCAGATCCATCACCCTATTGCCCCTGTGGAGAGATCCAGACTCTGGAACACATCATCGAGGCGTGCCCTCTCCACAAATCACTCCACAGAGCTTCTGGAATCCTGGAGCTGGATGATGATGCCATCCGCTGGCTAAATAAGGACCTTACCTTGTAGCTGATGCACCGGTACTTGTTGATACTGTAGTCCTCCTCACACGAACGAACGAACAGAGAGCATCCATCATCTCCAGTGGATCATAGTGTCACTATAATTTCTTTACCCGAGGTTGGGGATGAGGTTGGGGATACATGTATTTTATAAAACTTCTAAAACCAAATGTTAAATTTTTTTTATGGAATCGGTTACTGCCTATTTGTGTGTTTATGGGCACCGCTACACATGTACACATGAAATCTACATGTATTTTATGGAATCAAATTTGGCGTTTTAATCGGTTAACAAAGAATTTTGAGGCTAATCACTTTGCAGGAAGAAAGTGTTGCAACGTAGGCAGCTTAGTATTGTAAGAATATATTATTTTCATAAGGCAGTCGCACAAAACTTGTAAAGGGCCTTTTCGTTACGGAGGCTTAGGCTCAGGCTCGGGCTCCGGTTCCGTCATCCATGATGAAAATATAGGTTGTGATTTTTCATTGAAGCTTGAGATCCCTTTTCCTTTTCAAACCAGAGAATCTATTTCCGAACCACAGCCAAAAGCCTCTATTTCGATACCCAAACTTATTTTATAATGGATTCACTAAATAGTACCGGAGCCTGAGCCTCCGTCTCCATTTTGAAAAGGCCCTCAGTGACCAATTGAAATTGTAGGCACCTCTGGGGCCGATTTCACGAAGCACTAAGATTGATCTTTTAAAGTGTGAATTCACTTGAATTGCTAAGCAACATGTGATGTCACAATACAAATCACTATGGTGATACTGAACAAATCATCTTAAGATTAATCTTAGTGCTTAGTGAAATCCAGCCTTGATTGGCTGTAAGTTGCCTATACTGTACAGCTTTTTTGATAAATGCTTAAATTACTGATTGGTTGTTGGCCATTGCTGAGCATCATGCATTTGACCATAATATGAAAACTTGAAATGTTTTGCTTTTTACATTACTTAAAGGGAGTATCATACTATAGTTTTTGTCAAAGAAATACAAATTCATGGGCAAAAATATCAAGGACGATACAGCAAAAGTAATCTGTGAAAATTTCAGTCCCATATGGTGCCAACTTTTTTAGAAAACAGTGAAAAACGGCCACAGTATTTCTTAAGTCTTTTCTCTTTTTTTTTTTTTGATCTTTTAAAAGATCAAAAAGATTTTCGGTCGTTGTTTTATTAATTTCTGGATAAATACACCATTTCAGGCTGAAATATTTTAACGGTAGGTTTCCACCAGCACCATCTTCATACCCTGAAAGTTATATGTAAATCTGTGAACATTTCTGTTTTGGTCTCTTACCAAAGTATGATACAACCTTTAAATACTACATGAAGCACACTTGGTGAACTATACACTGTATATGAAGTTCCAGGCCAGAACATGAACTAGGTTTTTTAAAGGAAAAATTCAACGCAACTTCACTACCTCAAATCTTTTTTGTTGTTGGTGTAATTCTTGTTGTTAATTTAAAGTAGGTTGGGGAGGGCTTTCTGCAAAATCCTTTTCAGTGATGTGCTTAAAATTCACAAGTTTGTCCGTAAATATCAGCACATTTTGTTAAAAATTGGACCCTTTTGGCTACCTCTACCTAAACACACCCTTTGTTCTTTTAGGAGGGACCTACGTCTGTGAGTTTTGGTAAATGATTGATCAGATCTACATAATGGAAGCACTCAATCACAACAGATGCAGGGTTCATGCCTGTAAAATAATGCTTCTTTATATTGAAAACATTGTTTTCAGGATCATGGCAGCCATCTTGAAACTTGATAAAAAAAATTGCATTAACAACCCAAACTACCTGAACTCTATAGCCCTGTCCGCACTGGACTTTTTTTTTCGGGGATTTAACCGAGCCGATGGGTAAATGAAAAATGGGCAAATATTACCAGTGTCTGCACTTGGACTTTTGACTCGGGTA
Organism: Astropecten irregularis; assembly: GCA_963971285.1. NCBI lineage: Eukaryota > Metazoa > Echinodermata > Asteroidea > Paxillosida > Astropectinidae > Astropecten > Astropecten irregularis. Next base: position 3,262,317 of record OZ020253.1, on the reverse strand, counting down.
ACTTAACCGTGCACGCACGGAAGAATTACCGAGCTGACAATATTAGGCTTATGAGTTTACCCGTCCGCACTGGACTTTTCGTCTCGGGTAAAGTGTCTTGGGTATTCTACCCGGGCAGAAGTTGGCCGGTAGAAATACCCGCGCGGCTCGGGCAAAGTAACTGAGAGGTAGACTTCCTGAGACGTCCGCACTGGACTTAAAATGGGTAAAGTACCCAGCGTCTCGGTTACTTTGCCCCAAAAAATTCCAATGCAGACAAGGCTTATGGCTTTTATGTTACATACACTCTGGACAATTTCTTCCAAGGAAACTCTTTATGATACTTTATTCTCAACATTTTCTCTTCAACTTCAGAACTTGACATCTGGTCTTGCTCATATACTGCGAATATTGCAGGACTTTGAAAAATCTCCTCTTTTCACATTGTCCTTTCCAAACTTTCCATAAACAACTACTACAATATCTGTATCGCGCACCACAACATTTTCACGCCAAACTTCTCCACGTTTCTTCAACTCGCTAAGCATCTTGACATCAATTGCTGAAGCCATGAACTGTAAAAATCCTGCCATTGCGCAAATATTTGCTGTTCTAAACAATGATTTTAACAATCGTCATACATATATAATCTCTTCTTGCTTTGAACTTTGACCCCTGCACTGTTCCATAGATCAGTGGTAGAATATTGATTAAAATAATGATCACTGATCTATATTTTAATTAATTAATTATTTTATTTATTTTTCTGGGTTGGGCAATACAAACTTTGCCTGATCCTCCAAATTTCTCAAAATACCCCAGGATGATTTCGCTGGACCATAAGAGGGTTAGGGATGTATCCCTGTTTAGTTTATATAATGCTTATACTCATTCCATGAACTGACGTCAGTTGGTCCATACTAGCGAGAAGCCGTTTACCTGTGATATTTGTGGTAAAGCTTTTACAAAGAGGTGATTTGAATAGACATCAGTTGGTCCATACTTAGCAGCCTTGTAAGTCTTCTAGAGGGACTTCAGCTTCGCACGGCACTGGCTCGCCGTGCGATTGAATCCTGATATCCATGGACTACTGCTCTGAAAACACCTTGTTGTTACGGGTAGTCCCGTTTAAACATTTCCCTCGGCCCAGGAATTGATAAGAAGTTTTAATTCTTCTTTCCACATCTTCACCCCTTCTTCTTGTCATTTGGCACAGAATAAGGTTCAGAGGCCATTGTTGTTGTACATGGAAAGACAATAAGACATGATAGTAAAATGGAAGATTTTGGTGAGAAATGAGACTTGTGGAAAAGCATTTTCATATCTAAAAGATATCTCACTGGACATTGTAGAGTCCACACAGGAGAGAAGCCATTTGTTTGTGACATTTGTGGCAAAGCTTTTTCAAGAAGCCATCATTTGAGAGTCCATCGCAGAATCCACAGTGCAGAGGCGCCATTTCTTTGTGACATTTGTGGTAAAGTTTTTACACAAAGAGGTAATTTGAATACGCATCAGTTGGTCCACACTAATGAAAATCCTTTTACCTGTGATATTTGTGATAAAGCTTTTGCACAAAGACTAAGAGGTCATTTGAATATTCATGTAATATACACATCACGCACCATAGCATTTCCACGCCAAACTTTTCCACGTTTACTTCGCATCTTGACAAAAGATTCTGCCATTGCTATTTTAAACAATGATTAACAATCATCATACACGTACAATATATATTCCACAAAGATACATGTATCATTCAACCATAATTGAACTACTAAATTAAACAAACCTATACATCAAACACGCAAAAGCTAAAAACAAACCATACATCACTTTCACACAAACAATACAATCGTACATCACATTATCGTCATTATGTACAACTATGTTCTGCAAAGAATCTTGACATCCCAATCTGTCCACGTGCTATTGGGTGCTTCCTCTTGTAGGATCAATTTCTTCACCCGTTCTTGGTTCTTTGTGAGTGTCCAATATGCTCTGCAGACAGTGCTTGATTGGAAGTTGTGTAGCCACGTCCAAGCAACAACTTCAACTTCTTTAGGATTCTTGTCCTCAAACTTACCATTCCTTATCATAGTTGACCATTCGTCACTTTGGGGGATCTTCTCGATGCTGTGGTACACAGGCGGGGGCTGGCATGCTACTCCGCATCAACACCTGTCAGGATGCTGCCACGTTTGTGCAACTCGCCATTTCTAGTGCCTTCTTGCCCCTATGCTGTTCGGCTATTGCCTGCCTCTTGAAGTTGGAAGAATTTCCCACTGAGCGTCGCTTCATAAGTGAAACAAGGCTCTTGTCAAGTGCAAAGCGTTGTGTTAAAACAGCTGGGAATTTGACACGGTGTCTTGGATCAAGCTGATGAGATCAAGCATTTCCGCATTCCAAGGGCACTGAGGCTGCTTGCACACGCTGCAACGTAGGTACTCACCTACCATGTAGTAACGTGATTTGATGTCAACAACCTCTCGTGCCTTTGGGTAAATTCCCTCGTGGCACCATTTCCTTGTGACATCTCACTTAACTTTGTAGAGTCCACACAGGAGAGAAGCCATTTGCTTGTGACATTTGTGGCAAAGCTTTTTCAAGAAGCCATCATTTGAGAGTCCATCGCAGAATCCACAGTGCAGAGGCGCCATTTCTTTGTGACATTTGTGGTAAAGTTTTTACACAAAGAGGTAATTTGAATACGCATCAGTTGGTCCACACTAATGAAAATCCTTTTACCTGTGATATTTGTGATAAAGCTTTTGCACAAAGACTAAGAGGTCATTTGAATATTCATGTAATATACATATCACGCACCATAGCATTTCCACGCCAAACTTTTCCACGTTTACTTCGCATCTTGACAAAAGATTCTGCCATTACTATTTTAAACAATGATTAACAATCATCATACACGTACAATATATATTCCACAAAGATACATGTATCATTCAACCATAATTGAACTACTAAATTAAACAAACCTATACATCAAACACGCAAAAGCTAAAAACAAACCATACATCACTTTCACACAAACAATACAATCGTACATCACATTATCGTCATTATGTACAACTATGTTCTGCAAAGAATCTTGACATCCCAATCTGTCCACGTGCTATTGGGTGCTTCCTCTTGTAGGATCAATTTCTTCACCCGTTCTTGGTTCTTTGTGAGTGGTCAATACGCTCTGCAGACAATGCTTGATTGGAAGTTGTGTAGCCACGTCCAAGCAACTTCTTCTTTTTTAGGATTCTTGTCCTCGAACTTACCATTCCTTACCGTAGTTGACCATTCCTCACTGTGGTGGATCTTCTCGATGCTGCTGTACACAGGCGGGGGCTGGCATGCTACTCCGCATCAACACCTGTCAGGATGCTGCCACGTTTGTGCAACTCGCCATTTCTAGTGCCTTCTTGCCCCTATGCTGTTCGGCTATTGCCTGCCTCTTGAAGTTGGAAGAATTGCCCACTGAGCGTCGCTTCATAAGTGAAACAAGGCTCTTGTCAAGTGCAAAGCGTTGTGTTAAAACAGCTGGGAATTTGACACGGTGTCTTGGATCAAGCTGATGAGATCAAGCATTTCCGCATTCCAAGGGCACTGAGGCTGCTTGCACACGCTGCAACGTAGGTACTCACCTACCATGTAGTAACGTGATTTGATGTCAACAACCTCTCGTGCCTTTGGGTAAATTCCCTCGTGGCACCATTTCCTTGTGACATCTCACTTAACTTTGTAGAGTCCACACAGGAGAGAAGCCATTTGCTTGTGACATTTGTGGCAAAGCTTTTGCAAGAAGCCATCATTTGAGAGTCCATCGCAGAATCCACATTGCAGAGGCGCCATTTCTTTGTGACATTTGTGGTAAAGTTTTTACTCAAAAGAGGTAATTTGAAAGCGCATCAGTTGGTCCACACTAACGAAAAATCGTTTACCTGTGATATTTGTGATAAAGCTTTTACAGAAAGAGGTCATTTGAATATTCATGTAATATACATATCACGCACCACAGCATTTCCACGCCAAACTTTTCCACGTTTACTTAGCATCTTGACAAAAGATCCTGCCATTGCTATTTCAAACAATGATTAACAATCATCATACATGTAGATTCTTCAAAGTTAGATATATTCTTCATCCAGTAATTGAATTACCAAATTCAACAAATCTATACTTTTTTTTCATTTCATTTCATTTATTATATCTCAGGAAAACAGCAGTACAGACAACATGATATTACATTCAAGACATTAACAACAGGAACAAACTGAAAACACCCCTGAGGATTGCCTAAAAGCGAACCAAATCACTGTCAAGAGGCTCTCCTATAATGTTAACAGATACAATAAATACATTATAAAAACATATTCTACTTAACTTAAAGACCAAAACAAATACTGTATAAGTAATGCTGGAGGATCTAAATAAAGAATAAACTGGAGAAGGACTGAAGCTTGCAGACAAAGGGCGAGGGGATAAACATGAAAAGATTTGTGAAGAATTTGGAGTGGAAGGGGGGGGGGGGGGGTGGAAAGGGCCAGAGAAAGGATTAGGTGGTTGGTGGAAGATTGTGGGAAGCATCCTCTGCTTGTGAACAAAGAACTGGGGGAGCTGAGACAAACCACAAGGGATTAAAGCTACTAGGAATGAACAGAGAAGGGAATCAACAAAGGAAATGTACTGGAAGAACAAATTGATGACAATAGACAAGTCAAACTGGACATAGTGAAATAAAGCTACATGAATAGCAGCAGAAAGCTACATCATATTGCATAAAAGACAAAAACAGAACTGGTGTGCAGCCTAGATACATTCATAATTAAATAAAAACATAATTCTTCAACCTATCATCAAAATATAACAAAATAAACATACTCTGTAGAAATATAATTAATATGGCACGATGGCAAATGGCAAACGTAGATAGAGAGTAAAGATATGATGGCAATAATAAAGAAAAAAAAATAATTAAATAAATAAATAAATAAATAAATAAAAATTACATACAATATAAACATCATTAATTAGTGAGGTAATGCCTCCTAAGATTGGACAAGAAGGTGGACAAACCGAACAGAATTGAATTACGTGTCTCTAGGTCAAGAGAGTTCCAGATACGGGGAAATCTAACAAACAATTACTGATGAAATGCATTGGTTCTAGATTGCACATGACAAAATTTCAGTGAGTTAGAGTGCCGGGAATTAACCGAAATAAAATTAAGAATAGGGACATCAAATTTACTGTACAAGCATTTGGAAACAAAGGACACAGAAAGGAACAATAATCTATTTAGCAAGGAAGGTAGGCCCAGTCTGGTGCACCGCTCAGAATACTCTATGTTATCCATATTTAGGATGCGGATATGTCTACGAGGAAGACCAAGACAACATCGAGTAAACCTTCTCTGTACTCTCTCCAGGGAACCCTGTTCAGAGACAGAGCTTGGGCACCAAACCGGGGCAGCATACTCAATAATGGGCCTAACTAATGCACAATATAATTTTACCATAACAGTGGGATCCCTGGACCTAACAATTCTTCTAACAAAACCATTCAACCTATTCGCCTTACTCACTACTGCATTGGTTTGATTTTTCCAAGACAAATTTTGAGAGATAATTACACCGAGATATTTATATTGATCGGTAGATTGGAGAGTATGTGGTCCAATAGTATACATGGGTTTGGGTGGGTTAGCACGGGAAATAACCATTAACTTGCATTTGTCTACATTAAGTTTCATTTTATTTAGAGTACACCAGTAATCTATTTGACACAAGTCATTCTGAAGAATAAGTTCATCATTTGGGTTACGAATGGTTCTATAAATTACAGTATCATCTGCATACTGTCTCATTTGAGATTGAACACAAAAAGGCAAATCAAATGCAAAGATATTAAACAGGAGAGGCCCAAGGACTGAGCCTTGTGGCACACCTGATCCAACTGGGATCCATGATGAATGTACACCCTGAAATTGAACACGTTGCTGTTGATCAGTCAGATATGATTGAAACCATTGAAGAGCCATCCCACAAACACCGTATTTATGCAGTTTTTCCAGAAGAATTTCGTGGCTCACTCGGTCAAAGGCCTTTGACCAATCCAGGAAAACTGCATCAATACGAGGCGGGTTGGGTCTGTCAATGGTTTCAGCCCACTCATGGTAAACTGTTGCCAGTTGTGTCACAGTTGACCTACGGGAAATAAAGCCATGCTGACAGTCAGAAACAAGGCCACTTTTGAACATATGATTAGTTAGTTTGTTTGCCACAATCTTTTCAAGGCACTTGCTAACAATGGAGCAAAGAGAAATAGGCCGATAATTACTTATGTTGTGAGGGTCCCCAGACTTATGTATGGGAACGATGTTGGCATGTTTCCACTCTGAGGGTACCTGACCAGTCGACAGCGAAATGTTGAATATTTTACACAGAGGATAAGACAGACTATCAGCAGCAATTTTGAGAAGCATTGGAGATATATTGTCAGGACCAGGTGCTTTATGAACATCCAGTGCACCGAGAAACCTATGTACATCCTTAGTACAAGTTTGTATGGAGTAAAGCCTGGATGTACAATCCTCATGAATACAATGAATAATGGGTGCATCATTTGCAGAGGAAAAATTCCGTTGAAAATTTGAGTTAAATTCCGTAGCAATCACTTTTGGGTCAATAACCGTTTTCTCTTGAAGATAAAAACTGTTGGTCGAAGTTTTCTTACGACAATTACTGACCAAGTTCCAGAATCTCTTGGGGTTGGTGGAGCAGTTTTGGGCTAATTCCTGAATGTACTTGCTGTAAGAAATTCGAATTGAGTAATTGTGCTGGTTGCGTAAGCTTTTGTATTTTAGCCAGAAATTTTTGTTGTTTTTGTTTGCCATGGCTATTTTGTAGGCACGGCATTTTTTACGAGATAACAGGATGATCTCGGAAGTTATCCATGGTTTTCTTCTACGACCCCTTTGTTTGGCGACTGGAACTAAATCAGCAAGAGTAGCAAATAAAAGATCCTTAAAATTACTCCAAATGGTGTCAATATCAAGGTCAGACGACAGATATGAATCCCATGGTACTTTGGACAGAGTGGCACAGAGCTCCACTCTGTCTGCCTTCTGGTACTGGTAGAAGGTACGAGAGACTGATTTAAGTTTAACACTGGTTGATATGTTGAAAGAAAGGCCACTATGGTCACTGTTAGCCAAACATGCTAAAGCTAAAAACAAACCATACATCACTTTCACACAAACAATACAATCGTACATCACATTATGTACAACTATGTTCTGCAAAGAATCTTGACTTCCCAATCTGTCCACGTGCTATTGGGTGCTTCCTCTTGTAGGATCAATTTCTTCACCCGTTCTTGGTTCTTTGTTAGTGACCAATGGGCTCTGCAGACAATGCTTGATTAGAAGTTGTGAAGCCAAGTAACTTCTTCTCGTCTTGGAACTCCAACTCTTCCAATTTCGTATTGTCTTCAGCCATGATTTAAGTGTTGTATGGCAGCTGTCAACGTGCTATTGGGTGTTACCTCTTGTAGGATCAATTTCTTCACCCGTTCTGGGTTCTTTGTCTGTGGTCAATACGCTCTGCAGACAGTGCTTGATTGGAAGTTGTGTAGCCATGTCCAAGCAACTACTTCAACTTCTTTAGGATTCTTGTCCTTGAACTTACCATTCCTTACCGTAGTTGACCATTCCTCACTGTGGCGGATCTTCTGGATGCTGCGGTACACAGGCGGGGGCTGATACTTCGCATCAACACCTGCTGCCACGTTTGTGCAACTCGCAATCCCCTAAGTACTCTAGTGCCTTCTTGCCCCACTCCTCACTATGCTGTTGGGCTATTGCCTGCCTCATGAAGTTGGAAGAATTGCCCACTGAGCGTCGCTTCATAAGTGAAATAAGGCTCTTGTCAAGTGCAAAGCGTTGTGTCAAAACAGCTGGGAATTTGACACGGTGTCTTGGATCAAGTAGATGAGATCAAGCATTTCCTGCATTCCAAGGGCTGCTTGCACATGCTGCAGCTTAGGTACTCACCCACCATGTAATAACGTGATTTGATGTCAACAACCTCTCAGTGCCTTTGGGTAAATTCCCTCGTGGCACCATTTCCTTGTGACATTTGTGGAAAAAGTTATGTTCACAGAACTGATATGGTTAGAAATCAGATGGTCCAAACTGGCCAGAAAATGTTTACCTGTAATATTTGTGGTAAAAGCGTTTAAACAAAGAGGTAGTTTGATTGCTCCACACTGGTGAGAAACCGTTTACTTGTAGCATTTGTGGCAAAGCGTTTTCAAGAAGCCATCATTTGAGAGTCCATCACAGAATCCACATCGCAGAGATACCATTTCCTTGTGACATTTGTGGGAAAAGGTATACTCACAGAACTGATATGGTAATTAACTTCAGATTTGGCAGAGTCATTTCAGGGATTGGTGCAAATCTATGAGGTGTACTGGCTAGTTGTGAAGTGGTACTATTTTGCTGACTGCTGGCTTGGTATTTCTTTCTGAGACTTAGCTCTTCTCCTAATTTGATTGGTCCACACTGGTGAGAAGCTGTTTACCGGTACTTGTGAGACTTGTGGAAAAGTATTTTGATGTGAAGGATATCTCACTTAACGTTGTAGAGTCCCCATAGTTGAGAAGCCATTTACTTGTGACATTTGTGGCAAAGCTTATTCAAGAAGCCATCATTTGAGAGTCCATCGCAGAATCCACAGTGCAGAAGCGCCATTTCTTTGTGACATTTGTGGTAAAGTTTTTACACAAAGAGGTAATTTGAATACGCATCAGTTGGTCCACACTAACGAAAAACCGTTTACCTGTGATATTTGTGATAAAGCTTTTGCACAAAGACTAAGAGGTCATTTGAATATTCATGTAATATACATATCATGCACCATAGCATTTCCACGCCAAACTTTTCCACGTTTACTTAGCATCTTGACAAAAGATCCTGCCATTGCTATTTCAAACAATGATTAACAATCATCATACACATTCTTCAAATTCAACAAACATCATCAAACATGCCAAAACTAAAAACAAATCATACATAATTTTCATACAAACAATACAATCGTACATCACATTACATGCAACTATGTTCTGCAAAGAATCTTGACGTCCCAATCTGTCCACATGCTATAGGGTAATTTGAATATATCTAAGGTTGGGTGGATGGGTACTATTGGGTGGCTCGTGTATTGGCTGGAAAGAATGATAAAATAGGACACAGCAGTCAGATCAGAACCATTTCCTTGTGGCATTTGTGGGAAAAGGTATACTCACAGAACTGATGGTAACTTCAGATGTGCCAGATTCATTTCAGGATTTGGTGCAATGAGGTGTATTGGCTAGTTGTGAAGTGGTTCCATTTTGCTGACTGCTGGCTTGGTATTTCTTTCTGAGACTTAGCTCTTCTCCTAATTTGATCGGTCCACACTGGTGAGAAGCTGTTTACTTGTGAGAATTGTGGAAAAGTATTTTCATGTAAAGGATATCTCACTTAACTTTGTAGAGTCCACACTCTGGGGAGAAGCCATTTGTTTGTGACATTTGTGGCAAAGCGTTTTCAAGAAGCCATCATTTGAGAGTCCATCGCAGAATCCACAGTGCAGAGGCGCCATTTCCTTGTGACATTTGTGGTAAAGTTTTTACACAAAGAGGTAATTTGAATCGCATCAGTTGGTCCACACTAACGAAAAACCGTTTACCTATGATATTTGTGATAAAGCTTTTGCACAAAGACTAAGAGGTCATTTGAATATTCATGTAATATACATATCACGCACCATAGCATTTCCACGCCAAATTTTTCCACGTTTACTTAGCATCTTGACAAAAGATTCTGCCATTACTATTTTAAACAATAATTAACAATCATCATACACGTACAATATATATTCCACAAAGATACATGTATCATTCAACCATAATTGAACTACTAAATTAAACAAACCTATACATCAAACACGCAAAAGCTAAAAACAAACCATACATCACTTTCACACAAACAATACAATCGTACATCACATTATCGTCATTATGTACAACTATGTTCTGCAAAGAATCTTGACATCCCAATCTGTCCACGTGCTATTGGGTGCTTCCTCTTGTAGGATCAATTTCTTCACCCGTTCTTGGTTCTTTGTGAGTGGCCAATATGCTCTGCAGACAGTGCTGGATTGGAAGTTGTGTAGCCACGTCCAAGCAACAACTTCAACTACTTTAGGATTCTTGTTCTCAAACTTACCATTCCTTATCATAGTTGACCATTCGTCACTTTGGGGGATCTTCTCGATGCTGTGGTACACAGCCAAGGGCTGATACTCCGCATCAACACCTGTCAGGATGCTGCCACGTTTGTGCAACTCGCAATCCCCTAAGTACTCTAGTGCCTTCTTGCCCCAAGAAAACATGCCAAACTAAAAAACAAATCATACATAATTTTCATACAAACAATACAATCGTACATCACATTACGTACAACTACGTTCTGAAAAGAATCTTGACGTCCCAATCTGTCCACGTGCTATTGGGTGTTACCTCTTGTAGAATCAACTTCTTCACCTGTTCCAGGTTCTTTGTCGGTGGCCAATATGCTCTGCAGACAGTGCTTGATTGGAAGCTATGAAGCCAAGTCCAAGCAACTACCTCTACTTCTTTTGGATTCTTGTCCTCGAACTCCAACTCTTCCAATTTCTTCAATCGCCTTCAGCCATGATTTTTTATATTTTTGTTTATGGTAGTCGCCCAACACAAGGCCCAAGAAGGCCACTCAAGGCGAGAGCTGAAAAAGTTACAAAAGAGAAGAACCAGGAGTGTAATATATTAGGAGGAAGAGAAATGAGTGTGTAGCGTTTGAACTGACATCAATGTGCCCGGTTTTGGCAGTGTCTTCTGGACCTGCTCCTCGCGGTGGTGCTCCCCACTGACCGCCTTGATGGAGACGGTTTTGGAACCCACTGTTCCAAGCTTTTCCTGCCGCTCAGCCTCTTCTCGTGCCGCCACATTCATCTTCTCGTGCCGCCACATTCATCTTAGTGAACAGCTCCTCATCAGTTGTGCTTGGGTTCTGCAGGTAGGGTCTCAGCTCCGATTTTACAAATAGGTTTTGACAAATAGATAAGTTGTACACAATGTTTTATTGGCTATAACTTTACTATGAAATACTTACTCCCTGAATTGCACCCTGAATAGTGATTCTTTAGTCTTTAGGAAGGGTTGCAGCTTTTTGTAATGAACACTGTCTCTAACTAACTAACTAACTAACTGAAAAGCTTCATGCATTTTCTGCACTTGCTGCCTGACTTGTGAAAAACTTCCAAATGGACCGGTCTTGAGCTGCCACTTCTGCATCTTCAACTGACCACCTAGTGTCTAGGAGTGAGAGATCTCTCTGAATGACATCTCTCCATGTAGTTTGAGGCCGACCACGTCTGCGCTTCCCATGAGTTGGTTTCCATAGGTATAGCAGTTTTGGTGTTCTCTCATTGCCCATGCGTTGCACATGACCAAACGACTTTAGCCTACGTTTTCTTAAGATGTTTGTCAGTTGAGGCTGCTTTGTCATTGATCTGATCTGTCTATTTGGAATGTGTTGAGACCAGACAATCCTCAAGATCTTCCTCTGACATCGTATGTCGAAAGCATTTAGGCGAGCCTCTTCTCTCTGTGTAAGGCTCCAGCATTCAGCAGCATACATTATAGTGGATAGGACGCATGTGTTATAAAACTGTCTCTGCATGGTAGAATTTGTGTTCTGCTTCAGAGGAAACTTCTGTGTAGAAGATCTCAAAATATGTGAAAAAGGATCATTTGTAATTAAAAGGAAACATATAAAAACTATCCTTTTGCCTTGTTTAAGAATGACTTGTTCTGTCATTGAAGAATGGTGCAGTGGAGTAATTAATGATTTGATGAATGTTTGATCTTTTAAAGATCAAAAATAAAAGAGAAAGGACTTAAGAAAAACTGTGGCTGTTTTTCACTGTTTTCTCAAAAAGTACGGTGGGCACCGTATGGGACTGGAATTTTCACAGATGACTGTTACTATATCTTCCTTGATATTTTTGCCCATGAATCTGTATTTCTTTGACAAAAACCAAAGTATGATACCACCTTTAATTACCTGTTACAGGAAGATACTGATATTTATTTCAACATTCTCAAGATATTAAGAATGATTTTTGTCAATTACTCAATTTGAAGTAACTAAGATGTAAGTATTAATTAGTAATGCACAAAATGGTGTTGACACATTAAAAATAGTTTTGAGCATTGGGGTAAAATGAGAGGCTGTCACAAAGTGAAGATTTTAATAAATACACCAAATAGTTTTCGTAAGTTAACATTTTCAAATAACTGACTTTGAAAATTATTGGTGCATATATCAGGCATGCAACTTTTCCTCGTTTCAGCTGATTTCCTCTTTTTTTTTCACTTCACTCTTATGCCATTAAAAAGTGAAAAACATTGTACAAAGTATGGCAACTGAGTTGCATGCCTGAAACATAGAATGCGTTAAAAGTTTGAATGAAAATTTTGAAAGATTACAAACAAATTGTTATATAATATGCAAATTAGGCTTGCCCTTCACCGACGTGGATGAGCACTGTATAGTCGGTGCTTGTGAGAGCACTTGAAAAAAATCACATGTTGGCTCAGGTGGGATTTGAACCCACAACCTCCTGCTTAAATTGTTATATTGTTTACTTTTTAAGTTATATTACACACAGATACTTCAGCTGACCAACATGAGGGTGCTGAAAAAGATTGGACGTCCATGGGCGTGACTAAGAGAGAGAAATACTCTAGCAAAATACAAGATCACCATGCAGAGGGTCTGCTGCCAGTTGACCATGGTCAAGTCTGAGTCTGTTGCATCATCGTAGTCTTCAGGGGCCAATTTCATACAGCTGCTTAAGCACAAAACTTGCTTAAAAGCATGAAACGTCTTCCTTGATCAAACAGGATTACCAACCAAATGTTCATGTGATGCTTACTGCTTTTGACTTGTAATTTATTGTATTCGGCCATTGTTTGCTGAGCATAACATCCACATGGAATTTTGGCTGATGGCATACTGATTTTATTTACCAAGGTTTCTGGTGCTTAAGCAAATTTTGGTGCTTAAGCTGCTCTATGAAATTGGCCCCAGAATCGAACCAGTATGCCACTGTTTAGGCTTTTTTCTACAGTGATGCGAAATTTCAGATTTGAATGCCGATTTTTTGGTTTAGATTTTAACTCAGAATTTCATTTGTTTTTTACATCTGCTCTGTCTGTACAAAAGTATACAAACTTTTAAATTTCAGCTTTTTCCTTGGTGTTTTCAGATTTTGTGTGTGGCCACTCACATCCCTTTACCATACAAAATATGTTTACCCTAAACCCTAAAATTTACCCTAAACCACTTATACCAATATGAATATAAATATATGTTTCTATTAAATATTTGGTACTGAATAACAATGCTAACCTTGGTGTTTATTTTTTCATACACTTGCAATGAAACAGTAATTTTTGAAAGGCTTGTTTTGATTTTAAATTGTATGTGGCTATGTACGATTTCTAGATGTATATATTTCGCAATTATTTATTTTCCATACAAGTAAAAAAATGCTCATCAGGCAAAAATTTATGAAATATGAAAAATGTTTCAAGTTAGGAGGGCCTTACACATTTTGATTCTAGCAGGATCTTTATCGTAGGCTAAATGACAAGAGGACAATAATATATTAAGTTTAACAAGTATAAAACACGTAAAGATACACATTAATGGATGAGAGGATCAAAAGGGGGAGGGGTTGGAGTGACAAAGGAGGGTGGGGGTAGGCAAGTGTGGGGTAAGGGAAAATGGGTCTGGGGTGCACTCAAGTAAATAGGGCCAAAATCATCCGCCGAGCTCATTAATAAAAGTTAAGCACTCAATATATTTTAAATAAGAGAGTTGTGAGAGCTATGAAAATGAAGGATTGAAAAAATATGGCACTGGACCTCCTGCCTGGACTCTGGACTTCCATTTGTGACCATTTTTGATGCAATTGGGTGAGAAAGTGGGTCTATTTCAGCCGCTTTGCAGAGGGATGTTTTTTTGAAAATGGCTTCTTTGATTGGAGTGATCCATACCTTGTTTTAGGGGTGGTCAGCTGAGAATGAGTATATCTCAAAAATTCAATGGTCACCCTACCATAAAATGAAAAGAAAATGAAAGGTGACATGTTCCTCATCATTTTTTGAAGTTTGAGGATTTATCACTGTTGTCTATGGGAGTTTATTTACTTGGGTGCAACCTCTGGGGGTAGTCAAGATCAAAGGTAGACATTAACAGAGACGCGAAAATGCACGAGGGCTGAGGGGAGTAAAGAGGATTATAAAGAAGATGGAGAAGTTGGTAAACAAACCTTTAATGCAGGGTGGGGGAGAATAAAGATGAATAAAAAGGATACAACAAAACAATTGTAAATGTAAGTAATTTATTTTTTCGATAAATTTGTGGACTTTTTCCATGCTTTGTACTGTTTTTCCAAAAAATTTAAATAATAACAAAATATAGGCACTTCCGAAAGAAAGCGGGCGGGGACAAGAAACACATTAAAAAAAATTTTCCCTTTAAAGGCATTGCATACGTTTGGTAATGACTCTGAAAATTTATGGCAATAAAAACTTACTTGGTGAGAAGTACAGCTGCTTTGGATAGTATAATGCATATTGAGAAACGTTCAATTCGAAGTACCGCGGTTATGGAAAAATATGTCACTTTTTATCTCCAAAAATTATGAATATGAATATTCATGAGATTTTGGAGAAAAATCGTTCGAAATTATTCCCTAGTTTGATTAATTAAAAACACAGACTGTCCCCCCAATTTTGATTTTCGGAAATTTGACGTACATTTAGGGCCACCGTAGAGGATTTCGTCTTTCACGGTAAAATAGCGTCGAGCCGATTATTTCGGCGAGCGTTCCTCCATCTTCGATCGAAGCAGCGTGTGGTTTATTTTCGTTTCGAACGACCGGCGTAAATTCTGGTGAGTTTTAAACCAATTTGTATCTAACATTGAACAAGAACACACAAGTTTTTCACGGGTTTTTGATAAAGTAGAGCTGTTTGAACAGTGTAGATTATTTTAAGGAGGAAGCTTAAACTGTACCTCGGTAACCACGCCCGTTGCGTACCCGATCAGACCACGGTGACCTTCCTTCCTCCGTTTGACCATTGTGTAACCACGGAGGACGTTTGTGAAGGCGTGTGCCTAGCTGTCTGACACTCACACTGACAGTGTAGTGACATTGATTTAGCATGCATTGTATTTGATGGTAACGGTTTACAAGCAGGTCCGATAAAAACAACGGAAAGAATTCCACTGATGACCATTACGGAAAAAGGATTATATTCTCCAAGAGTTAACTTATTGGATACAAATTATGATGAACTTCAATCTCAGGTGTGGAAAACTTGGGTAGCATATCTGAAAAGTGAGTTTTACAGGGTTTTTTACCTACAAATTGTACACTTCCAATATAGCGGCAGCCATCTTGCCCAAAACGCCCTCTGTTGGTTCCATAGAGTTGTGCACAAATTATGGTCATCAGTGGAATTCTTTCCAAAACAACTTAATAGGCTAGTTTCTACTGTTCCAAAATGATACTTTTTACTTTCAGCAAATGTTCCTGACATGCCTGAGTCCTTAAGTCCCCAGATAGAAGAATTTTGTGCAACATTTCACTTTTTTTTTTCAGAGTAAAAATATAATTTTCTTACCTGTTTGTTGCAAACTTCAAAATAGCCCGTCGGCCATTTTGTCTGGTCTGGATAGTCAAGTTTAGTCTGGTAGGGGCCTACCTACAACCTACTTCCAAAGTTGTAAGGCAGACTCCCGTGTTCACTCCCGTGTGCGAGTGAACAAGGGAGTCCGCCTTACAACTTTGGAAGTACCTACAACCAACGTATTGAAAGTCCAGACAATGAGAGTAGACACTAGACCATATTAATTTTTGTCTGCGCGTCTGCGGCCGTAACGTGCGTTCATTACCGTTTTTACCCCATAATTTCCCTCAAAAATCAAAGCCCTGCCTTCTTTCCACAAATTTAACCTTGTTAATATTATTGAAGAGGACACCACGAATGTATATTTAGGTATAAGTTTCTTTATAAAAAGTTGTTTTTATTCCCTTTATAGGTATCGGACCTGCTTGTAAACCGTTACCGTGTTTGATCAGGTTCAGATCGTGTCCAGATCGGGAAAGAGGCATAGGGGGGGCTTAAGTGTCTTTTACGCCACCCATATTATTATTTTCAGTATTTATTTGGGTAGAAACTTTCACTGAAATATCGCCGAAATATGTTAATTAGCTGTTTCGCATGCAGCGGAACAGCTTTTGTTTTTCTTATTTTTTTTTTTTTTTTTTTTTTTTTCTTCTTTTTCCACTTTTTTCCCATAGACATAACACAGGGGTTTTCTAAGAGCCACTTCTACCATTATGCAAATTCCGATCAACTTCATACTTGGCACATAGTTAGACCACCACCCCGAATAGTGTCCCGCGTATGTACGTCATCGTGACGTCATCACGTGCACAATTACGTCATCACGTGCACAATTACGTCATCATAAAAGTGCAAATTTTAGGGCTCTTTATCTCCGGAATGGCAAGTCCGATGCAGCTCAAACTTGGTATGTAAGTATATGGGGACGTGTTATAGACAAAAATTGCAGTCACGTGTTGATGACGTCATCGTGTGATTTTATACGAATTAATCAATTTTTGGACCTTTTCTTTATATCTCATGAACGACAAATCGTATTTTCGAAATTCTTTCGGCAATATGTTTGTTAGGCTATAGGCACATGTCACAAAATACCAAAAAGGTGTGACGTCATGATGACGTCATCAAAAAGCTGATTTTCTGATTCACATATAAGGGAATATCCGATGGTGATGAAACTTGGTGGGTAGGTAGGGAATGGTACTAGTATTCGAAATGTGAAGTGACGTCACGATGACGTTAAAGGTTGATTTTTTATTGATTTTTGAATAATTAATGTTGCCATTTTTTTCACAGAAACACATATAAGCGAATATCCGATCTTGATGAAACTTGGTGGGTAGGTAGGACATGCTATTACTATCCCAAATGTGAAGTGACGTCACGATGACGTCATCGACTGATTTTTTATTGATTTTTTTGAATAATTAATTTTGCCATTTAGAGTCCAAAATAACACAAAACACGGTCTTTGGAACTTTTTGGACCGCTGATATGGCTATCTATAGTAGTGGGCCAATTTTGTACACGTGAACGGAGCACGACATCGCTAGAAAATCAATCATTTTGCTGTTTCCACCGCCCATGCACAACCATACCATACTACGCGCGCTGGTCTATAATAGACTCGGCCATTTCTGTGTTTCTCATGGGCATGTGTATGTACACGAATCTGTATGGGTGTATTGATGGACGAGTGACGACGCTCCTGATAGTTGTTTACAACAATTAAAACACCGCTTTTTCTCTGTACTGGGCCAATTGCGTTCATGTTTGTTTTTCATATTATTTATAAAACATACGCGAAACAGCTCAGTGTTTGTCAACAAACACAGGTCTAGTTTTACTTGGTTTACACTTAACACTAACAGTTACACTTTACAGGACCTATGAATAAATTTGCTTTTAGGCTTGCCCTAAGTAGGCCCTAACTAATCTCATTTTGGAACAGACTGACAGAAGAAGCTAAATAAATAGGATTGAAAATAATATGGGTGGCGTAAAAAAAAAGACACTAACCCCAGGGAAAGAATTCCACTTAAGTCATTTAATTACAAAAAAAGCTTTTGAAAACAGGGTTATTTCCTCCAAGAGTTAACTTAATTGATGCAAGTCATAATGAACTTCAATATCAGGAGTGAAAACTGGGGTAGCTTATCTAAAAAGTGAGATTTTCAGGGTTTTTTTACCTACAATTATACACTTCGAAATCGAATGCTGCGGTAGCCATTTTTCTCAAAACGCCCTCTGTCTGTCCCATAGGTTTGTGCACAAGTGATGGCCGTCAGTGGAATTCTTTCCAAAGGGAGTATTGTACTTGGATAAGAAGCAAAAACAGAAATGTTCACATACCGTTAAAATGTGTCCACCTAAAATGCTGTATTTATCCAGAAAAGAGTAAAACAACGGCCGAATATCTTTTTGATCTTTTAAAAGATCAAAAATGATTCAAGAAAAAAAAACTGTTTTCACTGTTTTCTCAAAAAGTGGGCACCGTATGGGACTGAAATTTTCACAGATGACTGTTGCTATATCTTCCTTGATATTTTTGCCCATGAATCTGCATTTCTTTGACAAAAACCAAAGTATGATATTACCTTTGAAAAAAAAAGCAATTTCAAGGCAGCCCGAGTAGCGAGTGTGACTACGACTACGACTGTCCACAATAATGTATGAATAATAAACAATGCAAATAATCCTTTTAATAGGCTTAGCTTGTTTTGAATAAGACAAGTAATGGCTAAGTGCTTTTAATAATACATCATTCCTTCCTCCTGTTTTTTAGGTTTGGGATTGACTAAGCTCACCCACAAAATCTAAGATGGCGGCTGTGGTGCGCTGGCTTGATAAACTCATTGAGGATAATGCAGGTATGTCTAATACACAGGAAATTGTTCAGTGCTCAGTTTTTTTCAATTTCGACTTAAAATTAATCCGGTATATGCTTGGTTTCATGGCTTCTGACTGCCAAACGAACAAAGATAGTTGACTATTGGGGTCACCACCAACGTAGGGCTGGATGGCTCAGTTGGTAGAGCGCCTGTACGGTATTCAGTAAAATTAATCCAATCAGTATCCCTTCTGTAAATTGTGATTGGCCAACACGTTGCAAACTCTTGGTGGCGCACTATTTGGAATCACCAGAGTTACTCAACCGAAAGCTTGTCAACTTGTACTCCGACCAACTTGTACGCTTTGTTTAAACGTTTAAAACATGTACATGTAATTGTCCAACTTCTAACCATGTGAGTTTTTTACATCTATTTTGTATCACTTTGTTTACTAATCATGAGTCATGTTACAAGAATTCCTGTGACAATTTCACTTCCGTACTTGCTTCTTATCCAGACCCCAGGGTCGCAGACTGGCCCCTCATGCAAACCCCTATCCCCGGTACTACCATGGTGATCTTGTACCTGATCGGCGTCTGGATCGGCCCCAAGCTCATGAAGGACCGGGCCCCCTACGGTCTCAAGAACGTACTCCTTGTCTTCAATTTCATGATGGTTGTTCTGTCTTTCTATACACTGTTTGAGGTGAGACCATCCGTCCGTTAGACATCATGGATAGGAAGCATTTCTTCGGCCTGACGTTTCAGACAATAAACTCTGTCCATCTTCAGGAGGATGCCCCCACCCTGTCCTGATCACTCTCTCCCTAAAACATCTTAGATTGTATCTGTCTATTCTCTTTCCTTGAGCAAGCAGCAAATACTTGCATCAAAGGTAGCTTCATACTTGGTTTTTGTCAAAGAAATTCAGATCCATGGGCAAAATATCAAGAAAGATACAGCAACAGTCATCTGTAAAATTTTCAGGCCCTTACGGTGCCCACTTTTTGAGAAAACAGTGAAAAATGCTGACGGTATTTTCAAAACTATTCACAGGAGTTTTGATCTCTCTGAGATCAAAACTGTGTTTTTGGTCATTGGTTTTACTCTTTTCTGGATAAATACAGCATTTCAGGCAGAAAAATGTTAACGGTATGGTTGTACCATCACCATCTTTATAAAGTTATACTTACAGGTAAATCTGTGAAGATTTCTTATTTGGTATGCTGCCAAAGTATTAATTAGACTTGAAGCCATGCATGGTGGAAGTACTATTAAAAGAAGGTAGGTTTGCGATTACACCATGTAATCTCTTCTGTGAGAGTGTGTGGTTCTGAGAAGAACCGGTGGTATTATCTCGACGTTTTGTCACTCTCCTGAGGACGAACAGAGCACACTGTTTGGAACGTTGATAATACCACTGGTTCTTCTCAGAACCACACATTCTCACAGAAGAGATTACATGGTGTCATCGCAAACCTACCTTCTACCAAACTATGATGTTACCTTATTGGTTTGAATTTGAAATTGAATGATAATATAGTAATTACAATAGGCTGTTGCCTTTGTTGGTTGTGTATAGTTGATGATGTGTTTATTTGTATTGCAGTTCTGGATGAGTGGATGGCTTACTGGTTACACACTGGGTTGTCAGCTGGTTGACTATTCTGATAGTCCCAAAGCAATGAGGGTAAGCTGCAAATCATTCATACAATTAGCTGGACCAAATTGTCAAAAATTGAAATTTGGTAAAACAAGGGATTTTTGTTCATATATGAGGCTCATAAATATATCAAGCATTTATATTGTGCAGCTACTATATGACATGAGTATACTCTACTGTGCATTATTTTTATCCCTGGTCATCAGGCCATAATTTGCATTCCTGAAACCATCTCAACTCTCTGGGGAGTATACAGCTCTGTGCTACCATGAGGTGCACAGAGGCTAATCAAACCACAAAGCCATATCTACCCTACGCATTTACACGTGGGTGAAGAGGAGCTATATGTGATAAAGCGTCTTGCCCAAGGACGCAAGGTCCACTAGCGAGTGACTAGCCCATGGCTGGATTCAAACCCACATTCTGTAGATTGACCACAAGAGTACGACACAACAGACCACTAGGCCACCGCACCCCACATGACATTAAAGTAAAATATTCCTGACTTTCAAAATCCAATGTTGGCAGCAGTGATGTTAAAAATGAAACTCATATCAAGGTGTTGTACAATAAAGTTGTTTATATTTGACTAGCCCAGCCAGGTTTTCCATTGAAGTTTTAAAAGTCTGACTAGCACAGAGCACACTTGACAAGTGTTTTGCATGTCAGATTTTGTGTCCAAATCAAGACCTGTATTCGTGTAATGTGTCATTGAATGTAATGGTTAATTGTTATGTCATGTCTGTATTCCCTTTCTGTTGGTTGCAGATGGCCAATGTATGCTGGGTGTTCTACGTCTCCAAGTTTGTTGAAATGCTGGATACGGTAAGTCATTCCCAGCCAGGGCTCGATTTCATGAAGCCCTACTTGAGTTACGAAGGATAACCCTTCAAATCCTACATAGGGCTGCAATGCATCATTTGTCCTTCGATTGATAGTAAGTTACGATGATTTTGGTGAAATAAACCCCGGTCTACCCTTATACACCTTGTTCACACCGCATCCATCTTGTCACCTTCCTTGCATACCCGTTGGCAAAGATAACACCAATTCTTAAAAGAAAATGGGTACCAGACTATTTTGAAACCAAGCCTCTGTTTGATTGCACTGCTTCGAATGCAGGATGGATGCACTGTGAGTATACAGTAATTCGAGCACACGGTTTTGAATGGCGCCCTCTTTTGATTAAAACAAGAAACTGCGGTGGTGTCGGTATATTATTTTGTACACAGCCAATTATCTTTTATTGAAATCTGGGAAGCTGGAAAGCTAATCATGAGCAAAAGACCTGTGGGGAAATCCGGGAGATCTTGTTCATGTCGAATATTCTTCTAACTCCGTGTTTCTTTCAGGAATAAATCACACAACAAGCCGGAGTCGTAGTGCATTTATAACGATAAACACCACCACAGTTTCTTGTTTTAATCAATAGAGGGCGCCATTCAAAACCATGTGCTCGGATTGCTGTACAAGGTCTATATCTTTGTGAGCTGTGTTATAACAATGGGATTGTTTTCCCCTTTTGTTCTTTTCTATTGTTAGGTCTTCTTTATTCTGAGGAAGAAGAACAATCAGATATCCTTCCTGCATGTCTTCCATCATGCGCTGATGCCGTTCAGCTGGTGGATCGGGGTCAAGTTTGTGCCTGGTACGTTGATCAACATCCTGGTGCCAATTTCATTGAGCTGCTAAGCACAAAAAAATTGCTTAGCACAAAATGCCTTGCTCAATAAAAACAAACCACCATTAAAAATTCCATTTGATATTCATGGTCAGCGAAAAACAGCCAAAGAACAATGACAAGTGATACACAACACATAGATATTTGGTTGCTTATCATGTTTTTATTAAGACAGAAATTTCAGAAAATGGTTAGCAAAATAAACTTTGTGCTAAGCAAGGCCGTGAAAATTAGCCCCTTTTATCCATTTGATTATTTCTTTATTGGGGGTCCTATCAGGATAGTTTGCCTGTGGATTTTTTTAACGCATCATGCCCTCCTATTACTCCAAGTATTTTATGGGATTTTGTGTACAAAATGTTAGCACAAACTGATCTCCGAGATCAAAACCTCACAATTACAATTGCCTCACAATTTCACGTAACAAATGCAACGGTTTTTCACTTTTTTCTACTGTTTCCAATGATCAATTGAGCTGAAAATTTCACAGGTTTGCTTTTATTCAATGGCAATTAAAATTATGAACAGACCGCAGCTGTTCTGTCAACTTAAAGGTACTATCGTACTTTGGTAGCATACCGAAACAGAAATGTTCACAGATTTACCCATAACTTACAGGGTATAAAGATGGTGATGGTAGAGACATACTTATAACATTTTTCTCCCTGAAATGCTGTGTTTATCCAGAAAAGAGTGAAACCAACAACCAAAAATAGAGGTGAAATGACTTAAGAAATACTGTGGGCGTTTTTCACTGTTTTCTTAAAAAGAAGAGGGCATCGTATGGGACTGAAAATTTCACAGATGACTGTTACTGTATCTTCCTTGATATTTTTGCCCATGAATCTGCGTTTCTTTGGCAAAAACCAAAGTATGATATTACCTTTAAGAAAAAGATTTGTGTTTCCTTTTGCATGTATTTCAGGTGGCTTTGGTACTTTCCACGCCATGTTGAACTCCTTCATCCATTTCATGATGTACATCTACTACTTCCTCGCGGCGCTGGGGCCATCCTTCCAGAAATTCCTCTGGTGGAAGAAGTACATGACCAAGATGCAGCTGGTAGGTGTTTGACATTTTCTGTCATTCTTTTAAAAAAGAACCTCTAGGATATCCTCAAAAGCACCCTAGGCACTGTAGCTTGAAAGCCTGATGAAACCTTTTATGGAAAGATGATGAGAAGAAGATACAGTTTTAGAGGTGGGAGGAAAACCCCAGAGTAATATTCTGGGTAAAACCCACAGAATCAGGTAGGGACTGAAAACCCAATCCACTTGTGGACCGAGCCGGACTCGAACCTGGTCCGCCAGAGGTGAAAGGCTTGGAAATAATCACTACGCCTAGTAAAACTGTGTGTGATAGATGGATATCTTGTCTTAAACTGTAAAAGTTGAAATCAAGAGTACATTTGTGTAAGACACAACCCCAGACCACATCTTGTGCCACTTTTGACCCTACATCTTCATGTGAATAGTTAAATTGTTCTTGCGTGTAGATTTCTCCATCAAACTTGTTTAAATCCCACTGGACGATCAAAAGATCAAGAATTCATAATTTTGTGGGTTTTTTTAAAATTGTTTCAGACACAGTTTGCCCTGTGCATGGTCCACAGTGCCCAGCTTCTGTTCATCGACTGCGCCTATCCCAAGTTCTTTGCCTGCGTCATCTGGTCCTACGGTTTCATCTTCTTCGTCATGTTCATGGACTTCTACTTCAAGACCTACAAGAAGAAGGCTGCAGCAAAGAAAGCTGAACAGAGCAATGGGGACAAGAAGGCTCATTAACCCTTCCATGATGCCACCCTGTATTACAGTTCTGACCGGTACTAAGCAGTCCCAACTGGTTCTAACCAGTCCCAACTGGTTCTTACCAGTCCCAATTTGGTTCTGATTGGTTCTGACAAGTCCCAACTGATTCTGACTGGTTTTGACCAATCCCAACTGATTCTGACTGGTTTTGACCAATCCCAACTGATTCTGACTGGTTTTGACTGGTTCTGACTGGTTTTGACTTGTCCCAACTGGTTCTGACTGGTTCTGACTCGATTATTTAATGATCAATCCTAATGCTGTTGAATGCGTATTGCAATATAAATTTATCAAACGGTAACAGTTTTTATCCGTTCTTACCAACTGTGGGTGGTTTAGGTCTTTATCATGGTGCATCCATCTTGTCACCTTCCTTGTATACCCTTCTGAAAAGATAACACCAATTCTAAAAAGAAAACGGGTACCAGACTATTTTGAATCCAAGCCTCGGTTTGATTGCACTGCTTCGAATGTAAGATGGATGCTCCGTGAACAAGGCCTATTGATAATATCCATGCATAAGTTTTTGGGCATATCAATTTATACATATTGTGAGAAATGGAACCAAAATGTTACAACCCTATCCATACATTGGGTTGATTTCACGAAGCCCTACGACTGATCGTAACTCGAGTTATGAAGGATAACCCATCGTATCCTATGTAGGGCTGCAATGCATCATTAGTCCTACGGTTGATAGAAACCTGTTATCGCCAAACCACACAAAGCCTCAAATCTTTCTTGAATTTACATATGTTGAACATTTTTTAAGTTCCCTATTAAAGAGGATGTCCAACACTCACCAAACCTTGCTTTATTTGTTAGAACTATAATCATTAAATTACTTGACATAGACAAAAAAATATTTATCTCACACTGAACACAGAAAGAGGGTCTTTTTGATGATTTTTCTCTCAACATGCTCAACCCGCAAGCTTCCCCAAAATTGAAACTGTCTGAATTTTGTCAATGGGGGCAGCAGACAAATCTGTGTGATTTCATGACGTCACATTACGGAGCCTTTTCATTATAAAATGAAAAGGCTCATTACGGAGCCTTTTCATTAAATGTCTGCTGCCCCCATTGACAAAATTCAGACAGTTTCAATTTTGGGGAAGCTTGCGGGTTGAGCATGTTGAGAGAAAAATCATCAAAAAGACTCTCTTTCTGTGTTCAGTGTGAGATAAATATTGTTTTCTCATGTCAAGTAATTTAATGATTATAGTTATAACAAACTTCCTCTTTAATTTCTTGAATTGAGACTTTGATGCTTGATATATTGATATCATTGATCAATATACATTGATATGTTTTTCATTCTTTTGTCTTTGATTTGCAAAGATGGCAATGTAATTAAGCCACTGCAAATAGGGTTTCCATGATAAGTGTGTGTTTTAAAGGTGAAGTTTCAATAACCTTCTACCTCATATGAAGTTAAATCATTCTTTATATGTTAATGTTTGCATCTGGGAAAGTAGCTTTCTTACATATTATTACAGTATGTTGTAATCCGAACACAAGTTTTTGAATGGCGCCCTCTTTTTATAAAGAAACAAAACTGCGTTGCCGTTTTTTGAGTGCCGCCCTCTTTTGATTAAAAAAAGAAACTGTGGTGGTGGTTTTTCGGTCTACATGTATTACAACTTCGGCTCGGTAGGTGGCGCACAATTTATTCCTGAAAGAAACGGAGTTAGAAGAATATTTGGGATGGACAACATCTCCTGGATTTCCCCGCCGGTCTTTTTGCTCATGATTAGCTTTCTGGCTTCCCAGATTTCAATAAAAGATGATTTGGCAGTTTTCAAGACATTACACTGACACCTTTGCTGTGTTGCAATCTGTGTAGCGCCACCAAGCATCTTCATGTTTACTTTGGATTAACCTTTGTTACTGTCGTAGAGAAGACCTATTGAAAAGGATGCTTGAAAATTTAAGATTGTGTCCAAGATTGTGCTTGGTTTTAAGAGACTTTGTAAAATTACGCAAGTTCCATTTCATTTGGTTGCAATCATCATTTTATTAGCAGTACTATTATGTAATTAAGAAGTGAACAAAGAAAAATTGACTGGAGCGGAATTCGAACCAGTGTCACCAGGAATACCATACCGACACTCCACCAACTGTATTCCTTGGGTATTCCTTGGGTTGTGGTTCGAATCCCCCACCAGTCATTTTTTCTTTGTACACTTTTCAATGACAATTTCAATTGCAGTCAGTTTTCCTTGTAATAATAATAATAATAATAATAATAATATAGATTTATATAGCGCACTTATCCGGAAGAACCGATCAAGGCGCTATTTAATGGCAGTATTGTGTATTGCGGTTTATTGTTGGTGAAAACTTTTAATACATGTAACTATGACATCAAGTAAGATGAATGAATGAATGAAATTGAATTGCAGCTGTTATCAGAAAAAAAGGAAGCAAATAAATCCTTAGTGAAGACATTGCCCTAATACTATTAAGAAATAAAAGAATATAAACTTTTTTTAAAGCCTAATTGGAAAAACCTTCAGATACTGAAGATTCTATTTAAGAAAGTATTTTGATGTGTATTTAAACATTAAAAAGGTAAGAAAAAAAACTAAGAAAAATGGTAGAAAATATTTTGACATGAACTCTGTAGGGGCGGGGGTTTTGAGGTAGGGAGGTCATGATCTTTTGAATTTTTTGGGGGCTAGCGTCGTCGTCGTCGGAACTTATGAAGAACAGACTTTCTCACTGGTCCCAATTTTATGATTCTTTATTGCATATAATGAGTTTTCAATGATTTCAAATGCAGGATACCGGGCATTCTGTGCTAACAGCATATGTGGACGCGGTTTTGTACCTATGTCAAATGTAGTAAATTTAAGGCGGCAATCTGGAAAACGATCATTAGCTGTTTCGCATGCGGCGGAACAGCTTTTGTTTTTGTTATTTTTTTTTTTCTTTTTTTTTTTTTTTTTTTTTTTTTTCTTTTTCCACTTTTTCCCCATAGACATAACACAGGGGTTTTCTAAGAGCCACTTCTACCATTATGCCAATTCCGATCAACTTTATACTTGGCACATAGTTAGACCATCACCCCGAATAGTGTCCCGCGTAAGTACGTCATCGTGACGTCATCACGTGCACAATTACGTCATCATAAAAGTGCAAATTTTAGGGCTCTTTATCTCCGGAACGGCAAGTCCGATGCAACTCAAATTTGGTATGCAGGTATATGGGGACGTGTTATAGACAAAAATTGCAGTCACGTGTCGATTTTATACGAATTATTCAATTTTTGGACCTTTTCTTTATATCTCCTGAACGACAAATCGCAATTTCGAAATTCTTTCGGTAAAATGTTTGTTATGTTACAGGCATATGCCACAAAATACCAAAAAGTGGTGACGTCATGATGACGTCATCAAAAAGCCGATTTTCTGATTCACATATAAGGGAATATCCGATGGTGATGAAACTTGGTGGATAGGTAGGGAATGGTACTAGTATCCTAAATCTGAAGTGATGTCACGATGACGTCATCGGCTGATTTTTTATTGATTTTTGAATAATTAATTTTGCCATTTTTTCACGGAAACACATAGAAGCGAATATCCGATCGAAATGAAACTTGGTGGGTAGGTAGGAAATGGCACTTGTATCCCTTATGTGAAGTGACGTCACGATGACGTCATCGATTGAATTTTTATTGATTTTTTGTAATCATTAATTTTGCCATTTAGAGTCAAACATAACACAAAACACGGGCCTTGGAAATTCTTGGACCGCTGATATGGCTATCCATAGTAGTGGGCCAATTGTGTACATGTAAACGTAGTACGACGAGCTAGGAAATCAGTCATTTTGCTGTTTCCACCGCCCATGCACAACCATACGTACTTTGCGCGCTGGCCTATAGTAGACTCTGCCATTTCTGTGTTTCTCATGGTCGTGTGTATGTACATGTACCTTTATGTATATTTATGGACGAGTGACGACGCTCCTTATAGTTGTTTACGACAATTAAAACACCGCAATTTCTCTGTACTGGGACAATTGCGTTCATGTTTGTTTTTCATATTATTTATAAAAACATACGCGAAACAGCTCAGTGTTTGTCAACAAACACATCTAGTTTTTACCTGAAGTGCTGTAGCTGGTGCTGCTTTTTTTGTTTTTAATATCCTTTTGATTTGATTTTGAATTTATTTCACACAAATGGCTGAATTTTTGTTGTTTTACACATTTTTACAATGAATTGTATTTTTTTATGTTTCGCACACATATATGTGATTAATTAATTGAATGGAGTAATTAATTTCATTTTCATGCTAATGAACAGATTAATGAGCCCGGCTTATGTTTTCTGTGATGGCTATTTAATTATATCATTATTATGTTAAAATGGGTAACGATTCACCTAGCACGAACGTATTACATATAGTTAGTATGTATTGACATTTTAAACTTTTGAATATTGAAAGTGATTTTTTTGCAGATATATTTATTATTCACAGTACAAATGTGTACAAAAAAACAAAGCACATGAATATTGTTTTGTCATGCACGATTTTTTTAAAGGACCAAAGATTTTTGAAAGCGATATTTCTGCATTACCATGGTGACTGTTAAAATATGATTAGTAATGTTGGAATTTACGAGTATTGTTTTGTCAAATTGAGCAGATTCTTTTACAAAATGAAATAAAAGGCAAAATTTATGATTGAATTTCCGCAAACCTGATTTTACAAATTGTGTAAAGTGTACTTTTATGTAACAAACTTGCCTGTAACTTTAATTGTATTTGGGGGTGAGCATGCAGTTCTGTCCTGTGTTTTCATGCTCAGTGTCAATTTTATGGAGCTGCTCAAAGCACCAAAATTTGCTTAAGCATAAAAAACCTTGGTAAATAAAATCAGTATGCCGGCCAAAACTCATTGTGAATGTTATGCTCAGCAAACAATGGCCGAGTTAAAAGCACTTAACATCACATGAAAATTTGGTTGGTTATCCTGTTTGATCAAGGAAGACTTTTCATGCTTGTGCAAATTTTGTGCTAAGCAGCTCTGTGAAATTGACCCCAGGGATTATGGCTTCTTAGCAATATATTTCCTTATGGTTTTGAATTTATTAACCCAAGCCCTCTGCACCTACCACACAAGACAAGTGCTGCTTACCACACAATACCACATAGGGAGAGCGTGTCATAAAACATGCATTACCACACAAACCACACTGGTGTATTGTGGTATTCAGGATACCACACTTACCACAGGAAAAACTGTGGTAAACTGTGGTTTGCATGTGCCTGGTTAGGGTTAAACAATATCTTCCCATAAAAATTGCAAATATCACAAAAAGGCAATTGTCTGAGCTACGTACTATAAGTACTTTCAATAATTGTCATGAACCCAAATAATCAGAGATTTAACTATATCATTTTTAAAGGTCATTTTTTATGAAAATAATGTTAAAATTGACTTGCCATAGAATTGTCTGATTCACTCTGCAAATGTTTATTTATTCGTCTATTTAAAAAAATTATTTCATATTCATTTTATTTGAAAAAAGGAATAAGAATATAAAATTGCAGGAGCTCGGCCACACTTTGCACCTGTCATTTCCCATTGCAATTAGAAATTTGCAAACTACTGCAAAAAGATGCACTCAAAAAATCGAGATCCGCCCCCAAAAAGCAAAAAAAAAGTAGCCGAGTTAGCAAAAAATAAAAAATGAACAGAGCAGTGAGCCCTCTACGCTCAAAGTCTGCCAACATAACTGAAGAAAAAAAAATAATAAGAAATTGTTTCGCTGGTACTCTGCACTTTTCACTGATCACGCCCCCATAGTTTAACACGACAATGTGTTTGTGTACAAACCGGTCGGAAGTGTTTACTGACGAGGTTGCTTTATTTACCGGGAATAAGATACTGAATTTTTACCACTTTTTTAGAGTCTTGTTTGATCAGTGACTCCGTCAAAATGTCGGACAATGAACTATGTGAAAGTCTTCTTACTTGGGTGAGTGTGTTTGTAGTGTTGTCGTGTTCGTTTTTCTCATAGTTTTTGTCTTTAGTTTCCTGTTTATGAATCATATGCCAACTTTCAATGACTTGACTTTGGGACTTGGTCCATTCATGTACCGTGTGCTGGAGGGCTTACACGGCTGGCTGAACCGCCACGTCCTACCCCCCTACTCCCACTAGGTTATGTTATTTTTTCGCTTAAGTCAGCAAGAAGATTTTCACTGAAAGACAATATAGAATAAACCATGTTAACATTCTTTATACGGTTTTAGTTTACAGTTTATTCTAAACTTTTCACAGTTTTAGTTTTGTTTATAAAAAAGGAAGTCTAATGTTAGGCCCTATAATATTTTGCCGACACCGTCATCATCATGCATTCTTCTCATTGGCAATGCTGGCCTTCTTTCTCTAAAGGTTTTTTTACCGGAATTAAGTTCTTATACTGCAAATTAGCCAATGGGAGCAGCAAAATATCGTTTCGAGGAAGATTGCCAGTGCAGTGCCGGCAAAATATACACTGCCTTTAATATAAAAAAGGGAAGCTTTTTAAGTTTTAGAAAACACTTCAGTTGGTTTCACTGGTCAACTCGGTCCATAACCAATTCGGTCCGTGACCAACTCGGTCCGTGACCAACTTGTTCCGTGACCAACTCGGTCCATGACCAACTCGTTCCGTGACCAACTCGGTTTGTAACCAACTCAGTCCGTGACCAACTCGGTCCGTTACCAACTCGGTCCATATCCAACTCGGTACGTGACCAACTCTGTCAATATCCAACTCGGTCCGTGACCAACTCGGTCCATATCCAACTCGGTCCATATCCAACTCGGTCCATATCCAACTCAGTCCGTAACCAACTCTGTCCATATCCAACTCGGTCCGTAACCAACTCTGTCCATATCCAACTCAGTCCGTAACCAACTCGGTCCGTAACCAACTCGGTCCGTTACCAACTCGGTCCATATCCAACTCGGTCCGTTACCAACTCGGTCCATATCCAACTCGGTCCGTTACCAACTCGGTCCATATCCAACTCGGTCCGTTACCAACTCGGTCCATATCCAACTCAGTCCGTAACCAACTCAGTCCGTAACCAACTCAGTCCGTAACCAACTCAGTCCGTAACCAACTCGGTCCATATCCAACTCGGTCCATATCCAACTCGGTCCATATCCAACTCAGTCCGTAACCAACTCAGTCCGTAACCAACTCGGTCCATATCCAACTCGGTCCGTTACCAACTCGGTCCATATCCAACTCGGTCCGTGACCAACTCTGTCCATATCCAACTCGGTCCGTTACCAACTCGGTCCGTGACCAACTCTGTCCATATCCAACTCGGTCCGTAACCAACTCTGTCCATATCCAACTCGGTCCGTGACCAACTCTGTCCATATCCAACTCGGTCCGTTACCAACTCGGTCCGTGACCAACTCTGTCCATATCCAACTCGGTCCGTAACCAACTCTGTCCATATCCAACTCGGTCCGTGACCAACTCTGTCCATATCCAACTCGGTCCGTAACCAACTCTGTCCATATCCAACTCGGTCCGTGACCAACTCTGTCCATATCCATCTCGGTCCATGACCAACTTGGTCCGAGCCTTGGCACGCTTACCAAATCGTATAGGCCCTACATGCCACTCAAGTAATTACACCACATCAGAGCTTTTTTTGCGAAGGGGTTGGTCGTTTTATTGGTTTTTTTTTTCAATATTTCATTTAAGGGATTGGTATTTTTTTGGTGTACGAGTTGGATGGCGTATGAGTTGGTCGGCGTACAAGTTGGTCTGTGTACGAGTTGGACAGCTTACGAGTTGGTCGGCATACAAGTTGACCAGCATTCGTGCCTGATACGGTCTATCTGAAATGAGAGTTTTCCAGCCAAGTCACGTCATGTAAAAAATTCCCGAGTATTCAGTGAAAACTGTAACTCCAATCTTGCCAATGGAATACAGTGAAAGATGTTGAAACAATAACCGTGCACATCATATGTACAGTATTATAATATACCAGAAGATGTCCACAGTCCACACTGATTGCTGTTGGCAATGTATCGTTGAAGACTTCAAAATTTGACGATTTTTGTTTTCTGTTTGCAGGTTCAAACATTTAATTTAGAGAACAATCCGGAAACAGTCGGCGAGCTGACCAATGGAGTCGCCCTCAGCCAGATCCTGTGTCAGATGTGAGTAGATTTAGAATTTGACCCTTAACCCTAACCCTCTTGGCTTACCACACAATACAAGAGCTGCTTACCACATACCACAGTCTCCACAGGTGTAACTGGATCATCTAGGGCTTTTACAAAACGGAGGCTCAGGCTCCTTCTCAGGCTCCGGCTCGGGCTCCATTTCGTGAATCCATTCGGAAATAAAGGGTATCAAAATAGCCTTCGAGTAGACTCTCTAGTTTGAAAAGGAAAACAGAGCTTCAGCTTCAATGTACATGAAGTACTTTCCACAACCTTTCAACATATGTATGACAGAGTTGGAGCCTAAGCCTCAGCCTCCATTTCTTAAACGCCCACAAACCATGCAACCTTCCATACGAAAGCCATACTGTGGTGTACTAGTTAGTGTATTGAGGTATTGAGGATACTGTTCAATTTGGGATAATACAGTAAGGATCTCCTGATCAGTATCCTGTGCTTGTTAAGCAAAACTTATTTATAAGTACCCGCCGCAATATTGGATTCGATTCACCCCGCAGAGCCCAGCTAGCTCGGTGGCCTAGCGGTATGGCATCTGCACTAGTAAGCAGGAGATCGTAGGTTCAAATCCCACCTGAGCAAGCATGTAATTTTTTCACGTGCTCTCACAAGCACTGCTCATCCACGTCCTTGAAGGGCAAGTCTAATTTGCATATTATCTATTTCCCGACCAAAATCATTTAATATTCAAAACTTATTTATGCTTACCAGATTTGTGTACATGTACATGTATGAGGTGAAACCAAAACCAAAGTGTAGCATTATATGTGAACATTACCATTGCTGTCAGAAGCACTTGACATTATGCTGTACAATGTTCTGTAGTGATTCAAGTAGCTTTTAGACAGTACATGTACATAGAGTTATTATTATGTTACTGCCAGCTCTGATTTTAGTCTTATTTAGAATGAATACATGTACATGCACAGGCTAGTACAGATTTAACTGGCCAAGTAAAATCTGAAGTTAGCTAGCACAGCTTAGGCTCCCCTGGAAAAAATGTTAACTTAGGGCCTGACTTTGTACATGAATTTCAAGTTTCTTGAATTATGAAAGTCAACTCAATATATATTATACATACTCCAAAAAGACCAAGGGAAGCCATTTTTGATTCTATATTTTGTTCTTCATTCAGAAAAAGGAAAGAGGTACCGGTATTACCAAAAAACAATGTAACATTTTGTAACAGAAGTGCAAACTTTAAAGTCAATACACAGCCAATTAGGAGGAGTGAACAGTCAGTGACTCACTGGACAGTATGTCAGTGAACAATGCAGACTATATGAATGGTCATATTGAAAGTCCTAATTGTGCAAAACTGTGGCCATGTTCCTGTGTAGTGTGAACCAACTTGCACATTTGTAGTGTACATGTACACATACAGTACCGGGGTGCGAACATTGTACGAACATGTTTGTGACGTTTGCATTACGCTTGGATTTTGAAGGGGAACACACACGCTACAAACGGCAAACATAATGTATGTTGCGTATTGCCGCTATTGCATCCTTTTTTCATTCAATGTACATGTAGTTAGTTAACTTTAAGCAAACACCTCCTCTACACCAATACTGTAGCTATGTATGTTTGGGGAACGTTGCGTTCATGTTTGGCGAACATTGCGTTCTGGTTTGAAAACAATAGCGCACATAGTTCGCTGGAGTGGAACGCATTCCCTGATGTACATTACCCATGGCATGCATTGTTGTGCATTAGGGATTGAGAAATCCCTCAAACCATTGCTCCTTGGTTTACAGTATGCAAACAGTTGTTCAGGCCAAGTCAGCTGTGAAGGCCTCAGGAAATTGTTACTTACAATATAAACCTTGCTAGTTCCTGGAATCATTGGACAACAGTTACAGGATGTTAACTGTGTTATGTAGAGTGCAACTTGTGATCGGTGAGAGCAATGACGCTGAATGGCATCCACAAAGTCAAGTTCAAATCACTTCCCTTTATCTGCTGTGTACAGTACATGCACTTCCTTCTGTTAGGCCTTAAAATAGACAGTTGAACTTAGAGTAATAATAGACAACATTGAACTGAAAACAATCTAAAGAATATTATAAAAAATGCCTACAAGTTAAATACACTGCTGCAAACTTCTCATCAGCCAAAATAATGACCTGTAATTTATAAAATGCTTGGAGTTAGGAGGGCCTGATGTGTTTTTCGATCCCAGCAGGATCTTTATCGAAGCTTAAATTACAAGAGGATAATGTACATGTACACATAAACTGCTCATCAGCCAAAATACTGACCTGAAATTTATAAAATGCTTAGAGTTAGGAGGGCCTTAATATGCGTTTCGATCCTAACAAGATCTTTAGCTTAAATGACAAGAGGACAAGAACATGCAAGTATTAAAAGATAGTTCACATAAATGGATGAGAGGATCAGAACAAAAGTAGGGGGTTCGGAGTGACCAGGGAGGGTGGGGGGTAGCAAGCCTGGAAATACATGTAAAGGTAAACAGAGGCCACAGAGGCCATGGCCTTCGTTGCCCTGGTTCTTGGCCTTGGTGCCCCTTCAAATGTTTCCATAGACATTATGATTTTCCAATGGAAGTGCCCCTTGCAATGGAAAAGTGGCCTTGCCCTCACCAAACTTTATTTCCAGCCCTGGGATGGTCAGGGAAAAGGGACAAGGGGTCTTGGGTAAGCAATACAATCAAAGGTGGACAATATCAAAGGTATGACAAAAAGATGACTTGGGGAGAGAACTGGGATAAAAGAGGTAATTAAGGGGGTATGAAGGATTATGAGAAGATGGAGAGGTACATGTAGGTGAACAATGATGCAGGGTTAGGTGAGAATAAAGATGAATGAAAAGGAGACAACAAAACAATTATTTTAAGGCCTATTCAGTAATTCACATGATGCTAAAAACTCCCAAGGCTTGTAAGTTTTTCTCTTGCTTGAGAAATTTCTCAAGGATTCACAATTTCACCTGGGACATCGGTCACTCTCAAGCATTGGTGTCCTTTCACACGATGACACTTTAGTAAGATTTTTCAAGCATGAGAAAAATTTGCAAACCTTGCGAGCTTTTTTAGCATCGTGTGAAAAGGCCTTTAGTCATTTCCTTTTTGGATGTTCAGGTTCTGGGGTTGAATTAAGATCCTGCTAGGATTGAAATGCATCAGGCCCTCCTAACTCCTGACTCCAAACAAAAGTATATTAGAATCATTTAGGGTACCAAACTACCATGTCAGCCCTAAATTCTCGTTTGCAATTGATCAAAATTGGAAAAGCAATCTTAGAATTCATATCCAACATTGTAGCGCCAGTATTATAGAAATGACAGATATCAAATTCAGTTGCGTGATAAATGATTTGATGAGAACACTCCCATGGCCCCATGCATAGACTGGTAACCTAACCCAGCAGTCCTGATTCACCTTTGTCATGTTTGTAGACATATCAAGACCCCAAGAGGGCAATTAAAAATACAACATACTGAGAAGGCTTGACTCGCATGCATGATGCATACATCCATGTAGTCACATTGGCATTCCTCCACCATGTCCACATGATCCCAATTTATACAGAAAATGCTTGCATCATGTACTTTAAAGGGAGCATAGGATTATTTGCAAAGATGTGCATTTTTGCTGAATTTGGTACCGGTACTTAAACAGAAGTGAAGGTCTTAAATTTCCTTACAGACGTTGTTTCATGTACCTTTTTACGCTTTGTTCATCTGGATAGCAGAAATACGGCTGAAATAATCTTGCCCTCCTTGGAATCCTTCACGGTTACAACACGCTTTGGAAATGCTAAAAAGATTGTTTGTCCAAACACTAAATCTTGATTTCCTTGAAAAATCCAGCATCCGATGAACCAAGATTTCCCATGGTGACTGTTTGCACTGTTTACAAACTGTTGAGTCCCTTTTCTGTCTCAAACTCAATAATTTATTTTGGAGACTTGCAAATCCTGTACGCTACCTTTCAGTGTAAACCTGCCTGCCGCTTATTTTGATACATTCTGATTCCTTTTTGTTCCCAGAGCTCCCAACTTCTTCAATGGTGGATGGTATTCCAGGATCAAGAAGGAAGTTGGTGATAATTGGAGAATACGAGTCAGCAACTTAAAGAAAGTCCAAGAGGGAATCCTAGACTTCTACAACGATGTAAGAAGGAAATCATTTAATCCATCTGGCTGATTTTACGTGTATACACAGTGCTCAAAACATCCACTAGACCGTGGACCGAGTCTAGTGATTTCAGTTTCAGTCTAGTAAAGTGTGTACTGCACTAGTCCGGCTGTCTAGTGATTTTGCTTTCCATGCATAATTATTTAAAATGCTGCCTAAATTGATGATTTGTGACACAATATTGCATTCAAAATTTACGGTTTTCCTATTAACATGAATGCCACAGGTCTAGTGAAAAAAGTTCAGGTCTAGTTAAATGCTTCAGTTACTGCTGATCAGTGCATTTTATCATGAAATTCGAGCCCTGATACAGGATATGACTTGAATTTCCTTCGATTTTCGTTCATTGAAAAGCTTTTTAAAAGCTTTCTAACCACCCTGGCCTAAATTCATGGAATCCGTTACGGCCTTTTTTTTGTGCAAGACATTCAGCACTTATTTATTGGTTAGCGAAAAATTGATATGCTAACCTTGATTTTTTTCCTGTTTACGCATTGTCACATGTGCATAATTGTGCAGACAATTCTTGCTTAGTATAGCAAGAAATGCAATTTTCATATAATTTACAAGTACAGTAGGTACTTGTTAATCGTAGAAACCAACTAAAAATGTGCCCTGGTTTTTAATAGAAATTGAAATAGTTTGATTGTGAATATCAGAAAAAAGATGCTCAGTTTTCTATTTCTGAAGAATAGAATACATACTATAATTTGAATATTTCCAATTTTTACTGGCAAGTATACAGCAACAATACTTGATAGTATCTTTGATATATATATTGTGTGTACAATACATACCCAATATGGTTCCTTAATTCACTATAACAGACAATATCTATGCATTGTGGGGTGCTGTGGCCTAGTGGTCTGGCGTGTTGAACTCAAAAGTCTTGTGGTCAATCTACAGATTGTGGGTTCAAATCCAGCCATGGGCTAATGGTGCTTGCATCCTTGGGCAAGACGCTTTGTCACATATTGCTCCTCTTCACCCAGGTGTAAATGGGTACCTGTGAGGGTAGAGATGGCTTTGTGGTTTGATTAGCCCATGTGCGCTGAATACAGCAGCCGGGGCTGTATACTCCCCAGGGAGTTGAGATGCTTTCAGGAATGTAAATTATGGCCCAATGACCAGGGATAATAATTGATTTGCGCCATGAGCGTCATGCTTGGCGGATACCGGCGCATTATAAGTGTCCATTATTATTATTATTATTATCCTTCCATGTTCGTTATAGTGGCGTTTCACTGTACAGTACATACTATGATCATGATAATATGATATTTCCAATTTGATACTGGCAAGAAGGCTCTATATGATACTTGATAGTATCTTAGAAACAGGATAAAAATACACCTCTTCCTCAGATAAGCTTTCCTCCTCCTTTTTGATTCAATTCTTTAATCAAATGGAAACATATCCTGTTTGACTATAAAACCGGGATGCAAAAGAAACAGTAGGCCTTGATAACATGTGTATAAATAAATTCAGGGATTAAGGGCCACAGGATATTGGATTACCGGTGGTAATCTTTTCCATCGAAAAATAGCTCGCCCGAGAATCGGACGACCTCCCAACTGTCATTGAGTTCAGTCCCACATGTCCAAAACATGTCATCTGCGGAGATTCAGCAGAGTGGCTGTTTTGAAATTAGACCCGTTGTGCATGTGTTGTGTTCAGGAGCCTCGAGAGTGCAGTATGTCATATTATAGGGATACTGCACAGTGTTTGAGTTGACCAGAAGGCTACCGAGCTTAGCCTTAGGGTTATTAAGGCATCTACTAAGCAATATTCAATTTCGGTACATAGGGGGTTTACGAAACGGAGGCTCAGGCTCAGGCTCAGGCTCAGGCTCCGGCTCCAGCTCTGTCATCCATATGCTGAAAACTTAGGTTGTGGGTTTTCATTGAAGCTGAAGCTCTGTTTTCCTTTTCAAACCTGAGAATCTATTTCCAAACCACAGCCAAAAGCCCCTATTTTGATACCCGTCACTTGAGTTATTTTCATGAAATGGAACTGGAGCCTGAGCCTGAGCCTGAGCCTGAGCCTGAGCCTGAGCCTGAGCCTGAGCCTGAGCCTGAGCCTCTGATTTGCAAATGCCAATAAACTTGCTTAATTTATCCATCATCAAGTGCAGTATATGCCAGCAGAAGTGTTTTATAATATCGTGTTCCACTTTTGGGCCATGGAAAAGTACTCATAATGAGTACAAATACGAGTAATTTGCCATGAATATAAGTACGAGTACAAGGCTTTTTTTCTTGTGACTACGAGTACATATCCATGAGAATGAGTATGAGTACAAAAAGTACTCAAGTACAAGTACGAGTAAAAGTTCAAGTACCAGTGCAATACTGAAGCAGTATTGTCACTGCTTGTATGGTGTAGCATAGAGTGCATTGAGATACACACAAATAGGGTGACACATCCTACATATTCAGGCTTTAACATCTCCTTGATCAATTACCGGTCGCTCCGTTGGGGTTTAAAGGGGAAGGAAACGGTAGTCTGTCACACATTACAGCTAGACATACATCATAGAATATGTAGTCCCTATTAATCAATGGTATGACATTAATCTAGGCCAGGTTTCTGAGGTGCATGCACCCCTAGGAAGTTTAGGGACCTTTTCTTGTAACCATATGGATCAAAAAAAGAAAGTAGTAGGCCTATCTCCTCAAGTTTCTTAGGTTTTTCTTAGAGTTATTGCAAAAACCTATTTCTGAACTTTAATAAGCTTAATCAGCTCATTTTTGTAGTAGTGACGATTTGAGACTTTGAGTGTCCCTGTTTGTTTAACTGTTTTCTTTGTAATCATCAAATTAATTAATTAATTAATTAAAAAAGCCGTATCCTCTTTGAGTGATCCCCCATGTGCTGTTCCCAGGTTGCAGCATTGCTGCGTGTATCATTTGAAACGATCCCTGGGGTACGGCGGTGTGTGCGTAGTTTCATGGCTTCTGACTGCCAAAGGAACAAAGATAATTGACTATTGGGGTCACCACCAACGTAGGGCTGGATGGCTCAGTTGGTAGAGCGCCTGTACGGTATTCAGGAGGTCGCTGGTTCGAATCCCGTTCCAGTCAATTTTTCTTTGTTCACTTTTCAATGTTTTCTTTGTGAATCAAATGGACAGTTTATGAGAATTTGTTACTTTACTTTCGATATTGAAGACCCTTTAGCCTTTGATAAAGATCCTGCTTGGATTGAAACGAATCGGACCTTCCTAACTCCAAGCCTTTACGTTCTGTTTGCTCTTGTCACAGGTTCTGGGACAGCAAATCCGTGACTTCAAACACCCCGACGTCACCAAAATAGCCGAGCGGCAGGACCTAGGGGAACTCGGCCGTTTGCTACAGCTGGTGCTCGGTTGTGCCGTCAACTGTGAACACAAAGAAGGTAAAGCACACTTAGGCCAGGGGACTTGTTATCGAACCTTTGCTGTGTTTTGTATTGTCACTCTGTCATATTTCTGTCCCTAAATAATAATTTGTGCTTGGTTAGACAGTGGAACGATGTTGTAAGTGGAAATTGACTGCAGCAATGTTCAGTTTGTATTTGGAGCCAAGAATGATGCCCAGTGTAGCCAAGTGGTTGTTCACAAACCTATGGAAAACACGCAATTTTGTACGTCTTTTGTATGTCTATTTGCATGTCTGCATTTGTGTTCTATACAGGTGTGTTATCGAAGCCCAACACGCCCAAAATCCGCATTTAGAGTACATTCTTCGAAAGGCATTCGAGGCAAAGGTTTATTGCTCCACAGACAGGCACACAAATTCAAAATGACATTGAGGAGCTTTAGATTGGTGTGAACGTGGACCTTTTTTCATGTTGTCCTGAACTTCAAAACTATACTTTGTGTGTCCTCGACTCACTCGGACAACGTTGGTGACGACTTGACGCATGCGCAAAGACTCGGCATGATGCAATCACGTATCAGTTGACGTAGTCAACGTGAAAATCTAAAGCTTTCTATTGCCCACAGGACAGCTTCAAAGCGTCTCCGCACTCTAGAACACGGAGCTAGCGCTGTAGTTATTTAATTCTCTATGGTTGGTCTTCTCTTGGGTACAGAATACATTAACGTCATCATGGGCATGGAGGAGTCAGTGCAGCACGCTGTGATGAATGCCATCCAGGAGCTGATGTCAAAGGAGATGCCGAGCAACGAGCCCCCTCCAGAGGCCTACGCGGAGCTGGAGCGGCAACTCAAACGAACGATGGATGACCTTCAACATGCTTTGCTGGACAAAGAAGAGGTTATGCAGCGGTGCCACGAGTTGGACCTTCAGGTATGAAGTCTCATACAGGGGCCTAATATGACCAGGGGTCGATTTCACGAAGCCCTACGATCGATCGTAACTCGAGTTACGAAGGATAACCCATCGTAGGGGGCCTATTCCACGTTGGGCTTCATTGCATCAAAAGTCTTACGATTGATAGTAAGTTGCGAAGAGTTTGGTGAAATCGACCCAAGCACTGTATGAGAGGATATGTCACTGCCTCAAATTGGCTTTGAAATTCCTAACCCTATCCCTCTGCACCTGCCAAAAGAGCTGCTTACCACACATTACCACGTTCTCCATACTGGAACTGGGTTATAAACCACGTATGACCCACCTACAGCATCATACCCCCAGATCTGAGGACTTGTCTACACTACTGACCTCTGGTACTGTATTCCGGAGGTCTCAGGCTCGAATCCCTCTCCAATCAATTTTGCTGTGTTCTCCTTTCAGGTTGCTACTCTGACTGAAGAGCGTAACACGCTTCACGTTGAGAACGAGGGCCTACACGAGAAGCTGGACCAGGGAGACAGCGTAGACGACCCAAGGTAGGTCATGCATGCAGACGCTGGCTGCGATTTATCGCATAAAACTGTCCCGTTATGCACCAGTCCAGTAGGCCAAGCCCTCCATAGCAATGGCCAAGCAACGGCGCACATGCACGATCACCCACAGACGTTGCACACCCTCAACCACCCAAAGCACTTCTCTCCATTGGACTTTGGTTTTGGAAAAGGCCAAAAATGTACATTTCCTCTCAGCCAGGGTATCGCGAGTCAGAATTACAATGAAAATATAAACACAGCTTGACCATGGTTAAGAAATAAAACTCTGGTTTGTAAAAGAATTGCCTTGTATAGAGGTTATTCACCGACGTCATAAAAGCTTTTCAAGCTTTTCTATGTTGCCAATGGTTACCCATAGGACACTGTACGTTACGTGTGCACTGAAGCGTACTGTTTTGCGTGTGCAATCATTGTGCTTGACGGCCAATGACGTCACGTGAATAACCTCTATACGAATCAAAAGTAAACTCAATGAAAAGTATGTAGTAAAGAATGCAAAATTGAAATCATTATTTGGGACCAAAAGGCGGCAATTTGTTGGACCTTAAATAACGCGTTGTAATCGGTCAATTTGTCAAGGGGCGTGGCCTACTGGATCGGCCTATTCAGTCAATGAAATTACTTTTTCCAACACAAATACAATACACAAAAGACAACTAGATTTTGTTTCACATAGCATTATGAATTTTGTATACTTTACCACTCACTTTTTGTTGAGTTTACTTTTGTTTTGTATGTACAAGGTTTTTTTTTTTTACAAACCTGGTCAAGCGATGTTTATATTTTCATTGTAATCCTGACTCTCGATGCCCTGGCTGAGAGGAAATGTACATTTGTGGCCTTTTCCAAAACCAAAGTCCAACGGAGAGAAGTGTTTTTCGGTGGTTGAGGGTATGCAATGCGTTGCTGTGGGCCATCGTGACACGTTGTGTGCCGATGTGCGTCGTTGCTTGGCCGTTGCTATAGTGGGCGTGGCCTCCTGGATTGGTGTGTAGGCCTACTTTTTGTAAAACACTAATCTAACTTTTTAAAATTTAGAGCAGGAAAAACCTGTATACATAAAAGTGCATTCATTTTAGAGAGAATTGTCAGAATGTTTCTTCTGAGCAATTTTAGATTACATTTAATTTTGCTTGCTTTTTCATCCGTTAGAATTGATTTTTCATTGTATCCTTTTATTCCGCACCCTCAAAGCGCAAATGCCTCAAAGCTGAGAGAGACAGAAAGGTAGTTGACCAATCAGGGGCTTGCATTAATGCATGAACATGAATTATTCATGAACCCCCCTCCTCCAACTGCATCTTGACTCCACCCCTTGTTTGCTTATAGATTTTACATATAAGTGAATCTAATTATTCACTTATCATGGTTTTCTACAATTTACAATGTACAGCAAAGTAGATGTTTTCTTTGAAATATCAGGTTCTTGAACGTCCAAAATATAATGGTGTGGTGAACAGTATTTTTTCTGAAGTGTCTAACAAAACAGGTTTAATAAAATCATCAAATAACCACAAGGGAAATTGACGGGATTGATAATAAGTCAAATAAGACTTGAAGCTATGCATGGTGGAAGTTTTAAAAGAAGGTAGGTTTGTGGTGGCACCATGTAATCTCTTCTGTGAGAGTGTGTGGTTCTGAGAAGAACCGGTGGTATTATCTCAACGTTCCGAACAGTGTGGTCTGTTCGTCCTCAGGAGAGTAACTGAGGAGAGGTCAATGACATAAAATTAGTTAGGTTTGAAGTTAGAATTAATTCAGTCAGTTTTCCTTGTGGTTTTTTGATGATTATTTTGATTATAAAGCTGCATCCTCTTTGAGTGATACCCCATGTAATGTTTCTCAGGTTGCACTTGC
Organism: Astropecten irregularis; assembly: GCA_963971285.1. Taxonomy (NCBI): domain Eukaryota; kingdom Metazoa; phylum Echinodermata; class Asteroidea; order Paxillosida; family Astropectinidae; genus Astropecten; species Astropecten irregularis. Next base: position 3,219,475 of record OZ020253.1, on the reverse strand, counting down.
AGCGTTGCTAATGCTGCGTGTATCTTATGATCCTTGGGATAATGCGGTATGTTGGTAGTTTCATAGCTTCCAACTACCAAACAAACAAAGATAATTGACTATGAGGGACACCACCAACATAGGGCTGGATAGCTCAGTTGGTAACAGCGTTGGTACAGTATTTCGGTGGTCGCTGGTTCGAATCCCTCTCCAGTGAATGTTTCTTCGTTCACTTTTCATTGACTAAAAATTTAGAAATCATTAAACATCATTCCAATTTTTGGGTGGTTGGGAAATTCTGTTGCAGAATTCGCAGAAAGGTGATGGCCAATCAGTGAGTGTCTTTCCCTCCTTATGCACTATGAATATGCATGAGACTGAGTATGAATTATTCATAATGCATTCCCTGCATGTTGATTGGCCCATTTCAGCAGATGTTTAATTTGGAACCTGCAGATGACATGTTCATGTAGGTTGTCCAAAATATGAAACACGAGATACAGGTTTTTTTTTGTCAAAGAAATACAGATTTATTGGCTAAAATATCAAGGAAGATACAATAACAGTTTTATTTGAATTTTCCAATCTCATATGGTGCCCACTTTTTGAGAAAACAGTGAAAATGCTCACAGTATTCTCTAATCTATTCACAGGAGTTTTGATCTCATCCCAAGATCAAAACTGGTTTTTGATCATTTGGTTTTACTCCTTTCTGGATAAATACAGCATTTCAGGCAGACAAATTTTAAATCATCACCATCTTTATACCCTGTAAGTTATGGGTAAATCTGTGAAGATTTCTATTTCGATATGCTACCAAAGTATGATAGTACCTTAAGACACAAACATGCTTGGTTTGAACAGCAGCTGGGATTCTTTGAATTGAAATGGTCCATGCATGCTTGCAATCATGAATAATTTTTTCACTCCTTTGAAATTTTTGGTGGATGGGTTTGTTTTTCTGTAAACCTCATCTGAGGAAATTGTCACTGATCGTCATTTTCTCACTGAAAATTTGTTTTGAAAATCCTATGTGGGACAAAAATATTCCATATAAATTTGATTTTCAGTATAAAGGTATTTAAAAGAAACATTTCTAGTGTTTTTGCCTACTAAATACCCAATGTAAAACAAAAACTGTTATGTACAATTTCGTCATGTTTGTACATTAAGCGTAGCCCTCCTGCATACCACAGTTAACCACACATGCGGTAAGTGTGGTACCGGTATCCTGAATACAACAATACGTCACAGTGTGGTCTGTGTGGTAATGCGTGGTATATGATCCAGTCCTCGTGTGGAAACTGTGGTAATGTGTGGTAAAAAGCTCCTGTCTTGTGTGGTAGGCACAGAGGGTTAGGGTTAAACATTGGGTCTGCAGAAAATCTCAAGGTTGAATTTTACGCTGATCTGACGGTGTGACCATGGAGGTAGGAAACACCCGCCATTACTGCAGTGTCCCTGCCCGTATTTGTCCGGCAACAAAAGAATTTACATCTACCGTGCTCTATACTGCAGGGTGTACGTCCCCTAATCATGGGACGTACCCTCTACAATTATAGAGTGCGGCGGAGCATAAATTCTTTTGTTGCCGGACAAAAGGCAGGAGGGGACACACCAGTAATGGCGGACAGTATATTGTGCCGTCTGATCTTTCTATAGGGGTGCAAAGGCATCTTTAAAATTCCATTTGTTGTTTTTTCTTTGCTTTTTTGAACTCACAAGTGACAAGACAGCAAGGTAAATCCTGTGTTGCATGGATTCTGGCTGGTTTTAATTTAGACTCTTTGTGAAGGGTTCTTTTTTTTTATATTAATTTTTGCCCCGCCCAACTTGTGTACCCGAGAATGATTTTTTGTTCAGTTTGTATACTGGTAATGTCGTGCCTGTAACTACGGAGCTCTTGAGGTGCCATCCGACTTGTTGAGATCCTGAGATAAACTTACCTATAGATGATGACTGCATGTCCTTAATCACCCTAATACATGTGAAGATACATCGTGTACATATACATGTTACTAACAAATACACATAAAAATGTATTACCTGTATGTCTATGATATTTGTGGCAAATCAGTCTGAAGATTCTTTTTTGTTCGGAAACAGTTTTTAATTTGTTTATTAAGTTTGACGGTGGTGGATATTTAAAGGCCGTTGTGTAAAATATATTAGCCTGGATATCAGCCATTTGTGAGTTAGTACAGTATCTGGTACACAGACTTCTTTCATTGTACATGAACACCCCAGTTTGAATTTCCCAGACTAAAGACACTGTTTCAGGGCAAGCTTTTGCATAGCGATACCCATCTCTGGAATGGACTGATTCCATTCTTATCCATTATGAACAGTGCATTGGTGCAAGACGTCTGTTGTGTAACTATTAAAGTAAAAGCTTGCCCTGAATCATGTGATATAGCAACAGTGTCTTTAGTCTGGAGAATTCAGGTTTTGATGTTTATGTACAGTGAAATAATTCAGTGTACCAGATATTGTTCAATTTTAACTCGCGAAAGGCTTATTTCTTTTTTCGGCATGTTCAGTGCGCACTGAGAGTTTGCCATCCAAATTTATGTTCTTTCTCCTTAAACAGCCTGCTGTTGCATCTTGCAGAGTTTTAATTTTAATTTTTATTCCTTGTAAGAATATCTTGTACTGTATAATGTATAATGTACCTTTGGGAAAGATTTTTTTTTTTCTTTGGGTCATTTCAATGGTAAATGGGTTTCAGGTTTATACAGGTTTGGGCACAACAAACTGCCCATGTTTTTGTCATTGTTTGGTCATGTCATTAGCTTTTCGAATTGACCAATAGTTTATAACCAACCGATAATGTATCACAAATTGACCGATAGTGTTTCACCAACCGATAATGTATCACAAATTGACCGATAGTGTATCACCAACCGATAATGTATCACAAATTGACCGATAGTGTATCACCAACCTATAATGTATGACAAATTGACCGATAGTGTATCACCAACCAATAATGCATCACAAATTGACCGATAGTGTATCACCAACCGATAATGTGTCAAATTGACCGATAGTGTATCACCAACCGATAATGTATCACAAATTGACCGATAGTGTATCACCAACCGATAATGTATCACAAATTGACCGATAGTGTATCACCAACCGATAATGTATCACAAATTGACCGATAGTGTATCACCAACCGATAATGTATCACAAATTGACCGATAGTGTATCACCAACCGATAATGTATCAGAAATTGACCGATAGTGTATCACCAACCGATAATGTATCACAAATTGACCGATAGTGTATCACCAATCGATAATGTATATCACAAATTGACCGATAGTGTATCACCAATCGATAATGTATCACAAATTTACCGATAGTGTATCACCAACCGATAATGTATCACAAATTGACCCATAGTGTATCACCAACCGATAATGTATCACAAATTGACCGATAGTGTATCACCAATCGATAATGTATATCACAAATTGACCGATAGTGTATCACCAATCGATAATGTATATCACAAATTGACCGATAGTGTATCACCAATCGATAATGTATATCACAAATTGACCGATAGTGTATCACCAACCGATAATGTATGACAAAATGACCGATAGTGTATCACCAACCAATAATGTATGACAAATTGACCAATAGTGTTCTACCAACCGATAATGTATCACAAATTGACCGATAGTATATCGCCAGCCGATAATGTATCACAAAATGACTGATAGTGTATCACCAACCGATAATGTTTCACAAATTGACCGATAGTGTGTCACCAACCGATAATGTACCGTATCACAAATTAACTGATAGTGTATCACCAACCGATAATGTATGACAAATCGACCGATAGTGTTTTACCAACCGATAATGTATCACAAATTGACCGATAGTATATCACCAAACAGTAATGTATCACAAATTGACCGTTAGTGTATTAATTTGAGTGAATGGTTCATGGTTCCATTATACCTACAGCACACCTGCCGGCAGACGACATCAGCATCTACAGCAGACGGTCGAGGAGCTACAAGAAGAGAATTTCCGTCTGGAGAACAGTCGCGACGATCTGCAGATCCGCATCGACATGCTGGAGAGGGAAGTCATCGAGATCTCGCAGAAAGTGAGTCCAGGATTGTAACAAAAAAATTGTTCCTTACTTTTATGGCTGTTTACAGGGCATGTACGTGTATTTCATTGGTAAAGGTGACAGAGCAGCTGCAGGCTGTTCATAATTTGATTTTGTCATGGAATAAAAACAAACCTGTGAAGTTGTCAGCTCAATTGATTATTGGAAACAGTAGAGAACAGTGAAAAACAGCAGCAATTGTTTCACCAAATTGTGAGGGAATAGCTGTCTCCCTTTTGATCTTTCGAAGTGGCCGCTTTTTTAGAAAACATTGAAAACAGTTAAAAAATGCTTACGGTAATTTCAAATCTATTTGCAGGAGTTCTGATCTCACCCCAAGATCAAAACTGTTTTTGGTCTTTGGTTGTACTCTTTTCTGGCAAAATACAGCATTTCATGCAGATATTTGTTAATGGTATATTTCTACCATCACCATCTTTATTCCATGTAAGAAATCTAGGTAAATCTGTGGAGATTTCTGTTTTGGTATGCTACCAAAGTATGATACCACCTGTAAATCTGGGGCCAATTTTATAGAGCTGCTTAAGCACAAAAATTGCTTTAGCATGAAAAGTCTTCCTTGATCAAAAACAAGATTGCCAACCAAATTTTCATGTGATGTTTTGACTTGTATTCGGCCATTGTTTGCTGAGCATAACATTCACAAGGAATTTTGGCTGCCATACTGATTTTATTTACCACGGTTTTTTATGCTTAAGCAAAATTTGGTGCTTAGCAGCTCATGATGAAATTAGCCCCTGGTGACAGCCAATCATGTTGACGTTTTTGTTGTTTGTTGTTTGTTTACAGAACGAGAAACTGACAAGTCTTGCCGAGGAGGCCAGAGGTCTCAAAGATGAAATTGACGTCCTACGACATACTTCAGACAAAGTGTCCAAATATGAGACGTCCATAGAGATATATAAGAAGAAACTAGAGGACCTAGGTGACCTGAAACGTCAGGTCAAGCTCCTCGAAGACAAAAACACCATGTACATGGAGAACACCGTGGAACTCGAAGAGGTACCAGTAAAAATGTTCAGTGAAAACCACAGGTTACCAACCAAAAATGTATACAATGTATATTGCATGTGCCTGGTACTTTAAGGTATTTTTTTTTCTATGACAGTGCTATCAAGTAATGTCACCCGTGGTACCGGTGAAATCTTCAGCTTGGTAGTGAAAACCACATGTTACCAACCAAAAGTCCAAGCAATGTATATTTCCCTGGTATTTGGCTTAATTTTGTTGCTGGTCAAGACAGGGATTCGAACCTGGGACCCTTGGAATACTGCTCCTAGTAATCTGCCAACTGAGCTATCTAGTTCTATATATTGGCAGTGTTCTCATTTGCCAATAATCTTTGTTTGTTTGAAAGTTTGAGGGGGCAAACAAAGAAGAAAAACAAATTGAAAGAACCTTTTCAATGCAAGTAATACACTGCTGCAAACTGCTTTTCAACCAAAATATTGACCTGAATATAGAATGGAAAGTGAACAAAGAAAAATTTACTACAGCGGGATTTGAATCAGCGACCTCAGGAATACTGTACCGGTGCTCTACCAACTGAGCTATCCAGCCCTATGTTGGTGGTGTCCCAAATAAAATTTTTTTCTTTGTTCACTTTTAAATGACTTAGAATTCAGTCAGTTTCCCTTGTGGTTGTTTTGTGAATATCGAATGCTTGGAGTTTATAGGAGGGCCTGACATATTTCAATCCTAGCAGGATCTTTCTCGAAGGCTAAAGACAATTTTGGTTGATTTGCAGGAGTTGAAAAAGGCGAGTGCCTTGAAGTCCCAGCTGGAAAATTATAAACGGCAGGTGCACGAGCTTCACGCCAAGCTCTCGGAGGAGACGAGGCGTGCAGACAAGGCTGACTTTGAGGGCAAGAGGCACGTCGAGAGGGTCGCCCAGTTCCAGGCCGAACTCGAGGTACACAAAATACCAAAATTTGCATCCTTGTGGAGACATGGCTCTGTTCTCGTGTACTAATGAACACTCTCCGAAGAGCAGAATTGAAATCGGTCCCAATTGAACCAGAATCACTTTCCTGGGTGGACATTTTTAGCGAACGTCCCTCATATAAAATACTTCTCTTTGTGATGATAAGTAAACCTTGGAAATTCCTCCTTTTTGGTTTCATTCCAAATATCAGTTTTGTGAAAACCTTGTGGAGACCTATACACCTTTAGAATTTTCCTATGGAGACATATTCAACCTATTGTGCTAGGTCTGCACAAGGCACCAGATACGTGTATGTGTTCAGTATGTATTACATGTTAGACCACTCTTTGAAGATGACACTTCCAGGGTTTGCCTGATCAAGACTTACCAAGCATATTTTAAGACTTTGGGATATATGTTTCCTTTAAAAAGTACAATTCTCTGACGTCTTAGGATCTTGAAGGTAGTATCATACTTTGGTAGGAAACCAAACAGAAATGGTCACAGATTTACGTACGGTATAACTTACAGGGAATCAAAATAGTTCTGGTAGAAACATATCGTTAAAATTGATCCACCTGAAATGCTGTATTTATCCAGAAATGAGTAAAACAAAAGACCAAAAACAGTTTCGATATCCGAGATCAAAACCTCACAATATTACAATTGCCTTAAAATTCTGTGTAACAATAGCGCTCCGCACTAATGACGTCACAAAATCCCCGGATGTCAGACAAATATTGACTCACACACGTAGTGTATATGGATGCGCACACCCACACACGTGTGCATGGTTGCAATGTTTGTCTGAGATCCGGCGCTATTTTTAGCGCAAGTGCGGAGCGCTGTTGCAACGGTTTTTCACCCTTCTACTGTTGCCAATGATCAATTGAGCTGGAAATTTCACAGGTTTGTTTGTATTCCATGACAAATCAAATTTTAAACGGACCGCAGCTGTTCTGATACTTCCTTAAATGACGGATGTCTTTAATACTGGAAGTGTTTTATGTCTTTGATACAGAGACTACGTAATGAGCGGGACTCATTACGAGAAACCAACGAGGAACTAACATGTAACCAGCTGGCTGGTAATGTTGGCATGGGAATTTCACCCGGTAGCAGTCCGGGCAGCCCTCTAGGAACGGCGGGATTCTCAGATATGATGCCTTCTGAAATCAGGTCAGAGAGAAATGACGATTTTCATTCTTGTTATTATTATCTGTAGTGATTTGAACCCGGCATTCTAATAGCTATGCTTATCAGGGGCCAATTTCATAAAGCTTCTTAAGCACAACATTTGCTTAAGTATGAAAAGTCTTCCTTGATCACACATGATTACCAACCATATTTTCATGTGATGTTTACTGCTTTTGACTTGTATTCAGCCATTGTTTTGCTGAGCATAACATTCACAAGGAGTTTTGGCTGGCATACTGATTTTATTTACCTAGATTTTTGGTGTTAAAGCAAATGTTGGTGCTTAAGCAGCTCTATGAAATTGGCCCCTGGTTTGAGTCTGGCTTAGTCCACAAATTGATTGGGGTTTTCAGTCCCTACCTGCTTCCACGGATTTTTATAAACAAGAATGTTATTCCTGGGTTTTCCTTGCACACCCAAAACAGTATTATCTTCTTCTCATAATTTTTCCATTATAAGTTTCTTCAGGCTTTCAAGTTGTAGAGCCTAGGGTGCTTTTGAGGAATCCTTGGTTCCAGGACCAGAAAATAAATTAATGAAAATAAACTTGTCAACAGGGAAAAGATGATCCGCCTACAGCATGAGAACAAGATGCTGAAGCTAAGGCAAGGAGAGACGACAGACGAGAACACCCAGCTGCTCCAGAGTCTCCTGGACGATGCCAACGCCAGGAAGAATGAACTGGAATCAGAGAGCAGGTTGGTAGTTGTCTGGAGATGATGGGACCAGAGTTGCCAACATTTGGCCGTAGCAAATACGAATTTGAGCCATGACTATGGGCTTGATTGTTTCGCAAATGCAATCAGTGATCCTGCTGATCCGGATCCTATTTTACCGTATCCTGCATGGGACGTGGATCTGCAAGATCACTGATCGTGCGCCTCAAACAAACAGGCCCATAGACACTACGTGAAGACTTTGTTTCATTATGCTAAACATGCCGCCATAAAATTCTGTCTAAATATTAGTGTATGTCTATTTCCATATCTGCGTTTGTATACTATGCAGGTGCCTTATAGAAGCTCAATATGCCCAGAATCTGACGCACCTTTGGTAAATGTGTGTCTCATTTTGCGCAATGCGCGCACACGCTCTGCACTTCAGTCACGCAATGATTCCATGCGTCATCAAGATGCGCTACCTGTACCGTTCGTTCATACTTGCGCGTTGCATAAAGAGTACACTCTTCGAAAGGCATTCCAGTCTAAGTGTTCTTGTTCCACACACACGCACTCAAATTCAAAATGATTGCGCCCAGGATGGCTTCAAAGTGTCTATGCATCGAGAACGCGGAGCTAGCTCTTTAATGCTTTTAATATAGCGACCCAAATCGTGACTGATTTTTTCCCAGAATCGTCAATTGAATGGTCAATAATTGATGGTTTTTGGTGTTTTTTGGCCAAATAAACTGTAGAATATCAAACCAGCGGTTACTCTCCCTCGAGGCAGAAGTGGAAGAACTAAAACATCAACAGAGAGAAGTTGGTGTGTCATCATCCGTCGTTGGAGAGGTAAGATTGACACAAATTTCACACTGTTGATTTCACAAAGCCTGCGATCGATCGTAAGTCGAGTTACAACATGTACGAGGGATATTACTCATTGTATCCTTTGCATGGCCGCAATGCATCATAAGTCCTACGATTGATAGTAAGTTACGATGAGTTTTGTGAAATCGACTCTTGGTGCCAATTTCACTAATGCTTTGCGATCATCGCTAAAGCCCAAATCCATCGCTTAACGTAAAAATGCTACGCAAAGTAGCGATTGATTTTCCGTTTAGCGACGGATTTGGCCCTTAATGATGATCGCAAAGTGTTAGTGAAATCGGCCCCTGTAATGTAAACATCCAAGCTTGTTCTTCTGCAGCTACTCACAGAATATAGTTAGCAAATTTGCTTGGGTACAAAATTTATGCTAAGCACGAACTATCCCACATTACATTTCTCATATACCTTTACTGCACACTTCCTGCTTACTCGTGAAAGGGTCCATGCTTTGCTTGAGTGCATCCCGAATCAAAATAAGAACTCCTGCTTATGAGACTCTAAACTGCTTAGTTTTACTCCGGTTTGTGAATCTGCTTAGTAATAGAATGCCACAATGCGGGGATTTAGTAGAAAACATGTCATACCATTGGGTGCCAGTTTTACATTGTAACAGCTTCGAAATTAACTCTTCATTGTTATGTCACCGTTTTGTATCCAAGTTCGACACCAATGCAATGTTGTCTATTTAACCAGTGGGTTTTTAATATTCATAAGGGCTTTTTCCAAACTTTAGCTCCGGCTCCGGCTCCGGCTCTGGCTCTGGCTACCTCTCCGCCTCCATTTCGTGAATCCATTCTAAAATAATGGGTATCAAAATGGAGGCTTTTGGCTGCGGTTCGTAATAAATAGATTCGGGAAGAATTCCACTGACGACCATCACTTGTACACAAACATATGGAACCAACAGAGGGCGTTTTGAGAAAAATGGCTGCCGCTGTATTCAAATTGTATAATTGTAGGTCAAAAAACCTGTAAAACTCGCTTTTCAGATATGCTACCCCTGTGTTATACACCTGAGATTGAAGTTCATCATAATTTGTATCCAATAAGTTAACTCTTGGAGGATATAATCCTTTTCTGTAATGGTCATCAGTGGAATTCTTTCCATAGATTTTCTGGTTTGTAAAAGAAGACAAAGTCGGAGCCTGAGCCGGAGCCGAGGTTTAGAAAATGCTCATGATTGCTATTGTGCCATTTCCATTGTCATTTTGGTGAAGTTTTCAAATGGTTCACGTTTGGTTCTCTAGTTATATTTATTGTAAGAAAGGGGGACATTTTTGTTGTTGTTGTCCATATTTGTATTAAAATGATCCCCCCTTCTCACTAACGTCTTGCCGCACCTTGTTCTTCTGATTCCTGGTGTTCAGCACTCACAGACAAAAAACAAAGAGGTAAAAACAGACCCCACCAACCAATAACCTAGTCTGGTTCCCAGACCCAAAAAGCTCCCGACTATTGTCTGTGAAATATAGGGTCAGGTATCGGCTACGTGTACCGTGGAGGGTCACGTGACCAAAAAAGTCAATTTTTGACTTTTTACGGAAAAATCTGAAACATTACGAACTCGTTTTCGTCCAACTTCGGCTTTTTCCGACAGGTCACGCGAGGTCATGTACATCAGGGAAAGACAGGTCATGTAAATATGTTTCATTCGTGCTACAGTTAGCCAAAATAGAGCATACTTATTGTCAACATACAACAGAGCACTCTTCCTATTATGCACTTTTGAGGAGATTGTTGTATGTTTTTTTCCCAAAACTCTTTGAACTCTTATTCTGCCCAGATAAAATTGCATGTGCTTACAAAAGTACGAAAATGAATGCTAAAATTGAATCTCGCCAAACTCTAAAACTAGCTTCCGCGCCTGCGCAAACATGACAGCTGTGACATGTTCTATTTTTAACCGTAGCCGATACCTGACCTAAGATTTTTTATTAAGAGTCGTCAGGGAATCTTTGGGCAGGGAACCAGACTACCAATAACCGAGACCTTGCTTGCTTGTAGTATGCACCTTATGATTGGTTTGCTCTTCTATGTTGCTGTGTGCTTTGGTCTGGTAACAGTGAGCCTTGCTTGTGTGTGATAGCAGTCCTGCCTGTTCGTACATGTATTACCCTAGTCCCTTGAAATCAGAGTGTTTTGTGTTCATCCCTTTTGAAAGGTCTGAGATAGAACTTGTAAGGGTTAAGAACTATACACCTAAGATTTTTTTTAAAGGTAAAATTTTTTGTTTTTCATGTACTTTGTTACGCTTTGTTCATCTGGATAGCAGAAATACGGCCGAAATAAACTTGCCCCCCTTTGAATCCTTCACGGTTACACCACGCTTTCAAAGAACACTCTTTTTAAAAGACACTAAATCTTGATTTCCTTGAAAAACCTAGCTTCTGATGAACCAAGATTTCCCATGGTGACTGTTTGCACTGTTTATGAACTGTTGCTGTTCAGTCCATTTTCTGTCTCAAACTGAATAATTTTTTTTTTGGTGGCCTTGCAAATCCTGTACACTGCCATTAACCGGCGGCCCTTTGAGCTGGTCACCTAGCTTCCCTCTCAAATTGTCACCTCCCCAACCATTTTCATACGAAACAACCGTATTTGACGGTTGCCCGACTTAAAACCTGCCCAGTTTGACTTCCCTGGCTTTAGGCCTTGAATCTTGTTGTTGTGGAGTTTCATTTAATTTGTCCCATGAATATTTTGACAATAAAGTGGGCCAATATGTTATTACGTTTTTCCTGTTCATTTTGCTTTGTGAAAATTGAAATGAATTCTTTGCTGGTTTTCCTCTTCTTCTGTTGTTATTCTCATTTGCTTGTGATCTATTCCCAATCAGTTGGCTTTGTTTTTGTTTTGTTTTTTTATTTATTGATTTATTTATTGCCATATTCTCTGTCGTGAGCCCCTGACTGCCTGTGTTGGTTTACAATTTGATGTTTGCATAATAGCGCTCCGAACTAATGACCTCACAAAATCCCCGGATGTCAGACAAACATTGACTCACAGACATAGTGTATGCACGCGCACACCAACGCACCTGTGCATGGTCGCAATGTTTGTCTGAGGTCCGTTGCTATTTTTAGCGTAAGTGCGGAGCGCTATTGATGGGCCAACTTCCATGGCCATACTGCAGTAATAATTGGTTATGTGACAGTGGACACCCCTGTTACATCTGATAACGTAGTAACCAACGGATGATGCATCACAAATCCACCAATTGTGTATTAAAATTTTTAAGAGTTTTTGCTACTACATACTCCGCTGGCACTGGATACATCATCGGTTAGAAATTTTACTACACTTTCGGTCAATTTGTGACACATTGTGGATCGGTTTGCGGAAACACCATGTAATAATCGTTCATACTTTCCCACTTCTACATGATTATCGTTCGCACTTCTCGCACTTAGGTCTCAACGTTTCGACTAGTCTGCTCTAGTCCATACGAACGATTATTACATGGTGTTTCCGCAAACCAATCCACATACCAATTGTCACCATGCAAAGCCTCAAATCTTTCTTGTGACACATTATCGGTTAGTAAGGAATATATGCCTCATTTTGAAGGATCTGGTCACTTACGCTAAATTTGTTTCTTTTGTCTTGTGTTGTCTGTGATCGTATTAATTCTTTTGTTTTTGGTTTTGTAATTAGCATCGTTAACCTTCCTAATCAACTAAACCACATTAATTGTCTTTCTTTTCTTGCATTGGGTTTGTAACCCTGGATTGTGGAATGCATGGATGAAACTAACCAGTTTGTGAGTATTCTTACTAATCACAACTAAGGCCATACAAAAAAAATTGTTGTATTGGAGTAACGGAGAGTTGGAAAATAGGGTAGGGCGGGCGGATTTTTAAATTTTTTTTATTTAATTTTTCCTGTATTAAATGCTTTTTTTCCTGTATATCACAGTATTTGACGAGTCAAGTAAAGAAAAAATGACATAACAACTTTAACCAGTCTGGTTTCCATCTTTTGCTCCTTTTAAGCTTTTAATCTGCATACAAATTTGCGATTTCTTTTTTCTTCTTTTTTCCCGATTTCTTTTTTTCTTTTTTTTTTGGTTTAAAATGTTTACGGTCGGGGCATATTTTTGGGTCGGGCGGGTTACGCCAATACAACAATTTTTTTTGATGGCCTAATTTAAAAATTCATCTCTCATTTCATTATTTAATAGGCATGATTGGGCTCCGCACTCGAGCTAATTATAGAATACGCCCTCTAGCGAAAGCTATACCGGTAGTTAGCCGGATGTTCGGACAACGTTGTACAACATTTACATGCATGGTGTAAGGCCTCATGAGAATGTTATCTGAGTATTTGCTGCAAATTTCATATGTAAAATTTGGAAGTGTCCAATTTCCAATTATCAATTAGCATGATAAAGTGGAAAATTTCACAGGTTTCGTTTTATTCCACGACAAATCAAATTATGAACAGACCACAGCTGTTCTATCAACTTTAATACCAAAGTATGATTGCACCTAGGTACTTTTTGAATTTGAAGATTTTTAGCAATACCGCAAGCATCTCGTGATAACATCTCGTAAATGACGTCAAGGGGTAGGGTTGTATTTTTCCCGACGTATAACATGTTTCTGTACTTTCTCCTTCATTCACAGAATCAAGAATTGAGATTGAAGCTGAACGAACACAAGTAAGTCTATGTCATCACATTGTACTCAAATATGCAGAACTGCCTTTCATTCCAGCAAACTATGAGTACAGCACACAATGTCCGCCACCTTTTTCTAACCGGAACATGCCTGTTTGTTTCGGACGAATCCTGCGGATCCGGATCCCATTTTTTTGATCCACCTCCTATGCAGGGTACGCTAAAATGGGATCCGGATCCAGGGATTCATGATCCTTTGCGTGAAACAAACAGGCCCTTTGTGTCTGCTTAAGTTGGCTAACTACATTATAAAATGTAAGATGGACGCAATACGCAACACATGTTTGCCGTTGTGTTGCGTGTGTGCCTTTTACTTCAAAATCCAAGCGTAACGCGAACCTTGCAAACAAGTTTGTGTATGTCCGCGCAAGTGGAACGCACTCCTGTATAAACCATAATACTAAGGTACAGTGTAAACGCGAACCTTGCAAACAAGTTTGTGTATGTCCGCGCAAGTGGAACGCCCTCCTGTATAAACCATAATACTAAGGTACAGTGTAAACGCGAACCTCGCAAACAAGTTTGTGTATGTTCGCGCAAGTGGAACGCACTCCTGTATGAACCATAATACTAAGGTACAGTGTAAACGCGAACCTTGCAAACAAGTTTGTGTATGTTCGCGCAAGTGGAACGCACTCCTGTATAAACCATAATACTAAGGTACAGTGTAATTATTCAAGAATTCAGGCTACTGGCACAATCCAATCAAAGATAGCTGGATACAACGAGAATCACTGTTGAGAGAAGTAGAACAGTGCCCAATTTCATAGAATCCGTATAAACTGTAAGCACAAATTATTCGCTTACGATAGAAGACATTCTTTGCTTATAGTTAGCATATTTCACTGGTTAGTTTTCTTTCTCGCTTAAGCAAGGACCTTCTGCAGAATGCACATGACTGCGCGTTAGCAGAATAATAAATCAAGGTGTCGATTTCACGAAGCTCTATGATCGATCGTAACTCGAGTTACGAAGGATAACTCGTTGTATCCTACATAGGACTGCAGTGCATCACAAAGTCCTAAGATTGATAGTAAGGTACGATGAATTTGGTGAAATCGACCACAGGTTAGCCTAAACTAACTAACCGATTAAGCACCGAAAGTCTTGCTTACGGATTTCATGAAATAGATTTCACGCTTAGCAGTGCCCGTAAGCACAAAAATAGGTCGTAACGGATTCCATGAAATTGGGCCTAGCTCCCCTCAGTTGAATTTCCAGATAGCATTCAAATTTCAAATTTATGTTTTTCTTCGTAGGGATAAGCTTCGAGAATCAACCACCGAACTTCAGCGGAACCGTTCCTACATTGATGAACTTGAACCTAAATTTACCACGAGCAGTGAGTATATTTAGGGCATTGGTGGGCGATACTTCAGTTTAGGTGATCGTACTGGGAAAAGTGAGAGACTCGATTCTCCTGAGTTTTTTTTTTTCTGATGTTTTCACCTGGGGCCAATTTCATAGAGCTGCTTAGCACCAAAATTTGCTTAAGCACCAAAACCCTTGGTAAATAAAATCAGTTTGCCAGCCAAAACTCATTGTGAATGTTATGCTCAAGCAAACAATGGCCAAATGTCAAAAGCAGTAAACATCTCATGAAAATTCGGTTGGCAATCCTGATTTGGTCAAAGAAACTATGCAGATTCATGGGCAAAACTATCAAGGAAGATACAGTTACAGTCATCTGTGAAATTCCCAGTCCCATACGATGCCTACCTTTTGAGAAAACAGTTTAAAAAAACACCAACATTATTTTCAAATATATTCACAAACGTTCTGACCTCACCCCAAGATCAAAACTGTTTTTGGTCACTGGTTTTGCTCTTTTCTGAAAAAATACAGCATTTCAGGCAGGAAAAATGTAACTGTATGTTTCTACCGTCACCATCTTTATACCCTGTAAGTTGTAGGTAAATCTGTGGAGATTTCTGTTTTGGTATGCTACCAAAGTATGATACTACCTTTAAGTCTCTCCAACTTCAGGCCAAAGCTTTAACAGAAAGAAAAGCAAAATTGCCTTGCCTTGTCAAGAAATAATCCCCAGGATTCAGTTGCATCCCTAAAGCCATGAAACCGATTTCTTCCACAGCCGAGAAGGTCTCCAATCTCCAGACCATGCTCACCAAGAAGGAGAAGGACATGAAGGAGATGGAAGACCGCTACAAGAAGTATCTGGAGAAGGCTAAGAGCGTAATCCGCACCCTGGACCCTAAGCAGAGTCCGGCCAGCACCAACGAGATCCAGCTCCTCAAGGCGCAACTGCACGAGAAGCAGAAGATCATTGAACACTTAGAGGTGAGTCGTAGCCTGAAGTTGGGAAAATGATTACAATCATAACTAATATGATTAGTTTGCCTTTGAGAAAGATCCTGTTAGGATCGAAACGCGTCAGGTCCTCCCTACTTTAAGCAATAATCAGAACTAGATTTATGGCTGTTGTAAACAGTGCTCACATAAGGCTTTTTCGCATATGATATAAATTGCTTCTCAACTTATTAATACGATGCTACTGCCGGTTTTAAATAGAGGTCACAGAGGTCAACCAATGTGTCACAAAGGAAGACCTTGCCTAACATTGACATTTGGCAGAAGAATCATGATCGTAGCTCTTACCACTTTTAATTGAGGAGCTACTTCCACTACCAAGCACCACTAGCCCATAGCTGGATTTGAACCCATAATCTATAGATTGACCACAAGATAATACGTATATATGTATACATCTTCTTAGCGCCAGCCCTAGCAACAATTTTATCTGAGGTGCTTTGCGCGCAGCCATTTTGGGCTATCTTCGATAAGGGCCATGGGGTTAAAATGGTGTAGCTAGAGTCTTAAAAAAGGGTGGGGTGCCCTAATTGTGAAGACACAACCTCCACAAAGCCCTTGGCTGTTGATTTGAACGCAGCCTCGATTTGGCCTGACTTAGATTGGCTGTTTTCCTTGTTTTCTTGTCGGCAAATAACCAATTTCTTGTATTTCTTTCTTTATTCTTCATATCTTGTACAGCACGAGAGAGAGAAGTCCAAAGTCATGCGAGACAGTGAAGAGAAGCTTATAGTATCAGCATGGTACAACATGGTACGTCAGAATACATTTAAAACGTCTAATCAAGGATATGATAGCTAGTATGGTGAAGTACAGAGATTATTTTGCTTTCAAGATATCATTCTGATGAACAATAATAATGATAGTGTAGGACATTTATATTGCACAGAAACTATATTAATACACTCTACTGCTAATAACAAATGTATGCAGCACATATCACAAATAATGTGAGACGTCTCTATGTGGGTATTACTATTATCCCTGATCATTGGGCTACATTTACATTCCTGAAACCATCTCAACTCCTTTACATTCCATGCTTAAAATGAGTTGTCAATGCCACGATCTTGACCATCATGACAATACACTTCTCTAATTGGAATGATGAATCAAATACAGATAAAAATTATTCTTAGCCGTCCGTGAAGATGGACCCTTGAAGCTACTCGCTGAAGGGCAATGCCAGTTTGCATAATTCTATCTCCCCGATGAAAGAATACTCAAAACAGAGATCATAAATGAAAAGTGAACAAAGACTGGAGCGGGATTCGAACCAGCGACCTCCTAAATACCGTCACTTTTTAATGACTTTATATTCAGGCAGTTTCCCTTGTGATTATTTGATGATTATAGAGATTAAAAATTGCGGTACCCGCTGCGATACTGGATTCGATTTTACCCTGCCGACCCCAGCTAGCTTGGTGGTCTAGTAGTATGGCATCTGCACTAGTAAGCAGGAGGTCGTGGGTTCGAATCCCACCTGAGCCAGTGCATGATTTTTTCATGTGCACTCAACAAGCACTGAGTATGCAGTGCTCTTCTACGTCAAAAAAGGGCAAGCCTAATGTGCATAGGTATTAAGAAGTGTGTGTTTTTGTTTTGGCTTTTTATTTTCCCGTCGGTCATTTGTGTCGGTCATTTCCTCCTCTCCAGGGTATGCACATGCACCGCAAAGCAGCTGAAGACCGACTGTCCAATTCCAGCACTGGTCAGTCGTTCCTTGCCAGGCAACGCCAGGCCTCCAACCGACGCTCCCAGGCTATCATCAGCGGTCACTCCAACGCAACCAGGTGAACGGTCAGCCCTGCTGATTGAAGCGGTCAGCCAGGTGATATGACATCACTAGGTGTAAGAAATCCATATATATATTATATATACTATATATTATTGTTTTTGTTTTTATTGTTATTATTTTTAATGACCAAATATGTAAGATAGTAAGAAATTGGGAGAGCATTTCAGGAACGAAGACGATTTTTAATCAGGGATCCTTAAAGGTAATATCATACTTTGGTTTTTGTCAATGAAATACAGATTCATGGGCAAAAATATCAAGAAAGATACAGTAACAGTCATCTGTGAAATTTTCAGTTCCATATGGTGCCCACTTTTTGTGAAAACAGTGGAAAACGCACACAGTATTTGAAACATCTTTCCACCGTTATTTTTGATCTTTTAGAGATCAAAATTGTTTTTTTTTTGGTCAATTGGTTTTACTCTTTTCTGGATAAATGCAGCATTTCAGGCGGAAATATTTTAACGGTATGTTTCTACCATTACCATCTTAATACCATGTAAGTTATAGGTGGAGATTTCTGTTTCGGTATGCTACCAAAGTATGATACTACTTTTAATACTCTTTGCCGTTGACCTGATTTGGGCATCGACTACAAGCCGGGTCAGATGCACCCACTGTGAGGGTCATTCAGGAGTCAAGAATAACGATTGGAGGACGGTTTTTCTGGACTGGACTCTGCAGCCCTTTTTTAAAATTTCATTTTTGGTGTTTTTCATAAGATTCCTCCTCCATTTTCCTTGTTCAATTTTATGAAAAGCCGCTACCTCATACGTCGCTCTGAAATAGTGGTTTGCGTTTCCGATCGGCAGAAATCCTGTTACCTTCGACATTTGACTAGCCAGCTCTGTGATAGCGCCGTATCTGTATTGTCGCAGATCTGAGCATTTGAATGTACTGGGCCCAATTTTGTGGAATCCGTTATGGCCTATTTTTGTGCTTACGGGCACTACTACGCGTGAAATCTATTTCATGGAATCTGTAAGCAAGACTTTGGGCACCTTGTTTTTTTTCTGCTAACGCGTTGCCATATGCATTCTACAGAAAGTCCTTGCTTAGCTCCTTTGAAATATGCTAACAATAAGCAAAAATAAAAAGTATGCTATAGCAAGCGTAAGATTTTTGCTTACGGTTACGGATTCCATGAAATTGTCCCAGATTTTGATTGAAATGCCCCATTCTCCCTTTACAGCTTTTTGATGATATGATTCTTTTCGTCAGACTGTCACCATCACCTATATATTTGTCTATAAAACAATATTCATTTGCAGCAGGGATCATGTATTTTTAACCTTAACCCTACCACCTTATCTTAACCATCCTCCAGCAAAAAAAAGAAGAAAAAAATTAACCCTCCTTTTTCACCAAAGTTCATTTACTTAATATGCAAATTGTTGACACCAATGAACGCCAAACTTGTAAATATTAAAAAACTAAACCTTTATAAAGTGTACATTCGTGTATACCGGACATGTTGATAATATATTTTTTATCTGAAAATAAGCTTTTCCAGAAAATTTCATATTTGGGGTGAAAAAATCAACCAATGTTAAGCTTTGTTTGGTCAACCAAGCCTTAAAATGCGTTGGATGTAAATCATAATTGTATCAGTTCAATTCTTTCAATGTGTTAAATTAGTAAAAAATTGAAAAATAGTAATTAATGATTTGAGATTTAATGATTTGATAACGATAATGAGATGAGATTTTTAATGTTTAGAATGAATTTCAGGTGTTTTTTTTTTAAATAGTCAATTATGTGTAATTATTATACACTTTTATGAATGTGTATGTAAAATTTGACAATTGATAAGAACAGTGTTAACCCACCTTGGAGTATTGTTAAAACAATGCCGGTATCGTAATCTTGAAGATTAAATACATGATTGTTAAAGGTCATAGAACAGCACCCCACTTTGTCTGATCCAGCATGTATATGAAATGATAAACCTGTGAACATTTGAGCTCAATCGGACATCTGAGTCCCGGGAAAATTGCGAAAAACGGACTCAATATTTCTTATTAAACATAATGAATGGTTTTGATCTTACTGTTTACCGAAAACTGTTTGGTCTTTGTTTGACTAATTTCAGGATAAATACACCATTTCAGTTTGAAATATTTTAATGTTATGTTTCTACCAGCATCATCTTCATATCCTGAAAGTTACACGCAAATCTGTGAACATTTCTGTTTGGGTATGTTACCAATCCTGCACTGTACCTTTAAATGTTTTTTTTTCTCATGTCTGAAAATGGAATCCTACATCAACACAAATTTTGTGGTGTGCTTAGTATATTGCATAATTTTTCAATATATTTGCAGAATTATTGCAGAAATATAGAATATTGGAATTTCTCACTTTTTCTAATATGCTATCCCAGTTTCACACAGCTGAGGTTGAAGTTCATAATAAACTTGTATCCAATAAGTTAACTCTTAAAGGATATAAGGCTTTTTCCGTAATGTCCGTCAGTGGAATGCATCCTATCTTTAATACTGGATGGAGATCATGAATTACAATGTATACCAAGAATCACGATGGGAGTTTGGTAGCAAAATAATATCTTTGTTGAATTTTCTTTTTTTTGCAAGGCATGTGAAATGCTATTGTAAGTTTCAAATGGTGCTATTGGCACGTTCTGTATGATGTCCCCATGTGTTTTGATTTATATAATGACCTGTTCTATACACGGAGCCATGCTTGGACCCGGAAGTTAATGCTTCTTACAGAGGGTGCCGTGATGTATTCAAGTTCATAAACAGACAGGGTATAATAGGCCAAGTTATGCTTATTCACTGATGAAATACTCAAACTTAATAACATTCATGCTGCTACCAGAATTGAAATGCATACATTGTCCCCACACAAATAAAAAACCCATGCTTACTCGTGAATGAATAATTAAGTTCTTTTTCATAATTGTTTATCTTGATGAAAACTAACATAGGATTTTTTTTAACTTTAATGGTGCCTGTATTATTGTATTAATATCCTTAGTTGTTTTAATACGTATGTGGTATTACTGGGGTTATTGGAATGAAGCCAATTTTCTTGTTTATTTTAAAAGTCATGTCAGTGTTGACCTTGGGTAGATTTCACAAAGCCCTACGATTGATCATAATTCGAGTTACGAAGGATAATCCATCATCTCCTACGTAGGGCAGCAATGCATATTTAGTCCTATGATTGATAGTAAGTTACGATGAGTTTGGTGAAATCGACCCCAGGTCTCAGGACCCACAACACTGAATGGTTCCACACACATTGGTGTCGATCACACAAGCTATACCACCAGAAAGCTTCAACCATTGGCTGGATCACTGATTTGATCCACTACTGTATCAGGGACCTTTCTCAAAACTCGGCTCAGGCTCAGGCTCCGGCTCCATTTCGTGAATCCATTCTAAATTTACAAGTATCAAAATAGAAACTTTTGTTTGTGGTTCTGATGTAGATTCTCTGGTTTGAAAAGGAAAACAGAGCTTCAGCTTCAATGAAAAACCACAACCTATATTCACAGCATATGGATAACAGAGACAAAGCCGGAGCCTGGGCCTGAGCCGAGCTTTGAGACAGTCCCTTAGTATAACAACCAGGGCATCAAAAACAGCACTAACTCCTATGTTTTACTTTTCATTAAGCAGTCATGATGAAAGGGCAAAATAGTGGATTTAATGGACCACTGTCATGAATTTTAACTGCAAAAACGAAGTGCTGTATACAAATTGAAACCAGGGCTGGATTTCACAAAACTCTCTGATTAATCTTTTTCAATATCGTCACAGTGATCTGTATTATGACATCACGCTTTGCTTAGGAATTAAGACTTGATCACATAAAAGTTCAGTCTCAGAGTTTTATGAAATCTGCCCCATGCCTCACATTATGCGAGGATGTACACATTATTTTATAATTTATAATTGATCATGAATTTTTATTGTCAATCAATCTGTCTTTGAAACTTAGGCCTGGGCGTTCTTAAACTCAAACTCCAACCCTGACTCGCCTGAACTATATGAAGCGAAAAGATGCCTTTGTAATCGGAGTTGAAACTTTTGCCATTACATGTATTTTTACTTCAGTAACCGTAACGGTTTTTGTCATTAAATGCAATTGTTCGTCCAGAGTTGGCCAACTTAAAGGTAGTATCAAACTTTGGGTTTTATCAAAGAAATACAGATTCATGGGCAAAAATGTCAAGACAGATACAGTAACAGTCATCTTTGGAAATTGCAGTCCCATACGGTGCCCACTTTTTGCGAAAACTGAAAAACAGCCACAGTATTTCTTAAGTCTTTTCTCTTTTATTTTTGATCTTTTAAAAGATCAAAAAGATTTTCGGTCGTCGTTTTACTAATTTCTGGATAAATACACCATTTCAGGCAGAACAATTTTAACGGTATGTTTCTACCACCACCATCTTCATAGCCTGTAAGTTATACGTAAATCTGTGAACATTTCTGTTTTGGTTTCTTACCAAAGTATGATACTACCTTTAAGAATGGAACTTGAGTCCGAGTTGGCTATTTAACTCGGGTTTGCACACAAAAATGACCAATCATGAGTATAATACAACCGGTCATCTTGTTAATAATCTAACGATTATAAACTAAATAAGGAGAACACGATTATGGAAACAAGTTTTTGGAATTTTGTCTTTAATCCTATAACACAACATCAGCAAAACAATAATACATGTTTATTTGGTGAAAGAACGTTTGTCTCAGGTGTGGAAATTACATCATCAATGTCTCAAGAACAATGATTTTAAGTAGATAAATTGACAGTTATTTTGTAGTAATGATGTTTTTATTTTAAATTACAGTCATAATTTTTAATGTTGTAAACTATTAATTGGAAGTTCATAAACAGCATAATTATTAATTTAATAAACAGAGTTACTCTATTTGATTTCTTTTTGGTGAACTCGATTCAGTTTGTGTTCTGTAAATACACGGGTTTACACCATGGCAGCCATCTTAGATTTTGATCGCAACTTCAAAACGAGACACTTCCACACATGCGCACTTTTCGAAGTGTAAACCCGTCCATTGTCGAAGACAATACACGGGTTTACACTTCGGCGGTTTTGATCGCGACTTCAAAATGAGGCACTATCACGCATGCGCTTTTTTCGAAGTGTAAACCTGTGTATTGAGAAATGTCATTCACAAATTGGCTATCTACATAACATGATAGGAACCATAATGTCCCCTAAGCTGCTACATGTATTTAATTTTATTCAGAAATTTTTTTGTTGATAAATTTTTACAAAACTTTGTTTGCAGCAATCATATTTAAACAATATACATTTTGATGTCATTTTCGCAGGTTTATTTTGTGTTATGATTTTGGCAAATTTGGAATAAGTATGGTACGGTTCTTTGGCCTAAAAAACAAAACATGACAAATTATGTACAACTACATGTATCTCTAAACAGGTCACAAATTACAATATGAGATCTTATTGTAACTTTGGACACAGTCAAAAACTATGGCCCAAATTCAATATTAAAAACACTTGGCAGTGTATTCGGTGCGTTCGTTAAGCTACCACGAGTCGACACCATTCGACCTCGTCCCAGCCCTCTCGCTTGTTCTGTGCAGTTATACACGCCCATTCCCAGGTCAGGGCTGCCCCGTGGTATCTTAACGAACGCACCCATGTATTATTATGCGGTAAGTCTGTGCGCCACCTAGCGATTAAAAGTAACAATTTCTTTTATCCTTTTTTCCAGCCTGACTTAGGCTCGGTTCGTTTTAGCTCAATTTCTTTCATCAGTTTATAAGTATTTGACATGTATCCAAATAACATGCTCTGATTTGAGAATCTCTTCAAAATATATACACTGTTTTAACAAGAAAATCATCCTTCAGCTGCAGCGAAAAAAAACCCACACATTTATGTTCAGCTTTTGGATGACTGAAAAAGCGTCTTGAGTTCGAGTCTACGTTGGGGTTTGGGGAAAAAAGGCTCGTGATTCAAAATGACAGTGGAAAAGGTGTGTTAAGAAGTCTGCCATCTTGTGCAACAAAAATGGACCATTTTGGGTGTTTTTTCGTAACTGTCAACGTGAATAATCTGTGTCAAAAGGGAAGCAAGGTGTCAATTTTCTAGTGGACAGGAGCAGAGACGACAGGGGACCAGCCTATTGAGGGAAACTTAAATTATTTTGGTTTTTGCTGAGATAATCTTGCCTCTCTTGAAAGGAATTTTCAAGTTTCGTGAGAGGGCGGTATATACCTTAGCAACAGCACAAGGTGAGAACTTTTTAATTTTCTTCACTTTTATTTTTTAATGTCTTGCCAGTCTTCGGCCAATTTCACGGCCCTGCTTAGCACGAAAGCTTGCTAACCATGGCATTTCTGTCTTAATAAGAACAGGGTAATGAGTAAATGTACTGTGTATTGCTCTAAATTGGCTGTTGTTCGCTGGCCATGAATATCAAATGGAATTTTTAATGGTGGTTTGTTTTATTGAGCAAAACATTTTTGTGCTAGGCCTAAATTGCCGCCTTAAGTAACTAGTGTGCGATAGCTCCATGAAATTGATGCCCGATTAAGTTCCCGCTTTTTTCTTCATTATAAAATTTTGCAGAACTACAGTATAAAATGAAAATGATGCTGAACTGTACAAAAAAAAAGCAAGGCAAAGGCCATATGGTCTTTTTTTAAACGGATTCAACTAGGGAGTAACATGTATTAAATGCATCGGCACGGCATGACATAGGCCTAGGACTGCTGATTTGGTTTTTTTTTCAATTTCAGTGAAGCGCGCGGCGGTAAAGCACAGGCAGTGCTGGTGGGGGTACCGGTAGGAAAGTTGTTTTTAATTTACCATTAGGGCGCCCCTTTTTTATTCTATGATTCTCATTTCCGACCGACCATATATTTTGGGCTCCGACCGAAGAAAAAAAACACTTTTTTTTTGCCGCCGACCCTGTCCAGAATTACATAAAGGCCTAGGCCTAAATATTAAAAAAAAAAAAAAAAATCGAGAATTTCGGGAGACAAATTTTGTCAATAATGCCTACATTTTGTACTTACTAAACACACACTGTCCACTGTCAAAACATTCGTGAGTTGTATGGTGCAAATTAAGTTGAAGCAAAAAACCATCGTTCGGCCAACTTGGGTGCAGGATGTGTCGGAGGACTTAACGTTAGAATTTATGCGCCTACCAGAGGTCATTTGACCAAAGATAAGTTTTATTTTCTTTTACTTTCTATCACAGAAATAATAAAAAAGAAATATTCAAACGAGTTTACAGTGAATACAGTGAACATTTCT
Organism: Astropecten irregularis; assembly: GCA_963971285.1. Taxonomy (NCBI): domain Eukaryota; kingdom Metazoa; phylum Echinodermata; class Asteroidea; order Paxillosida; family Astropectinidae; genus Astropecten; species Astropecten irregularis. The sequence continues at coordinate 3,194,568 of OZ020253.1, read as the reverse complement.
CATCATATTCTTTATGTTTTTGTGTATTCAGCCGGATTTTTTTTCTACCAAACTTTTTTTTTTTCGACCGACCGACCCTCCCTCAAGGCGAAAAAGAAATGAGAACCATAGAATTAAATGGGGGTATCCTTTGTAAACGTAGGCCTACTTCCTACTGCTAACCATATTTTCTTCGCTGTGCAAAGCTCCTGTTTTCACCGAGAAAAGAAGTCACAATCTCACCTACTAAATTTGTAGCGAGTCGGTAGTTTAGTATAATCCTAATGTACCGTTTTCGAGAGTGTAAGCATATTCCAAGACAAAAAGTCAAAATTGTTGACATTGTATTTTGGCTTGCGGTGGAGCACGTACCGTACACAAAACAAATCAACTGATGATTGCAAGGCGTTAGTGAAATCGTCCCCTGGTCTGCGCGTCGCTACCAGTTCGTATAGAACTTATAATTAGAAGGTCAACATCTTATCTAAGAGAAACAATTGTAGCTTTTAAATAAGTTTCTTTGCTTACTCGAATATGCCCCGTTCGCTTCAAAGGTTTAGGGCCTACGTTTGTATATTTTTTTCAGAATTCATTTCCAGATTCACACGCTTGTAATTGTAAACATTAAATGACACATTGTTGTCGGTCCTCGCTTTGTTTCTTGTATAGTTCAGATTTTAACAAGTGATTCGCCACTTGAAAAAAGTGCATTATCTCAATCATTGTTGACATAAATTCCCACTGCTTGCAATACCACGGGCGCGGGGCGAAGTTGAACAGGATACTAGAAAGGCAGCAGAAGGTTGGGATTTGTTTTTACCCGGGAGTTGTTCTACCGTTTTTCAGTGGGCGTGGCAATCTCTTGGTCGTACGGTAAACCGCCATCTCCACCCTTTTCTCCGACATCTTGTAGGTCTGAAAACATATGGAATCCAATCATCTTTCATTAAAAAAAACACTTATAAATCATCATTAAAAACTCGCAGATTAATTTTGGGAGACTTTTTCTACACGAAGAAAATGAAGATCAACTACATGTACGAGAAACTCTACGGCTGTTTTATGAGCTGATTGTGAGAATCATAGAATTGACAAAGGGTGAAGAATGAATGTATAAAGAAGAATTTGATGATGAACATGCTAAGAAGAAAACAAGAAATGAAGACAAAATGATCAGATTTGTGAAAAAGAGCACCACTTTTAATTACTAACTTTAAAAACGTTCCATTTCTTACAATTCATATAATTAGGCTTAAATCGTTATTTCTTGATACATTTTTTTATAAAAAGGGAAAAGGACGCAAATGTAGGAAATAATTCAGTTTAGTTTATAATGGTCTATGGGAATATATGACAAGTGATAATTTTTTGTACAGAAAAATGGTATCTACAATGTTAATTCCTCAAAATTAAATACACCCACAAAAGCAATTTAATTATTTTTTGTTTAAACCGATGAGTACAAATAAGAAGTATTTACATTATATTCCATGTGATTATAATAAAATCACTAATACACAAGCATACACAACTGTCACACCTGTTAATGCCAGAGCTGTGATAGCACCGGCATAAAATAAATCCTGAATTTGTACATGGTAAAAAAATCCTGAAAATCACATATCTCCTATACTTTTGTACATGTTGTACTAGGAAATTGACAAAAACAATTCCTGAAATCAGGATTTTCCTGACAAATCACGACCCTGTAATACATACCATGTTCAACTATATGAACATTTTAGAGTGAACAAAATTGATTTTTTTAAAGAGATACCAATAGAGCTTTGGCTATTCTTTCAGGCCTTAATTTTGAATGAATGGTCCTTTAAACTTAAATTTGTGACTAATATCAACACAATGAAATTTAACTCATTTGTTGCAGACTAACTGTGCTTTTTGACTTCATGAAAATCCTTTGGGGTCACATGCAAGTCCACAGAATGTCCCAGACAGTACATTGGTGCCCTCTGATGTCTTTTGAAGTCCACACAGTGAGCAATACAGTTTGCACACAATAGGTTTGTTGTCCACCTACTGTGGACTTTCCTTTGTTGTATTTTACTTAATAACAAAATTGAGTTTTTTTCAAGTACCAGCATTTGAATTGTAACCATTTGTTTTCAAGATGGAGTTCTGACAGAATATCCCTTGAATGCTGAACCCTAATTTGTGACATACATGTATAATGATGTATGAAAAATTGCCTCATTTCTGAGAAAGTTGCCATTTTCATTACTTGAAAACCTGTGGACATTAAGTCCATAGACCGTCGCAGGATCATGCATTATGCAGATTGTCCTGAAGCTCACAGTGTGTACGTAAGGTTTACACTCACACCAACTCCCAAGCCTTTGCTTAATATCTGAGGATTATATTTTGCTTTCTATTGTACCAAGGGGCGAATCCAGGGGGCGTGGGGGCGCACGCCACCCCTTTTCTTCCAGCAAAAAAAAAAAAGAAGGAAAAAAAAAGAGAAGGAAAAGAAAAGAAATAACAATATATAGAGAGGGAGAAAGACTCAAAAAGAGTAGAAAAAAGATGGGGGAGACTAAATTAGCTAGCTTTGATCACTCCAAAATACATCCGTCGCTATTGAATTGTCGTATTTTATTTCCACACCCCCCCTTTGAAAAATCCTGGATCCGCTCCTGGTACCTGTTCTTTAATGACCTATAAATAGCTAAATATTATTAATTAACTCTATAGATTAAGCACACATTTGTAGGTCAGAGGACGATTTAGAACAAAATAAGTCCCTCCAAGGATAACAATGGTTTCATTGTTGTTCCTTTATCTTCCTGTCGATTCGAATACACTGCACGCATACACACACGCCCACACAAATTGCCAACATCACTATCAAATAAAATGTAAATGATGATGAATATTATCAAACTTAATGGCAAGCATCTGAAATGTACTTTAAAGTGAAGTGAAGCACCAAATATAACAAAAGCTGGAAGCGTCACATACAAAATTGAACTGTACAAAATACTTACCAGTGCTTACTGCACGAAAAAAAAACAATGACATCATGTAAATAAAAATATACTGTACTTACTATACTGTGCATAAACATAATCATAGGAATATCTAAAAAAAATATGTTACCATATAATACTCATATTTTAAAAATACATTTTAAAGGCAATACGAAACTTTGGTCTTTATCAAAGAAATGCAGATTCATGAGCACAAATATCAATAAAGATACAGTAACTGTCATCTGTGAAATTTCCAGTCCCATACGGTGTCGACTTTTTGAGAAAACATTGAAAACGCCGTCGGTATTTTTAAAAATCTTTTGACTGTTATTTTTTATCTTTAAAAATATTGTTTTGGTCATTGGTTTGACTCTCCTCTGGATAAATACAGCATTTTAGGCAGAAACAAAATTGACAGTATGTTTCTATATCACCATCTTTATACTCTGTAAGTTGTAGGTAAATCTGAGAAGATTTCTGTTGCGGTATGCTACCAAAGCATGATACTACCTTTAACACCACAAAGCCATGCTAAAGCAATTTTTTATTTTCTTGCGCCAAAATAAATAAAGAAAAATAAATAAATAAAACAACCACAAGTGAAACTGACTGAATTTAAAGTCATTGAAAAGCGAACAAAGAAAGATTGACTCGAGCGGGATTCGAACCGGCAACCTTCGGAATACTGTCCAATTTACACGAAAGTTTGGTTGGAAAGACGGGTATGTTTTTCCATTTAGATGATCTTGCTAGTGCTGTCGGATTTCAACTTTGTGGGCTGGGCAAGGAAACCAGGCACCATTTGGTATTTTGACTGGTAACCTGCCTTTGTTAGCCAATTATTAAAGCAAAGTTGTCATCGAGCAGATTTATATTTGTCATAGCCACATTAAAGGTACAGTTGGTATACCAAAATAGAAATGTTCACAAAGTTACGTATAACTTTCAGGGTATGAAGATGGTGTTGGTAGACTGTGAAAATATTTCCACCTGAAATTGGTGTATTTATCCAGAAAGAGTAAAACCAAACACCAAAAACATTTTTGATCTTGGCAGGTCAAAAATCCTTCTTTATGTTTTATGTAAAGAAAAATTGAGTCGGATTTTCGCTATTTTCTTGGGTCTCAGATGTCCGATTGAGCTCAAATTTTCACAGGTTTATTATTTCATGTTCCAGCTGGATTAGTGTGAGTGCTGTTCTGTGACCTTTACCAAACACGTAAATACCTTTAAACACCGGCAGCTGGGCCAAATGACATGAAGGAGATTCACAGAAAAATAACAATGAGAAAATCATGCAAATTACGCTTGCCTTTCTTTCACCAACACACATGTACAGTCAGTGTATGTAGGGCAAGCGTTTATTTGCAAAATTCTAACGCACCAAGGAAAAATCAATAATAGCAAAAATTTCAAAAGCTTAGCACAATATGCACTGAGAACCGGCAAAAGTGCCAAAAGTGGCAAAAAATTATTTGATTGAATATGCCATTCCCTGTGACCAGCTGCAAAGCAATTAACATGACAACATCATTTCATGAATAAAACTGAAGCCCCACTAAGCAATACATGTATGTGCCTTGAAGCGTTTTGCATGTTGCCACAAAAACAATCAGCGCTGAAATGCTATGTATCAACCACTGATCTATACAAACTGGATAGGTCATGCTGCTCTGCAGGTGAAGCATCCGTGCGGCCATTTTGGGATATTCAATACATTGGCAGGCCCGGCTGCCGGCGTATACAGAGAATTGCTGCACTGCGTGCTGTGCAGTCATGCAGTGCAATGAGTATTGTGCTGAATATCATAACATGGCTGCTGGAGACTTCACGGCTCGCCTGCTAATCACTGCACCCGCGACCTAATGTATCCAGTTTGTATAGATCAGTGGGATCAACACGTACACCAGCATAGGGCAAGTTTGATAAGTGACTATCTGTCAACTACTGGTAGATTTCGCCTGGTAACCTGTACACCAAATATTCCACGGGTACCAGGCACAATCGATCAGTGGTTGACAGATAGTTGCTGATCAAACTTGCTCATAGAAAAAGGAATGCAACATGATGAAATGTTCTCTTAGACCAAAACTCAAATGAAATACCTGTGAGAATCCTGAGCAATTCTATTTTTCAGTCTAAAAAAAAAATGCCGAAAAACAAAACAAAACAATAAAATTGTTAAAGCTTTGCATGCTGTTCACATTGTCTTGCAATATGCATTGCAACTAAGGTTTCTTGTGATAACATACATGTAATAGGCATTCCTAAGCTCTAGCGATATTAACACTTAGCATGACTAATCTCAAGAACTGACAACTATCGTTTTAAGGCCTTTTCACACTACAGTACCAAACATAAACTCTTCCACAGGTACAATCATTTTCTGCATTCACACTAAAGGTACAGTATAGGATACCCAAACAGAAATGTTCACAGATGTATGTATAGCTTTCAGGGTATGAAGATGGTGCTGGTAGAAACATATTGTTAAAATATTTCCGCCTGAAATGGTGTATTTTACCAGAAATTAGTAAAAACAAAGACCGAAAGCAGTTTTGATCTCGGGGTAAGATAAAAACCATTCTTTATGTTTTATAAGAAAAAATTGAGTCGGTTTTTCCCTATTTTCTTATGACTCAGATGTCTGATTGAGCTCAAATGTTTACATGTTTATTATTTCATACACATGCTGGATCAGCTGGATCAGTGCTGTTCTGTGACCTTTACCAATCATGTATTATACCGATAAAACAAAATACCCTTTTGTGTTGGTTAAATAACACAAGATATTTGCACTACCACTCTCAACACACATTGAAATTTTAAACTTGGGTCAATAACTTTTGTCCCATCTCATGGGAAGATTAATTTCACTTATACGGGTCAAGCGATTCAAACAAGTTTATATGCCATGTTAAAATTACACAGTGTGAGAAAGTCCGTGACTTTTACACAGGTTGGTGCTCATGTACAACCCAGCGATTTTTTGTAGAGAAAAAAAATGCCTGTACTGGCATGAAATGAAAGTTGAGATGAAAGTGATTGGAACGTATGGTTCTGTAACATGGTCCTTCTTACAAACCTCAGTTTTTGACTCAAATATTTAATTCATTATTGGAAAGGTGAACAAAGAAAAATTAACTTGAGCGGGATTTGAACTGGCAACCTCCTGAATACCGTACTGGCGCTCTACCAACTGAGCTATCCAGCCCTACGTTGGTGGTGTCCCTAATAGTCAATTATCTTTGTTCGTTTGGCAGTCAGATTAACAGATATTAACAGATTTGGCAATGGTTTTGAAACAGATCCTGCAGTTTGAAAGTGGAGCTTCAGCTTCAGCGAAAAACAAAAACAAACCTGCTTTGGCGGCTTCTAAATGATGGGCACAAAGCCTAAACTGAGTTGGAGTCAGGGTTGGGGGAGAGGGGGCCCAAAATACACCCACCAGTACCTTGTCAGAGAGTGCCGAAAAAAGATAGTGATGTGAAAACAGGCGAATGGTTGCATGCATCCAAAAACTGAAATGCTGTCACCACTGACAAATGCTAGATAAGAGCTTGCAATGGCATATTTTATGCTTTTTATTCCTGCATTTGTTAAAACATGAGACATTTTGTGATGTTATTCAACTGAATGTTGAGATTACACAGGCTATAAAAGCTGGTACCACAAAAAGAGAAAAACAGACACCCATGGGGTCATATATCATCAGAAATTCCTCTTGTCACTGGTGACTCTCATCTCAGTTTTTGGCTTTGTCCGACTACCTGCCTATTTGCTGCTGCCAGATTGCCTACAAAAAGCCCATAAGAGAATTGGCCTGTCGCCCTGATACCATACATTCCATGCTGTCAACCACTGTTTCATGTATACTAACAACTATACATCTACAACTATTTCATGAATGGTTTTGAGAAATACTGGGTACAGAAGTTGAGAGTTTATGAGTGACAATCTAAAGAAGGCTCACTAATAAGACAATGTGAAGAAACTTGTTTTCACTTTTTTCTAATATAAAGGAACAATGTTCAGAGAACAATGGTAAGAGTCTTGCACAAGTCATGTGAATATTAAGTAGAATGAATGAAAAGAAAAAGTATATGATATAAAACAGTTTGTAAGTATTTCACTCAAGATATAATTTGGTCGTTGCCCAACACTTCCGAGTCTGTTCTTGGAAAATCTAATCGCTTAGCACTTCTGTGAAACTTTGCAATGACATCTTTCCTCTTAAAAAGATACTCTTCAAGCGCTGTTACAAAAATCCTTTCAACCTGAAATATTTTCTTGGCCACAGCTTCGGCTTTTTTAAGTCGATGGGCCAGGTACTCGGGTTTTTATTTCATGTTCTAAAAAGTGAAATAATACTTCAGTTGGAATGAAATGAGATAGGCTACATGTACTATACACACTGTGTTATACCCTTGTTTTCCTTGGTTTTATCGGTGGTCCCATCATTCCTGGACGATATTGATGGCGCCTTTTTGCTGCCGAAGACAAAATAGGAGTAGAAGATGCTGCCTATCACACTACAAATGAACAGGAGAGATCAAAAAGAGGCATAAGGAAATGTCAATAGAAAATGCAGAGTGCGTGTACTTATGTCAACCCTAACCCTCTGCCTACAACACAAGACAAGCTGCTTACCACACATTACCATGGTTAGATTAAAAACTATGCATAACCACACAAACCACACAGTGGCATATTGTGGTATTCAGGATACCACACTTACCGATACCACACTTACCACAGTAAACACCATGTGTGGTAGATTGTGGTATGTAAGATGGTTAGCGTTAAAGGTACAGTAGAGGATTGGTAACATACCCAAACAGAAATGATTTACATATAACTTTAAGGGTATGAAGATGGTGCTGGTAGAAACATACCGTTTAAATATTTCCGCCTGAAATGGTGTATTTATCCAGACCTAAAACAGTTTTGATCCTCACCTCTTGTTCCCGATCCCACATACCACCTTTAAGAAGTAAAATTAGGAGTCGCTACAGCTAAACCAAGGAGCTTAAGATAAGAACCACCTTTTCTCTTTGAGGAAATTTGGTTACTCCAGTGAGGGAAGCATTGCCCAGGAAATAGCTTCTTGTTCCAAGTCTGTCAATAGCCAACTGCCACATGAGCTGAGTTATCCCACATTTATTAAGGGTATGTTCAGATGAGGGGCTGGCTTCTGGACTGGGTTGCGGTTAAATGATGCCCACAGCTGGGGTTCAAGTACTGAACCACAAACTCCAACATCACCTTACGTTTGTACGATATCGATAACTCCAGGAATGGGGGCCACAGCAGGCCTAGAAGGGTTGGAAATGCATTATACTCAGTCGAGGTCACCTAACCCATTCCCCCGTGTCTGTGGGATCGGGGCTCGGTCAGTTGTGTCCAAAAGATACAAGTAGGTGGTGTCAAGTCATAACAGAACCCCCTTAGGGCATGGTAGTGGGGTTAGTCCCACAAATGTTGAAAGCTAACCCCACTTGGGGTTAGTCCCAAAGTTAGTAATGACGTGCTGAAAAATTGTGTCCCAACGACGACTTTTGTCAGTGGGTTGAAGCCACAGCCGCTCACATAAACTTACCCTAAGATGTGAGAGCAACTAGGAAAGCTGGACTTAAAGTGACAATCTGGGGTAATCTAAATGATACATACCTTGCATTAAGCCCCACGAAGTTGACGATGCTGAATATGTAGTCGCCTCCGAAAAATATGCCTATATATGTCAGGAATATATTCTGGGAAAGTGTGAAGAAAACAAAAAACAATAAATATGCCTTGGTACATAATAATTTATAATAATAATATCAAACCCTACCCTATCCAAAATCCCAATCAAAAGAGGATTTCTGCTTACTTTGAGGGAACTGAGGCTGTGTACAGGGCCCAATTTCATGGAATCTGTTAGTGTTACCATAAATTCTTCGCTTACGTTTTACAGTTAGTGTATTTCACAGGAGAGCTGTCTTTCTCGTTATGCTGAGCAAGAACTTTCTGCAGAATGCATATGACAGCGCGTTAGCAGAAAATAATCACGGTTACCCTAGAAATTCTTCGCTTACTGAAAGTCTTGCTTACGGATTCCATGAAATTGGGCCCAGATTTGACATTGACAGAGCCAAATCAAGCTAGCATTAAAAACACAGAATTTCTTTCACAAAATAGAAAAGAAATTTCTAGTGAGATAGGCAGCCGATCCTATTAATAAGATCTGTACTTTGGTTTTGTATGAAGACATCGCAGGAATTTTTCCTTTTCAGAATCCACCGTGATGAATAATCCTTTCATTTCTATTAGCCAAGACTGCTTAGTAAGATAAATGTTGACTACTTCATTTTGTTTGCAGGCAATCTGAACGATGTAGTATTAACTGATGGAATTGGGACTTACATGTAAGGGATTTTTCTTAAAGGTAAGTGTTTTTGAAATTTTGTTAAAGGTAGCATCATACTTTGGTAAGAAACCAAAACAGAAATGCTCACAGATTTACATATAACTTACAGGGTATGAAAATGGTGGTGGTAGAAACATATCGTAAATTTTTTTTCCGCCTGAAATGGTGTATTTATCCAGAAATTAGTAAAACAATGACCGAAAAATCTTGTTGATTTTTTAAAAGATCAAAAATAAAAGAGAAAAGACTTAAGAAATACTGTGACTGTTTTTCACTGTTTTCTCAAGTGGGCACCGTATGGGACTGAAATTTTCACAGATGACTGTTACTGTTTCTGTCTTGATATTTTGGCCCATGAATGGGTGATAGTCAGACTAGTTAGAACCATGGATGAAACCAAAAGTTAAGTTCCTAATCAGTAAGGGCCAAAATTCATAAAAATTAACATAAAAAACATGCTGTGTCTGAAACTATGGGAACAAAAGAACTGAACATACCTTAATGCAGCCCACAATTGTAGTAGTCAAAGGTGAGTTATACGCTGTACATAACACTACTGAATAAATAAGTAAAAAGCTGAAATGGAAAAAAATAACAAAGAGTCAGAAACAAACATTTTCTTAATTAATCACGATATTTCAAACGGAATAACTCACAGTGGTACTTCACAGTCTTTCAAACACACAGAATAGTTCCGACAGAAATATTTGAATCGCTTGAGGGTTTAATAACAAAAATACCCTCCCATCCCCAACATCCTTTTATCCAACTGATTTTGGAAGATTTTGATTAAAGTTAAAGGTGCAGTACTGGATTGGTAACATACCCAAATAGAAATGTTCACAGATTTACGTACAACTTTCAGGGTATAAAATGGTGCTGGTACAAACATACCGTTGAAATATTTCCGCCTGAAATGGTGTATTTATCCAGAAATTAGTCAAACAATGACCTAAAACAGTTTTGATCTCGGCATAAGATCAAAACCATTCTTTATCTTTTATAAGAAAAAATGAGTTGGTTTTTCGCTATTTTCTCAATATTCGGATGTCTGATTGAGCTCAAATTTTCACAGGTGTGTTATTTCATGTACATGCTGGATTAGACAATGCATGCGTGACTGAAGTGCAGAGCGTGTGTGTGCAGGGTGATAAATGAAACGCGCATTTACAAAAGGTGCGTCGGATTTTGGGCGTTTTTGGCTTCGATAACGCACCTGTATAGAACACAACGCAGGTATGCAAATGAACGTACAAAAAACGTTCAAAATTGTGGCCTTTCCATAGGTTTGTGCACAAACATGGATGCGCCCAGCAGGCATCACTTTTTACACGGAGCTAGCGCTCTAGTAATTTTAATAAAGCTCTATGGTTAACTTTACAAGCTAGTACAGACAAATGAATTCCCGCTAACTTACCCTATTATACAAGATAAAAAGAACTGCAGACAGAACGAGAGACTGCTCCAATGCTCAAACTGCCACACTTTGTCCAGATCCCCCGAAGAATAGCACATGATGATAACTGGTATAATCATGAATATGGCGTTGTAGTACAGCAGGCCGTACTTCCCCAGATCCTAGAGTCAGTACGAAGACACATGTGTTAAATGTGTACAATTTTATAAATCTGTTATTTCCAAACATCACTCAAAATAACAAGTTAAGTTGCAATTTCATTACAATATTAAAGGAGGATGAATGGTGGTGGCTAGCACGAAGCATATAGGCTAGTATTTGGCCGTGTCATCATGGTTATTCATGATTATTTAGATAATAATAGCTATAAGTTGATCATTACACAATGTCAACAAAACCAAAAAACAAAACAAACAAACATGATTTAAGTAAGGGTACAAATTACAAAGACTTAATTTGTTACTACTACGTATACAACATGCAATTTTACTAGTCAGGTTGAGTTACAAGTAAAGACATGTTCAATTCAAGTAATAAACTGCTGCAATCACCCAAAATAAGGCCTTTTCCCACTTGAGCAATCAACGTTTCTGACAAGCTTGCTCTAGTCATCATCAGGAGGTGAAGAAGTGAGGAAGTATGAACGATTCTTATATGGTGTTTCTAAAAACCGATCCACATACCAATTTATTGTCACCATGCAAAGCTTCAAATCTTTCTTGGACATGCACAATGTTAGATTTCGGATTAAGGCTCTTGGTGTCTCACCTTTGATTCCAGCTTTTTCTTGATGAACACACCGTTTGCAGCAGTGAAGAAGTTGTTCATGAGAATGTAGAAATAACCCAACGCATCAAACGCCAAATCCCCACTGATGATGCAAAACAAAGAGAGCTTTTAAAAAACTGCAACCGATAAACATGGCAGAATGGGACATGAGTCGTGATGGGCTGGTACATTAGTGACCCTCTGATGGTAGGCTGACATGCCTTCAAATTTGGGGAGGGAGTTTTCGTAAGTGAAGTTGCTGAAAAGCAACAGTCCTGATGGTTGAATCCCCGGACCCTTTAAAATGCCCTCACAAACATTTCCTATTTGTGGTTTTAGTGCTGTTTTAAAGGTGCTATCATACTTTGATAGCAAACCGAAACAGAAATCTTTATACATGGTATAAAGATGGGATGGTTATGGTAGAAACATACTGTTAACATTTTACTTCCTGAAATGCTGTGTTTATAAATCCAGACGAGGGTAAAACCAATTTCAAAAACAATTTTGAACTTCAGAAGATCAAAAATCCTGTGAAAAGATTTTAAAATACCATGATCAATTTTCACTGTTCTCTCAAAAAAGTGGGCACCATATGGGACTGGGAATTTCACAGATGACTGTTACTGTTTCTACCTTGATATTTTTGCCCATGAATCTGCATTTTCTTTGACAAAAAACAAACTACATGTATGAAAATTAACTTTAAGTACCAAAAGGCAATCAAGCCTTTACCGCTCCCTTGGAAGGAAAGGAACAGGCTGCTTTCAATTTCCTCTCTCCTACCTACCCAAGTTCATCCAATAAATACTACTCAAACAAAAAATTATAATCACCTTGCTGCAACGAAGGCACTCAATATCATGGAGACTACAACAATCTGTATTCTGAGTGGAGCTTTGTGTCTGGGGGGAAACAATAATAACATAAACATGAAAAAATTCAGAATATGATGGTAGATCAATAAGGCCAAACAAAAAAAATAGCTGCGTTTCCAGTTACCCCACCCACCAAGAAAATCATGCTGAACCTAGCCTTTTTACTGGAAAACAAAAGTATGAAGAAAAAAATTGCAGCCGAATACTAGAATCTGATATTTTTTTGCCAGCCGTGACAGCTTTTTAAAATTATATCTTCTTAAAAAAAACAAACATTTTGTGCGTGTATAAAATGTATGTTTGTCAATTCCGTCAAAAATACATCCCTCCGATCCCAACAACAATTTTCATGAGTCTGCGATTGTTGTGTTCGCTTGTTTAAATAAAAAGAGAGAGAAGCCATGCTGTGATATCAAGGCAAAATATGGTTTCAATAAAAATTATTGTATCAACAATCAGTAGTTGTATGCAAAAAAATACAAACCACTTGCCCACCCTTTTTTTTGAGGCAATAAAAAAATTAGCATAAAAAAGGCATTTCCCAGCCCCCACCCTATTTCATTTTCAAAATGTAATATTTAGGAAACACAGTTATCTTTTGTTGGGCCTAATGAGGGGCACCTGTGGGGGAGGGGGCTTGTTGCTGAATAAATTATACAAATAATATTGAAAGATATTTTACAAAAATAATTAATTTCAATTAATATCATGCAGCTATGATTTTTAACCTAAAAAATTCAAGCATTTTGAAAGGTGATTGTTTGTGTAGATGACCAAATGGCATCATCATGATTCGAACCAGGGACCGCCGGAATATCGTACCGGCGCTCTTACCAACTGAGCTATCCATCCAGCCCTATGTTGCAATGTCCCTAATAGACCTTATTCACGGTGCATCCATCCTGCATTCGAAGCAGTGCAATCAAATCGAGGCCATAGAATCAAAATAGTCTGGTACCCGTTTCCTTTTTATAATTGGTGTTATCTTTTCCAAAGGGTATACAAGGAAGGTGACAAAATGGATGCACCATGAACAAGGTCTACAGTCAATTATTTCAGTTGGTAGAGCACCGGTACAGTATTCCAGGGTCCCTGATTCAAATCCCACTCCAGTCAATTTTCCTTTGTTCACTTTTCAATGACTTAAACAATTCAGTCAATTTCCCTTGTGGTTATTGGATGAGCACATTTTGTTTTGATATTACATTTCCCTTTAAAATTTACTTGATCACCATTTAATTGATTGGATGAAAGTCTTTGCAGTCCTTAAAATAGCAGTGAGGAGATTTTACCTTAGAGAAGTGGTCAATTTAAATAAAAGTTTTGGAGGCAGGATTAATCACGAACTGCAAGTTCCTACATGTCCTACTTACCCTAAGACAACATACTCCCCTATCATAGTGAACAATATGGAAAATCGTCTCAGCACTGTAAACATTGGTAAACTGAAAGTATAAAGAGAATGAGACAATTATACAGTGGCCCTTAGTGGACAATAATCCAAAGCAATTCTTAATACATCTTGCTCTAGTCTACCCCTAGTCATGCTAGTTAGTGTTGTTTTCGGTTTACATGTAAGTCTGGAAACAAGCCTAAGGGGAGGCTTGATGGTCCAGTGGTCGATTTCACAAAGATTTGTGAAATCTTTTAGATGAGGTGTTCATGTTTCCATAGTAACAACCACTGTGACATCACACTTTGCTTAGCAGTTAAGATTGATACGCATGTTGCGGTCTGTCTTAGCCTTTCTTGAAATCGAGCGCTGGGGTTGATTTCATGAAGTCCTACATGGACGATCGATCGTAACTCAAGTTACGAAGGATAACCCATCGTAGGGGGCCTATCCTATGTAGGGCTGCAATGTAGGGCCTACGATTGATAGAAAGTTACGATGAGTTTGGTGAAATCGACCCCAGGAAAATGATCACCATCAACCAGCTGATGAACCCTTCAACAACAATATAGCATGCCTCAGCAATATTACAGTGTAATAACCAAAGCAAAACATTCAAAAGCAAACTTACTTTAATCTCTTGGTGCTTCCCAGCCCGAAGCATAGATTTCCTATATAAATCAGAGGCAGGGGCCAGATCTAAAACCAGACCAAAAAAAGATAACAACAAAAACAGAAGAAGAAATATCAACAATCAACAATACAAATAGTGATTGAACCACTTGGGCAAAATCGGGCTATTTCATATCCGGTTACTGATTGCAACAAAAATCAGGTTAACCTATGTAATCACGTGCAACGTGTGCAGGGGCCAATTTCATAAAACTGTTAAGCACGAAAAATTGCTAAGCATGACATTCCTGTCTTAATAAAAATAGGGTTAACAACCAAATTTCCACGTGTTGTGTATCACTTGTGATTGTTCTTTGGCTGTTGTTCGCTGACCATGAATATCAAATGGAATTTTCAATGGTTGTTTGTTTTATTTGGCGAGACATTTTTGTGCTAAGCAAATATTTGTGCTTTATGAAATTGGCCCCTGTTTATGTCATTTACGTCTCCTTCACTGTGATCATCACTTTCAGAATGATGTTATTCTTTAGATTAAGCATTTACACAATAGATCATGTACACAATGTTTCTTTTAGATCCAGTATGTGAAAAGCATGTTTCTTCTTGGCAAAATGGACAAAATAACTGACTGAAATTCTACAGTTTACACTTTATGGTTTGTCGACAGGCCAAAGGTTTATCCAATTTTTTTCCTTTCAGTTTCGGTTAGTGGAAATTTGTAACCGGATAATTAAATCTGGGTCGGTTAACCTTTTACCGGATAAAAATCCCAGTACTAGCCAACCTCCCCTCCCCAAAAAAAAAACCCCAACAAACAACAACACAGATTTCAAACAGATTTTGTGCACAGGCTTTCATGTTATGTTTTGTTCATACTGTGTGCTTTCTTATGGATGGGGATGAGTGACACCCAATTCAGATCTCCACGATGGAAAAGTAACAAGGCATGAGATTGATATTGTACCTGTTCGAGAGAATTGCAGACAAAACAGAGCATCCAAAATAGGGACAAAAGCTCACAAGGCACAAGAACAAAACATTGACTGACCAAGTTTTTTGGAGTTTCAAATACATGCATCACTGAATTTGTAAAAGTTAATTCTACAATTTGGTAGCATACCACAACAGATATACCTATAACTTGCAGGGTATAAAGATGGTGATGATAGAAACATACATGTACTATTAACATTTTTCTGCCTAAGATGCTGTACTTTCCATAAAAGACTTCTAAAGAGTAAAACCAAAGAGCAAAAAAAAAATCACAGTTTTGATCTCGGAGTGAGATCAAAACTCCTGTGAATAGATAAATACTGTGAGCGTTTTCACTATGTTTTCATAAAAGTGGGCACCATATTATAAGACTGGAAATTTCACAGATAACTGTTTAAGTCTGTATCTTTCTTGCCCACGAATCTGCATTTCTTTGACAAAGTTATGTACCTTTAAGCTAGTCAAATGGTGCAATGTACACATACATACCTTTTTAATGATCTGTCTACTCCAATCTGGAAAGGTTATAATGCGCAGTTTTTTGCCGACATACAACACCACGATAGTGGTCAGCATCTATGTGTAAAAAAAAATATATGAATGTTAATACCATATGTACAGTGGTTTATCAGTTCACCACAATCAAAATTGTATGAAAAATGGGGTTACAGTCCAACATTGAAACAAGTAGTTTATAGGGAAACGTTAAGTCCTGGCAGCATTCTGCTTTGAGAAAGATTACATCTTTCTGTCACATTTCTCATGATAATTATTGTAATAGTACCGTCCCAACAAAGTTAAAAAAAAACCCTCTTAACAAGTTTCCTCTTCCATGGCAGGGCACACCAATATTGTCCATTATACTAATTATGGTCATTCATTATCTAGTGTTTTAAAGGTCCACTGTAATCAAAACTCATATGAAGTTAAATTATACACCTGTTTTGTTATAAAACTCAACATGTCTATCATTGTTTGTGTTCAAAAATATCGTATAATAGAAAAGGGAGGTAGAGCCATGATTTAGCACCCCACTTTTTACGACAAAAACCTTGCTTAAGTCACATGCAGAACGCCACACAGTATACTGTGTGCCGAGCGTATACCAGTTCTGTATGTGACGTTACTTGCTTTTGTTGCGTGGATAAGTTCCAAGGGGGACTTCTTTGGGGGGCGGGGCATATGTATGTACTGATTTTGTAACTTTTTGGTCAAAAGTAAGCACTTACATAAATACATTCAAAAGGTCTTTAATTATGCATTAAGCAATAATTTTAAAACACTTTCACCCCTTTCCAAATTTTGAATACAGTCCTTTAAAGAACCATTGGGTATGTATTGTACCCTAGCATGAATTGGGAGCCAAGGATAATGTTCAGTAATAGCCAGATGTTCGGTACAGCAGTGTTTGTTATACAGTAGTGCCATTCCCGCACTGTATTTGTCTTTGATGCTCCTTGCTTGTTTATAAAAATGCATCCCAACATTCTACGATTTAAATTTTTACAATTCCTATTGCTGACCTGATTCATATTCATTATCAGTCTATTCTACTTGCTAACCTCTGAAATGGAATAATTAGCATTTTTAGACTGGTTTTGGGTGAACATTGAACATTCACAAACAGTAGTATTTAATACATTATGTGTGTACATGAACTGTTGTGCTGTACAGTAATTGAAATACAGTACTTTGAAATATACACAGCTACATAGTACATACAGTATAATTATGTACATTAGTAAAAATGAGTAGATGTACATGTATAGTATATATATAATTATATGCATGCAGCATCTGCTAACCCTTTTGTGTGAATTTTTCCAATTTCAATCCAGTTTTTAAATGGATTTTATTTAAATTTGAACTAAGTTGAAGAGAACCAGTGAATGCACTTTCATTGTGTGGATAATTAGTACAGTATGGAATTTACACTTGAATACTAAAATTTGAAATATTATGGAGAGTAATTGCGCGCCTCAGACTGGCTTAACGGTACATCATACTTTGGTAATGAACCAAAACAGAAATGTTCACAGATTTACGTATAACTTACAGGGTATAAAGATGGTGGTGGTAGAAACATACCGTTAAAAAATTTCCACCTGAAATGGTGTATTTATCGAAAATCTTTTTGATCTTTTAAAAGATCAAAAATAAAAGAGAAACGACTTAAGAAATACTGTGGCTGTTTTTCACTGTTTTCTCAAAAAGTGGGCAATGTATGGGACTGAAATTTTCACAGATGACTGTTACTGTATCTGTCTTGGTACACTGTATTTCTTCCCATGAATCTATATTTCTTTGATAAAAACCAAAGTATCATGATACTACCTTTAAATGTAATCTGTGTGCTTTTATGTCCAAGATACTGTATTACAATGATATGCTTGTATGGGATGCCTTGTCTACAGCCATGTATGCACAGGTACAAAAGAAGGTGGGTCTGGGCCAGGGTGGTTGTGTACCTACAGGCTTATTGGGGTTTACAATAGTCAGATCTACACAGTGCAATGCACCCACTACGTTGAGGGGTGTGTTATCTAAAGTACACATATGTAAATGTGGACTGAATGATCTCTACTGCACTTGATGGGACTCAGTGACAAGGGTTGCCTTAAACCATGACATATTAGAGGAAGGTGGTAACTAGGGTGCATTCAGGCCAGGGGTTGAAATGAACAGTGGTCCGCTGGCCCGGGGCCACCAAAAACAATCACCAGGCCACTAGGAACAATGCCAGTGCAGTGCGCTGTCCACTGGCCTTGATGAGGGCCACCAAAGAGACTTTAACATGTTTTTAGTTAATTCAGACCTTTGTATGCAATAATTCCCCACACTTTTTTGGCAGGCGGAGGGTGGGTCATTCCCGCAGTTTTTTTAACGTCCGAAATATAATATTCCAAAACTTTTAACTAGTTACATATATTCTCCTCTTCCCACCTTAGCCAAGCACGATCATGTCTCGCACATTTTAGCGCTCAGTGACTGGACATTGTGTGTGTGATAATATTGGGATAATGATTAGGCAAACACCATAAATACCACTTGTAATGTTGTGAATAATGTTGATATTCTTGAAAACCCACTTGGCTGATACATCATTACAACCCCCGCCCCCTGGAATGTGGACTCCAATTTACAGTGTATGGAACAACATGCTAATTAATAAAGCCCTGGGGGGCAAAGTTACCGAGACGCTGGGTACTTTACCCATTTTAAGTCCAGTGCGGACGTCTCAGGAAGTCTTCCTCTCAGCTACTTTTCCCGACCTGAGCAGGCATTTCTACCGGCCAACTTCTGCCCAGGAAGAATTCCTGAGACACTTTACCTGAGACGAAAGGTCCAGTGTGGACAGTGCGAGTTGGGTACCCTCATGAGCCTAGTATTGACAGCTCGGTAGTTCTTCCGCGCGTACACGGTTAAATTACCCGAGTCGAAAGTCCAAGTGCGGACACAAGTATCATTTGCCCATTTTTTCATTTACATTTTCGGCATGGTGAAACCCCTGGAAAAAAAGTCCAGTGCGGACAGGGATTAGGACAGAAAGCATTTCTGACATAACAAAGCACACTCAATGCTTCAGATACTGGTAAACAAATAGTGTTTGTTTATAACAATGTGCTATATACCTACATGTACATTGTGCACGAATACATGTGTACATGTAGATAGCAATTTCATTTTGCTTGAATTCATTTTAGGTACCATATGGCATGATTAACATGTTCAGTTTCGTATGAAAACAAATCCCCAACAGATGTGTCATTACAAGTATACAGATTCAATACAAGTCAATTTCTTTGTCATCCGAATTTCCAGCCAGCGAAATTGATCGTACAGTGAACATGTGGTCTCTTCTATTGTATGTGTACTGTGTACTGTCCACAATTCCCGAACAGGTGGTGCGTTACCAATGGATCCAAATTGCAATTTTGGAGGAGAGAAATTAAACCTTGCATATTTGGTACGCCGCTGCTTTGTAAAATACTAAGTAAAATATTGCTAAGGGCATGTACAACATTGGTAACGTACCAAAACAGAAATGTTCACAGATTTATGTACATGTATACAACTTTCAGGGTATGAAGATAGTGCTGGTAGAAACATACAGTTAAAATATTTCCGCCTGAAATGGTGTATTTATCCAGAAAGAGTAAACCAAACACCAAAAACATTTTTTATCTTGGAAAGATAAACAATTTCTTGTGACTCAGAAGTCCGATTTAGCTCAAATTTTCACAGGTTTATTATATCGTCTACATGCTAGATTAGACAAAGAGTGAATGCTGTTCTGTCACCTTTACCAACGTTGTACACGCCCTTTAAGCATTATAAATGTATTACATCATTATTCATACCAAATAAAAATAGAAACGTGATAAAGATAACAACAAAAAGAGAAAATTTGCATACCTGTCCTAGACCCAGAAACTGGAAAGATGGAAATCTGAAAGAAAAAATGATATCAAAAAATTTGGTTATAAAAATCCATCAATTGGCAGAATTGGAAATTTACACTTGAATAATATCCATTATGCTCAAATGTCAATGCACTATATACACTTCATTTATTTTGGTTTCTGATATTGCATTTTCATGTGATTGCATCATAGCAATGTCTAATATTCAATTTGATTAAAATCAACTTAAAACCAAAATCAACCAAAAGTGTTGAATTTCGCACGTTATGAAGAATTTGTGCAATATGTAATACAAGAACTTCTTTTTGACTTTTTAAGATCTTTTGTACAGCCCACAAATATTTTTATGAAAACCCCTTTCACACAGGACCTACATAGAGTTGCGCAGTGTTGCGTTTCGTGTATGCCAAACTAAGGCCGCGTACTCAAGGTGGGCCTACGTAGATGCGCGTAGTGTGATGGCGTATGGTTGCGTACCCTGGGCGTGTAGGATTGCGTATTTATAACAAGACGTAGGGTAGCTAGTGTACTATTATGTAGGCAGGGTGTACTGTATCCCAGCTGTACGATATAGTTTAAAGTGATCCCTCCTTTAACACGCGTGGAAATTTTTGTCAAGATGTTTAGAAGCATTAGAAGTAGACTGGGTAAAATGAAACAATGTCAACCTCAACTTTCATCATGTTCCTACAGGTCTTCTTACTCAACCCCCTACTGTCTCCCTTGTCCCCTGCCCTAGCGCCCCCTCCGCTCACTATACACTCCCCCAACAACCCCTTCCATCCTTTCCTTCAGCCCCCTTGACCCCTGCGCACAAACCAATCTGAGGCGGATCCAGGATTTGTTGTGGGAAGGAGGATTGTCAAAGAAGGATGCGGCAGAGGGGGGTCTGGGGGGAGGGGCCTTCCCTAGAAAGTTTTGAAATTGAGAAATGGACACAATTTCCTGTTAAGCGCTATTTCCTGTCAAATTTGCTTGAAAACAAATTATATTTACTTGAATGAAAGAAAAACCTGAAGAAAAGGGCCTAATTGTCAGGCATTCCCGGAGATTAGTCCACCCTGGATAGCTGGTACCCAGCTTCTACAGTTAATTATGGTTAACTTAAATACCCTTTTCACAGTTCACGCTACAAAATCTTGGGGTTATCTTGAGGTTAATTTAAAGGCAAATCTTAACCCCGAGATACCCCGGGTTAAAGTGGTTGCTATGGCGCATTCACGCTACATCTTGTCCGCCCCGGGTTATAAGGAAAAATTATGGACATTACTCTGGGGTTCGTTAAACTTACTCACGACCAGGGTTAGGGATGGCAATCTCGAGGTTAACAGCCTAAACCCGGAATTATTGTAGTGTGAAACTGAGCAGGGTTACCGTCCCAGGGTAAATGGGCAGACCAAAAAATCTGTAATAACGTGTCCCTTTACTTGCTCACGTTCATGCTACATTATGCGCTACACACTTGCGTAACCCACAGCACAGGGTCGCCGTCGATGCTACTTACTTTTGAAAATCAAAACAGACAGACCTCTACCTTTTTGCCTTATGAAGATGTTTCCTTCACGACATCAACACCAGAACTGCGACTGATAACGCTTCCATGTCGCCCGACACCATTTTTAGGTAGAGCTTGCTTGTATGCGTACGAACGACGCGATCGGCTGATATGTAAACTGCTTTACATTGCAAGTCCAAAGTCTATAAAGTCTTAGTGGTTAGGATCCGGCGCTTTCACCACCGGCGCCGTGGCCTGGGTTCATTTCCCGGTGTGGGAAAGTTATATTTTAGTCTTACCCCTACATGAAGATCGGGGTTCCTGAGGTTTAGTACACTCAGGTTAGCTGGTACCCAGCTTCTACTCACCTCAAATTTTGGTTTGACCTAGTGTACTAAACCTCAGGAACCCCCTAGATGCGCCTCCGATTCCTGGTATCTCCCTGTCCTTACCCAAAAACTCTTCGCTGACCCCTCTCCTTACTAGTACTACTAGGCCTACTAGTACTAGTACTAGTAATATAATGTTACCCCCTACTCATGTATCAAGCAAGGGTAAACTGTGGATCCATCTTCTTTATCCACGTTTTAACCATGGTCGAAAGAGTCCTTCATGGTATGCAAACCATGAATAAAGAAGGTAGGGCCTAGAAATATATTTACCTCAACTATTGTTGAACTAGGGCCTAACGTTACATGTTGAGTGAACAAAGTCAAAGGGCCTTATTGTTATAGGCCTAATAAAAAAAGTTGTCTACATTGTCATTGAAATCAGTTCTTCTCTCTCTTTTGCAGGGCATAAACAGAAATCCTACCCGTATTTGGTGAGAATGCTCTTGTTCACCATGACCAGCATGAACGACACGAGTCCGTAGAACACCGCCGACAGTAGACGGACCAGACTGCCAGACTTCCTGCCCTGCTGATCGGAAGACGACTTGTCCTCCATCTTCTTGGCCAAAGATTCCGATCTTGGCCGTCGTTGTTGGCGAGATCGAGAGCTGATGAGGTTATGTTTACATGTTACGTGGCCATTATTATGGTGGAGTTTGCAATACATAGGCCAACATGGACTTCCTTCAACAACTGTACACTCGATCGATGCACGAAAAAGCTGAATTGGGGAGTCAGAATCAGGTGTATACGTACGTACCATAGAGAACTGTGTTGCATTTTTAATTAATTTTACGATTGAGGTTCTGCACGCAGCACACATGGCACAGGCCTACGTACGGATATACGATGGCCAGAAACTGCCATATATCCATGTATCCGAAGCAGTCTTGTTTTGGCACGTCCACATTACTGACTGACATGATTTATTGTGATCTAGCACTACAAGAGGGCGCTGTTTAACCTAGACAGTCAGTAAATCAGCACGAATGCACTAGTAACAGAGTATTGGTATTGTATGGAACTTTCAATGGCCAGCAAGATGAGGAGACACAGAAAAGTGAACTTGGGATGTGATACCAAAAGAGTTTGGACTTTGGAAACGAGATTGAAGCTTGAAATTTAGCACAAAATGGATCTGACACGTTGTGTGGCCTGGGAACATGACTGCGTAACTGTTCTACTGCACTTGACACGGCACGATTATGTAGTCTTCAAGTGGCGGGTTTGATCTTCATTCTTCACTGCAGGTTCTTAGAATTAAGGTAAGATATCCCATAATTGTTTAACTTATTGCGGGTAGTGCGCTGGGCAAGACGGTAGAGAAGTGGGAAATTTTACTGACGGCAAGGTTCAGTGAAATTAATTTACATGAAGTAAATTACAATCATTTTTAAAGCTTTCAAATCACATATTTTCTGTTTTGATATAATTATTTTGCAAAAATGGAGTTGATAGAGCGCCCTCTTCAGGCCAAAATGCGACCTATTTTGCGTAAAGTAAATTTAGTACATACCAACAAAATGATGCCACATTAACAATTGTATTTGTCTAGTGCCTAAAATGCTATATTTATCCAGAAAAGGGTAAAACAAAAGACCGCGAATAGTTCTGATCTCCGAGATCAAAACCTCACAATTACAATTGCCTCACAATTTCACATAACAATGGAACGTTTTCGCTGTTTTCTACTGTTGTTTCCAATTTGCAATTAGTGAGCTTGAAATTTCACAGGTTTTTTTTATTCCATGACAAATCAAAATTATGAACAGACAGCAGCTGTTCTGTCACCTTCATTGATCGTGCCCTATATAGCTTTAAAGGTAGTATCATACTTTGGTAAGAGACCGAAACAGAAATGTTAACAGATTTACGTATAACTTTCAGCATCGGTGTAGATCCCGGGGGGGGGGGGGGGGGGGGGTGGGGCTAGGGGGGTTGCAACCCCCCCAGGTTTTCACTTTTTATATATATAAAACATTATTTTGTGCATAAACGTATATGGAAGAACGACCCATCTACACGATCAACCCCCTAGGTCTGAGGACGTGTCTACACTACTGACTTTCAGGGTATGAATATTATGGGGGTGGTAGAAACATACCGTTAAGATTTGTCTGCTTGAAATGCTGTATTTATCAAAAAAAGAGTAAAACAACGACCGAAAATCTTATTGATCTTTCAGTAAAAGATCAAAAAGAAAAGAGAAAAGACTTAAGAAATACTGTGGCCGTTGTTCACTGTTTTCTCAAAAAGTGGGCATCGTATGGGACTGAAATTGTCCACGAATCAGCATTTCTTTGACAAAAAACAAAGTATGATACTACCTTTAAGTTGTTTAAATATTTGCCAGATTTTTACCAGAAAACATTTGAATAATAATCCACATTTTCCTCTCACCAACACAAGCAAGTATAACAAGACGGTACTATTCATAAAGCCAAGTTTACCGTCTGTTTTGTGTCCTTGCGTTTTTTGTATTTGACTCCTACGGCCAGGGGCCAATTTCACGGCGCTGCTTAGAACAACAATTTGCTAAGCATGATATTTCTGTCTTAATAATAACTGGGTTAACAACCAAATGTCCACGTGTTGTGTATCGCTTGTGATTGTTCTTTGGCTGTTGTTCACTGACCATGAATACAGTATCAGATGGACTTTTTTAACTGTGGTTTGTTTCATTGGGCAAGACATGTTTGTGGTAAGCACATTTTTGTGCTTAGCAGCTCCATGAAATTGGCCCCAGTACTCGTATATATGTCAGCCACTAATGCCTAATTTTCCCTAAATGCTTCCCGCGATGTAAACACATGTATTAACTGACAATCAATGGTTTTTATTTCTGGAAAAATAGTTTTATTAACATATCATGCAGGCATACAATTTTTGTTGGCGACCACAGAAAAGGTTTTTTATTAATAGAGGGCGTTCTTGAGAAGTACAGAAGGAAGATTTAAACGCCTCTCTTCTTAAATAAAAATTTCCAACAAAAGACAGTATATAACTTTTTTTAAGGGCAACTAAAATTGAAATAAAACTCCACACAAAGAAGATTAATTCCGCACTCCAGTGGTGATAATGGGGGTTTACGAAGCTGCATGCAACTCAGGGTCAGGCTCGGGCTCCAGATCTGCTGAAAATAATAGGTTGTGGTTTTTCATTGAAGCTGAAGCTCTGTTTTCCTTTTCAAACTAGAGAATCTACTCCCGAACCTCTGCCAAAAGCGTCTATTTTGATTCCCATTATGTCAGAATGGATTTACGAAAATGAAGCCGGAGCTTCGACTTCAATTGTACACATTATATACATACACTCGTGACTCGTATGTTCAACACATAATCCCTAAAGGTCGTCTGATGATGACGCTGTTCTTGATCCGGAAAACTCAAAAGTACAACTACAGTAACTCTCATTATTATAATACAGGGACTGTGGCTATAGCTAAATGAGGACTAATTTGTGACCCATTTAAAAAAAACCCAAACTTGCTTACTCTTTATCCGGAATACTCAAAGTGTAGTCAATACTCATTGCATGTAATATTAAAATAGCAAAGAAAAGGTAATGATAAAACCTTTTTTTTTCAAAGTTTTTTTCCGAATAATTATGTCCAGAGATCTTTTGAGAGGTTGCTACTCAGTACATGCACTTGGTGTACTTGTGGTAGTTGACGTAGCCCTCGGAGAAGGTGTTCCTGTTGCGTTTGAAGCAGAGAGCGGCCTTGCGGTCGCAGTTGCAGGCACCAGATGCGCAGCTCGTCTTACCGAAGACTGCGAATGACTCCAGCCAGTTGTACTGTCGAGCCCTCTCTGCACATTGGCGAAAAAAGCATAGAATAGCACAATCGATTGGTCAGCATAAAATGTATCTGTACCAATGTTAGCATGAGTTCCATTTTTGATGACGTAATCACAATGTCACACTGTCGATTTCGTAAGTTTGCTGCCTGTATTGAAAGGTATACATATACTTTGGTTTTTGTCAAAGAAATGCATTGGCAAATAATATCAAGAAAGACACAATAACAGTCTTCTGTTAAATTTCCTGTCCCATACGGTGTCAAGTTTTGTCTGAAAACGGTGAAAAACGCTCACGGTATTTTCAAATCTTTTCATCACAGGATGTTTCCGAGATCAAAACTGTTCTGGGTAATTGATAACTCTTTTCTGAATAAATACAGTGTACAGCATTTCAGGCAGAAACATTTGATGATATGTTTCGACCATCACCATCTTTATACCCTTTATAAGTTAGAGGGAAATCAAAATAATCCACCATAACCCGTTTTTAATCAAAGGATGAATTTGGGAGAGTTTTCAAACTTACTGCAAATAATCTGCACGTTGTCTTTACCACAGTTCTTCTGTGATGTCCGGTAGAGCATAGTGTACACGTCGCCCGTCTCTTTTACACAGTGTCCAAAGCTCTTCAATCTGGAATAGCACTGGTCATGCTCATAGCAACACCTATACACATAAAAAAACCAAAACAATTCACGAATTGCGTTTATTCGCAAAATAATGGTGAAGGTTCTCAGAATTGTTGGATGGCCTAAAGTTTCCATCTTAGCAGGATCTTTCCCAATGTATTAAGCAATCATTTTAAAGCAATTTCACCCCCTTCCCAATTTTGATTACAGTAAACCTTTAAAGGTAATATTATATCATACTTTGGTTTTGTCAAAGAAATACAGATTCATGGGCGAAAATATCAAGGAAGATACAGTAACAGTCATCTGTGAAAATTTCAGTCCCATACGGTGGCCACCTTTTGAGAAAACAGTGAAAAGCGGCCACAATATTTCTTAAGTCTTTTTTTTTTTTTTTTTTGATCTTTAAAAGATCAAAAATAATTTTGGTCACTGGTTTTACTCTTTTCTGTATAAATACAGCATTTCAGGCAAAACAAGTTTAATGGTATGTTTCTGCCATCACTCTCTTAGGTAAATAGGTAAATCGAACGATTCACAAAATTTATGCATTGTATAGTGGGCCATCAAGATAGAGTTTGCAACGCGCTTGCCAATTATAATGCGCGGAATCTGTCGACCCTTTTCAGGTGGGCATCTTGTCGACCAATAATCGTGCGTGACTTGTGATCATTTGGGCCCTTTTGGCCTTTTCCAAACCTCGGCTTGGGCTCAGGCTCCGTTATAATGCTGAAAATATAAGTTGTGGCTTTTCCTTGAAGCAGTATCTCTGTTTTCTTGTTTCCAACATAGAGTAGGCCTATTTACTTCCAAACCGCAGCCAAATTCTCTGTTTTGATACCCGTTATTATAGAAATGGATTCACGAAATGGAGCCGGAGCCTGAGCCTGAGCTGAGGTATGGAAAAGGGCCAACGCGTTGCAAACTCTTGGTGGCGCACTGTTTGGAATCGCCCGAATTGTTGTGATTTCCCCGAGGTGAGTTATAACTTCCTTTTTTGCTTGGAGTGGAGTTCGAGTTTTTTTTATAGACTTGAATTTTCTAAAGGCGAAATTGTCTAACCTGTCCGTTGCATCAACGGGAGTGCCACCCCCTCCTTTGCCACAGTAGCAGCCATAGCCATTATACTCCAGTGGGTTAGTTCCAGTGGCACACGCCATCATGATGGCGAACTGTGGAATGGAACGTTTCTGCCTCGATGCCGCGTAACCTGTTCGAAAGAAATTACAATTTTTAAGGCTCTTTATCGTATTATTGGCCTGCAATATCAGATTTGCATTATTATTATTTGCATTATTTGCATTATTGCATTGTTATAGGGCCTTTCTCAAACCTCGGCTCCGGCTCCGGCTCCGGCTCCACCTACATTTCGTGAAGGCTATTTTAAAATTACAAGTTTCAAAATAGAGGCTTTTGGCTGCAGAAGTTGGAAGTAGAGTTGGAAAGGGCAACACATCTTCAGCTTCAATGGAAAACCACAACCTATACATGTATTTTCAGCGTATGAAAACACAAACGAAGCCGGAGCCTGAGCCGAGCTTTGAGAAAGGCCCCTTGACAATTTGGCTTAACTTGGGGGCGCTCTAACTAATAGTTCCGAATGAACAAAGTTATGATATCTCAATTCGTATAATTTGTGACTTATTGAATTGATTCAAATCGCCAAAGAAAACACAGCTTAACTATCATTTAACTCATTGATACTCTGACGGTTAAGGCCCCCCCCCCCGCCATGCGTGTCGCGTGAGCTAACAACACATGCACCGAGTTGGGGTCAATAGGTGAACTGAATTTTAAAAAACGGGCGATTCACAATATATAGTGCGCCATCATGAGTTTGCAACGCGTTGGCCAATCATTGGCCAACGCCAATAGTACAACGCGCGGAATTAATTTGGTCGACAAACTGCGCATGTGAAAAGATGCGGAGTTTGTCGATAAATTGGCCAACGTGTTGCAAACCCATGGTGGCGCACTGTTGTGAAACGCCCGTATTATTTCGATAAACTATAATTAAGCCAAATCCGTGAAAAATTACTTCGAACGTAGTTTAGAGTTCCCATAAGTCACTTCGACTGTACTGTCGGCTTTTCAGAGACTGAGCTGCGAAAAAAAGTTGACGTACAATGATATCCATTTGCTTCTTCAATAACGATTAAGATTGACACTTTCGCCGTTGCACGTGATTTATGCAGTTAATTAAACATCCGGTCAATTAACGTCAACCTTGGTTAGCAGCTAGTTAACCAGAATAATCGGAAGTATATGTCTCTATGACAACATTTACCTGCATAGGCCTAATTATAGAATGTCATAACTTACAGCTATTAGTGTAATGATGAGTAATGTGTGTGTAAATCCAACATCCGGTAAACGGAGTTGATAACCAACTCAGCAGTTCAACGGCCTTTAAAGGTAATATCGTACTTTGGTTTTTGTCAAAGAAATACAGATTCATTGGCAAAAATATCAATGAAGATAGATGTACAGTGATAGTAATTTGTGTAAATTTCAGTCCCATACGATGCCCACATTTGGAGAAAACAGTGAAAAACGGCCACGGTAATTCTTCTTTTCTATATTATTTTTGATCTTTAGAAGATCATCAATAATTTTGCTCACTGATTTTACTCTTTTTTGGGATAAATACGGCATTTCAGGTAGAAACAAGTTAACGGTATGTTTCTACCATCACCATCTTCATGCCTTGTATGTTATAAGTCTGTTTCGGTATGCTGCCAAAGTATCTTTAAATGGACCTGGGTCCCTTAGTGCACTATCCCAGCAGCAGCAGCAGCAGCAGCAGTAGCAGCAGCAGCAGTAGCAGCAGCAATGCGGCAACAGCAACAGTAGCAATTGTACTTCGTAGACCATAAAATTAACATAATTTGCATATTGGTAATGTAAACAAGTTCCAACATTTCTAAAGCAACCTGTTGTATTAAAGTGATGTTTTGCAGACTGTTACTGGGCCAACCTGACTCGACTGTCACAAGCCAGAGATTGGTACTGATTGTTTTTGCGTCACCATTGCCAATAAGGACCTTAAATCAAGACGCAGACGGACCGAAGAAGGTTGACCATGGTCGTGCTGGGGCCAATTTCATTTCAAATTTTGTGCTTAAGCAGTAAGCACAAAATTTGCTGAAAGGGTTAATGCAGTGCTTTTTTCAGTCAGGTTATTTTATTGCCTTCATACAGAGAATATACTGACAAATAATGAATGGCAAGTCTTATTTTGGTATCAAACCAGCATTTGGTTTTCTTTTGAATGGCTTTGTAAAATGCGGGATTTTCATAAATACTCATGTAGGGAACCAACAGCCAAAAACTAATGGAAAAACATAATCAAATGAAGAGGCAAACATGACCTACAGAAATGTTAGGTCAACAAAATTACACCACCAGTTCGGTGAAAGGAACATGTTCAGCACAATAAAACCCATTGAGGGGGAAAGGTTTGTCAGAAAACCTATGAAACAACCCCAACTTTTTGTGCACAAAGCAATTGGATTGCTGCTCTCAGTTACCCAGATGATATCACAGTTTTGCTCATGGATATGGAAATTCTAATAAGCATACAAACCAAAAAACTTGTTGTTAACCCTGAAACAGTGTGAGGAAGTGGGTAAAATCAAAGGCCCATGTAACAATTTATTTTTGGCACATGTTCAAGCCATAATACATGTATTTCTATGGCATAGACCCTTTAAAGGTCCATCCACTTTATCAACTTGTAATGTGGTATGTGCAGTTTCATATTGGGATGCGCGTGCAGAAATTAGTGCGCGAGTGGACCGAAGAAGGTTGACCATGGGCGTGCTGGGGCCAATTTCATTTCAAATTTTCTGCTTAAGCAGTAAGCACAAAATTTGCTTAAGCATGAAAAGTCTTCCTTGATCAAACAGGATTACCAACTACATTTTCATGTGATGTTTTAGACTGCTTTTGACTTGTATTCGGCCATTGTTTGCTGAGCATAACATTCACATGGAGTTTTTGCTGGTATATTGATTTTATCATGCCAAGGTGTTTGGCGCTTAAGCAAATTTTGGTGTTAAGCAGCTCTATGAAATTGGCCCCTGGGCGGCATGGGTAGAAAGAATGGAATTGCACGCGTGCCTTTTGTATGGGAAGTCTCAAAGTTGAAACTCACATAGTCAAATGCATCAGTATAAACTTAATACCAATAATATTGTCCGTTAATAATAATACGAGCCCCCATTTTGATTCCCGAAGTCATTGTAAAGTTGTCAGTCGCGAGTATAAGACATGTATACATATACGGCCGACCCTGAAGAAAATCGTGGTGAATGTCTTAAATACTTACCTTGCGAAAGGAAGGCAAACAAGCAGACGAACCCCACGAGAAACGCCGTCGATCTTCCCGCCATTTTTCACTTCTTTTTTTCCGTCAGAGTTGGCCCAAGCTCACGATATACACAACGCCTCTTCCCACAAATTGCTACCAAAATGTATAGGCCGTAATAAGTCTTCCTATAACACACTCTGTGGTGTCTCGTGCAAACGGAAACTTTTCCCATAATAGACGTCACGACTTTGGGCTGTGTGCGTCGGTGGCTCTATTGAGCTCCATGACTCATCACACTGTCTCCTCGTTTTTAAGGTTTTAGCAACGCACAGGAACTTTGGAGTCGTAAAAGGGGTACGTGTGTTTATATTTTTACACACTGTATATGGGGATGACGCATGTTTTGAAATGTCAAATTGCCCCATTGGGTGTCTGACAATTAGGTTGTTCAATCACATTACTGTCCAGGAGACCTAAGGTAACATTGTGGAGCATGGGGGCGCTATAGATGAGTGGGATGGGTAGGTGGGAGGGTGGTTGGTTTGTGTGGCCACGCCCATCTTCTTTCATATTAGACCCAGTGGCACGTGCAAAGAGTAACCCTGGCGTATATAAAATCACCTAACATTAATTTCTTTTGTTCAAAAGGCTGCCATATATGACGTCACGAAATCACACAAATTTGTCTGCTGCCCCCATTGACGAAATTCAGAGAATTTGAATTTTGGGGAGCTTGCGGGCTGAGAGAAAAATCATAAAAAAAGACTCTCTTTCTGTATTCAGTGTGAGATAATTATTTTTTTCTCATTTCAAGTAATCTAAGGATAATAGTTCTAACAAATAAAGCGAGGATTGTTGAGTGTTGAACATCCTCTTTAAGTAGAGTGATACTCTGTCAACATTTTCAGTAACAATCTCGGTAACATGTTGCCCAGGTACCTTATTGCTTAAAATTTCAGTGTGAACAGAGCAAAACGAGTTGGGTAACATGTCGCCCAACTGTCGCTCAGATGTCACGAAATTCCGGTATGAAAACTATTATTTTAAACATTTTCTCTGATATAATCTGATCAGAGGTCTAGTTATAAAGCTGTATTAATACATGGAACAATGCGCCGACATAGAAGTCGGTTTGAATATTGTCCAGTTCCTCGATAGAGACAAAATTATTTAAAAAAAAACCCTCAAATACCATCATTTTGGACAAATAACTGCAAATCTTCATTTTATTTTTTTCAATTGTCTCATTTCCATTAATTTGTATGATTGAAATAAAAATAGCTGACGTATGAATCACTCTATATACAATTTCTCACACACAGAATTTCATGTAGGGACCTATGAAAACGTTCAAGTTCAAGTATCACTGCAACAGTGAACAAACTTAGCCCTATGGTTAAGTAGATCGTATAGTAAAAAGCATCCAGTAGAAAATTCGAATACTGTAATCGAATTACAAAAACAAAACGGGACACCAGTATCAACCGCGGCTATTTTGACTAGCATGTCACGTTACAGGATGTTATTTTTTTTAACCCCAAACCATTTGGTCGCATGATCCTGGGTGACAGTGATCCAGAGATCTTGGGTTAAATGAGTAAAACCAAACTTTCCCAAAATGGGTGAATTCAAAGAAGACGTATCAAATGTTTTGAACTCTGATACATAGACAAAGATGATAATCAAAATAAAGTATCACAAACTTTCCCAAAATGGGTGAATTCAAAGAAGACGTATCAAATGTTTTGAACTCTGATACATAGACAAAGATGATAATCAAAATAAAGTATCACAAACTCTCACAACATTAAAGTGACAATAAAGTGACAATAACGTGACAATAAAGTGACAATAATGTGACAATAACTTGTGTCGATCGTCATGGTCGTGGCCTGGGATCTTAATGACACTTTCTTCTGTCGTAGCGGTTGTACTTGCGGTTGTGGTTGTGCTTGGCGAAGCACGTGGCGACATCCCTGTCGCAGTCACAGATTGCCTTGCCGCACATACCCTGGGCGACGTCGCTGTATTTCGAGATGGGAGCTGTGAAATGGGGAAGACAAGCAAGCACGGTGATTTGATTTGACCGGATGAGGGCGCCCTTTTTGCTGGTTGGTGTGGGATTTTGGATGACTAAGGACAGCAAAAGTGGATTTACCATTCAACTTCAAACAATTTCGAAATTCAAATTGTTATTGGCAAATTTTGAGGTTAAATTTGCAATGATTCAAGGATGCATCGTGCCCAGAAAGCCCAATCATAACTTCGAACTGAGTTTTGTGCATAGTTTGTGTTCTTGGTCTTTGACTTAAAGGTGATTTCATACTTTGGTTTTTGTCAAAGTACTGCAGATTCATGGGCAAAACTATCAAGACAGATACAGTAACAGTCATCTGTGAAATCCCAAATCTCATACTGTGGCCACTTATTGAGAAAACAATGAAAACACATTAGTTTATTTTTAACCTTTTCACAGGATTTTTGATTTTCTGAAGATCAAAATGGTTTTCGGTCAATTGATTTTACTCTTTTCTGGATGAATACACCATTTCTGGCGGAAACACTATTTAACGGTATGTTTCCGACCATCTTTATACCCTGTAAGTTATAGGTAAATCTGTGAAGATTTCTGTTCCGGGATGCTACCATAGTATGGTAGTACCTCTAAGATCCTGCGATGATGTTGTTAAGTGAAGCAGAGTGGTAGGCTACAGTACAGGATTGGTAACATACCCAAACGAAATATTAAAATATTAAAATATTAAAATTAAAATATTTCCACCTAAAATGGTGTAAGTTATCCAGAAATTAGTAAATCAAAGACCGAAAACAGTTTTGATCTTGGGGTAAGATCAAAACCATTCTATGTTTTATATATAAGAAAAATTGTGTCGGGTTTTCACTATTTTCTTGTGCCGACTCAGATGTCCGATTGAGCTCAAATTTTCACAGGTTTATTATTTCATGTACATGTTTCATCAGACAAAGTGTGAGTCCTGTGACCTATACCAATCATGTATTATACCTTTAAGAGTGCAAGCCTATTCTGATTGGGGTAACATTAGGGTGGATCAGAGCCATAAGCCATGGGTCAAAAATCAAAATCTTACCGCAGTGGACGTCAGCGTGCACGCCATCATCAGTCTTCTCCCTCTTCTGTACACTGTATTTATAGTAGTTGCTGTAGACGGATCTCTTGGAGCCGTTGCACACGCCCTGCTGTGCTACAGTGAAACACTGATCATGCCTCTGGCAACACCTGTGGGAATAGATTATAATTACATTCATTATTTTCTTCTCCAATTATTCCTCTTAAAGGTAGTATCATACTTTGGTTTTTATCAAAGAAATACAGATTCATGGGCACAAATATCAAGGAAGATACGGTTACAGTCATCTGTGAAAATTTCAGTCCCATACGTTGCACACTTGTTTAGAAAACCGTGAAAAACAGCAAAGTATTTTTTAAGTCTTTTCTCTTTTATTTTTGATCTTTTAAAAGATCAAAAAGATTTTCGGTCATTGTTTTACTAATTTCTGGATAAATACACCATTTCAGACGGAAACATTTTAACGGTATATGTTTCTACCACCACCATCTTCATACCCTGTAAGTTATACGTAAATCTATGAACATTTCTGTTTTGGTCTCTTACCAAAGTATGTTACAACCTTTAACATTTACAATGCTTAAAATAAACCTTTTTCAAGGAGAACTTTATTCCAAATCCTTGAAGAGTCACAATATTTACAAAGTAATTTATTAACTGTGTATTAAAATGTACAAATGATAAACTGCTGCAAACTGCTTATCAGCCAAAACAAATGACCTGAAATGTATACAATGTTTGGAGATAGAGGCCTTTTCACTCGACGCTAAAAAGCTCTCACTTGAGAAATTCTCTCATGGTTGCGAAATCTTACAAAAGTGCCATCGTGTGAAAGGACACCAATGTTTGACCGACGTCCCGACAGAGTGAACAGCATCCCTGGTGAATCCTTGAGAGATTTTGACCTAGGTCCAGACCCATGAGAGAATGTCTCAATGGTTAAGAGTTGTTTTAGTGTCGTATGAAAAGGCCTTAGGAGGGCGGACGCGTTTCGATCAGAGGGTGACATTTCAATAAACTAAGGGTCAAGTACAATGTGATTAGTACAATAGTAAATTGAGTATTAAAGGTCCAGATTCAGATTTAAGAGCGAAAACAGTTTTGATCTCGGGGTAAGATCAAAACCTGCCATTCTTTATGTTTCCTAAGAAAAATCGAGTCGGGTTTGCTATTTTCTCGTGATTCAGATGTCTGTTTTTTAGCTCATATTGTAACTCATTGAGAGTCATTCGTTTCTTAAAAAAGTTCTTTTTGACTTGCCCTGTATTGATCTGATACATTGGTTTATCGTGTGCTATTTACCTGTCCACTTCATCCACAGGTGTGCCTTTGCCTCCGATGCCGCAGTAGCAGCCGTAGCCGTTGTAGGAGGTGTAGACGGTGAAGATGTTCTTACCGGTCACGCTGCTGATCAAGCTGCCCAGTGCCATCACGTCTCTACGGGTCCGTAGTTTGGTGTAGTCCGTCTCAAACCCTACAGTCGTGTTTCGTTTTGGGAGGAGAAATATCGAAAGCATTTTGGCGGGGTAAGTCCATATTTTCACTTGAGCTCTTTACTTCGTGTTAGTCTTAGTGCTGGGCAAAATCGGGTAATTTCATATCCGGTTACAAAAATCAGTTAACCTTTGTTATCACGTGCGACATACGCGATTCATGGTACATACGTCTTCTTCAATGTGATCGTCACTTTCGGAATGCTTTTTACGATGTTTTTTTTTTTTGATCAAGCATTTAGATCCAGTACATGCAATGTTTCTTTCAGATCCAGTTTGTGAAAAGCGTGTTTCTACTTGGCAACAATCAAAATGAACGAAATAACTATCTGAAATTCTACAGTTTGCACTTTTTGAGTTGTTGGGCATGAACCAAACGTTGGTCTCTGTTTTTTCCCTTTCAGTTTCGGTTAACGTAGTGAAAATTTGTAACCAGATAATTAAATCCGGGTAGGTTAAACTACATCAGGATAAAAAGACCAGCACTAGTTAGTCTAATGATTCGTCAATACATTGACCATGACACTTGTCATGCCGTTGTGCGTTCCTTCATAATATCTAGACTGGACTATTGCAACTCTCTGCTATTTGGAATCACCCAAGGTGAAATAAACAGGCTACAAAACCTGCAAAACCGTGCAGCGAGACTCATTTTCTCTATTCACTGCTCCGTAGATACCGCATCCTTAATTTCTAAACTTCATCGGCTGCCTATCAAACAGCGTCTGTCTTTCAAACTTCTTCTAGTGGTCTACAAGTGCTTACACTTTATTTCTCCGCCTTACTTGTCTCAATTACTCACTTCATATCAACCAGGCAGATCGGGACTCCGATCCTCTGATGACAAACCTCTTCTGTCTATTCCTAGTCGGTCAAGATCTTTGGGAGATCGATAGATCATTTCCTCCCCAATGAAATTAAGGCACATTTTGTAATTAAAGGTAGTGTCATACTTTGGAAGCATACCAAAACATACACCTTCACAGATTTACCAATAACTTACAGGGTATAAAGATGGTGATGGTAGAAACGCACCGTTAAAGTTTTTCTGCCTGAAATGCTGTATTTATCCAGAAAAGAGTATAAAACTAGTGACCAAAATTATTTTTGATCTTTTAAAGATCAAAAGTAAAAGAGAAAAGAGTGTGGCCGTTTTTCACTGTTTTCTCAAAATGTGGACACCGCATGGGACCGAAATGTTCACAGATGACTTTTACTGTATCTCCCTTGATATTTTTGCCCATGAATCAGTATTTCTTTGACAAAAACCAAGTATGATACTACCTTTAAGCAGAGCACTACAATGTTAAATGAGCCTCCGATGTTTTCCCTTTTACAAGTTTACTTGATTGTACCATAGAGCTAGGAACAGCTCTATATGAATTTACATGTATTTAGTAATAGTAATAGGAGTAGGACGTAGAATTCGCCTCTTGTGGCGTCAGGCCGGAGTGGCAATGTTACGAACTTCAGCTCTGTCTTGAATATCAAGACATGGTGTTCAGCATCAATCAGTAGATGTTTTCGAAGTAGACATGAATACATACCTGTGGCTGCAACGGCGGTCATTGAGACCACCATTACGGCCAGAAGAGCCAACCATCTGCCTCTAAGCACCTCCATGATCTTCTTTTGTTGACCGCTCACGAATTGTAATCAATAATCCTACAAACATGAACACCGTACCACTAGGATTGTCCCATAACTTCGTACCGTCCTTCTAGACTTTCCGTCCTCCTAGACTTTCAGCACGGGGAAGGCTGTCGAATTATCCTCCTATTTCATACAAGTTGTCACATGGACGATAGCGAGGTTGATGGAAATATGCAAATGGCGATATCTTTTACGAAGGCGTATTTGCAGTTGAGCTTTGCAACATGGCAACACGCAAACTGTATTGAATTTGCTTACTATGTCCTTGGTAAGGAATCACGCTGTTGTGTGTCTTCGTTGCAGACAATAATGTCCCACATTGGGAAACGTAATAACTCCCATAGCTCCTCATCATAAGTGAAGCACTGAAGCGATGAAATGTGTGTCAATCGATATACACTAGACCTGTACCAGTCCATCACAAACCCAGTCCCGCCGTTAAAGGTATAATACATGATTACATGATTCGTAAAGGTCACAGACCAGCACCCATACTTCTAATCCAACATGTACATAAAATAACACACCTGTGAAAATTTGAGCTCAGTCAGACATCTGAGTCAGAAGAAAGTAGCGAAAATCCGACTCAATTTTTCTTATAAAACAACATGAATGGTTTTGATCTTACCCCGAGATCAAAATTGTTTCGGTCTTTGTTTGACTTATTTCTGGATGAATACACCATTTCAGGCGGAATGTTTCTACCAGCACCATCTTTATACCCTGAAATTTATACGTAAATCTGTGATTATTTATGTTTGGGTATTTTACCAATCATGTACTGTATCTTTAAACAGCCCAGATCGTCTCCGATGTGCTTTGCTTTAGTTTTTCGTTCTTTGTGCCTTAGGATAAATTCATCTGGTATCGGATCTTATCTTGCGAAGCGGTTTACCGAAATTAAGACTTTGGGCGAGAATGTGATGTAGGCTCATCGCTGGCCGGTGTGTTACGGTGGCCTATTTTCAAAATCACGCAGGTGGACGCAGGCAGGCTGTGATCGATTGCAATTTCCCCTTTGCCTTAGGCTTGGAGCTGGAGATATCCAGAGATGTGCATCGAGTTTTGCCTGCCTGTGAGGGCTATGGTTAGGATCAATTCAGGGTTTTGCGTGCGTATGACACTGTAATGCATTTCAGACACAGGGACGGTATAGTATATGCATCCATGAAGAAAGTCCTTGCTCTATCTACGGTACAACAAGCTGTGTGTTGTCGCGCACGCAGTTCTTTTCGGTTGTTTTAATTACCGGGAATGGGTCATTAGGGAGACTTTCTCATTGTGTCGTGCACAAACTTTTCTTACCTATTTCTAAACATCCTCTAAACCAATGAACTCGAAATTGAATGGGTCATTAGGGAGACTTTCTCATTGTGTCGTGCACAAACTTTACCTACCTATTTCTAAACATTCTCCAAACCAATGAACTTGAAATTGACATATCTTCATATTGAGCGCATTCTCTGTCTTCTATTAAAATATGGACATACAAATATGTCTTTAAAAGGTAGCTGGTATAATAGGGAGACACCGAAAAGTCTCCCTATTTGCAGATGCCTCCCAAATGTTCACTTTCAGACGCTAAAGTGTCTCCTTAATATGCGATTTAGATAAATTTACGGGTTCGTTTGGGAGTTATTATATAGGTTGGTCGGTTGGTTGGAATAGCTGATTGTTTGTTTGGCTCTTGCAGAGCCTCTCCTGGATACGAAGAAATGGTTGTGTGTTTAAGTTTTAGTGATTGAGTTCAAAAGGTAGTATTATACTTTGGTAAGACACCAAAACAGAAATGTTCACAGATTTACGTATAACTTACAGGGTATGAAGATGATGGTGGTAGAAACATACCGTTAAAATTTGTCCGCCTGAAATGGTGTATTTATCCAGAAATTAGTAAAACAACGACCGGAAATCTTTTTGATCTTTTAAAAGATCAAAAATAAAAGAGAAAAGACTTAATAAATGTTGTGGCTGATTTTCCCTGTTTTCTCAAAAAGTGGGCATCGTATGGGACTGAAATTTTCACAGACGACTGCTACTGTATCTGTCTTGATATTTTTGCCAATGAATCTGTATTTCTTTGATAAAAACCAAAGTATGATACTACCTTTAAGAGTGGCAGCAAAGTAGCTGAGAATGTTGTAGTTAAGTTTGAATGTATCGTGAACATAGCCACATCAAGTATCACTCCATTATTCCTAACATTGATGAGCCATTGCTCAATCGATTTCTTTATTCTTGATAATCAGTGTCATTTAATCAATCCTTATTTACCTTAAAGTACCAATCACCATATTAAATCTTGATTACTGTTACAATGAAATAAGTTTTCCATATGAAATGCAAGTTAATTGGTAAATGTGGAGTGTTGTGGCCTAGTGGTCTGGCGTGTCGTACTCAATCTACAGATTGTGGGTTCGAATCCAGCCATGTGCTATGTGCTTGCGTCCTTGGGCAAGACGCTTTGTCACATATTGCTCCGTTTGCTCCTCTTCACCCAGGAGTAAATGGGTACCTGTGAGGGTAGAGATGGCTTTGTGTGCTTGATTAGCCTTTGTGCGCCTTACACCAGCTGGGGCTGTATACTCCCCAGGGAGTTGAGATTGTTTCAGGAATGTAAAAATGGGGCCGATTACCAGGGATAATAATAGTGTAAAGCGTTGGGATACCACTGTGGAAGAACGGTATATAAATGCCGAAATTATGATTATTATTATAATAAATAAATATGTGATAACGAAAGTAGACAATGAAATAATTATCATAATCTCAGATTGAAACATGAATTAATGTATCTGATCACATTTTCTAAATGAAAAGTAGCACTCTGCTCATCACCAGAAAGCCAGAATCACCATTTCCTTCTTACGAAATACCAATCTACTTCATTAATCATAAACAAAGATACAACCTTGGATAGCGCGGCTAATACGCTGAGCGGCTTATACTCCGAGCGGTTTCTATGCTCTACCTAAGACACATTTTAAAGTCATAAATGTAATATGACACTACTGCTTGATTTAAAATCCGTGAAAATAAAAACAAATCGATATCATTGCCACAGAAATGAATCGAGAAGTATGTGCAGTCGTATAGTGGTAGTCCCCATGATTAAAAAGCTTTTTTCCTTTGAGCTGCTACAACATTAGGTAGGCTAGTTTGAACGTCGAAAACGAAGAACATTAATGGAATTTGTCGCC
Organism: Astropecten irregularis; assembly: GCA_963971285.1. Taxonomy (NCBI): domain Eukaryota; kingdom Metazoa; phylum Echinodermata; class Asteroidea; order Paxillosida; family Astropectinidae; genus Astropecten; species Astropecten irregularis. The sequence continues at coordinate 3,154,603 of OZ020253.1, read as the reverse complement.
CAATGCGCGTCTGGAAAGAATCGCCGCGGAGTTGTGCACATGTACGATAGACCTTTCTTTTGCAACGTCACAGCACGAGTTTTTGCCAACCAAGATGGCAGATACTATGGAGAGCCAATGAGCCATAAAAGCCGGACATACAAAATTAATAACCACACTTTGAACACACAATTTCTACACAACGTTTCATAACCATTCAAAGATATTGCTAAATGTAATGGAAGTACAACACAAGCAATGATGGTATGTATTTTGTACAGCTGTGGAAAAATATTAAAATTTTGATTTTGGTAACGCCATCTGTCGAGAAGACGAAATGATTTGCAACATTTTGCCGCCCATTCCAACCACCAGCGAATGTTAGTAAACAAAAGATAGGTATAATTGCTAGTAAAAAACGCGCTAGTCTATTATATTCATTCTTGTCAACTATTAATCTTAACATCTGTGTGTAATTCCCTTAAAATTATGAACTTATCGTTATTATCGTTACCCGTCCCATATGATTATGCATTACACTATGAGAGTACCTTCCTCTTAATCATGTGATGAAATATCATTTTAGTAAACGTTGATGGTCGATTCGAAGCCGTAGAGGGCGCTCTTAGCATTGGTCCCGGGGCCAGTTCTTCAGGAGTGCGTCGTAGGAACTCGCTGCCAAACATTCGGCAGCGGCGCGGTCACACTCGCACGTGGCGGCCGCACATTCGCCACATGGACGGTCGTAATCTTCAGCCGGCACTGAATGTAAATGAATAAAGAGATGAAGATGTCACTGAATAATGAACAAGGACAAATTGATTGGAGTGGGAATGTGGGATTCGAATCTGCGACCCCCGAAATACCGTACCGGCGCTCTTACCAACTCGGCTACCCAGCCTTATGTTGGTGGTATTCCTAATAGTCAATAATCTTTGTTCATTTGGCAGCCAGAAGCCATGAAACCGTTCACATACGGCTATATCCCAAGGACCGTTTGAGATACGCGCAGCATTAGCAATGCTGCAACCTGAGAAACAGGACATCGCGGATCACTCAAATATGATACTTTGGGAATACTCGGTACATGTAATTGTGGTTTGTTTCAAAGTTGATACGGAGGACTTAACAAATTGAAGGCTACTTCACTTTGAAAACGTCGGGTAAAGTCATAGAGCTCGAGTCCGAGTCCAAGGGGAGCCATGAACCTCCGAGTCCGAGTCCGAGTCCGAGGGGGAGCCCTGCAAAATCGGTCTCGAGTCCGGTCTGGAGTCCAAGACCGGACTCGAGTCTCACAGCACTGGGCCCACTCTATCTTATACTTGACATAACTTACTGCAGATGACTGCTGCACTGGGATGTCTGCAGTAGATGAAGGCGGCTTCGTAGTCCATGTAATCAGGGCACGTGTAATTGGTGCATTTGTCGCTCTGCACCGCCGCGTCGTAGCAGTCACTGTGCGCCTGGCAGCACCTGTAACGGACCGTTAGCCAAATTGCAACATCATCAAGGTGCTTTAATCAGTGGATGGGGCACCAGTGGCACTTGCCCCAGGCACCATTTTTCAGGGGGCGCAAAAACGCAAAGACAAAAAAGGAGTTGTTGCAGGGATGAGATTTCTCAGATTAAAATCTGATTTCAGATTTTTTTCTTTGGATTTCGGATTTTTTTTTCTCACAGACTGTGTACAAAAGTATAGGAGATTTTCAGATTTCACACTTTTTATGCTCCCTGTCAGCTTTTTTGAGACATTTTTATTATTGGCCAATCTCATCCTTGTTGTTCTGTTGAAGTAATTGGAAATGTAGGCCCCTAATCCGATGAAGTTTGTCAAACAAAGAGAGAAAAACTTCAATTTCAAATTGTCTGATTTTCTTTTGTCATTGGCATCACAAGTTGGAATCAGGGGTGCAATTTTAGCTCTTCTTTTCCCCTAGTTACGCCGCTGGCATTCATTGTCTGATGTTTTAATGTGCAGTTTGTTGTAGTGCAAGTAAATAGCCATTTTGGGGATAGTTGTGACAGCAAGTGTTGATGTGATAGCGATGCTTGGCCGTAATGTCATTCGCATTGGAGTACGATTACAGATCGTGATTTCACTTTTCGAATTAGTCGCGAAATGTCAAAAGCAAAGGAGGTCCAAATGCACTTTACAAGATTTCACGAAGCCCTACGATCGATCGTAACTCGATTTACGAAGGATAACCCACCTCAGGGGGCAGTCCTATGTAGGGCTGCAATGTCTTACGATTGAGAGTAAGTTACGATGAGTTTGGTGAAATCGACCCCTCATGATCTTACTCCAGACAAATCTCTGAACTTTCTGGGAGTCTATAAAAACCGTCTCGACTAGTATTTCAGTGCACAGCGGCAGATCAGACATCACGCGAGCCATCTCTTTACCCCCTGAGGTGTCTATTGGTGGAGATTGGCAATTTGTTGCAAAGTGTCTTGCTTAGAGACACAAACATCCCGGTGGCTATGGCTGGAATATGAACCCACAGCTTGTGGATGTATCTACCAAATCTTGAGCCCAGCATTTCAGACCACCGTAGCACATCACATGAGTGATGGTGCTAAAGTCGTTACTCCCTGACAACAGCGTCAGAACACGTTAAGAACATGTTAATAACACGTTAAGAACATGTTAATAACACGTTAAGAACGCATTAAAAACACTTTTTAGTAACACGTTAAGAACACGTTAAGAACACATTACGATAAAAATTGGAGGTAATCTCGGCTGGTGATATTTGGATCCTTACCTATCAGTGTCATCGATTGGTGTTCCCGTGCCCCCCGAACCGCAGCAGCAACCGTAACCTTCGTAATCTTGCCAAGAATAGATATCTCGGTTTGTCAGACACCGAATCATATCGCTGAACTGGATCACACTTCGCTTCTGCGGAGCTGCATGTGCTATAAAAAAGGAAGAAGTTAGTAAACAAAGACAAATTGACTGGAGTTGGATTCGAACCAGCGACCTCCGGATACCGAACCGGCTGTAACTGAGTTATTCAGTCGTAGAAAAAAAGACAGAAACTGACGGAAAGGGCTTTGGCGTCTACATTTCGGTTAGTTTAGGTCCAAAGTTGGAAATCATGTACAAAACCAACGGAGGTATTACTTTCGTTTAAGTCCAAACAAACGACTAACAATAGGGGTCCACGATTGCATATTTATGCACGTTCGGCGGTGTCTTCGTCACGCTTGTCCATATGCACGTTCGGATGTATCTTCGGCACGCCTGTATTTATGCACGTTCGGCTGTCTCCGGCTCACCCGTGCAGATTTACACACGTTCGGCTGTGTCTTCGGCACGCCTGTAGATATTTACACACGTTCGGCTGTGTCTTCGGCACGCCTGTAGATATTTATACACGTTCGGCTGTGTCTTCGGCACGCCTGTAGATATTTACACACGTTCGGCTGTGTCTTCGGCACGCCTGTAGATATTTACACACGTTCGGCTGTGTCTTCGGCACGCCTGTAGATATTTATACACGTTCGGATGTGTCTTCGGCACGCCTGTAGATATTCATACACGTTCGGCTGTGTCTCCGGCACGCCTGTAGATATTTATACACGTTCGGCTGTGTCTTCGGCACGCCTGTAGATATTTATACACGTTCGGCTGTGTCTCCGGCACGCCTGTAGAAGTTATACACGTTCGGCTGTGTCTTCGGCACGTTCTGCAGTGTAGGCCAGTAGGCCTACGCCTGACAGGATGGTGTCTGCGGCGCTTTAGTTTTGTGACTGTGAAGCGTTCGTTTCGCCTTCGTCACCTATATGGTGTCTGACACAGACTCTTAACATGGCACAATAATTTGTCCGTGTATTTGATCAGAGTGTTCGGACTTTCGGCACGTTGGTCTTTTTTCATAATTTGCGCACAGAGATCGAGAGAGCTTCAATTCTTACCTACGAACAGCATGGACGCCAACACCACCCACATCCTGCACGAAGCCATCTTTCTATGGTACTACCGTCGGCATCGTTAGTGCACCTGTTATATCTGTCTTTTCGTGCAGCAACAACGGATGCCTCAGTCCCCGAAATTAGCCTTTAATCTGGTTTGATCTCGATAGCAATTAAATTTTCTGCCTCGGTTAATTGAGATTTAGCGACGGGATTTTGATGAAAAGAATAAAAATGCAAACGTTTACAGTTCACTAAACGTTTGATAAAGCGTTCGGAGTGAAACTATGTTAAAAGTAGAAAATTTAAGGGTACAAGATACCACCATAAAGCTCATTACCTTAGCATGCTTTACTCTCCTAGGCTTAATTTTCCAAACCATTTATTTATCAGGCTAAGAACATATGGAAGAAGCATTTTAATGTGGGAAAAAATTCACACTTAAAGGTACTATCATACATTGGTAGCACACCGAAACAGACATTTTCACGGATTTACCTATAACGTACAGGGTATAAAGATGGTGATGGAAGAAACATAAAATTTGTCTGCCTGAAATGCTGTATTTACCAAAATAGTAAAAACAACAACCAAAAACAATATGATCTTTCAAAGATGAAAAATAATGGTGAAACGATTTTAAAAAATACTGTGGGTTTTTTCCCCACAGTTTTCTCAAAACGTAGGCAGCATATGGGCCTGGGGATTTCACAGATAACTGTTACTGTATCTTTCTTGATAGTTTTGCCAATGAATCTGTATTTCTTTAACAAAAACCAAATTATGATATTACCTTAACTAGGAATTTTTAATTATGTTTATAATATATTGGCTTATATAGCATAATTGGATATTACAATTGTCTTATGAAGCTTACAATACTCTGCTTATAAGCTGAAACATATGGTCATAGTCACGCGACTGGTACATGTATTATAATGTATACCTTTTGGGTTTGAGTACACCATCTATTTTGATACACATCAAATCGGACAGTATATAAATCCAACAAGATTTGATTTTAGTGGGTGATCTATCATAGCAAAGTTAAACGAGAAATCGCATCAAAATAACCCCTTCTTTTTTCCTTGTTAGGAAACCCACCCGCACCAAAAGTAATTGACAAAGATTTTAGGCTACGAGGATTAAAGAAAAACATTCCCATTCCATTAAAGGTAGTATCATAAATGTTCACAGATCTAATGTTCACAGATTTACGTTCAGAAATTTTCACAGATTTACGTATAACTTACAGACGGTGGTGGTAGAAACATATACCGTTAAATTATTTCGGCCTGAAATGGTGTATTTATCCAGAAATTAGTAGAACAATGACCGAAAATCTTTTTGATCTTTTAAAAGATCAAAAATAAAACATAAAAGACTTTAGAAATACCGTGGCTGTTTTTCACTGTTGACTCAAAAAATGGGCATCGTATGGGACTGAAATTTTCACTGATGACTGTTACTGTATCTGTCTTGATATTTTTGCTCATGAATATGTATTTCTTTGATAAAAATCAAAGTATGATATTACCTTAAACAGTCTTTCTATTATTCGATAAAAATACATAAGGGCAACACGGAGTAGAGCGGGTGATACTCAGACTGCCTCACGATCAAATGGATTAAACCTCGAACAAAACAAGCAAAGTCCATAGAAATAACGTCATGTCCCACATTCTCATTTTGAGCTTATTATAAGTGCTCTTCTTTAATATTCCATAATTATCTAATAGGTTTATATAACTCGATATATATGAGTTTGTTCTTTACCTAATGCACAATTCAAAACTAAAGTGATTTTCTCCATAATGTAATATCATCATGCATATTATACTTCATGTGCTTGGTATATACACATCATATCTTAATTTATGTAATGTTAAGTATAGGGTAATTTTAAAGGAAAGATATTATGCGAGGGACATTTTGTTCTTGTGTGATCCCGTGGGTGCGATTTGGATAAGGTAATTTGTACATGTGATTTTCCTATAATGATATGCCAATGACCAGTCTTACATCCCACCTTTAACAGTGTTTAAAAATGTAAAAGTGAAAATTTGATTTCCAAACACATCTACCCTCATCTACCCGTGTAAGGAAGAATGTGTGACGTAGGGAACAATATGTAGCTCAAGGTGGATTGACCCTCCAATATACTTATAGCAGATTGTACACCATCAACATTTTCGTTAACCTGGATTCTTTTCCAATTTAGTAGCAATATATCTTGCACTAGGCCTACAAATTTCCTTTTGTTTTTGCCCATATGTTGTTTGCATGTGGCATCCCACAGGGGGTACATGCTACCCATAACTCGATTAACGTATTGTCCTTGTCTTTAGACCACTCCATGATAGCTGCCATTTTGTCCAAATCACGTGATAACACAAGGTTAAGTGACCTAGAGGCTACTCCTGATTGGTTAATGTCGGCAACATGAAATAAATGCATTTCCATTCTTTCGTCAACATTTGAGCAACAGTTGGGCGACATAATTATACCCAACTCGCTTTGCCCGGCGTACACTGACAACATTTTCAGCAACAAGGTACCTGGTCAACATGTTACCGAGTTTGGTACCGAAAATGTTAAGAATACGTTCAGAACACGTTCAGAAAATGTTGACAGTATAAACACTCTTCTTTTCTCATAATGCGAGCAAGGCATCAATCGAGGCTACATAAAAATATTTCAAGTATCAATAATTATTTAAATTAATCATGATTTGATTATTAGACTCAATACTAGGTTGTGTAGTTTGAAAAACAAAAACCCCAGAGATACATAACTATACTCACATTCACATAGGATATAACGTAGTAGACATTTTGAAAGATTGCACTGTCTATAGAAAAAATGGACGATTCTTAGGAGTTTCAAGGTATAGTTAATGAAGTATTGCTATTTCATGAAGACCGATAAAATTCAGTGTCAATATATTAATTGCATTATACTATTCATATACCAATGGAAGTACTATTTTGTGCTACCACTTTGAAGTAGTACAATTGTACGTCCATAAACGTGCCTTAAAAAAAATAAGCTATCCGTGATAATATTATCGATGCAGATCATTGGATGAATAACAATTAAAATTTAAAAATGGATTGCAAATGTCTTAATAAATATAAAGTACTAAGACTAAGTATCTATCACAAGAAAGAATGACTTGCATTGTAATGGAAAAAGAAAGGACCTAGATAAAAAGTAGACTGTTGATTTGTTTTGTTTTTAATGCCGTACCGATGCCAAACCTTCTCATTGGTGATATGAACTTAGGGTTTCGAATCTCTGTCTTTTATTTGCATTTAGTTCTGTCGTAGCTGCTGTATTTGCTGTTGTACTTTTGGCCAGCGAAGCAGGTTGCCAATGCGCTGTCACACTGGCAGACTGCTGTGGCGCACTGACCCTGCCTCATATCGCTGTAACTTGAGAGACGACCTAAAGGAAACATACATAGTTAAAACAACATTACTCATAAACAATCAAAATATAATGCACAATTTAAATTCAAAAGAGTCAAATTCAACCTACACAAGGCACAAGACACAGGACACAGGACACATGACACATGACACAGGACACAGGACACAAGACACAGGACACAGGACACATGACACAGGACACATGACACATGACACAGGACACATGACACATGACACATGACACTTGACACAGGACACAGGACACAGGACACAGGACACAGGACACAGGACACAAGACACAGGACACAGGACACATGACACAGGACACAGGACACAGGACACAGGACACAGGACACAGGACACAGGACACATGACACAGGACACGGGACACGGGACACGGGACACAGGACACAGGACACAGGACACAGGACACATGACACAGGACACATGACACATGACACAGGACACAGGACACGGGACACGGGACACGGGACACGGGACACAGGACACATGACACAGGACACAGGACACAGGACACATGACACAGGACACAGGACACATGACACGGGACACGGGACACGGGACACGGGACACGGGACACGGGACACGGGGCACGGGACACGGCACACAACACACAACGCACAACACACAACACACAACACTATCACTACATGTATATCTCACCACATTGAATCGTTGCCTTAGCCCCACCAGCTTTGCTAGCCTTGGTAGTGTATTTGTACCATTGGCTGTAGATTGACGCATCGGATCCAGCGCAAACCCCTCTCTGTGCCCTCCCAAAGCACCGGTCATGTGCCTGGCAGCATCTAGGAGACCAATGTATACCAAGATTTTAAAGGTTTACTGAAATCGAAACTCATGAAATCTGTAATGTTATAAAACTCAACCTGTCAATCATTGTTTGTGCGAATTTTTTTTTTATTGTATATAGAAAAAGGAGGTTTTTTAGAACCACAATTTCTCACGAAAAAACTTACGTCACATGCAGAACGCCACGCGTTTTCTATTTTTTTCCCGAGATCAGCGCTTTGTGCTTTGCAATGATGGCCCATTTATACGGGTGTTTCACAAAAGTGCGCCACCATGAGTTTGCAACGCGTTGGCCAATTTGTCGACAAACTGAATATCATCTTTCCACATGCGCAGTTTGTCGACACAATTAATTCCGCGGATTGTGATTGGCCAACGCGTTGCAAACTCATAGTGGCACACTATACACGAGTTTACACTTCGAAAAAGTGCGCATGCGTGATAGTGCCTCGTTTTGAAGTCGCGATCAAAACCACCGAAGTGTAAACCCGTGTATTGTCTTCGACAATGGACAGGCTTAAACTTAGAAAAGTGCGCATGCGTGGAAGTGCCTCGTTTTGAATGTGCGATCAAAATCTAAGATGGCCGCCAAGGTGTAAACCCGTGTATTGTGAATCGCCCGTAATGTATACTGCCTGCCAATGTTTTTAAATTCAGTTCACCAAAGTACAATGCCGGTCTTAGCAGTGTCACTTATTGCCAATGAAATGTCCGTTATTTCCCAAGACAGTATATTTGTGATTAGTATTCCACTTTCAACTTTTTGTGACGTTGCGTCATATTTGATCGTCGTCCTGTGGTATCCACAAGCAGTCCCGAGTCTCATAAAATGACATTATATCAAAGGCTGCCTTCGGCAAGAGTGGCCAAGGGTTCTAGCCCTAGCCTTGTATGCTTTTACCTGTCCACGCCATCCACGGCCCTGCCACTGCCTCCGATGCCGCAGTAGCAGCCGTAGCCGTTGTAGGATGTGTAGACCGACATGAGACTCTTGCCGAGCACGCTGCCGATCATGCTGCCCAGCTCCGTCAGGTCACGCTTCGACTGCACCCTGTGGTAGTCCGCAGTCACATCTGCGCAAAATCCACACAAAGATTAAAAAGCAAACCTTCATAATACTAAAAACCAACAATATTCACAACCCATCATTAGGTGCATTCGTTTAGCTAACACGGGTCGACACCAGTCAACCTCATCCCGCATTCTCTCGCTTGTTTTGTGCAGTATAGCACGACCATTCCCAGTAAGGGGTGACCCTTGTTAGCTAAACGAATGCACCCATTACTGATCTTCCCTTGGTAGTCATAGTATCGATGGCAAGTTGGCTAATGTGAAAATTTGTTACAACAAACAAGCATGCAAGCAAACACCCCAACAGATGAGCAAAGAAACAAACAATTAAAGGTATAATACATGATTGGTAAAGTTCACATAATTAACAGCACTCACACTTTGTCTAATCCAGCATGTATATTAAATAATAAGTCAGTGACAATTTGAGCTCAATCTGACATTTTGAGTCACGAGAAAATCGCGAAAACTCGACTCAACTTTTTTTTATAGAACATAAAAAATGGTTTTGATCTTACCCCGGGATCAAGCTGTTTTTGGTCTTTGTTTTACTAATGTCTGGATAAATGCACACTTTCAGACGGAAATATTTTAACAGCATGTTTCTGCCAGCACCATCTTCATATCCTGAAAGTTATATGTAAATCTGTGAACATTTCTGTTTGGGTATGTTACCAATCCTGTACTGTACCTTGAAATAACCGACACCGTGGATCAGCAGACTATATTATGCGGTATAAATTGAAGTTATAACTATTCTTATTAAGATTACCGGGAATGGGTCATTAGGGAGACTTTCTCATTGTGTCGTGCACAAACTTTTCTTACCTATTTCTAAACATCATCCAAACCAATGAACTTGAAATTGACATAAACAAAATTATGTTCATATTGAAGGCATTCTCTGTCTTCTGTTAAAATATGGACAGTAAAATATGTCTTTTAAAGGTAGGTGGTATAATATGGAGACACCGAAAAGTCTCCCTATTTGCAGATGTTTCCCAAATAATTTCTTTTAGACGCTTAAGTGTCTCCCTAATATGCAATTTATATAAATTACATTTTCCCTTTAAAGGTAATATCAAACTTTGGTTTTTATCAAAGAAATACACACCCATGGGCAAAAATATCAAGACATATACAGTTACAGTCATCGGTGAAAATTTCAGTCCCATACGGTGCCCACTTTTTGAGAAAACAGTGAAAAACAGACACAGTATTTCTTAAGTCTTTTCTCTTTTATTTTCGATCTTTTAAAAGATCAAAACGATTTTCGGTCGTTGTTTGACTAATTTCTGGATAAGTACACCATTTCAGGCGGAAATATTTTAACGGTATGTTTCTACCACCACCATCTTCATACCCTGTAAGTTGTACGTAAATCTGTGAACATTTCTGTTTTGGTATCTTACCAAAGTATGATATCACCTTTAAGTTATCATTATAAGCCGACATGGATCGATTCATAACGGCAATATCTTCCTAAACGGAGCGTGGGGCGTGCGCCATCGTCCATGCGATTGGGTTTCCATCGGCGCGTTGTGGGAAGGAAGGTAGCATCACCCAGTGAAGTAATTACTTCCTTTAGGGTGGGTATAAACACACAGCATCTGGGGCCAATTTCATAGAGCTGCTTACCACGAAAATTTGCTAAGCATGACATTTCTGTCTTAATAAAAAACAGTATCAACTGTGATTGTTCTTTGGCTGTTGTTCGCTGACCATGAACATGAAATGGAATTTTCAATGGTGATTTGTTTTATTGGGCGAGACATTTTTGTGTTAAGCAAATTTTTGTGCTTAACAGTTTTATGAAATTGGCCCCTGTATACGAAGCGTTTACGTGTATATTTGATTTGAACTGAGAATTGGATCTAATGATTTTGGCGAAGGAGGGTACAAAAATTATGCTTGTGTGTTCAACTTCTCGCAATCAACTCAGGATTTCGGATTTAAGGTTTACTGTAACCACATTTGGGGAAAGATATAAAAGTGCTTTTAAATTATTGCTTAATACAGAACTAATGGGTAAATGAATCTTTTTGTTTATGTAAGTGCTTAATTTTGACCAAAAAGTAAAAAACACAAACAATCAGTACATGTATGCGTGTGCCGTCACCTATACAAGGTGCAAGAATGGTGCTGGTGTGTTCGGCTTCGCACCACATTTTACTGCGTAAAACGTATTAGCAAGGTTTTTCGTCGGGAAAAGTGACGTGGTAAATTATGGGTCTAAAATACCTCCTTTTTCTATATACAATATTTTTTAGCACAAAAAATGATAGACAGGTTGAGTTTTGTAACGATGCAGATGTATTTCATTTCGTTGAGTTTTGATTTCATTATTAATCTTTCACATGCGTTTACATTGTGCAGATTGTATGCGTATAGGTGCTGATGTGCAAATTCGCATACATAATTACATAATTTGCAAATGACCATATACAATTCACAAAATGGGAACAGTTGTTTTCCTTTCTCCCCAAAACGTGAATGCTCGTTTTAATCTGAGTTTAAAGGTTTATAAAGTAAAAAGAGAAAAAACAGCTAGATCATTGAAATGAAATTGTTTTTCCCTCTAAAATATCATTTTTAGCAATGATGTACTATATTAAAACAAAATAATTAACCATCAAATAATCACAAGGGAAACTGATCGATAAATATAATGATCCTTGGGATATAGCAGTATGTGCATTCTTTCATGGCTTCTGACTGCCAAACGAACAAAGATAATTGACTATTAGGGACACCATGCACCAACATAGGGCTGGATAGCTCAGTTGGGAAGAGGGCAGGTACGGTATTCCGGAGGTCTTTGGTCCTAATCCCGCTCTAATCAATTTTTCTTTGTTCACTTTCAATGACGTAAAAATAGATTGCTGCTATATAACTGTTCAAAAACATTTTAAAGGTTGTACAATTTCAGAAACATGCACAATTTTTACGTATGGAGAACGGAACGGTTTATGAGGTGTTCATTTCGAAAACGTGATCAGGGATTTCAATATGTTTATTTCATCATACACTTTGAGAACCGTCGATTAAAGGTATAATACAGAACAACACTCACAGTTTGTCTGATCCAATATGTGCATGAAATAATATTTTAAAAACCTCACGAGAAAATAGTGAAAACCCGACTTAATTGTTCTTATAAAACATAAAAAATGGTTTTGATCTTACCCCGAGATCAAAACTGTTTTCGGTCTTTGTTTGACTAATTTCTGGATAAATTCACCATTTTCAAACGGATATATTTCAACGGTATGTTTCTATCAGCACCGTCTTTATACCCTGAAAGTTATACGCATATACGTAAATCTGTGAACATTTCTGTTTGGGTATTATGTTACCAATCATGTCCAGTATCTTTAAGGAATGAACTAACGTGAATGCTGTATTGCGAGTGATGAAAGGCCTAATCGATTGTTCGAATTCGATGATCATAATGTAGGTGGTTGTTGTATGTTTTACCTACCGGATATAGCCATGGAGGCTAGCATTACTGCCACTAGAAACAGCCACCTGCATGTTGCCGTACCATCCATGATGCTCTTCCCGAGCCACTGTACGACTGTGTGCTCACAGAGTTGAAATCGACAGTCCAAGATGGACGGCAAACTAGGCTCCTCGCATCCCCTCACGTCGTCCCTCAGAAAACAAAATAATATATTCACCGTGCAGGAAACCAAATGATGAAATAGCCCCGTGTGCAAGCGAGGGATGTTCTCGGATTTAAGCCGACGTTATCGTTTTACGCTGGGGTCATAGAATTGCATTCAATGTTGCGTCCTCTTGATGGCAACCAACATACGACCAGTCGCTTTTATTGCTATGTAATGGAGGAGAGTGGCTGCATCATCGCTGCTAACACGATTCCTCATAATAATAATAATAATGACAGCAAGGGCAATGACGTCAGACAACGCCATGCCACTCAGTACGTCTACACGTCTCCTCCACGCACCATCGGTCGGGAGTCAAGCGAATTAATAGACTCGCCCTAGTCCCTGCCTGTTCCTGCATAATTATCACAATGTACCCGCCTGCGCTGTTGAATCACGCTATTAACCAGTGTTCGGGGAATAGACTTGTTCAAGTCCAGCTTACTCCCTGTATTATGAATCGCGCATACATTCTGGCGATTCACTTTAGTGATTGCAAAATGTGAATGTATTTTTTCGTGGATAACCTACACTGCAAGTGTGCTATTATGATTGTCAATGTGGCGCACGTACACGTTTGGCCTACTCATTAAAGGTACTATCATACTTTGGTAGCATACCGAAACATACATGTACATATTCACAGATCTCCTGGTACCAATAACTTACATGGTATAAAAATGGTGAAGGTAGAAGCATATCGTTAACATCTTACTGCCTGAAATGCTGCATTTATCAAGAAAAGAGTAAAACCAATGACAAAAACAATTTTGATCTTTTAAAGATAAAAAATAATTGTGATTAAAAAAAACCCCAAATACTGTGGGAGTTTTTCAATGTTTCCTCAAAATTGGGAACCGTATGGGGCTGACAATTTCACAGATGACTGATACTGTATCTTCTTTTATATTTTTACCCATGAATCTGCATTTTTTGACAAAAACCAAAGTATGATATAAACTTTAAAGTTGGAAGGGAGGTTTTAAAGAGGCTATCAAACAATAGCAATGCGAACATGTTCAGCAATATTAGAACAGAGACGATGGTAAACTTGAAAACGGTTCCCACCAATAAAACACAAATACAGTACAATAAATTAAAGAAATCTCATCTTATTTCTCAAACTGGATGGAATCTAAATACTTTTTCATGAAAGCAAAAAAAAGAACAATGGACAAAAACCTTAATGGTTATTAACTTAATTGAATGATTACTGTTTTTCTCACACGTCCCTTGTCTGAAACAAACTAATCCTGAATTTGACATGACCATTGGTCTTCCCGTCAACTGTTACAGTTTGAATATGTCCACCGATATGTTGATGTATAACGGGTGTATTTCAATGCGAGGCGGAGGGTACTTCAGGTTACTCAGGCCATCACTGTACATTCGGCTAGAGAAGTCTGTCAGTAGTTTGTGCCTATAAAAGAAACGTAGATTTGTGAAGAGTTCACGTTGGGTTTGGCAAAAAAAAATGAAAGTGGAAAAATGATATCCTTTGTTTCACGTAGTAGAATAAATACTCATTCCAACAATATGATGTCCATAAAAAAACGACTGGTGTGAAACCGTGCATTATTTGGACAGCCGTCAGAGGCGGAGTGGCATCTGCCTGTAATGACCGTAGCTAGGCTCTACCAACTGAGCCATCGAGACCTTTTAGAGCGCGGTGGTCACCAATGCAGACTAGTCGTAAGGTATGAAACAAGACAACCAGCTTTTTCTGATATATTATCAATATTACAGTTTGACACAAGTGGCAGAATACGCCATCGAGAATAACGACTCATGCAGTGTGAACAATACGAGCGCTCATCCTGACTATCTATGGTAGTGTATGAATTGATTTGGAAAGCATGTCGAAAGAACACGCGAATGCGACATTCATCCACACAATGTGACATCAATGGAATAATTAAAGATTATATACTCTCCATGTATTGACCATTTATTCTTATTTCTTTTTATCAATGGCCATTGCAGAAGTGTGGATGGACATCATAATTATGTAATTTGATATTTGTATAAATTTACACTGCAATGTAAGGCTTGGCTGACATTACCCGTGTCTTGGTGTTTCACATTATATCTGGTCTACATTTTCACCGTACCTCTCTGGATTTCTAGGAGCTCTTCCATGATGATGATCTATGGTTTGATAGAATCCAATGTAGCGATCGGCTCCCGTTGGTCTGGGTGCCAGCCTCAACCCAGCCTTCCTGACCCGCTGGTACATGTCATCATCCTCACATCCCCATTGCCAGTACTGGTTAGAAAAGCCGTTTACTGTCCGCATGTCGCTAAGACGGAAACCCGTCGCACCGCCGAATGAAGTTGCGTACAGCAGGCTATGTGACACATCGCCATGGAAGGAAATAGACATTGAATTATTATCTGTAGGCCCCTATAGTAGACTTAAGATTGCAAATAAACGTATAAACCATGAATGTAGTATGCTCGTCTACAGACGTCTGTCTGAACAGATCTAAAGACTGCCTGAGGTCGATTTCACGAAGTCCGAAGTCGAAGTCGAGTTATGAAGGACAATTCATCGTATCCTACAATGGTGATCCTACCTAGGGCTGCAATGCGTCTGAAGTCCTACGATTGATAGTAAGTTACGATGAGTTTGGTGAAAGTGCCCCTGGGCATACGACGTTATGATTGCCAATGTCTTTCAGGCATTATTTTATGGTTACCAATACAGCGCAACCATGACTTTGCAAGGCGTTGACCAATCACAATGCGCGGATCAATTTGGTCGTCATGTGGAAAGATGCGTCGACGAATTGGCTAGTCTGGTTCCCTGCCCAAAGATTCCCTGACGACTCTTATTAAAAATCTTTGGTCAGGTATCAGCTACGGTTAAAGATAGAACATGACACAGCTGTCATGTCTGCGCAGGCGCGGAAGCTAGTTTTAGAGTTTAGCGAGATTCCATTTGAGCATTCATTTTTGCACTTTTGTAATCACATGAAATTTTATCTGGACAGAATAAGAGTTCTGGGAAAAAAGACTGGGAAAAAAACCATACAACAAACTCCTCAAAAGTGCATAATAGGCAGAGTGCTGTATTGTATGTAGACAATAAGTATACTCTATTTTGGCTAACTGTAGCACGGAATAAAACATATTTACATGACCTGTCTTTCCCTGACGTACATGACCTCGGCGTGACCTGTCGGAAATAGCCGACAGTCAACGAAACTATCCGAAGTTGGACGAAAACGAGTTCGTAATGTTTCGGATTTTTCCGTAAAAAGTCAAAAATTGACTTTTTTGGTCACGTGCTCCTCCAGTACATGTAGCCGATACCGGACCCTATATTTGAAAGACAATAGTCTGGAGCTTTTTGGGTCCGGGAACTAGACTACGAATTGGCTAGACTGGTTCCCGTTCCCTACAGTAGTCTCCTGACGTCTATCGTCACTCGAATGTAGGGACCGGTAGCGGGTAATGAATAGTGTCAGAATACACGGGTTTACACTTCCAAAAAAGCGCATGCGTGATAGTGCCTCGTTTTGAAGTCGCGATCAAAACTGCCGAAGTGTAAACCTGTGGATTGTCTTCGACAATGGACGGGTTTACACTTCGCAAAGTGCGCATGCGTGGAAGTGCCTCGTTATGAAGTTGCAATCAAAATCTAAGATGGTCGCCATGGTGTAAACCCGTGTATTCCTCCACTCCTATGTTAATGAGCTCCCATAATGCAACGGGGTTCTTTAAGTCTGATTCCCAGACCCCAAACATTGTATTCATACAGTTACGAGTATAGAGTGGTCCGTTGTCTCCCTTGTCTCCTGACGTCTGTGTTTGTCACTTTTACATAATTCATTGATTATTAAGATGGGAACCAGTCTATTGCCTTCGATCCTGCGATTTTTGGAGGGATTTTTGACCAGGCATAAATACTGTAATAATTACTAGACGACCAGCGGTGACTGAGCATAAATAACTAGTTATGACCTTGACCTTCGATCCATCTATTTTTGATTTTGTGACCAAATCCAAGGTAGCTTTGAGCATAGTTAATTGTAGGCGCACAAAAGTTGTAAACACCATATCTATAAATAGAAACACTTTTGTGCGCATGCGCAGAGCTGACCCAATCAGGAGCCTTCAGCTACCTGTCCCTATATATTTTATGTATTGGGACGGGAACCAGTCTACGAATTGGCCAAAGCGTTGTGAACTCATGGTGGCGCACTATTGTGGAATGCACGTATTATTGTTCATTAGAAACTTTGCTGAAACGCTACGGGCACCTCGAACTTGCATCGCTCATAGATTGATGTAAAAGAAAATGTAAAATGAAGACATTTTACGTGGAGAGTTTAAAAAGAACGTTAACAAATGAACGGGTTGACTGACGCTGCTATAGCTTCGTGTGTGCTGCATTTTCTTAAATATATCTTCCGTCAAATAGTTGCGGTCTCAAATTTGTTGGCTGGTTATACTTAATCACTCTGCTTACCTAAAGTTCCGATTGCTGTCACCAGTGAGGAGGTGTCTGGGCATGTTATCGCATCCGTAGTAATAACGGTCACTCATTGGCACGTGGTCCACATCGTGAAACACGAAGCAATCCCAAGAAGTAAAATTCAGGCTCTCAAGAAAGGCGATGTTCATTAGCATTGCTTTGTTGAACTTCAGGTCGTTTTCCTGTGTTCAAAGACATGAAAATGTGTTTTGTGTGCAGCAAAGCTGGTCCATGGTCAAAATTCGCCGTGTTTTACCAGAGTCAACTATGTGAGGCCACTATACTCATTCATTTTGGTTTGTCCTTAGGGGGACTTATCAATTAAGATTAGATTTAGATTAGTGTAATGCGATAAAATACACCTTTCAGGTCTCCCAACTAAGGGCAAATTAAAAGCAGAGGAAAGACAATAGACAGCAAAGAGTGGCATTTACTGGAGGAAACGTAATTATTGACTTACCTGGTAGACTACAAACACCCCAAACTCTAACCGCTGCCTTTGTAGCATTGGAACAAGATGGCGCAGTAGGATAGGTAAGTGGTAGGATCGATTGCGAAATGGAATGACAATAGCCACCTAAAACAAAAGAAACGTACCAACAACAACAACAACAACAACAACAACAACAACAACAACAACAACAACAACAACAATAACCACAATAACAACAATAACAACAACGACAACAGCAGCACAGCAGCAGCTGCAAAAGCAGCAAAAGCAACAACAGCAGCAGCAGCAACAACATATAACAGGAAACATAGACGCAAACGACGTTTGTCCCATACGCCAATAAAAGACTTCGACACGTTTTCACGTTTCCATTTCGGAGATGCGTTTTGAAGACACAAAATAGGTTCCCATAGTTTAAGCTATTGGGACGACGTAGACAGCCCTAGCCGAAGCCAAAGTCCCGGAAAATTAGGAGACAGATTCTCAGAGACTCAGTGGCAAAACTAACCAATCAAAACGAAGCAATACATGACGACTCAATTGGAATAATGTTAGCTGTAAGCTGTAAGTGCATACCCATGCATGGGCCCAGAAGAAACATACCTTCAACGGAGTCTAACGGCTTCACCGCAACAATCTTGTATGACATCCAGGGAAGGATTATAAACTGCACGAGGATTCCTACCATAACCAACAAACAGAAAGCCACGGCCAGCTTAACCATAATGAAGCCACACTATTGAAGACGTGATTCCGATGAAATCCACTGAAGAGTATTAATGAGCAGCCCGCTAATTCTCTCTTCAAACTTAACCAATTTTTTTAGTGTTTACAACAAGTCCCCGCAATCTGTCCTTAATTCGGACCTCCGGCTTTTTCCTTGAGAATTTTCATCAACAGGCATTCCGTGAAGTATATTACCAACACGCTAGTGAACTTGACCCGGCGTAGCTTGTATGGTAAATAATTCAATCCCACCTGAAATTGCGTTTTTGTAGAAAAATGCTACAGCTATAAACATGGTTTGGTATTTACGTAACAGCTGCGCAGCAAATCAATGTGGAATGTGATTATCCTACACCAAAGAAACGTGACTTGCATCACGTCGAAATCCATCCGTTGTACATCAACATATCATTCATAGTATGATAGTTGCAGGAAAGACTTGGTCATCTTAAATTCAGGGTTATTATTATTTATTAGTTTCAGACAAGGGACGTGTGAGAAAGAGGGTCCGGCTTTTAGAGAAACATTAAAGCTATAAAACATTATTGGCCGTTTATGAGCATTCGATACAAACATTCATTTTGAGAAATAAGATGAAGCTTCTTAAATATAAATATGAATATGAATATGAACTCAACGAATGATTGACATGGACTTCGTGTTTTATTCTTTATTATTTGAATCTATTTTAGACCCATGTTTTTATCTAGATTCTAGCTCATGAGGTGTTGGATGTTGACAAACTATAGTTCCTTTCACAGATGTACATCAGTATTAGTGCTGGTATACGTCAATGAAGGGAACTCATTCAACCATCGCGAGGAAAAATCATTAACAAACAATACTTGGAATTTGTGTAAAGCTGAGCACGATATGCACTCATTGCACTGACAATCAGACCAAGTGATATACATAATATTGATTGAATATGCCATTTTCTGTAAGCAGCTGCAAAGCAATTAACATTCCAATGATCTACTAATCTATATGATAGATGCACTCGCCGTACAGCTAGCGAGCGTCTATCACATGCGTGCAGATTTCCTAATTAATTATGCAATTATGAAGGTATAATAAATGATTGGTAAAGGTCACAGAACACCACTCACACTTTGTCCAATCCAACATGTACATAAAATAACACACTTGTGAAAATTTGAGCTCAATTGAAAATGTGACTCCCAAGAAAATAGTGAAAAACCGATTCGATTTTTCTTACAAAACATAAAAATGGTTTTGACCTTACCCCGGGATCGAAACTGTTTTCGGTATTTGTTTGACTAATTTCTAGATAAAAACACCATTTTAGGCGGAAATATTTTAACGGTATGTTTCTACCAGCACCTTCTTCATACCCTATACGTAAGTCCGTGAACATTTCTGTTTGGGTATATTACCAATCAACATCCTCGGCCTCCGTCACGATCCAGACGGTAATGTTCTCAAAACAGATCTGCTTGGCTGATGTGCCGCGTTGCATACAATTTACATGCCCGCATGTATCAGACGTTCATACGTAGTATGGCACGGAGGGGATGGAACTGGTGATACTCGTACTACTGATCTACTGGGGAGGATGCAGGATTTTGTAACTGACATGTTCTATTTTTTTTTAAATTATGTTGGCTTGCTGTCTATTTGCGAGTGTCAAACATTCTGGGTGATGTTTTCGCTTTTACTAAAAAGAAATCACACTACATTCGGTGACAATGACAGTTTCCTATGCATCATTCTACACATCGGGAAAACATCGACCCTCTCGATTCTTGCCGTCTTGCACGTCATGACGTTGAGACTGGTCTTGGGCTGCAATGACTCATCCTCCTTAGGAAGATTGGATGCCTTCCTAAGCTGCTTGGTATGACTGCATCCTTCCGTGACAAACATAATGGGTATCATTCAGTATGACGGCTCTTCCTCTCAGCCTTTCACAATCAGAAGTGGGTTGAAGGAAGAGTTTGTACAGGCTCCAACATTGTTGTAGCCAGCCATACTGTAATGCTTTCATGTAGTCTATGGACGCCATAGCCATACTGTCCTATGCTTTCAACAACGCAGACGATGACATCTAGCTCGCTTCACGAAGCGACAAAAGTCTCTTTAATATTTCAAAAGTTCATGTCTGAATTGTCCATCTTATCTTCAATTATTGGTACTATTCCACTAAGATCTCGACTTAACTCACTAATTTGTCCTTCCAGTTCACATTATTTCAAACAAATTTTTCTCTTTCCATAAACTGACCATCCTCTTTCTATATCCTCTTTTCTCTGGTTTACCTCTAGTGATAAACTCCATTTCAATTACAATATCTTAATGAGTCCATTTTCTCCTGGTTACTCAAATCCCACTGATGTTTTTATGAGACATCGGAAAGTATGAGGGAGAACATTTCGGTGTCTCGGTATCGGCTACCTTTTAAAAGCACATTAATCGTTCATAGTTTAATATACCACAGATAATTTTCTCAATATAAACATATATACGTCAATTTGAAGTTTATTGGTTTGGAGGATATTTAGAAATAAGTAAGCAAAGATTTTGCATGTCCCTCTTTGAATTTTTGCCTAAAGTACTGAATACTGGTTCTCTTTATAATTACAAATGGGGTATTAGGGAGACACGTTAGCATCTAAAAGTGGACATTAGGAGACATCGTGACTTAGGGAGACTTTTCGATGTCTCCTTAAGGTACCAGCTACCTTTTAAAGACATATTTTTAATAGAAAACTGAGAATGCTCTCCATATGAACATATATCAATTTCAAGTTCATTGGTTTGGAGGATGTTTATAAATAGGTAAGTAAAGTTTGTGCATGACCCTATGGGAAAGTCTCCCTAAGGTCCCATCCTCGGTTATTATTATTATTATTGTTATTATTTTTTACTTAATGCAATAACTATAACATACAAAACTGTTAAAGCCCCTAGCGATGATACTTGTACTTATAACAAAGCTGCTCTAGTGACTACTTTCCACCCCCCTCTTCACGTGTTACCCAGAATCATCAATGATAGCCATTTTACCCTCAATACCTCGGACCGTCTGCACATGGCTATCCCAGAAAACCCCATCTTGGCTTACAGACAACCCCGCAACCCCCCGAGATTTGATTGTCAGGGCTGAGGTCCCACCATCTAATGATGTTTCTACCCCCACCCAACATGGCACATTCAAATGTACAGGTAATTCGAGGTGCGTAGGCTTGCAAGACCATATCCATGAGCCACCTGCACTACATCTAATGACATTTATCTAATTTCTTGCAGGGTATGCAACATCCAGTATGTGGGGGAAAAAGAACACCCTTAAGAAACGATTCTATGGTCACAGGTCCACAGTCAAACCTCAAAAACTTGACATCTCAGCGGGCCTCCACTTTAATCTCCCTAACCACACAATATCTGATATGATCTTGCAGGGCATTGAATCACTTGGCCACTGCAGAGACTTGGTTAGGCTCAGCAGGGAGAAAGTATGGATGAAAATTTGGCGTTATGTTCACCCGCATGGCCTTAACATTCAGGAAGGAAATTAGTAACATTATTGTATTGTACTTATCTGTATTAAGAGTCATAAATTGTTAACATTATTCAATCTCCTCAATTACAACAGATGATTATTTTGTTGTCTCCTTTTCATTTATATACAGGTAATAATAATAATAATAATAATGGTGGATACTTATAAAGCGCACGTTCCGTCTTTCGGCGCTCACGGCGCATTAGTTATTATTATCCCTGGTCATTGGGCTACATTTACATTCCTGAAACAATCTCAACTCCCTGGGGAGTATACAGCCCTGGCTACTTGTAAAGCGCACTAAGGCTAATCAACCACACAAAGCCGTCTCTACCCTCACAGGTACCAATTTATTCCTGGGTGAAGCGGAGCAATATGTGACAAAGCATCTTGCCCAAGGATGCAAGCACCAATAACCCATGGCTGGGCTCGAACCCACAATCTGTAGGTACCCTCCTACCCCTGCTGTTTGGACATCATGCCTTCTTCCCTTCTCCCCTTCTCCCCTAATCCCCTAATCACCTTTATTGTTAATCCCAGCTCGTGTACCGCATTCTTCCCCTCTCAATTGTTCACCTCTAAACCTACCCACCATTACCCCCTTGGTCCTGTGCCTTCCCATGCATTTATTTGTATCTTGACTTATGTGTTTGACTTATATACTTGTCTCGTCATTCAGCCTTCGATGACGCATCCAATAAATAATCATTTAAATCATATGAGGTATTGTTCTAAATGAATATCCAATTCCCTGGTACACATGTATTTCACTAGCGAGGAAAACATGAGTTTTTAAACAGCGCCACCATTAGGCAAGAAAAACATCCCCAAACAGACTGAGGAGCGCCCTCTTTGTCTAACACAGATTCACCAAAGGCAATGAACAGAACGAATCATCTGATCTGTTCCTTACTCCATGAACTAACTAAATAAGATAATCCATGATCAATAAAGAAAAATGAGGACACACACTCTGAATAAATAGGAAAGCATAACATAATAGCGGAGGCTCAAATCACACTCAATGATATGAAAAATATTACGATCCGAGAACACTGTTTCTTTAAAAATTGCTGTAAAGCAAAAGCAATGCGAACATGTTCAGCGAAATTAGACCCGAGGCTAGGGTAAACGTGAAAACGGTTTCCACCAATAAAACACAAAAACAGTACAATAGATTAAAGAAATCTCATCATATTGTTCAAACTGGATTGAGACTAAATACTTTTTCATGAAAGCAAAAAAAAAGAACAATGAACTAATAACTTAATGGTTATTAGCCTAATTGACTGATTATTCTCTTAAAATTGGACTGTGTTTCTCACACGTCCCTTGTCTGAAAAACTAATCCTCAATTTGACATGACCATTAGTCTTCCCGTCAACAGTCAAAGTTTGGATAAGGCCACCGATATGTTGATGTATAACGGGTGGATTTCAATGCGAGGCGGAGGGTACTTCAGGTTACTCAGTCCATCATGGTCCATGCGCGCGGCTAGAGAAGTCTCTCAGTAGTTTGTGCCTGCACAACAGTACAACACAGATAAAAGAAAACGAGACTTTTTAACAGTTCACGGTGGTTTTGGCAAAAACAAAATTAAAGTGGAAACTAGACCTGTGTTTGTTGGTAACAAACGCTGAGCTGTTTCGCGTATGTTTTATAGAATACAAAAAAAACTTGTACACAGTTAATGGCCTAGAGAAATAGCAGTGTCTTAATTGTCTCAAACAACTATCAAGAGTGTCGTCACTTGTCCAACAATACAAGTACATGTATTCAGATACATACACACGGCCGCGAGAAACACAGAAATGACCGAGTCTACTATAGGTCAGTGCACATAGTATGTATGGTTGTGCATAGTGGCGGTGGAAACAGCAAAATGATTGATTTTCTAGCTCGTCGTGCTCCGTTCACGTGTACACAATTGGCCCACTACTAAAGATAGCCATATCAGTGGTCCAAAAAGTTTGACTCTAAATGGCATGAGTGTATAATCCCCTACATCTACCCTCAGTTGATACATATTAGTCTCTAGCAGCCCGTGGTTTTCGGCTGTGAACCAACCAGATTTGTTGATGAGATTTGGTATGAGCGAGCCAGCTTGGGCCGTGGCCTGCCTGGCTTTCTCCAGGGCGTTCGGAGCGAAGATAAGACCCTCGGCCTGCTGCATAGTACAGCCTTTCACATCCACAGTGTTCGTCTTATCTAGTTACGAGAGGAAAGATACAGATTTAGGCTTGCTAGGCACTGACTTTTGTTTATATTATATTGAGGTTTATAAAATACATGCATCATTTTACTCCTCTTTGAACGGGTACCAAAGCATCTTATCCATTCCCAATACGTTAAAATATACTCCACATTATTATTCTAAAAGTAACATTTACTTACTGGGATTTAGAATGCCAAATTTTGGACACCATTTTAATTGCTGAATGACTGGCCACATGTGCCTAGAAATCGGAGCATATCACTCCTGTGGACGATTTCTAGGCACATGTTGCCAGTCTGGCAGCATTGATCTTAATTCTCTGGAGAGGAGCAATTACAGCTATTGGAAGACACGAACCCCCCCCCCCCAATCCCAAGGGAGACCAATTCATATTCAAGAAATTCCATCTTGTTTCTTAAAGACCTATAAATAAAACGGAAAATTAAAACAGATGAGAGTTTTCAAATATGTTATTGTTGTATTTCAGAATGCCAATGGGAAGTCCCATATTTTTACGACCTAGAGTATAATAATTATACTCTTATAGTAAAAAAACTCTCTACTCTACTCTATGTATATTCTCTAAAAAAAACACACATATTATGCGGCTTTTTTTTTTTAATGAAAATCGTCCGATTTCTGGATGGTTTGATCAAGTTGTGCAATTTTTCTCCCAGAGGGCGCTACACATGGTACCCTGTGGAATATTGATACAATGATACGTAACGCAGTTTACCCGGGTAAACTGATGACGTGCAGAAGGAGAGTTTCCGCCGGGTTAGTCAAAAGCCTACATGTATACTATGCTCATTGCGCCGGTCATGCATTGCTACGATTACGCATGCGTGATAGCCGTCGGCGAGTATATTCTTACGCGCCATCACCAATGCAAATTAGGTAATGACGTCAGCACCTATTTACAAAAATCTCTTTGGAGCGGGCTCTAAATCGTCAAATTTGCGCTCTTTTTTCCGGGATGAGAAATCCTTTATTTTGTTGTTCTTATTGGATAAGTATATTATAGGAAACTATTCAAATAGTCATTCTTGAGGAAGAATCGCTATTTCGCTATCTGTTTCACTACGTCTTTAAACTGGATGTTTTGAGCTGAATGTTCTTTTTTATTAAAATGCCAACATTGTACTACAGATTTTCCAATTCAATATCCAAAGTGGTTAACTTCAATTTCGTTTCGGAGATTCATTAGCTTGCACATCCCATGTTCAAGTTTCGTCTTTGGTCGCCCATTTTTACACTTTGACCAATTTAATATATTTTCCATACATTTTGATCAAAGGCAATTCATGCTCGTCGACCGCAGTCGCCAAACGAAGTATAGACGAACCAATTTCGTAATTTTGCAATCAAATTCGTGTAACTGTCATTTAAAAACGTCACATGATTATACGCCGTCCTCTTTTTACGGTTTCATCATTTCATTTTCACTTTAAAAATTACTTTTCATTGTCGAAAGAATATTTTGTCTGACGCAGGAACATACCTGAAAGAATTTTCCATGTATGATGTGCTTTTTGATTTTTGTTTTGCCGGAAAAACCTAGAGGAAGGATTTCCCCACCCTTTTCTTAAAATCTGATCCCTACACGTCCCTTGTCTGCATACAAACACAATCCTGGATTTGACAAGACCCTGTATTCTCGGGAACTATTATACATTGAATATGTGCACAGATTGATGTGCAACAGATGGATTTCTATGCCAGGCGAGTATAAAGTTCATTTGGTGTTGGATAATTATATTCTGTATGCAGGCAATCAACAGAATATGCATGCATTTGTCTTTGATGTTGGAAGTGGACAGTTCTTCTTATATAGTCGGTTTGTTTATGGAAGCTATTTTCATGGTAATTATTTATGCGCAGCAGCTGTTGCATGAATAACGGGCCAAGTATTATATTCAGTATTTGTCAGACACTCAGTTTGAGGTGGAATGAAATTACCGACCCTACAAATAATGCCACGTCGTGTTCACTAGCGTGTTGGTAATATACTTCACGGAATATCTATCTGTTGATGAAAATTCTCCAGGAAAAAGCTGAAGGTCCGAATTAAGAACAGATTGCAGGGACTTGTAAACACAAAGAAGATTGGTAAAGTTTGAAGAGAGAATAAGTGGGCTGCTCATTAATACTCTGCAGCGGATTTCATCGGAATCACGTCTTCTATAGTGTGGCTTCATTATGATTAAGCTGGCCGTGGCGTTATGGGTGTTGGCAATGTTAGGACTCCTCTTGCAGTTTGTGATCCTTCCTCGGACTTCATACAAGATTGTTGCAGTGAAGCCGTTAGACCATGTTGAAGGTATGTTTTATCTGGACCCATGCATGGGCATGCACTTTCAGCTTATAGCGAACTTTAACCAATTGAGTCGTTGGTTTGAGTTGGTTTGGTTAGTTTTGCCAAGCCTCTGAGAAACAGTCTCCTCATTTTCCGGGACTTTGGCTTCGATTCGGGCTTTCGTCTTCATCCTCTCAAAAGCTCAAACTATGGAACCAACATTATTTGTGTCTTCAAAATTGAGCTCTTAAATGCTCTTGTGTTTGTTGCTGTTGCTGCTGCCGCCGCTGCTGCTGCTACTTGCTGCTGCTTGCTGATGATGCTGCTGCTGCTGCTCCTACTTGCTGGTGCTTTCTGTTGCTTTCTACTGATGCTGTTGGCTGTTGCTTTCTACTGATGCTGTTGGCTGCTGCTTTCTGCTGCCTGCTGCACCTGCTGCTGCTTGCTGCTGCTCGCTGCTGTTGCTGCTGCTGCTGCATCACTACCAGCATTTATCATAACGGTTATTCGGCGAGAAACTAAGTGGAAACCAGGTATTTGCACCATAACAAGACTCAACCAAGCCAAACCCAGATTTGGATACAACATAAATTCAAATGCTTTATTAACCAGTATCTGTTATGTTTGTTTCAGGCAATAAAAGCCACACATTTCGAGTACTTCAGCAATTAAAATGGTGTCCGAAATTTGGCATTCTAAATCCCAGTAAGTAAATGTTACTTTTAGAATAATAATGTGGAGTATATTTTAACGTATTGGGAATGGATAAGATGCTTTTGTACCCGTTCAAAGAGGAGTAAAATGATGCATGTATCTTATAAACCTCAATATAATATAAACAAAAGTCAGTGCCCAGCAGGCCTAAATCTGTATCGTTCCTCTCGTAACTAGATAAGACGAACACTGTGGATGTGAAAGGCTGTACTATGCAGCAGGCCGAGGGTCTTATCTTCGCTCCGAACGCCCTGGAGAAAGCCAGGCAGGCCATGGCCCAAGCTGACTCGCTCATACCAAATCGCATCAACAAATCTGATTGGTTCACATCCGAAAACCACGGGCTGCTAGAGACGTATATGTATCAACTGAGGGTAGATGTAGGGGATTATACACTCATACCGGGCGGTCACTGGAGACCAAAGAATTGTTTACCAAGATGGAAGGTAAAAGCACACTGCCTACAGGCTCGATCTTGGCTGCTGACAATAATACAATCCCAATTATTTAGAACCCGCCCCACAGTGTGGGGTATACATTCGATTGTAAACCAAAAAATATAATTGTACATGGGAGACTTTTGGAGCGGGCTGTCGATAGAGGGCAGCAAACAAGTACTGTGATTGTCCAAAAACTCCCCAAGAGACGCAGGAAAATTCTGTGAACCTTAAATTCAGGACATTTACAATTAATTTTTAGCTTCACATGGCCGCCCAACCAAAACGTAATGCCCGAAAACACAAAGTGAGGTAAAATTCTTATGTTTGATGAGATATAATGTGCTAGGTCTCGCTTGCCAAAGTAAAAAAATTGTGCACAAAACAATATGATGTTTGGCTTCGGCCACCATGATCGTTTGTAACTCGCCCTTTTGATGGCCAATCTCCACAGATTCTGCGTTTGTTTGTTCTTGAGCAATCCGTGTTCCCCCTGCCACCACAACCGGGCACTGCCCAGTATGTACCAGGCATTTTCATGCGATTATTTAAGCTGGTTGTGTTTACGACGAATATTCGTGCATAAAATCAATCAACAAAGAGAACACACGTTTCTCGAGAGCGGTGAAGGGTGCCCTCTTGAGCTCTACAATGGTTAGTCAAAAGTATCCCATTGACAGAACTGAGAACATGCAGGCCTACCTCTCAAAACCTCCGTCTGTTGTCGCAGGTTTTGACAATCCGCACTGTAAATTGCAGAAAAACTTCCCAGTCGATAATCTTTGTTTCGGGAAGTCCATTTCGACTGTAGAAAAACAATTATGGAAAACAATAAGCCATTTAAAGGTATGATACAATTCAGCAGTCATAATCATTAAAATGATTCCCAAATGTTAAAATACTGGCATGCATTACGACATTCTATCTCCAAAACACCGTTGTCTATACGTAACTGCGTTTCTTTTCTTTTAGGTGGCTATTGTCATTCCGTTTCGCGATCGATCCTACCACTTACCTATCCTACTGCGCCATCTTGTTCCAATGCTACAAAGGCAGCGGTTAGAGTTTGGCATCTATATAGTCAACCAGGTAGGTCAATAATTACGTTTCCACCCCTAATTTCGACTCTTTTCATTCTATTCTCTTTCCTCTGATTTTAATTTTCCCTAAGTTGGGAGACCTGAAAGTTGTATTTTATCTAATTACTCAGCCAACATGCCAAAGCCTCGATCTAAATTGATCAGTTCCCCCTAAAGACAAACCAAAATGAGTGAGTAGTGTCTATAGTGGCCTCACATAGTTGTCTCTGGTAAAACACGGCGAATTTTGACCATGAACCAGCTTTGTTGCACACATAACATATTTTCATGTCTTTGAGCACAGCAAAACGACCTGAAGTTCAACCGGGCAATGCTAATGAACGTCGGCTTTTTTGAGAGTCTGAATTTTTCTTCTTGGGATTGCTTTGTGTTTCACGATGTGGACCACGTACCAATGAGTGACCGTAATTACTACGGATGCAATGACATGCCAAGACACCTCATCAGTGGTGACAGCAATCGACACTTTAGGTAAGCGTGATTAAATACAACCAGCCAACGAAGTTGAGAACACAACTAAATGAAGTCTTTAGATCTGTCCAGACAAAGTAAACGTCTGTAGACCAGCATACTACAATAATGGTTTACACGTTTATTTACAATCTTAAGTCTACTAAAGGAGCCTACAGATAGTAATTCAATGTCTATTTCCTTTCATGGCCCTTTGTCACGTAGGCTACCATACGCAACCTCATTCGGTGGTGTGACGGGTTTCCGTCTTAGCGACATGCGGAAAGTAAACGGCTTTTCTAACCAGTACTGGCAATGGGGATGTGAGGATGATGACATGTACAAACGAGTGAAGAAGGCCGGGTTGAAGGTGGCACCCAGACGAAAGGAACCCTTTCGCTACATTGGATTCTATCAAACCATAGATCTCCATCATGGAAGAGCATCAAGAAATCCAGAGAGGTATCGGGAAAATGTAGACCAGATATAATGTTAAACAGCAAGACACGGATAATGTCAGCCAAGCCTTTCATTGCAGTGTGAATTTGCACAAATATCAAATTACATAATTAAGATGTCCATCCACACGTCTGCAATGGCCTTGATAAAAAGAAATAAGAATAAATGGTCAATACATGGAGAGTATATAATCTATAATTATTTTATTTATGTCACATTGTGTGGATGAATGTCGCATTCACGTATTCGTTCGACGTGCTTTCCAAATCAATTCATACACTACCATAGATAGTCAGGATGAGCGCTCGTGTCGTTCACACTGCATGAGTCGTTATTCTCGATGGCGTATTCTGCCACTTGTGTCAGGCAGCATTGTTGGTAATAAATCAGAAAAAGCTGGTTGTCTAGTTTCATACCTTACGACTAGTCTGCATTGGTGACCAGCGCGCTCTAAAAGGTCTCGATGGCTCAGTTGGTAGAGCCTAGCTTCGGTCATTACAGGCAGATGCCACTCCGCCTCTGACGGTTGTCCAAACAACGCACAGTTTCACACCAGTCGTTTTCTTTTGACAGCATGTTGTTGGAATGAGTATTTATTCTACTACGTGAAACAAAGGAAATCATTTCCACAATTTCCATCATTTTCTAAAACCATGTCTGTGTTGTACTGTTTTGCAGGCAGAAACTACTGAGAGACTTCTCTAGCCGCATGGACCATGATGGACTGAGTAATCTGAAGTACCATCCGCCTCGCATCGAAATCCACCTGTTATACATCAACATATCGGTTGACATATTCAAACTGTGACAGTTGACAAGATGGTCATTTCAAATTCATGATTAGTTTTTTCAGACAAGGGACGTGTGAGAAACACAGCCCTTTAAGAGAGTAATCATTCAATTAGGTTAATAGCCATTAAGGTTTCAGTCCATTGTTTTTTTTGTTGCTTTTTTGCTTTCATGAAAAAGTATTATTTTAGTCTAAACATCCAGTTCGAGACTTGAGATGAGATTTCTTTAATTTGTATTTGTGTTTCATTGGTTGAACTCTTTTCACATTTACCCTCGTCTCTGGTCAAATCTCGCTGAATATGTTCGTATTGCTATCGTTTAACAGCCATATTAAAACCTTCCTTCCAACTTTAAGAAACAATGTTCTCTTTTCGTAATAATTTTTATATCATTGAGTGTGTTTTGAGCCTCCGCTATCATGTTAGTTATCCTTTCCTTTTTATGCAGAGTGTGTGTACTCATTTTTTTTTTATTCATCGTGGATTATCTTATTTAGAATATTACTCCATGATTCGTTGCATTCATTGTCTTTTTTGAATCTGTGTTAGACAAAGCGGGCGCTCCCCGATGTGTTTGGAGGTCCTTGCCTAATGGTGGTGCTGTTTAAAAAACTCGTGTTTTTATAGCTGGTGCCACTGATCTATACAAACTGGATAGGTCGCGCAACTCTGCCCATGAAGCATCTGTGCTGCCACATTGAGATATTCAATACAATGGCAGGCGTAGCAGCCAGCGTAAACAATGAATCGCTGAACTGCTTGCTGTGCAGCCATGCAGTGCAATGTGTATTGTGTTGAATATCCTAACATGGCTGCTGGTGACTTCACGGCTCGCCTAGATTGTGATTAGACAAATCACTGCATGCGCCACCTATGTAATCTATACAGTTTATATAGATCAGTGGCTGGTGCCAGAAAAATTGAATTCTCCAATATTAGATATTCATTTAGAAGAGTACCTCATATAGGCCTACCTTATTTATTGGAAGGTTGGAGGGCTTGGCGCGTTTTGATCCTACCGGGATCTAAATCGAAGGCTGAATGACGAGACAAATACATAAGTGAAACATGTAAGTCAAGATACAAATAAATACATGAGAAGGCACAGGAAAAAGGGGTGTTGATAAAAAAAAAGAATGTTGATAGGCGAGATGGGATTAACAGTGCAGGTAAAGGGATTGAGAAGAAGGGAGGTATGATGTCAAAAAACAGGCGTGGGGTAGGAGGGCCCCTGTAGATGAATGGAAAAGGAGACAACAAAATTATTATCTGTTGTAATTGAGATGGAATACTGTAAACAATTTACGGCCCTTAATGTAGATAAGTACAATACAATAATATTAGTCATTTCCTGCCTGAATGTTAAGGCCATGCGGGTGAACATTACGCAAAATGTTCATCCATACTTTTTCCCTGCTGAACCTAACCAAGTCTGTGCGGTGGCCAAGTGATTCAATGTCCTGCAAGATCATATCAGAAATTGTGTGGTTAGGGAGATTGAAGTGGAGGCCCGCTTGGATGTTAAGTATCGAAGTTTTGACTGTGGACCTGTGACCATTGAATCGTTTCTTAGAGGTGTCCTTTGTTTCACCCACATACTGGATGTTGCATACCCTGCAAGAAATTAGATAAATGAATAAATGATTAGTGCAGGTGACTCATGGATATGGTCTTGGCAGACTTCGCACCGCGAATTACCTGTACATTTAAATGTACCATGTGGGGTTGCGGAAGGAAAATCATTAGTGGGTGGGACCTCGGCACTGACAATCAAATCACGGAGGTTGCGAAGACGACTGTAGGCCAAGATGGGGTTTTCTGGTATGGCCCTAAGGAGACGGTCCGGGGTATGAAGGATGTGATGGCTATCAATGGTGATTCTGCGTGACACGTGGAGAGAGGGATGGGAAGTAGTCACTAAAGCAACTTTTGTATTAGTACAAGTATCATCGATAGGGGCTTTAACAGTTTTGTATGTTACTGTTATGGCATTAAGTAAAAATAATAAATAATAATTATAATAATAATAATAATAAAAATAACTAGATATTGTGTCTGTTGAAAACAGAACACAAGGCTTTTCCGTTTCCGCTTTTATTGAAAAAATGTCATAAACTTATACACACAAAGAAAGTTGATTATGATGTGATGTTTTATACCAAAAGGTAGCCGATACCTTAAGGAGACACCAAATTGTCTCAGCTCAGTCCTGAGCCGGAAGTCAAAATCCCGGAAAATGAGGAGACCGTTTTCCAGAGACTTAGTGGCAAAACTAACCAAACCAACTCAAATCAACGACTCAATTGGTTAAAGTTCGCTATAAGCTGTAATACCGTACAGGCGCTCTACCAACTGAGCTATCCAGCCCTACGTTGGTGGTGACACCAAAGTCAATTATCTTTGTTCGTTTGGCAGTCAGAAGCCATGAAACCACATACACACCGCCTAACCCGATATCCCTTTTGAAGACATTAACATTAAATTAGAGACCTTC
Organism: Astropecten irregularis; assembly: GCA_963971285.1. Taxonomy (NCBI): domain Eukaryota; kingdom Metazoa; phylum Echinodermata; class Asteroidea; order Paxillosida; family Astropectinidae; genus Astropecten; species Astropecten irregularis. Next base: position 3,121,566 of record OZ020253.1, on the reverse strand, counting down.
GAGTACGGTTTAGAGGTAGAATTTCAGTTGCCATATAGTTTAAGCTATTGGGACGGCGTAAACATAGCCTGAGTCAAAATCCCGGAAAATGAGGAGACCTTCTCAGAGGCTTAGTGGCAAAAACTAACCAAACCAACTCAAATCAACGACTCAATTGGTTAAAGTTCGCTATAAGCTGTAAGTGCATACCCATGCATGGGCCCTGAAGAAACATACCTTCAACATGGTCTAACATAATGAAGCCACACTATAGAAGACGTGATTTCGATGAAATCCACTGCAGAGTATTAATGAGCAGCCCGCTAATTCTCTCTTCAAACTTAACCAATCTTTTTAGTGTTTACAAGTCCCTGCAATCTGTCCTTAATTCGGACCTCCAGCTTTTTCATGGAGAAAAATGTACAGATATTCCGTGAAGTATGTTACCAACACGATAGTGAACTTGATCCAGTGTTTGTATGGTAAATAAATGAATCCCATCTGAAATTACGTGTCTGAAAAAACACTGAATTTTACATGGTCTGTCGCATTTATGCAACAGCTGCGCAGAAAATCATAATGAAAATGTATCTTTTATAAACAAAAAGATTATAAGAAAAAAACACCGCGTGCTTCTGTTGATTGCCCGCATACAGAATGACTGGTGTCGCATTGAAATCCGTCTCCCGTACATGCATCAACATAATGTATTACTTGTATTGGTTTATACGAAGTGTCAGAGTAAGACAGGCATGATATAGGCCCACAGTTAAGGTAACTCACTGGAGTTCCGATGAACTGTTATCTTTGCTGTGTAAAACTTGGGTACAGTAGCATAAATATTTCAAAAGAGAGTTTTACAAGGTATTTTTGACCTCAAATGATACACTTCGAATGCAGCGGCAGTACCTTTTTTAACCTGAAATTGCCCTTTGTTGGTTACATAGGGTTCATTTGTCCGTACGCGTCCGGTCAGCTCGGTACGCCAGACAGTTCAGCTCGTGTTCGTTACGTGCCTAGCTGACCGGTTTCGTTATCCGGTCACCTGAGCACGTCAGCTGAGCTCGTGACACCGGACTCGGACAGTAAGGAGTCGGACAGTAGAAACTCGGACTTGGACAGTAAGGACCCGGACTGGGGCAGTAAGGACTCGGAGTCGGACGGTAAAGACCCGGACTCGTACCTACAGTAAGGAGTCGGACTGTAAGAACCCTTTCTAAGACGGCAATGAGCCGGACTCGGACAGTAAGCACTCGGAATCGGTCTCGGACAGCAAGATAAGGACTCGACGGGTCCGCCCAAAAACGAACGATTTTTACCTTGACTTAAGTGCACTTTCATTTATGAACACATGCAGTCTTCAGTTTCTGTTATGCCGCAATTCCAGCTAGTCCTGCATTATGTATCAATGAGCACGGAGCTAATGTACAGTGCTTAGTACCCAGAAAGATGACAAGTGAGAGTCTTTCAGACACAAAACGGTATACAGTGTTGATAACTCAAAAGTAAATATATCCCCCCCTAAAAAAAAAATCAATAATCAATATTGTTTTAACTTTGGTAATCATCCATGGGTGAAAAAGTAATATAAAAGTCCTATGTAATTAAAGTAAAATCACTCAAACACTCGCACACGCAGCTGTCTCATCTGTCACATCCAATCTTCGGGTGCATTCGTTTAGCTGACACAGGTCGACAACAGTCATCCTCGTCCCCATTCTCTCGCATGTTTTGTGCAGTATAGCACGACCATCCCAGTAAGGGCTGACCCGTGTCAGCTAAACGAATACACCCATTTTAGTGTTTACAACAAGTCCAGAGTCTGTCGTGTCCTTAATTCGGACTTTCAGCTTTTACCTGGAGAATTTGTATTTACAGATGGATATTCCATGAAGTATATTTCTATCGCGCCAGCGTTGTTTGTATAGTAAATAATTTAACCCCATCTGAAATTGCGTGTTTGAAAAAAAAAATGAATGTTTACATGGTCCGTCGCATTTATGCAACAGCTGCGAAGAAAATCAATGAAAATGTAGCTTCTATAAACAAACCGATTATAAGAAAAAAAAACACTGCGTGCATCTGTTGATTGCCCTACACCAAATGAACTTGACTGGTGTCGCATTCAAATCGATCTCCTGTACATGCATCAACATAATTATAGACAGTAAGGAGTAGGAGGGAGTCGGAGTCAGATTGTAAGGACTCGGACTCGGACATTTAGGACTTGGACTCGGACAGTATGGACTCGGAGTCGGACAGAAAGGAATCTGTCTCGGACAGTAAGGTCTCGGGGGAGACAGTAAGGACCCGGACTCGGACAGTAAGGACATGAAGTCGGACAGTAAGGACCCAGACTGGGACAGTAAGGACTCGGAGCCGGACAGTCTGCGCCGTTCGAGAGGGACGCCAGATCTCTTGCAGACGACTTGTGTATGGGACGGGTGTCGTGCCCAGTAGAGCAGCCTCGTCGCTGCAATCTGCTGAAACTAAATCTTCCATTCCGGGGGATTTGCCCGTACCGCAGACGGGCGAGTCTTCCGGCTATCTATCGAGTGGTGCCTCGGAATCGTAATCAGTCCGATCAGTCCGTTCATTGCAGGGGAAGAGGAGAAGACCGCCGGACTCGGCCGCACCGCAGACGGGTGGGTCCGCGGAGAGAAAGAAGACTGAGCGAGCAAAGTTGTTGGCCGAGCCAAAAACGAAACCAACTGCCCCCAAAACGGACTTTTGAAAATCCGAAAGGCTGCTGTTCCAGCAAGCGGTGCACGCGTTTCCTCGGCGGCCGTCGGCAGGCAAGGACTACGCCGCCGAGCTGGCCGAGAAAAACACTGCATGACTGCACGCGTAGCGATGGTGCCAATCACCGGACAGGAAGGGCGGGCGGCCGAGAGTGACCACAGACTCCCAGGATTGAAAAGTAAGGACTCGGACTCGGACAGTAAGAAATCGGACTCGGACAGGAAAGACTCGGAGTCGGAGAGTAAGGACCCGGACTCGGACCCTAAGGACGGTGATTCGGACAGTAAGGACCCGGAATGGGACACTAAGGACTCGGACTCGGACAGTAAGGACCCGGAATGGGACAGTAAGGATTCGGAGTCGGAAAGTGAGGAATCGAGCTCGGAGAATAAGGACCAGGACTCGGACAGTAAGGAATCGGACTTGGACAGAAAGCTCCCGGACTCGAACAGTAAGGACTCGGAGTCAGACATTAAGGACTCGGACAGTTAGGACTTACACTCAGACAGTAAGGACTTGGACTCGGACAGTATAAAGGGGAAACAAAAAGAAATAAAAAAATCAATGGAATATAATTATTGTTTTAACTTTGGCAATCATCCATTGGTGACAAAGTAAATATAAAAGTCCTACATTATTAAAGTAAAGTCACTCAAACACACTCACACGCAGCTGTCACATCTGTTTAATGCAAATCACATTCAACTGTGACCTTTCTACTGTGCTGAACAAATTGGATTTTTTAAAACAATATACTAATAGAGCTTTAGTCATTCTTTCAGGCCTTATTTTGGATGGAATGGTCCTTTAAACTTGAATTTGTGACTAATATCAACACAGTGAAATTCACCTCATTTGTTACAGACTAACTGTGCTTTTTGACTTCATGAAAACCCTATGGGGTCACATGCAAGTCCACAGAATGTCCCAGACAGTACACTAGGGGTTTTTCGATTGATGCATGTACAGGAGATCGATTTTAATGCAACACCAGTCAAGTTCATTTGGTGTAGGGCAATCAACAGATGCACGCGGTGTTTTTTTTCTTATAATCGGTTTGTTTATAAAAGCTACATTTTCATTGATTTTCTTCGCAGCTGTTGCATAAATGCGACGGACCATGTAAACATTCATTTTTTTTGTTAAACACGCAATTTCAGATGAGATTTAATTATTTACTATACAAACAACGCTGGCGCGATGGAAATACACTTCACGGAATATCCATCTGTAAATAAAAATTCTCCAGGTAAAAGCTGAAAGTCCGAATTAAGGACACGACAGACTCTGGGACTTGTTGTAAACACTAAAATGGGTGTATTCGTTTAGCTAACACGGGTCAGCCCTTACTGGGATGGTCGTGCTATACTGCACAAAACATGCGAGAGAATGGGGACGAGGATGACTGTTGTCGACCTGTGTCAGCTAAACAAATGCACCCGAAGATTGGATGTGACGGATGTGACAGCTGCGTGTGCGAGTGTTTGAGTGATTTTACTTTAATTATTAGGACTTTTATATTACTTTTTCACCCATTGACGATTGCCAAAGTTAAAACGATATTGATCATTGATTTTTTATTTTATAACAAGAACTGAAGACTGCATGTGTTCATAAAATGAAATTGCACTTTAGGTCATGGTAAAAATCGTACGTTTTGGGGCGGACCCGTCGAGTCCTTACCTTGCTGTCCGAGTCCAAGTCCGAGTCCAAGTCCGAGGGGGAGTCCGAGTCCGAGTCCTTACTGTCTGAGTGCTTACTGTCCGAGTCCGGCTCATTACCGTCATAGAACGGGTCCTTACAGTCCGGCCGAGTCCGACTCCTTACTATAGGTACGAGTCCGGGTCTTTACCGTCCGAGTCCGGTGTCACGAGCTCAGCTGACGTGCTCAGGTGACCGGTTCACGAAACCGGTCAGCTAGGCACGTAACGAACACGAGCTGAACTGTCTGGCGTACCGAGCTGACCGGACGCGTATGGACAAATGAACCCTATGTAACCAACAAAGGGCAATTTCAGGTTAAAAAAAGGTACTGCCGCTGCATTCGAAGTGTATCATTTGAGGTCAAAAATACCTTGTATAACTCTCTTTTGAAATATTTATGCTACTGTACCCAAGTTTTACACAGCAAAGATAACAGATTTAAGTTCATCGGAACTCCACTGAGTTACCTTAACAGTGGGCATATATCATGCCTGTCTAACTCTGACACTTGGTATAAACCAATACAAGTAATACATTATGTTGATGCATGTACGGGAGACGGATTTCAATGCGACACCAGTCTGTATGCGGGCAATCAACAGAAGCACGCGGTGTTTTTTCTTATAATCGGTTTGTTAAAAGCCACATTTTCATTATGATTTTCTGCGCCGCTGTTGCATAAATGCGACGGACCATGTAAAAAATGTTTCTTTCAGACACGTAATTTCAGATGGGATTCATTTATTTTCCATACAAACAACACTGGATCGAGTTCACTAGCGTGTTGGTAATATACTTCATATCTGTATATTTTTCTCCAGGAAAAAGCTGAAGGTCCGAATTAAGGACAGATTGCGGGGACTTGTTGTAAACACTAAAAATATTGGTTAAGTTTGAAGAAAGAATTAGCGGGCTGCTCATTAATACTCTGCAGTGGATTTCATCGGAATCACGTCTTCTATAGTGTGGCTTCATTATGGTTAAGCTGGCCGTGGCGTTATGGGTGTTGGCAATGTTAGGACTCCTCTTGCAGTTTCTGATCCTTCCTCGGATGTCATACAAGATTGTTGCAGTGAAGCCGTTAGACCATGTTGAAGGTATATGTTTCTTCAGGGCCCATGTATGGGTATGCACTTACAGCTTATAGCGAACTTTAACCAATTGAGTCGTTGATTTGAGTTGGTTTGGTTAGTTTTGCCACTAAGCCTCTAAGAAGCGGTCTCCTCATTTTCCGGGATTTTGACTTCCGGCTCAGGCTATGTTTACGCCGTCCCAATAGCTTAAACTATATGGCAACTGAAATTCTACCTCTAAACCGTACTCGAAGGTCTCTAATTTAATGTTAATGTCTTCAAAAGGGATATCGGGTTAGGCGGTGTGTATGTGGTTTCATGGCTTCTGACTGCCAAACGAAGAAAGATAATTGACTATTGGGGTCACCACCAACGTAGGGCTGGATAGCTCAGTTGGTAGAGCGCCTGTACGGTATTCAGGAGGTCGCCGGTTCGAATCCCGTTCCAGTCAATTTGTCTTTGTTCACTTTTTTTTTTTTTTTTTTTTCTATCTATGTTTGTTTCAGGCAATAAAAGTCGGACATTGCGAGTGTTTCAGCAATTGAAATGGTGTCCGAAATTTGGCATTCTAAATCCCAGTAAGTAAACGTTACTTTTAGAATAATAATGTGGAGTATATTTTAACGTATTGGGAATGGATTAGATGCTTTGGTACCCGTTCAAAGAGGAGTAAAATGATGCATGTATTTTATAAACCTCAATATAATATAAACAAAAGTCAGTGCCTAGCAAGCCTAAATCTGTATCTTTCCTCTCGTAACTAGATAAGACGAATACTGTGGATGTGAAAGGCTGTACTATGCAGCAGGCCGAGGGTCTTATCTTCGCTCCGAACGCCCTGGAGAAAGCCAGGCAGGCCATGGCCCAAGCTGACTCGCTCATACCATATCTCATCAAGAAATCTGATTGGTTCACAGCCGAAAACCACGGGCTGCTAGAGAGTAATATGTTTCAGCTGAGGGAAGATGTAGGAGATTATACACTCATACCAGGTGGTCACTGGAGACCAACAAATTGTATACCAAGATGGAAGGTAAAAGCACACTGCCTACAGCCTCGATCTAGGCTGCTGACAGTAATACAATCCCTTGCAGTTTACTCAGAACCCACCGCACTGTGTGGGGTATGCATTCGATTTTAAACTGAAGTAGGCAATTGTACTTTGTAATTTAAAGAACTGAGTAAAATTTTGCTTGCTTGTATTATATTGCTACATTTTGTCTCCAAATGACATAACTGTTGCCTATACTTATTACTCGTACTTTATGTGTGTTTCGTTTCATTTATTTTAGGTGGCTATTGTCATTCCATTTCGTAATCGATCCTACCACTTACCTATCCTACTGCGCCATATTGTTCCAATGCTACAAAGGCAGCGGTTAGAGTTTGCCATCTATATAGTCAACCAGGTAGGTCAATAATTACGTTTCCTTCACTAAATGCCTCTCTTTGCTTTCTATTGTCTTTCCTCTACTTTTAATTTGCCCTTTGGGTGAACTGAACGGTGTATTTTATCTCGTTACTCAGCCTACATGCATAGGCCTCGATCTAAAGTCCCCTAGTAATGAAGCAAAATAGAGTGGCTATTGTGGCCTCACATTATAGTTGACTTTGGTAAAACACGGCAGAATTTGGACCACGAAGCAGCTTTGCTGGACACAAAACACATTTTCACGTTTTTAAACACAGGAAAACGACTTGAAGTTCAACAGGGCAATGCTAATGAACGTCGGTTTTCTTGAGAGCCTGAATTTTACTTCTTGGGATTGCTTTGTGTTTCACGATGTGGACCACGTACCAATGAGTGACCGTAATTACTACGGATGCGATGACATGCCCAGACATTTCATCACTGGCGAAAGAAAATACAACTTCAGGTAAGAAGAAAATTACTTCTGTTAGCAACACAAAATATTGGTTGCCTCGAAGGTCCCTGTAGCGGTTCATCAAATACAACTCTTGTTTAAAAAGGTTTTCCGTGAACAATACGTACCAGTCATTAAAACCTAATTTCCTTATAGGAACCGAACCCTTCTGCAAAAGTCATAGCAAGTTAGGTTTGTTGATTTTGCCTGAATGATATTGGCCTTAAATTACATAGCGGCATATGTTCAGGCAGTCTGTCTTTATATGTGATCAGACAAAACGTCTGCCCAAAAAAGACGACGAGTATAGTACATTTGGTTTATACGTATAATTATAGATTCCCTTTTATCAGATATATGTTAAGTCTTATATTTATTTTAACCATGATGTGTTTATCTGATTCATTAATAATATATTCAATGTTATATATTCTCCCGCCCGATGTCATGCAGCCTACAATACGCAGCTTTTTTCGGTGCTGTGACGGGCTTCCTTCGTAGCGATGTTCGGACAGTAAACGGCTTCCCTAACCAGTACTGGGGCTGGGGAGGTGAGGACGATGATATTTACTACCGTGTGAGGAAGGCCAAATTGAGGGTGGGATCCAGACCAACGGGAGCCGATCGCTACATTGGATTCTATCAAACCATAGATCATCATCATCAAAGTGCACCGAAAAATCCAAAGAGGTACGTGGAAAATACAGACCAGATATAATGTGAAACATCAAGACACAAGTAATATCAGCCAAGCCTTTCATTGCAGTGTGAATTTATACAAATATCAAATTACATAATTATGATGTCCATCCACACTTCTGCAATGGCCATTGATAAAAAAGAAATAAGAATAAATGGTCAATACATGTAGAGTATATAATCTATAATTATTTCATTGATGTCACATTGTGTAAATGAATGTCGCATTCACGTATTCTTTCGACGTGCTTTCCAAATCAATTCATACACTACCATAGATAGTCAGGATGAGCGCTCGTGTTGTTTACAATGCATGAGTCGTTATTCTCGATGGCGTATTCTGCCACTTGTGTCAAACTGTAATATTGCTAATATATCAGAAAAAGCTGGTTGTCTTGTTTCATACCTTACTACTAGTCTGCATTGGTGACCAGCGCGCTCTAAAAGGTCTCGTTGGCTCAGTTGGTAGAGCCTAGCTACGGTCATTACAGGCAGATGCCACTCCGCCTCTGACGGTTGTCCAAACAACGCACGGTTTCACACCAGTCGTTTTCTATTGACAGCATGTTGTTGGAATGAGTATTTATTCTACTACGTGAAACAAAGGACATCATTTCCACAATTTCCATCATTTTCTAAAACCAACGTGAACTGTTCTCAAAATTTTTTCTGTCTGTGTTGTACTGTTGTGCAGGCACAAACAACTGAGAGACTTCTCTAGCCGAATGTACAGTGATGGCCTGAGTAACCTGAAGTACCCTCCGCCTCGCATTGAAATACACACGTTATACATCAACATATCGGTGGACATATTCAAACTGTAACAGTTGACGGGAAGACCAATGGTCATGTCAAATTCAGGATTAGTTTTTCAGACAAGGCACGCGTCAGAAACACAGTCTAATCTTAAGAGAATAATCAGTCAATTAGGTAAATAACCATTAAGGTTTTTATAGATACATTGTTGGTCTTTTTTGTTTTCATAACAAATACTTAGTCTAAATATCCATTTTGAGAAATGTCTTGATAGGAAGATAGATAGATAGATAGATAGATAGATAGATAGATAGATAAACTGAAACATTCAATTCCAAAATTGGAAAAACATCCATTTAGTTGTGTTTGTAGTTGTACGTAGTTCAATATGAATTCGTCTCCACGTCTTTCGAGGAATCGACTAAATGACTGAGAGGGACTTCGTGTGCAATTCTGTTGTATTTGTTTGTATTTTATTGGTGGAACCCAGGATAGATTTTCATAAAGGGAAATTGTTGACATTAGGTTTTAGGTGTAGTATTAACTATACAACCTGGTAGCTTGACCAAATTTATTCTTGATCTTTTAAAGATCAAACATAAGAGAAAAGTCTTAAGAAATACCGTGGCCGTCTTGCACTGTTTTCTCAAAAAGTGGGCACCATATGGGACTGAAATTTTCACAGATGACTGTTATTGTATCTTCCTTGTTATTTCTGTCCATGAATCTGTATTTGTTTGACAAGTATGACATTACCTTTGATCAAGTGCCAGTTCTGTTATTTATATCCCATTCAGTCGTTTGTTTCATTAAAGGTAATATCCATACTTTGGTTTTTATCAAAGAAATTACAGATTCATGGGCAAAAATATCAAGACAGATACAGTAACCGTCATCTGTGAATATTTCAGTCCCATACAAATACGGTGCCCACTTTTTGAGAAAATATTGAAAAACTGCCACAGTATTTCTTAAGTCTTTTCTCTTTTACTTTTGATCTTTTAAAAGATCCAAAAAAAATTCGGTCGTTGTTTGACTAATATCTGGATAAATACACACATTTCAGACGGAAACATTTTAACGGTATGTTTCTACCAGCACTATCTTCATACCCGGTAAGTTATACGTAAGTCAATGAACATTTCTCTTTTGGTTTCTTACCAAAGTATGATACTACCTTTAAGTGCGATTTGAGCCTCGTCTTTCATGCCATTCTTTCCTTTTTATTCAAATGTGTGTGTCATCATTCCGCAGTTTTCTTAACTGATCATGGAATATGTTATTTAGTTCGTTCCTGGAGTAAGGAACCCCTCATTTCTCCATGATTCATTCTATTCATTGCATTTGTTGAATCTGTGTCAGACAAAGAGGGCGCTCCCCGATGTGTCTTTTTTGCCTAATGGTGGCGCTGTTAAAAAAAAACACTTGGTTTCCCTCGCTGGTGTCAGAATACCATGGTTTTCTCCAATATTAAATCCGTTGACATCAATCAAAGTAATGCTTGACTGGGTAAGTGATTCATATATTCATTTAGAGCAATGCTTAATATTCCCCCTGGAAGAATAGCTCATATATTTTAAGTGATTATTTAGTTCGAAATTTTGGGGTTTTCTCGGGTAAAATTTATAACGTTTTCATTTGTCATGTTACATTAATTCGCATGCCCATACCATTGTATACATTGCTATAAATCACCAACAACTCAGGCAGTTGTATGTACATGTATTCATGGCAGGTATATTGTGCTGTATATGGTACATACATGTAGCACTAACTGTATCGGCAAGAAAAGAATAAACAGAACTTAACTGCTTATTCTTAATGTATCGATTTCCTTTTTTTATTCAACATCTTGCCCAGTTTTTGGTGGTTTTATTACTGCTTTTTCTCGAACATTATTTGTAATAAGTGGTTATAATCAATTTATTTTTAATGTTTTGAAATGTTTTTATTTCAATAATTCGTTATTTATGATTTGTCTATTAAACTTTCCCACAACTTGATGTGGAGTGGCTGGTCCCTGGCCACAGTGATTGTCATCGATTCGCCTTTGCCCACCTTGTATGTGATGTTATTAATATTGCATGAATTAATATTCAATAATAATTATAACAATAATAAAATGAAATTTTCAACGTGTTCTGACCTATTATTTTGTGTATAAAACATATAATAATTATAACTGAAAAGAAAATTGAGTTATGATGGCCCAACTGCATGCATTTTTTATTAGTTTAGGTCAATTGTTTGGCTGACTAACAGTTGGCAGCTGTTTATTACTTTATTTCTTGCATTGAAAGCAACACACGATAGAATGTATATCATGCCTAAACGGGAATCAGTACAAACCAAGGCCCAATATCATGGAATCCGTCAAGCAAGACTTTCGTTTATGTTGAGATGATGGCTGGAATGTGCACAGGTGCCCTGAAGATTTCTTGTGCTTCATTAGTTGGTAACTTGGTTAGACCATGTTGAAGGTATGTTTCTTCAGGGCCAATGTATGGGTATGCACTTACACTTATAAGTGTGTAATTTCACGTACATGTTGGATTGGACAAAGTGTGAGTGGTGTTCTGTGACCTTTACCAATCATGTATTATACCTTCATAATTGCATAATTAATCAGGAAATCTGCACCCATGTGATAGACGATTGCTAGCTGTACGGCGAGTGCATCTATCATATATATTAGTAGATCATTGGAATGTTAATTGCTTTGCAGCTGTTCACAGAAAATGGCATATTCAATCAAATAAACGGGGGTATTAATGTATATCACTTGGTCTGATTGTCAGTGCAATGAGTGCATATCGTGCTCAGCTTTACACAATTTCCAAGTATTGTTTGTTAATGATTTTTCCTCGCGGTGGTTGAATGAGTTCCCTTCATTGACGTATACCAGCACTAATACTGATGTACATCTGTGAAGGGAACTATAGTTTGTCAACATCCAATACCTCATGAGCTAGAATCTAGATAAAAACATGGGTCTAAAATAGATTCAAATAATAAAGAATAAAACACGAAGTCCATGTCAATCATTCGTTGAGTTCATATTCATATTCATATTCATATTTATATTTAAGAAGCTTCATCTTATTTCTCAAACTGAATGTTTGTATCGAATGCTCATAAGCGGCCAATAATGTTTTATAGCTTTAATGTTTCTCTAAAAGCCGGACCCTCTTTCTCACACGTCCGTTGTCTGAAACTAATAAATAATAATAACCGTGAATTTAAGTTGGCCAAGTCTTCCCTGCAACTATCATGCTATGAATATGATATGTTGATGTACAACGGATGGATCTCGACGTGATGCAAGTCACGTTTCTTTGGTGTAGGATAATCACATTCCACATTGATTTGCTGCCCAGCTGTTACATAGATACCAGACCATGTTTATAGCTGTAGCATTTTTCTTTAGACAAAAACGCAATTTCAGATGGGAATGAATTATTTACCATACAAGCTACGCCGGGTCAAGTACACTAGCGTGTTGGTAATATACTTCACGGAATACCTGTTGATGAAAATGCTCCAGGAAAAAGCCGAAGGTCCGAATTAAGGACAGATTGCGGGGACTTGTTTTAAACACTAAAAAGATTGGTTAAGATTGAAGAGAGATTTAGCGGGCTGCTCATTAATACTCTGCAGTGGATTTCATCGGAATCACGTCTTCTATAGTGTGGCTTCATTATGATTAAGCTGGCCGTGGCGTTATGGGTGTTGGCAATATTAGGACTCCTCTTGCAGTTTGTAATCCTTCCTCGGATGTCATACAAGATTGTTGCAGTGAAGCCGTTAGACCATGTTGAAGGTATATGTTTCTTCAGGGCCCATGTACGGGTATGCACTTACAGCTTATAGCGAACTTTAACCAATTGAGTCGTTGATTTGAGTTGGTTTGGTTAGTTTTGCCACTAAGCCTCTGAGAAACGGTCTCATTTCCCGGGACTTTGACTTCCGGCTCAGGCTATGTTTACGCCGTCCCAATAGCTTAAACTATATGGCAACTGAAATTCTACCTCCAAACCGTACTCAAAGGCCTCTAATTTAATGTTTGTGTTTTCAAAAGGGATATCGGGTGCGGAGCCGAAGCTGACGTGTACAAGATCTTGTGTCTTTTAGTTGCTCAATATCGTCGTTTGCGTTTACGCCTCATGTCGATATAAGTTGTTGTTGGTGTTGTTGCTATTGCTGTTGTTGTTGGTGTTACAGTTGTTGTTGTTGTTGTTGCTGCTGCTGGTATTGTTGTTGCTGGTATTGTTGATGTTGATGTTGTTGTTGCAGTTGCTGTTGATGTTGTTGTTGCTGTTGCTGCTGTTGCTGCTGCTATTCGAACCGGCGACCTCCTGAATACCGTACATGCGCTCTAGCAACTGAGCTATCAAGCCCTACGTTGGTGGTGACCCCAATAGTCAATTATTTTCGTTCGTTTAGCAGTCAGAAGTCATGACACCACATACACACCGCCATGCCCCAGGGAGCGTTTCAATGATACATGTACATGCAACAATGCTGCAACCTGGAAATGGTACATGGGGTATCACTCAAAGAGGATACGGCTTATTAATTAATATAATCATTAAATGACCATAAGGGAAACTGACTGAATTTAAAGTCATTGAAAAGTGAACAAAGAAACATTTATTGGAGCGGGATTCGAACCGGCGACCTCCTGAATACCGTACAGGCGCGCTACCAACTGGCGGTGTGTGTGTGGTTTCATGGCTTCTGACTGCCAAACGAACAAAGATGATTGCCTATTGGGGTCACCACCAACGTAGGGCTGGATAGCTTAGTTGGTAGAGCGCCTGTTCGGTATTCAGGAGGTCGCCGGTTCGAATCCCGTTCCAGTCAATTTTTCTTTGTTCACTTTTCAGTATCTATTTTTGTTTCTATCTATGTTTGTTTCAGGCAATAAAAGTCGGACATTGCGAGTGTTTCAGCAATTGAAATGGTGTCCGAAATTTGGCATTCTAAATCCCAGTAAGTAAATGTTACTTTTAGAATAATAATGAGGAGTATATTTTAACGTATTGGGAATGGATAAGATGCTTTCGTACCCGTTCAAAGAGGAGTAAAATGATGCATGTATTTTATAAACCTCAATATAATATCAACAAAAGTCAGTGCCTAGCAAGCCTAAATCTGTATCTTTCCTCTCGTAACTAGATAAGACGAACACTGTGGATGTGAAAGGCTGTACTATGCAGCAGGCCGAGGGTCTTATCTTCGCTCCGAACGCCCTGGAGAAAGCCAGGCAGGCCATGGCCCAAGCTGACTCGCTCATACCAAATCTCATCAACAAATCTGATTGGTTCACAGCCGAAAGCCACGGGCAGCTAGAGACCAATATATATCAACTGAGGGTAGATGTAGGGGATTATACACTCATACCAGGCGGTCACTGGAGACCAAAGAATTGTATACCAAGATGGAAGGTAAAAGCATTCTGCATACAGCCTCGATCTAGGCTGCTGACAATAGTAAAGTGACTCAGAACCCGCCCCACAATTTGGTGTATGCATTCGGTTTTAAACCAAAGAAGCCGATTGTACTTTGTAATTGGCAGAACTGAGTACATGTACTCTGTTGTCACAGGTTTTTAAAACATTTACTGCCAAAACATTCAAACATTTACTATTCATTTGGAAGACACCCCTATGGAGTTGTGTCAGACCTTTACGCCTCAATTACTTTACCTCACAAATATTCATGGCCTAGTGCTGAAAGAAACCAATTTGGTCAATTCACCATCATGTGCCAGTGGATATATTTGCTGATCACCAGCGAGTAGGCCGGGGAATCTCCGAAGGAACTGTTACACAAATGTAACATTTCATCTGCGCATGGAATATCTCACTGAGCATGAATTCCAGGCAAAGTTTGCAATGCGCATGCGTGAACGTCGACCTACGTGAAGTTCACAAACACGAACGTTTTACTGCATTTCTCGACGAAACTGTGGACAATAAAGAATATTAGGTATAGTAAAACAAATATCACATGGTTTATTTCGGGTGGACAGTTGATTCTAGCTCCCGAGGTGTTGGAAGTTGACAAACTAGTTTGTCCAACGGTGATATTTGTTTAATATCAACCCCATCCTAGTAACAAACTCCAAGTCGATAGTGTGCTGTTTAGGAAAATCCCTTTCTTCTGTAGAAAAAATAGGAAAACAATAACTCATGTTATCTTATTAGGTAAAGGTATACAAATTATGGTGTCATCAAAATTCCTCCTGAATGTCTATTTGCTTGCATGTACTTTAATGCAACATTTTGTCTCCAAAAACTGTTGTCTATGCGTATTACTCGTACTTAAAACATTGTTACGTTTCTTTTGTTTTAGGTGGCTATTGTCATTCCATTTCGTAATCGATCCTACCACTTACCTATCCTACTGCGCCATATTGTTCCAATGCTACAAAGGCAGCGGTTAGAGTTTGGCATCTATATAGTCAACCAGGTAGGTCAATAATTACGTTTCCTTCACTAAATGCCACTCTTTGCTTTCCATTGTCTTTCCTGAAACTTTATTTTGTTCATCTCATGACTCAGCGTACATGCCTAAGCCTCGATCTAAATTGGTAATAAAGCCCCCTACGAATGAACCAAAATGGAGTGGCTATAGTGACCTCCCATAGTTGGCGGTAAAACATGGCAGAATTTTCACCACAAAGCAAAGCAGCACATTTTCATGTCTTTGAATACAGCAAAACGACCTGAAGTTCAACAGGGCAATGCTAATGAACGTCGGCTTTCTTGAGAGTCTGAATTTTACTTCTTGGGATTGCTTCGTGTTTCACGATGTGGACCACGTGCCAATGAGTGACCGTAATTACTACGGATGCGATGACATGCCCAGACACCTCATCACCGGTGACAGCGTTTATCAATTTAGGTAAGAAGAGTGATATACGTTGGTTTATTAAACCAGCGAACGAATATGGGAATGCAACTAATTAATAGACGTAAGACCTTTTCAAGGTATAGTCATACTTTGGTAAGAAACCAAAACAGAAATGTTCACAGATTTACGTGTAACTTACAGGGTATGAAGATGGTGGTGGTAGAAACATACCTTTAAATTTCTTCCCGCCTGAAATGGAGTATTTATCCAGGAATTAGTAAAACAACGACCGAAAATCATGTTGATCTTTTAAAAGATCAAAAATAAAAGAGAAAAGACTTAAGAAATACTGTGGCTGTTTTT
Organism: Astropecten irregularis; assembly: GCA_963971285.1. NCBI lineage: Eukaryota > Metazoa > Echinodermata > Asteroidea > Paxillosida > Astropectinidae > Astropecten > Astropecten irregularis. The sequence goes on along the minus strand of OZ020253.1, from coordinate 3,105,527 downwards.
TACTGTTTTCCCCAAAAGTGGGCACCGTATGGGACTAAAATTGTCACAGATGAATGTTACTGTATCTGTCTTGGTATTTTTGCCCATGAATTTGTATTTCTTTGGTAATAACCAAAGTATGATATTACCTTTTATAAGGAAATGCCACACAAAGAAGTTTTAGCAGCTTCGGTCAATCTGTATATATAAAAAAGCAAAATGAAACATTCACCGTTCGTAATATGTCTGGATTTGGAAAAGTAAAGCACTGCATGTATTTTGTTTTAATTCTATTGGAGTCGAAAATGGTGCATTATTGGTTAAAGTCACAGAACAGCACTCACACTTTATCTTATCCAACATGTACACAAAGTAACACATCAGATCATGTGAAAATTTGAGCTCAATCAGACATCTGAGTCACAAGAAAATAAGGAAAACCCGACTCATAATTTTATTTCCTCATATTAAAAAGAATGGTTTTGATCTTACCCCGAGATCAAAATTGTATTCGGTCTTTGTTTGACTAATTTCTGGATAAATACACCATTTCAGGCAGAACAAATTTAACAGTATGTTTCTACCAGCACCATCTTCATACCCTGGAAGTTATACGTACATCTGCGAACATTTCTGTTTGGGTGTTTTACCAAACCTGTTCTGTACCTTTAATGATGTTACAATAGGAGAATTTTGACTAACCATTGTTAACCTCAAGATGGCGCCATTCACCGCTCTCGGGAAACGTGTGTCAGTCGTGTTGTTTTGTACACCGTGCGTCATAATCACAACCGGCGTAAAAATAATTAATAAGCGCATGAAAATGTCTGGTAGGCTCACATACTGTGCAGTTCCCGGTTATGGCGGCAGGGGGGACATGTGTTCCCCAAGAACAAACAAATGCAGAATCTGTGGAGATTGGCCATCAAAAGGGCGAGTTACAAACGATCATGGTGGCTGACGTCAAAAAGTTTCCAAAAGAGCTCCTAATCAATGTTATATATTTTCCCGCCCGGCCTCCTGTAGGCTACCATACTCGGCTTTATTCGGCGGTGCGACGGGCTTGCGTCTCGGCGACATGCGGACAGTAAACGGCTTCCCTAACCAGTACTGGGGCTGGGGAGGTGAGGACGATGACATGTACCGGCGGGTCAGGAAGGCCGGGTTGAAGGTGGCACCCAGACCAACGGGAGCCGATCGCTACATTGGATTCTATCAAACCATAGATCATCATCATCAAAGTGCACCGAAAAATCCAAAGAGGTACGTGGAAAATACAGACCAGATATAATGTGAAACACCAAGACACAAGTAATGTCAGCCAAGCCTTTCATTGCAGTGTGAATTTGCACTAATATGAAATTACATAATAATGATGTCCATCCACACTTCTGCAATGGCCATTGATAAAAAGAAATAAGAATAAATGGTCAATACATGGAGAGTATATAAACTTTAATTATTTCATTGATGTCACATTGTGTGGATGAATGTCGCATTCACGTGTTCTTTCGACGTGCTTTCCAAATCAATTCATACACTACCATATATAGTCAGGATGAGCGCTCGTGTTGTTCACAATGCATGAGTCGTTATTCTCGATGGCGTATTCTGCCACTTGTGTCAAACTGTAATATTGCTAATATATCAGAAAAAGCTGGTTGTCTTGTTTCATACCTTACGACTAGTCTGCATTGGTGACCAGCGCGCTCTAAAAGGTCTCGATGGCTCAGTTGGTAGAGCCTAGCTACGGTCATTACGGGCAGATGCCACTCCGCCTCTGACGGCTGTCCAAATAACGCACGGTTTCACACCAGTCGTTTTTTTATGGACATCATGTTGTTGGAGTATTTATTCTACTACGTGAAACAAAGGATATCATTTTTCCACTTTCAGTTTTGTTTTGCCAAAACCAACGTGAACTCTTCACAAATCTACGTTTCTTTTATAGGCGCAAACTACTGAGGGACTTCTCTAGCCGCATGTACAGTGATGGCCTGAGTAACCTGAAGTACCCTCCGCCTCGCATCGAAATCCACCCGTTATACATCAACATATCGGTGGACATATTCAAACTGTAACAGTTGACGGGAAGACCAATGGTCATGTCAAATTCAGGATTAGTTCTTCAGACAAGGGACGCGTGAGAAACACAGTCTAATCTTAAGAGAATAATCAGTCAATTAGGTAAATAACCATTAAGGTTTTTATAGATACATTGTTGGTCTTTTTTGTTTTCATAACAAATACTTAGTCTAAATATCCATTTTGAGAAATGTCTTGATAGGAAGATAGATAGATAGATAGATAGATAAACTGAAACATTCAATTCCAAAATTGGAAAAACATCCATTTAGTTGTATTTGTACGTAGTTCAATATGAATTAGTCTTCACGTCTTTCGAGGAATCGACTAAATAACTGAGAGGGACTTCGTGTGCAATTTTGTTGTATTTGTTTGTTTTTTATTGGTGGAACTCAGGATAGATTTTCATAAAGGGAAATTGTTGACATTAGGTTTTAGGTGTAGTATTAACTATACAACCTGGTAGCTTGTATTAAATTCAGACCGAAATTTCCCGTATATGTCTTTTGTTAGGCAATTTTCAGTGTGTATCACGCATGGACATCTACGTGGTGCAATAATTTTATGTTATCCTGATACATTATGTTGTTCTCTAGTTTGTGTGTAAGTGTCTGTTGAATATTGTTGAATGTATAATGACTATGAGTGTGCTTACAATGTTAATTCCACGTCATACTATTTATGTATTGTTTTACAACAGTCAATGTAGGACCCGATCGCTGCATTTTACCTTCGTCTTTGGTCAAATCTTTCTGAATATGTTTGCATTGCTATTGTTTGACAGCCCTTTTCAACCTTTCTTCCCACTGTAAGAAACAGTGTTATATTTTTGTAAATTTCTTTGGTAGCATACTGAAACAGAATTCTCCACAGATTAACCTATAAGTTATAGGGTATGAAGACAGCAATGGTAGAAACATACCGTGAACATTTGTCTGCCTGAAATCCTTTATTCATCCAGAAAAGATTAAAACCACTGACCAAATGTATTCTTGATCTTTTAAAGATCAAAAATAAGAGAAAAGACTTAGGAAATACCGTGGCCGTCTTCCACTGTTTTCTCAAAAAGTGGGCACCATATGGGACTGAAAATTTTCACAGATGACTATGAATCTGTATTTGTTTGACAAGTATGACATTACCTTTGATCAAGTGCCAGTTCTGTTATTTATATCCCATTCAGTCGTTTGTTACATTAAAGGTAATATCATACTTTGGTTTTTATCAAAGAAATTACAGATTCATGGGCAAAAATATCAAGGAAGATACAGTAACCGTCATCTGTGAAAATTTCATTCAAATACAAATACAGTGCCCACTTTTATGAGAAAATATTGAAAAACTGCCACAGTATTTCTTAAGTCTTATCTCTTTTACTTTTGATCTTTTAAAAGATCCAAAAAAAATTTCGCTCGTTGTTTTACTAATTTCTGGATAAATAAACGCATTTCAGACGAAAACATTTTAACGGTATGTTTCTACCAGCACTATCTTCATACCCTGTAAGTTATACGTAAGTCTATGAACATTTCTGTTTTGGTTTCTTACCAAAGTATGATACTACCTTTAAGTGCGATTTAAGCCTCATCTATCATGCCATTCTTTCCTTTTTATTCAAATTTGTGTGTCATCAGTTTTCTTAACTGATCATGGAATATGTTATTTAGTTCGTTCCTGGAGTAAGGAACCCCTCATTTCTCCATAATTCATTCTATTCATTGCATTTGTTGAATCTGTGTCAGACAAAGAGGGCGCTCCCCGATGTGTCTTTTTTGCCTAATGGTGGCGCTGTTTAAAAAAACACTTGGTTTCCCTCGCTGGTGTCAGAATACCATGGTATTCTACAATATTAAATCCGTTGACATCAATCAAAGTAATGCTTGACTGGGTAAGTGATTCTTATATTCAATTAGAGCAATGGTTAATAGTCCCTCTGGAAGAATAGCTCATAATGTTTTAAGTCATTATTTAGTTCGAAATTTGGGGATTTTTTCGGGGGGAAATTTATAACGGTTTCATTTGTCATGAAAGACTAATTCGTATGTCCACACCGTTGTTAATTGCTATAAATCACCAACAACTCAGGCACATACTTGTATGTGCATGTATTCATGGCAGGTTTATTTATATATTGTACTGTATATAGGCCAGAAGGGAATAAACAGAAGTTAACCGCCATCCAATATTCCAATTCTTACAGTCACAACATAATACTTATTCTTAGTGTATTGATTTATTTTTTTTATTCAACATCTTGGCCTTTTTGTGGTGGTTTTATTACTGCTTTTTCCCAAACATTATTTGTAAATAAGTGGTTATATTCAATTTATTTCTTGTGTTTTAAAATGTTTTTATTTCAATAATTCGTTATTTATGATTTGTCTATTAAACTTTCCCACAACTTGATGTGGAGTGGCTGGTCCCTGGCCACAGTGATTGTCATCGATTCGCCTTTGCCCATTTTGTATGTGATGTTATTAATATTTCATGAATTAATATTCAATAATAATTATAACAATAATAAAATGAAATTTTAAACGTGTTCTGACTTATTATTGTGTGTATAAAACATATAATAATTATAACTGAAAAGAAAATTGAGTTAGGATGGCCCAAATGCATGCATTTTTGATTAGTTCAGGTCAATAGTTTGGCTGACTAGCAGTTGGCAGCTGTTTATTACTTTATTTCTTGCATTGGAAACAAACACACGATAGAATGTATATCATGCCTAAACGGGAATCAGTACAAACCAAGGCCCAATATCATCTAATCCGTCAAGCAAGACTTTCGGTTATGTCGAGATGATGGCTGGAATATGCACAGGTGCCCTGAACATTTCTTGTGCTTCATTAGTTGGTAACTTGGTATGATGTACACGTATTTCAGGCAATTAGTCAGAATAAAAGAAAGTTCTGGATTTTAAGGTATAAAGTGAATTTCGATTAACAGTTTACTTTACGAAAAAACAAGAGTAGAAATTCAAAAACATTGAACATTTTGAGTGGCCCATTAATGAGCAGTTTGCAGCAGGACTAAAATCAAAGAGTAGGTCTAGGTAAAGAGCGAAAGGCGGAGGGCTATTTACACCCGTTGTATTTGAAACCACACTGCAGCATTCGAAAGACAAAATATTCCTCTTCCCTAAGCTCAGATCATCTCAGATTAACTTGGGTTCAGTTTTATTAGTGTAAATCATTTCAAGAGACGGGCTAACATCTGAGTGTGAACTTTTGGAAGGTATCCCTTATAGGTATTAGCTACCATTTAAAGGGCATGTACAACATTGTTTAAGGTGACAGAGCAGCCGCAGGCTACACCGACTTGTGTGTGTGCGTTTGTCTTTGCCGGCAAATACGGACGTTTGTCAGAATACACACCTTCAAATTGGGGAGTATACAACCCCGGCTACCGTATTCAGTGGACAGAGGCTAATCAAATCACAAAGCCAACTTTACCCTCGCATGTATCCATTTATTCCTGGTCGGAGATGAGCAATGTGAAAAACCATCATGTCCAAGGACGCAAGCACCACTAGCCCATGGCTGGATTCGAATCCACAATATGTAGATTAAGCACAACACCTTGGGTTCGACCTGCCAGACCACTGAGCCATGAAACAATGGCTACAATTCAAATGCCGCTGCTCTGAACAATTCAATTTGTTCATTAAGAGATAACAAATGGAAGTCCACAGTTGGCATGTGTATGCAATAAACCTATTGTGTGCAAACTGTGCATAGCATACTCTGTGGACTTCAAAAGACGTCCAATGGCACCAATGTATTGTCTGTGACATTCTGTGGACTTGCATGTGACCCCATAGGGTTTTCATGTAGTCAACAAGCACACAGTTAGTCTGCAACAAATGAGGTAAATTTCATTGTGTTGGCTTTTTTCGCAAATTGAAGTTTAGAGGACCATTTAATCCAAATTAAAGCCTGAAAGAATGGCCAAAGCTCTATTGGTATCTCTTTAAAAAAAAATCAAATTTGTTCATTACAGTAGAGAGGTCACAAGTGAGTTGAATATATCATATGTATTGACAGTTGTGGCAGCTGCGTGAGCGTGTGGTTTTGTGATTTTACTTTAATTACGTATTATGCTTATATTACTTGTTCACCCAGGCATGATTGCCAAATTTGAAATAATTATAATATTTCATTGATTTTCTTTTGTGGGGGAAGGGGGTTTGTTATATTTAGTTTTGAGTAATCAACAATGAAATACCGTTTTGTGTATGAAAGTAGTCTCGCTTGTCATCTAATTCTGGTTACTATAAGCACTGTACATTTAGCTACGTGCACATTGATGCATTATGCAGGACTAGCTTGTAAAGTCAAAGTCAAGGTAAAAATCGTACGTTTTGGGGCGGACTCTGTCCTAGAGCGGGTCCTTACAGTCCAGCTCCGAGTCCTTACTGTCCGAGTCCGGGTCCTTACTGTCCTAGAACGGGTCCTTACTGTCCGACTCGGAGTCCTTACTGTCCGAGTCCAAATCCTTACTGTCCGACTGCGAGTCCTTACTGTCCGAGTCTAAGTCCTTACTGTCCGACGGCGAGTACTTACTGTCCGAGTCCAAGTCCTTACTGTCCGACTGCGAGTCCTTACTGTCCGAGTCCAAGTCCTTACTGTCCGACTGCGAGTCCTTACTGTCCGAGTCCAAGTCCTTACTGTCCGAGTCCGGGTCCTTACTGTCCGACTCCGAGTCCTTACTGTCCGATTCCGAGTCCGAGTCCTTACTGTATGAGTCCGAGTCCTTACTGTCCTAGAACGGGTCCTTACTGTCCGACGGGGAGTCCTTACTGTTCGAGTCCAAGTCCTTACTGTCCGACGGGGAGTCCTTACTGTTCGAGTCCAAGTCCTTACTGTCCGACGGGGAGTCCTTACTGTTCGAGTCCAAGTCCTTACTGTCCGACTGCGAGTCCTTACATTCCGAGTCCAAGTCCTTACTGTCCGAGCCCGGGTCCTTACAGTCCGACTCCTACTCCTTACTGTCTATAATTATGTTGATGCATGTACAGGAGATGTATTTCAATAATACACGAGTCAAGTTCATTTGGTGTAGGATAGTTATGATTCTGTATGCGTGCAATCAACAGATGCATCCGGTATTTTTGTTTTAATAATCGGTTTGTTTATAAAACCTACATTTTCATTATGAATTACTGCGCAGCTGTTGCATAAATGCGACGGACCATGTAAAATTCATTGTTTTTCAGACACGCAATTTCAGATGGGATTCATTTATTTACCATACAAACAACACTGGATCAAGTTCACTAGCGTGTTGGTAATATACTTCACGGAATATCTGTACATACACATTCGCAAGGAAAACGCTGGAGGTCCGAATTAAGGATAGATTGCGGGGACTTGTTGTAAACACTAAAAAGATTGGTAAAGTTTGAAGAGAGAATAAGTTGGCTGCTCAGTACTCTGCAGCGGATTTCATCGGAATCACGTCTTCTATAGTGTGGCTTCATTATGATTAAGCTGGCCGTGGCGTTATGGGTGTTGGCAATATTAGGACTCCTCTTGCAGTTTGTAATCCTTCCTCGGATGTCATACAAGATTGTTGCAGTGAAGCCGTCAGACCATGTTGAAGGTATGTTTCTTCAGGGCCCATGTCTGGGTATGCACTTACAGCTTATAGCGAACTTTAACCAATTGAGTCGTTGATTTGAGTTGGTTTGGTTAGTTTTGCCACTAAGCCTCTGAGAAACGGTCTCATTTTCTGGGACTTTGACGTCCGGCTCAGGCTATGTTTACGCCGTCCCAATAGCTTAAACTATATGGCAACTGAAATTCTACCTCCAAACCGTACTCAAAGGCCTCTAATTTAATGTTTGTGTCTTCAAAAGGGATATCGGGTTAGGCGGTGTGTATGTGGTTTCACGGCTTCTGACTGCCAACCGAACAAAGATAGTTGACTATTGGGGTCACCACCAACGTAGGGCTGGATAGCTTAGTTGGTAGTGCGCCTGTTCGGTATTCAGGAGGTCGCCGGTTCGAATCCCGTTCCAGTCAGTTTTTCTTTGTTCACTTTTCAGTATCTATTTTTGTTTCTATCTATGTTTGTTTCAGGCAATAAAAGTCGGACATTGCGAGTGTTTCAGCAATTGAAATGGTGTCCGAAATTTGGCATTCTAAATCCCAGTGAGTAAATGTTACTTTTAGAATAATAATGTGGAGTATATTTTAACGTATTGGGAATGGATAAGATGCTTTGGTACCCGTTCAAAGAGGAGTAAAATGATGCATGTATTTTATAAACCTCAATATAATATCAACAAAAGTCAGTGCCTAGCAAGCCTAAATCTGTATCTTTCCTCTCGTAACTAGATAAGACGAACACTGTGGATGTGAAAGGCTGTACTATGCAGCAGGCCGAGGGTCTTATCTTCGCTTTGAACGCCCTGGAGAAAGCCAGGCAGGCCATGGCCCAAGCTGACTCGCTCATACCAAATCTCATCAACAAATCTGACTGGTTCACAGCCGAAAGCCACGGGCTGCTAGAGACCAATATGTATCAACTGAGGGTAGATGTAGGGGATTATACAGTCATACCAGGCGGTCACTGGAGACCAAAGAATTGTATACCAAGATGGAAGGTAAAAGCATTCTGCCTACAGTCTCGATCTAGGCTGCTGACAATAGTAAGGTCCTTTGCAGTGACTCAGAATCCGCCACCCAGTTTGGGGTATGCATTCGGTTTTAAACCAAAGAAGCCGAATGTAGTTTGTAATTGGAAGAAATGAGTACATGTACTCTGTTGTTGCAGGTTTTTAAAACATTTACTGCAAAAACATTCAAACATTTACTATTCATTTGGAAGACACCCCTATGTAGTTGTGCCAGACCTTTACGCCTCAATTTCCAATTACTTAACCTCACAAATATTCATGACCTAGAGCCGAAACCAATTTGGTCAATTCAGTTCACCATCATGTGCCAGTGGATATATTTGCTGATCACCAGCGAGTAGGCCGGGGAATCTCCGAAGGAACTGTTACACAAATGTAACATTTCATCTGCGCATAGAATATCTCACTGAGCATGAATGCCAGGCAAAGTTTGCAGTGCGCATGCGTGAACTTCGACCTACGTGAAGTTCACAAACAGGAACGTTTTACTGCACTTCTCGACGAAACCGTGGAAAATAACGAATATTAGGTATAGTAAAACAAATATCACATGGTTTATTTCCGGTGGACAGTTGATTCTAGCTCCCGAGGTGTTGCAAGTTGACAAACTAGTTTGTCCAAACTGTGATGTTTGTTTAATATCAACCCCATCCTAATAACAAACTCCAAGTCGATAGTGTGCTGTTCAGGGAAATCCGTTTCTGCTGTAGAAAAAATAGGAAAACAATAACTCATGTTATCTTATTAGGTATAGGTATACAAATTATGGTGTCATCAAAATTCCTCCAAAATGTCTTTTTGCTTGCATGTATTCTAATGCAACATTTTGTCTATAAACTGTTGTCTGTACGTATTACTCGTACTTAAAACATTGCTACGTTTCTTTTGGTTTAGGTGGCTATTGTCATTCCATTTCGTAATCGATCCTACCACTTACCTATCCTACTGCGCCATCTTGTTCCAATGCTAAAAAGGCAGCGGTTAGAGTTTGGCATCTATATAGTCAACCAGGTAAGTAAATAATTACGTTTCCTTCAGTAAATGCCACTCTTTGCTTTCCATTGTCTTTCCTTAAACTTTTTTTTTTTTTAAATCTCATGACTCAGCGTACATGCCTAAGCCTCGATCTAAATTGGTAATAAAGCCCCCTACGAATGAACCAAAATGGTGTGGCTATAGTGACCTCCCATAGTTGACTGGTAAAACACGGCAGAATTTTTACCACAAAGCAGCTTTGCTGCACACATAACACATTTTCATGTCTTTGAATACAGCAAAACGACCTGAAGTTCAACAGGGCAATGCTAATGAACGTCGGCTTTCTTGAGAGTCTGAATTTTACTTCTTGGGATTGCTTCGTGTTTCACGATGTGGACCACGTACCAATGAGTGACCGTAATTACTACGGATGCGATGACATGCCCAGACACCTCATCACCGGTGACAGCGATCATCAATTTAGGTAAGAAGAGTGATATACGTTGGTTTATGAAACCAGCGAACGAATATGGGAATGCAACTAATTTATGGAAGTAAGACCTTTTTCAAGCAAATATCACACTTTGGTAAGAAACCAAAAAAAAATGTTCACAGATTTACGTGTAACTTACAGGGTATGAAGATGGTGGTTGTAGAAACATACCTTTAAATTTCTTTCCGCCTGAAATGGAGAATTTTTCCAGAAATTAGTAGAACAACGACCGAAAATCATGTTGATCTTTTAAAATTTTAAAAATAAAAGAGAAAAGACTTAAGAAATACTGTGGCTGTTTTTCACTGTTTTCTCAAAAAGTGGGCACCGTATGGGACTGAAATTGTCACAGATGACTGTTTCTGTATCTGTCTTGGTATTTTTGCCCATGAATCTGTATTTCTTTGGTAAAAACCAAAGTATGATAATACCTTTTAATAAGGAAATGCCACACACAAAAAGTTTTAGCAGCTTCGGTCAATCTGTATATAAAAAAAGCAAAATGAAACATTCACCGTTCATCGTGACCGTAATATGTTTGGATTTGAAAAAGTTAAGCACTGCACGTATTTTGTTTTAATCTATTGAAGTCGAAAATGGTGCATTATTGGTTAAAGTCACAGAACAGCACTCACACTTTATCTTATCCAACATGTACACAAAGTAACACATCAGATTATGTGGAAATTTGAGCTCAATCAGACATCTGAGTCACAAGAAAATAAGGAAAACCCGACTCATAATTTTATTTCCTCATATTAAAAAGAATGGTTTTGATCTTACCCCGAGATCAAAACTGTTTTCGGTCTTTGTTTTACTAATATCTGGATAAATACACCATTTCAGGCAGAACCAATTTAACAGTATGTTTCTACCAGCACCCTGAAAGTTATACGTACATCTGCGAACATTTCTGTTTGGGTGTTTGACCAAACCTGTTCTGACCTTTAATGGAGTTACATCAAACACAATCAATGTTCTAAACAAATTCCATAAACAGTACTTGGCAGTCATGGAAGTTTCGCTTCCTGATGGGAATCGGACCCACCCGCAATAATAATAATAATTACTTAAAAACACTTTCAATGTTACAGACATCACAAAGTGATGTACATTTAAAACATCTACAAATTATGAACAATGCAGAGGTATTGAAAATCAGTAACAACAATTTATCACACATTTATAAAGAGTAACAAATTAAGTGTTAAACAATTCTTACAATGTAAACTTTTCAGCATTGGAGTAATATGTACATGTTTTCTTATTCTAGTGACAAGAACGTGCAGCTGAATTTTGACATGCAAGTTCCTCAATTCAAAATCAGGCAGACTAAAAATCAAACTTTTACAATAATCGAATTTGGAAGAAACAAAAGCATGGATTAATTACTCAGTTGATTTTAAGTGTAGTAGGTTACGTATTTTTCAAATCTGCTTTAATGCAAAAGGTGTTGATTTGCACAGATTTGTGACATGAGTGGACATAAGTCCCTGTTGAATGTAGCATGACCCTCCAAATTTGACCCTAAGCAAGTTTGTTGATTTTGCCTGAATGATATTGACTTTACAGTGATTACATAACGTCATATGTTCAGGCAGTCTGTCTTATAGATTCCTTCTATTTCTATTTCATTGTTAACCTCAAAAGGGCGCCATTCACCGCTCTCGGGAAACGTGGGTCAGTCGTGTTGTTTTGTGCACCGTGCGTCATAATCACAACCGGCGTAAAAATAATAATTAATAAGCGCATGAAAATGTCTGGTAGGCTCACATACTGTGCAGTTTCCGGTTATGGCGGCAGGGGGGACATGGGTTTCCCAAGAACAAACAAATGCAGAATCTGTGGAGATTGGCCATCAAAAGGGCGAGTTACAAACGATCATGGTGGCTGACGTCAAAAAGTTTCCAAAAGAGCTCCTATTCAATGTTATATATTTTCCCGCCCGGCCTCATGTAGGCTACCATACTCGGCTTTATTCGGCGGTGCGACGGGCTTGCGTCTCAGCGACATGCGGACAGTAAACGGCTTCCCTAACCAGTACTGGGGCTGGGGAGGTGAGGACGATGACATGTACCAGCGGGTCAGGAAGGCTGGGTTGAAGGTGGCACCCAGACCAACGGGAGCCGATCGCTACATTGGATTCTATCAAACCATAGATCATCATCATCAAAGTGCACCGAAAAATCCAAAGAGGTACGTGGAAAATACAGACCAGATATAATGTGAAACACCAAGACACAAGTTATGTCAGCCAAGCCTTTCATTGCAGTGTGAATTTATACAAATATCAAATTACATAATAATGTCCATCCACACTTCTGCAATTCCCATTGATAAATCGAAATAAGAATAACCAAAATGGTCAATACATGGTTTGGGGTGATATGAGTAGTGCGAGTGTTTAGGGCACATCTTAAGCTGCAGTTTGATACCCCAATTGATGCAAAGGATCCAACACTGTTCAATACACACATCATTGTTTGTCAAAAGGTGCAAAACCAAAACTTTGGGGGTATACAGGTTGAACTTACCATTGCATAGCGCGATATTGTTTGGGTCGACAATGGGAATACGCACAGCTACACGCTGTATACCTAAAAGTGAAACTTATTGTTTTGTACCTTTTGACAAAAAATGGTGTGTGTGTATTGAACAATGTTGAGTCCTTGCAGCTTAAGATATGCCCTAAACACTCGCACTACTCATATCACCCCAAACCGATTAGATTTAAAGGGGTAAGGCGTCAAAATCAACGGAAGTTTCATTTTGTGCACCCTTTATATAATAATTTCATTGATATCACATTGTGTGGCCGAATGTCGCATTCACGTATTCTTTCGACGTGCTTTCCAAATGAATTCATACACTACCATAGATAGTCAGGATGAGCGCTCGTGTTGTTCACAATGCATGAGTCGTTATTCTCGATGGTGTATTCTGCCACTTGTGTCAAACTGTAATATTGCTAATATATCAGAAAAAGCTGGTTGTCTTGTTTCATACCTTACGACTAGTCTGCATTGGTGACCAGCGCGCTCTAAAAGGTCTCGTTGGCTCAGTTGGTAGAGCCTAGCTACGGTCATTACAGGCAGATGCCACTCCGCCTCTGACGGTTGTCCAAATAACGCACGGTTTCACACCAGTCGTTTTCTATTGACAACATGTTGTTGGAATGAGTATTATTTTATTCTACTACGTGAAACAAAGGACATCATTTCCACAATTTCCATCATTTTCTAAAACCAACGTGAACTGTTCTCAAAATTTTCTTCTGTCTGTGTTGTACTGTTGTGCAGGCACAAACTACTGACAGACTTCTCTAGCCGAATGTACAGTGATGGCCTGAATAACCTGAAGTACCCTCCGCCTCGCATCGAAATCCACCCGTTATACATCAACATATCGGTGGACATATTCAAACTGTAACAGTTGACGGGAAGACTTTATGTCAAATTCAGGATTAGTTGTTTTTCAGGCAAGGGACATGTGAGAAACACAGTCCGATTTTAAGAGAATAATCAGTCAATTAGGTAAATAGCTATTAAGTTTTTAGTACATTGTTGGTCTTTTTTGTCGAAACATCCTTTTTGACAAATTTTTTGATAGATAGATAGATAAAAACATTATTCAATTCCAAAATTGGAAACAAATCCATGTAGTTGTATTTGTAGTTGAATATGAATTGGTCTTCACGTCTTTCGAGAAATCAACGAATGACTGAGGGACATGACACTTCGTGTGCAATTTTGTTGTATTTGTTTGTTGTTTTTTTTAAACAAAAACCTAGTGCCAGTTCTGTTCCCATTCAGTCGTTTGTTTCATTGAGTGCGATTTGAGCCTCGTCTATCATGTCATTTTTCCTTTTTATTCAGATGTTGTGTCCTCATTTCAAGGTTTCGTTTATTGGTCATGGATTATCTTATTTCGTTAGTTCATGGAGTATGGAACAGATCGTTACTCCATGAGTCGTTGCATTCATTGTCTTTGTTGAATCTGTGTTATACAAAGAGGGCGCTCCCCATTGCGTCTTTCTTGCCTAATGGTGGCGCTGTTTAAAGAACACATATGTTTCCCTCGCTGGTGTCAGAATACCATGGTATTCTCCAATATTAAATCCGTTGACATCAATCAAAGTAATGCTTGACTGGGTAAGTGATTCATATATTCATTTAGAGCAATGCTTAATATTTCCCCTGGAAGAATAGCTCATATCATTTAAGTGATTATTTAGTTAGAAATTTTGGGATTTTCTCGGGTAATATTTATAACGTTTTCATTTGTCATGTCACATTAATTCGCATGCCCATACCATTGTATACATTGCTATAAATCACCAACAACTCAGGCAGTTGTATGTAGATGTATTCATGGCAGGTATATTGTGCTCTATATAGTACATACATGTAGCACTAACTGAATAAAGAATAAACAGAACTTAACTGCTTATTCTTAGTGTATTGATTTCCTTTTTTTATTCATTATCTTGCCCTTTTTGTGGTGGTTTTATTACTGCTTTTTCTCGAACATTATTTTGTAATAAGTGGTTATAATAAATTTATTTCTTGTGTTTTGAAATGTTTTTATTTCAATAATTCGTCTATTAAACTTTCCCACAACTTGATGTGGAGTGGCAGGTCCCTGGCCGCAGTGATTGTCATCGATTCGCCTTTGTCCATATTGTATGTGACGTTATTAATATTGCATGAATTAATATTCAATAATAATAACAATAATAAAACGAAATTTGAAACGTTTTGTGACCTATTATTTTGTGTACTAGTAAAACGGATACTAACAAAAAAAATTGAGTTAGGATGGCCCAACTGCAAGCAACTGCATGAATTTTTTATTATTTCAGGTCCCTGTCACTTTGACCAATGGTGTACATGCCATTTTAGACGACACCAATTCCTTTTTATTATTTTCCGTTCACTCAAGGAAAGCGCTCACTTCTCATAGGTTCGTCCAGCTATTGAAAGACACAATTTTCATTGGATTGTACCCAAAACATTCCTTGTAGGCACGGGTATATACACAATACTTCTACGGCTGGAGGCAACAGGAATCCTAACCGCATTTTAGCCAGGCCACGCTTTCCTTTTCTAGTTCAGTTCAAGCCTTTGTTGGATTGTTAATTCGGTGTTTTCATTATTTTGTGGATTCCGGAGGTATTATGCATGCAATTCCGCCTGTGCTCGCTCACTACTATAGCATCACCCACTGAACCTGCGGTGTTAAGTATTAAGCAGAGTGTACACTGTCAACATTTTCGGTAACATGTTGCCCAGTTTAGAGAAACACACCTGCGCAACACGACTTTGGGCCCTGTGTACACTAGCAACATTTGGCCAACCTGTGTTACCGAGATGTTGCTGCAACATGTTACCTAACACGTTTTGCTCTGTGTACACTGACAACATCTTCAGCAACAACGTACCTGCAGGCATCTCTTCCTGGTAAGGTTAAACCTTCATTTTTCCATCTATTCATTTTTTATAAGACTTTATATGCATGGCAGAAGTACTGTATGGAACTGCGGTAAAACCTTGTGAAAAAAAACTTGCATTATGTGTGTGGTTCTGAGAAGAACTGATTGTCAAAGCAGAGTGTTTTCGCTGTCAACATTTTCGGTAACAAATTCGGTAACATGTTGACCAGGTACCTTGTTGTACCAGGTACCAGGTAAAATGTTGTCATTTTACACAGAGCACGAGTTGGGTAACATGTTGCCCAACTTTTGCTCAACCAAAAAGAAAGCTGCAGTGCAATATATTAATTTCTACTAAATTGGACAATTAGCCATCCAAGTGCCCATTCCCGCTTCACTCTGTTTAACACTCGACAATCCGAACAGTGTGCCTTGTTCATTTTCAGAAGAGGCCGTTGTACATGGTGCTACAGCAAATCTGACTTTATCAGTGCTTTTTTGTTATTCGTATGCTTTTGATTTTCTAAACTTTCAAATGTTTAGTTTTCACGCACCCAAGGTCATGATGCAATATTATTATTTTATTTTTGGGGGAAGAGTCGCCAAAGGCACTCATGTGTAAAAACCCTGATCAAACAAATCCCATGCAAATGGAATGGCTAGTCCAAACACAAGTTTCACTCGTTTGTTTATTCTTCTTAACATTGAGGTATTGAGGAACGTTGTTTTTGTTGTGGGAGGAATTTTCTATGACTCATGGAGTATTACACCCGTTTGTCGCTTGTGCATGGCGCTCCAATGTGTCATAAAGTTGTGGTGTTCAACCAAAAAGAGACAAGGACCTTGCTATGATGGTTACAAACACAGTGGTACCGCTATCGCAGAATGACATAGTGTTCTTTACTCGATCTTAAGGGGCTGCAAAAGTATTCGACTGGCAAATTAATGATAGACCAATTCACTTCGGATGGCTGGGTACCTTTAAACAGTTGACCAGGGGGGTGTTTCATAAAGCTTTACAATTAATCTTATCTCAAGAAAATCAATCTTATCTCTGAAACAATTGATCTTATATACAATTAATCTTATCTCCATTTCATAAAGAAAGTTAAGATCGATATCAATCTTAACTTTACTCCGAATCAATCTTTGCCAAACATTTGATACAAATCAATTGTTGAAGCTAAACAATTAATCTTAAGTGTGATTAAAATTTGGCGGGAAAATTAAATACCATTATTTTGTCAATGTCATTTGTTTCTGCTGTAATCACTTGTGATAGCTATGGCACTTCAACTGCTTTTAATGCGGAATCGCCGTGCTTTGCGAAGGGAGAGGGTGTTTAGAGATAGAAAGAATCCTCTAGACGAGTACAATGACACAGAAATGTACAAGAAATACAGATTTACGCGGCTGGGATGCATCCACATTATTGACAGAATAGGGCCACGTCTTGAGCATCCAACGAGGAGGAACCATGCACTTCCATCTAGTTTGCAGGTTTTTATTGCCCTTCGGTTCTATGCCACAGGAACCTTATTTGACTGTGCCAGTGAAATGCATGGTTGCAGCATCGCTACTTGCTCTCGAGTAGTGCAGAGAGTGACAAATGTATTGTGTGAAATGCGAAATGATATCATCAAATTTCCTACAACTCCGGCAGCTGTGCAAGAATCGCAGAGGGATTATTTTGCAATAGGTGGTTTCCCTCAAGTTGTAGGCTCTGTGGATGGCACTCACATATGTCTTCACGGATGCAACCTTGGAGAAAACGAGCCAATCTATGTGAATCGCAAGGGCAAACACAGCATTAATGTCCAACTCATTTGCAATGCGCAATATGAAATCACAAATGTTGTCGCGAGATGGCCTGGCAGCACGCATGACAGCCGCATCCTACTTTCAAGCCGGGTGGGCCAATTATTTGAAGATGGTGCACTGCAAGGCATCCTTCTGGGCGATTCAGGGTATCCAGTCCGCCCATGGTTGATGACCCCATTGGCAAATCCCACAACTAACGAGGAAAGAGCTTACAACAGGTAAATAAGAAAATGTGTATCGATGGCATCAATATTTTGGATACATAAATTTAATCAATTTTGATATGAATTTTGAAGCAGAAGGGCCGGGGGCTAACAATTCCTTTCACAACATTAATGCTGATATTATCAGAAAGTTCATTGCAGTGACCTTATTGATTTACCCTGAACGTTTTTCTTCAATTTTGTTTTTATTATGTAGGGCTCAAGTATCAACACGAGCAGTGATTGAGCAAGTGAATGGCCAGCTGAAAAACAAATTTAGATGTTTACTTCATGGCATGCAGATCATCCCGGAGAGAGCTTGCAATATAATCACAGCCTGCTGTGTATTATTCAACATATCCAAGCAGTTGAGGGAGCCTCACTTGGACCCTGAATACCATCAGCAGGATGATGAAGCTGAAGATGAAGATGGTGAAGATGATGACATCGCTGCAAGACTGACTGGGGCTGCTGCCAGGGCCGAAATTATCCGCAATTTCTTTGGTTAATTTGTAAAAATGTGTAACAGAATCAAACGTACTTTGAACACATTGTATTCTTTGAAATACTTGAGAACCTCTGAATTTATTAATGTCTTGATATCAACCCAACTCAATTCCAGCTAATCCAACCCAATCTTACCCAACCAAATCCGAACCCAATCTAATCCAATCCAAGTTAAGTCCAATCTAATCCAATCCAAGTTAAGTCCAATCTAATCCAATCCAAGTTAAGTCCAATCTAATCCAATCCAATCCAATATCCAATCCATTCCAACCCAATCTAAACCAAACAAATCCAACCCAACCAAATCCGAACTCAATCCAAATCCAATCCAACCCAAATCCCCAATATAATCCAATCCCAATTCAATCTGAAGCCAAGCCAATCAAATCCAATCCAATTTAATCCAATCCCAATCCAATCCAACCCATTCTTATGCGAGTGTTTTAATTTAAATGCTTTTTATATTATGTTTTTATTTACATTTTAAAAGTAATTATAGCAGAAATCTTGACACATGTGAAATAAATAGCATTAATCAGCATCTCATTGACATAAAACTACGAATAAATTAGAATAAATTATTGCATGCAATTAAAAAGTGTTGATGATGTCAATGATTGCAGACAAAGCAAAATTCCCCGCTGCACCTCCAGATTTTCTCTCTGCAATTGCAATTTTTCCCCCTCTATCTTCAAAAACTCTTCTTCTACTTCAATGCTCTGAATATAATTCCTTTTGGGTGTTTGCTGGATGTTGCTAAGGTTCCTGCTGCTGCTGCTGTTGTTGCTGCTGCTGTTGTTGATGTTGCTGGTGCTTGTGCTGTTGCTGATGATATTGATGTTGCTGCTGCTGTTGTTGATGTTTCTGGTGCTGTTGTTGATGTTGCTGGTGCTGGTGCTGTTGCTGATGATATTGATGTTGCTGCTGCTGTTGTTGATGTTGCTGCTGATGTTGTTGATGCTGATGCCATCATTATTGTCTGCGATGTTCTCCAAGGTTTGTGATGATTCCGGTGATGACTCTGTCTCTGATTCTGTACACTGGAAGTAAAATCAATCAATGCAAGGAATAATATATCATCATTTACCCACGTTTTCATATCATAACAATCATATTGAAAAACAATAAACAAGAAAGGGAAACAATAATTACAACAAAAATTCCTCTGAAACATAATCATATACATACATATGTATATGTTGCATTTTAGCTGTAATAATTGAGCCCCTTTGAATACAAGTTACTACTTTACACTGGAAGTGGCTAACACTCTTTGGGGTAATTATATTTCTCTCTGCAACTAAATTTTGAAATAGCAAATGAAAAGCCCAATCTTACTTCCAAGGGGTCTGTCTCTGATTTTTGTCCATGGATGCCGTATTTGGATTGAGGAGACAAAGCATCTAAAACTAGTTCTAGGCCTTCATTTCTCTCAACGACTGGTCCACCTCCTAACAAGAAAAAAAATCATGCATGTATTACAGTCAAAAGTTTCTCTGAAAAGTATGTCTAGATTTGTTTTGTTTTTGTTTTTTCAGAAACATGCCATTGATGGGGTCACTTGGTTTCAATCTAGCACAACGGACAGTATACTCAATTCAATAGTACATACATGTACATGTATTCATGAATGATTTTATCACTTTTTACTACAAATAGGAAATAGTACTTGAATTATGAGAGAGTTTTGCTTACCAGTGCCAGCTTTCTTCAGATTGTACTTGTGAGCCTGCACCTTCAGTTCGTTCCACTTCTTTCTTACGTCATTCCACTCCCTCATCTGTGGCCCCCCAGCAAGTCGAAGTGAGTCTGCAGCCTTGCGCCAATACCGCTGCTTTCTGGCCTCAACCTTCATAAATCAAATTGGAAAAGCTTAACACATTTATAAGCATTAATAGCAAAACTGAAAAAAAATTCTTCTCCATAATACTGCATAGTTTAATTACCTGGAATTTTGTTTAAAATGATCTCTAAAGTTAATATTCAAATTGGTTAACTCTTTAAAGGTAATATCATACTTTGGTTTTTGTCAAAGAAATGCAGATTCATGGGTAAAAATATCAAGGAAGATACAGTAACAGTCATCTGTAAAACTTTCAGTCCCATACGGTGCCCACTTTTTCAGAAAACAGTGAAAAATTCCCCACAGTATTTCTTAAGTCTTTTCTCTTTTATTTTTGATCTTTAATATTTTTGATCTTTAAAAGATCAAAAATAATTGTAGTCACTGGTTTGACTCTTTTCTGGATAAATACAGCATTTCAGACAGAAACATTTTAATGGTATGTTTCTACCGTCACTACCTTTGTATCCTGTAAGTTATAGAAAAATCTGTGAAGATTTCTTTTTTTCGGTATGCTACCAAAGTATGATACCACCTTTAAAGTGAAACCCTGGCTGCTGCTCAATGTGTACTTGGACTAGAAACCATCATTTAGTCTCATATTGCAAAAAAGATGCAATTTTACATACATGTGTATACAAACCTCAGCAATGCAACTAATTCATAAAGACAAACTGAACGTAGGTTAAACATTATGTTACCTTCTTAGAGCAATGGCCTGCTTTGCCACACAGCTTGGCTCCATTTTCTTTCACGAAGGCAGCCAATACCCTAATCTCCAGTGGTGTGAAGTTTTTGTTTCTTGGTTTGCTGCTCTTTCCCTGGTGAATCAATATAAAGTACCAATCGGACAAATTAAACAGTGTAACGACTTAATGCATCTTATCTCGTTATTAAGTAAAATGTGCCTAAATTCAAAATCAAACAATATTAACATGATGAGCATGACCTTTCAGCTGTCAGCATTATAAAAGATAATGCATAATTATATGCATGTCACTTTGTAAACAGACAGCAAACTAAATTTAAGAGACCTAATTTTAATAAAATCTCTGAGTCATCATACTAATTAAATGAATTGTAATAACTCATTACTTCCAGTACTAGCCTCTTGACTAAACATTGAACAACTACATTAGTTTTAGTATTACCGGTAAGTGGCTTTTTGTTCAAATCAAATTTACTTTATATGTAGAGTGTTGAGACTGCTCATTATTTAACACTTGGTTGGATTTATCCAAATTTAAAGGTTTTAATACTTAAGATTTTTACCATTCTTTTGAATTTGATTTCTTTCTGTGCGGTTCTGCAAAAAAAGAAAAACCAAGGAACAATATGTACATATATGATGTAGGCCTATTGTTGTCATTGAAATATGAAATAACAACACCGAAAATCAACAAACTCCCACTTCGGGAAACCTGAAAGGTGCAATAACATATCAAGTAACAACTAATTTTAAGTTAGATCTAACAGTAACACATAAAATAAAACTGAATTAAATAGCGAAACATGGAAAACAAACACAAAGTGTGTGCAACATTCCTCCTCAACACATGGAGGTAGAAATAAACTCAACACAGAAGCAAAATATCAAACAAGTCCTTGTCATACATAAAAAGAAAGTATTAATTAATCAAACTTACTAATTGTTAACTCACAAACTTATGAAGAATAGGCCTAAAGTAAAGATATAATATGTAATGCTGTTAACTAATACAACACATGAAAACAAGAAACAATAAAAATATGATGCATGGGAACCGGCAAATTCACAAATAAATTAAAAACAGTAACAATATGAAACTGGACGTTCACATGGAATGAGCTGTAATTTTGACAAACATGTTTTTTACACAATTTATATGGCGATAAAGTTTGACAGCACCTCATAACATTAGTTAACATATATTTTTTTTAAATGGCAACAACAAAAAACGGTTATGAGAGATAGGACAAAAATACTATTTATCTTTTACTACTTTACTAGAGACAGTGTATGGCCATCGGTTCATAAATACGTTCCAAGTTCTATATTAAAAACAAAACAATAGGGCCTACAAAAGAACTTTTACTATTAAAATAAAACTTGCTGACTATTCTGGCCCTATTCATTTTTGATTGTCAGCATACGATTACAAATTTGATATTGGCGAACATTTTGGAGGATTTACCAAGAAATCCTGACCGAGGACAGCTGCAATACATGAACCATGACTGACACTGGACGTGTCGTGCACGCAAGTAATTACATGTATGTTGCACTTTCTTGTGAGAATGTTTGTAGGCATGCGAGGCTGTTGTTACATGCCCTATACTAGGGCTAGGCCTACATGACATTTATTGTCAATGAATGCGCGGCCAGCTACATAACAATTAACAATTAACATGTAACGTTAGGCCTAACTTAGCTGCAGTGCAGTGCAACTGCAACTCAACTGCAAGTGAAACTTGTGCAAATTCGGTAAAATTATGATTTTTTTTCTCGGTGTAAACAGGTCGAAACTTAAGAATAAATGTTGAAGCTTTTAACAGAAATATGGTTGCTGCGTTGTTGAAAGTAAAGTACGCCTAAATGTGTATGGCAAAAAGTGTAACTGTTTCTTTCCACAACGCAACGGAGTGATGTGTGCATTGTGTGCTATTGCCGTACGCGTACGGTCTAACAGTTAGTTAGTACACGGTACGGTAGTATAGGCCATACACGGTAAATCCGCGCGTAATAAGGACATCGCCTTCGCCACATTTCTTTGTCAAAAAGCAGGAAATTAAGTATCATAATACGCCAATTGTATCTAACATGTACGTTTTTTGTACAGAGTCATTCCATGTGAGACATTTTCGATTCTATGTATCGTAAAAAATACTCTTTTCTGCCGACTTTTTTATCGCTTACCTGCAAAACAAGATGGCCGACTTCAAAAACAAATTTGACAGACGAAAATCTTCGTTCGAGGTCAAAGGTTGCGCTGCATCCTCTGTCAATAACTTTTAACTCCAAAGAAACAATTGATATCGATCTTATCTCAAAGTCAATCAATCTTAGCGTAAGATTGATTTTATGAAACGTATTTCTACAATTGATTGTGGTGGAAGACTGATCTTGACTTAAGATTAAAAGAAAAGATTAATTGTTTCCCCTTCTTTATGAAACACCCCCCAGTAATGGTTGATATCGGTCAGTAGTGGTTAGATTGCATCCAAGTTGTAATGGACGACCACAGGTTGATCTAGGTTGGCAGGACTTGCCTTTATATATTTCAACCTGCCCATGTGTATTGCAGAACGAAGGCAAACAACATTCAGCGAAATCGTGTTGCTGTTTAGGTCATATACTCGGCCTGCCATACGTGGACCTACGTGTTCAGGGGTCGATTTCTCCAAACTCATCGTAATTACTTACTTTCAATCGTAGGTCTTATGATGCATTACAGCCGTACGTTGGAAAAGTAGGATACGATGGGTTATCCTTCGTAACTCGTGTTACAATCGATCGTAGGGCTTCGTGAAATCGACCCCAGAGCATATACACGGCCGCGTTGTGAAAGAAACGATCATTGTACGATTACGAATCCAGCGCAAAGCGCGTGAGGCGATGTCCTCATCTTGAGTGACCACCGCGGGCGTCTGCGGATTCTCCACGGACGATGAGACCTATATCGACCCGGCAGCTTGTTCGGGTGGTCACGGTGAAATTTCTTCTCGCTGGTGCTGTTCTCGGAGTGTTTAGGCCCGGTTCGGTTGTGGAAGGTAAGTTAGTTTTACTTTTAGGTCTATCCGTTCTGACTTTCAAACTTCAGAGGTAGGCCTATCAAATTAAATTGACTAACTCGATCTCCATGTAGTTGGACAGGCAATTCAATATTTTTGATTTTTCTTACCATATCAAATTAATGTATTGCCAGTGTTAGAGTCGAGTCCTCAAATCCGAGTACAGAGTACTCCGAGCACTTCATGGTCCAAATACTGTGCCGAGTCCGAGTACATTGCTAGCGAGTCCAGGGTATCGAGTACGAATATATTAAAAAGGCCGAGTAGAGGGCCGAGTCTGAGTACCAAAGTCTGAGTCCACATCCGAGTACTGTACCAACGCACAGTGCCAAAAATGCACCCAATTTCACAAAGATGTTTAAAGTTGGACGTTGTGCCACTCTTCTAGGAAATTCTTGTCTGACAAACCTTGCAAATGTTACTGTGCTGCTTACTCCATTTGATACTAAACTCCCGATAATCGTCATACTCCCATTGCAGAATTTATCACAAATTGCCAACATAATCAACCATGAAATTGTAACAAAAAATGATATGTGCACTTAATGGTCGAGTACTCCCAAAATCAAGTACGTGGAATTGACTACGGGCCAAGTACATTTATTTCCTAGTACCTTTTATCGAGCACGGGCCAAGTACATTTTATTTCCGAGTACTTATAATCGAGTACGGGCCGAGTATTTGCATGTACTCGAGTACGAGTAGGCCTACTCCAACACTGTGTATAATTATTTTGTGATATTGCAGGCTTTGCAGCAGCATCACCTGTAATAGAATGCCCAGCGGACATAGTGACAGACACCGACCCATCGCAAAACTTTGCTACCGTGGCCTGGCAAACAGCCAACGCCACTGATGGGTCGGGCCAGCCGATCTCGGTTAACTCGAACCAAGCGTCAGGGAACCGCTTTGTCATCGGCTCGCATACCGTGTCTTTTAATGCCACGGACTCCAATTCTACAACCAAGTACTGTTCTTTCTTCATCACAGTTAAAGGTATGACCGAATCTGCAGAAGGAATCTATGGGCGTTTACGAAACGGAGGATCAGGCTCCGTCTCAGGCTCCGGTTCCATTTTCATGAATCCATTCTGACATAATCGGTATCAAAATAGAGACTTTTAGCAGCGGTTCGGAAGTAGATTCTCTGGTTTCAAAAGGAAAACAGAGCTTCAGCTTCAATGAAATAGAAATACCACAACCTGTATTTTCAGCATGTGGATATCAGAGCTGGAGCCTGAGCCTGAACCTACGCCTCCGTTTCGTTAACCCCCTATGTAGTTTTTCTCTAATCATTTCTAAATGAAAATGTTCACATATTACTGCACAAGGACAAAGATAATGTTCAGCGTGCACAATCTTTCTGGGTATCAAAGGTATATTGGAGGATTGCTTTAAACATACCCAAACAGAAATGTTCACAGATTTACATATAACTTTCAGGGTATGAAGATGGAGCTTGTAGAATCATACCATTAACATATTTCCGCCTGACATGGTGTATTTATCCAGAAATTAGTAAAACAAAGACCGAAAACAGTTTTGATCTCGGGGTAAGAACAAAACCATTCTTTATATGTGTATGTTTTAAAAGAAAAACTGAGTCGGTCTTTACTATTTTCCCAGATGTCTGATTGAGCTTAAACTTTCACAGGTTTATTATTTCATGCTGGATTAGACAAAGTGTGAGTGCTGTTCTGTGACCTTTAACAATCATGTGTTAAACCTTTAAATTGCAGACGCGGAGCCACCAGTTATCCACAGTTGCCCGTCCCGTATCAACGCAACCACGGAGCCAGACGAGGCCTACAGGGCAGTACTATTCACCGAGCCCACGGCTACAGATAACTCGGGTGAGGTGGAGATATCTGGCCTGGGACGGTCCGGGGACAGGTTTCCTATCGGCCGCACCGAAGTGCTGTACATAGCCGTGGATGGCGCACTGAATGCCGCTACCTGCACGTTGGTCGTCCTGGTCACCGGTGAGTAAAGTCTTACTGAATACCGATGCCATTTTAAAGGTCTATGATTGGTAAATGTCACAGAACATGCACTCTTACTTTGTCTGATCAAACGTGTACATGAAATGGTGTGACACTTTGTGCTCAATCGGACATTCTGAGTCACGAGAAAATAGCGAAAACGAACGACTCAATTTTTCTTATAAAACATAAAGAATGGTTTTCATATTTTGATGTCTGTTCATGCCTGTGTGCCCCACAAAGAAACTGGACCCAATTTTAATACCCAACTCCCTACAAATGCTCTATTTACTATTACACAGATGCAGAAAGGCCGAAACTGACCAACTGCCCTGACATTTTCAAGCTGCCAGTTCAACAAGCCTCGGACCGGGCCTACGCCGATTGGTCACCCCCGACGGCTACCGACAATTCCGGCTCGGTCACCCTGTCTACGACGCTGGAACCCGGTCAGTCCCTGCTACCTGGCCAATACAGCGTTACCTACACCGCGACTGACCCGGCGGGCTTGACTGTCGCCTGTCCTACCTTCGTCATTAATGTCCAAACGAGTAAGAGGTTTCATTTCAGACAAGGGGCCTGTTTGTTTGTTTTTATTCAACGGTTGACATCTATGAATTACATACACGCAGATCCTGCATGGAAACTCAAGCTTTAAATCGGTGATCTGTTTTACCCTATACGATAACAGGTAACGGTTGTGTGACTAGCCCTTGCGCCAATGGCGGTGTTTGCACTCCTGTCTCTAATGGTGGATTTACCTGTACTTGTACATCATCATGGAGTGGTGCAACCTGCGAAGAAGGTACGTTAAATATCACTCCCAAACAATCAAGACCTGTAAGGTTTGAATATCAACTTGAGGGTTCAAACTCTACCATTAAATTGAATCCACCGTGTACGGCAGGCGTCATCAGCCTCTCCAGGGGCCGACTTCACTAACTCTTTTTTTGCGACCATCGTTTAAGCCCAAATCGTTTAAATTATGTTTGATTTCCAGAGGTCTGTGCGGATGGCTACTGTCGGAATGATGGCACATGTACGCCTAGTTCAGCTTTATATATCAGCTCCTGCACGTATGTACCTACCTCCTGTTTACCACTAATCAATGACAAAATGTATACCGGTAAAGTGTGTCTTCCTTCCTCCACATAAAAGAGGTGGAACTATCGCCTCATGCACCACCGATAGACTTACCAAGAAACATTTTAAGATTTAACGTTGGAAACAAGACCAATCCTCTCTTGGAATACACATAGGACTTGAAGAGGACCTACTTTTAGTCCCCAGCAACTTTCAACAAGCCAGGCATATCGATGCCTCTTCCACATTGCTGATGCTACCACTGACTCTAGACCCTCGCTCTGATGCAAGACTGATGGTCTCTTAACGTTATTAAAAAGACGATGGGACGCGTGCGGTGCCTAGCCCACATTAAAGCAGATGTTCATTATAATATATATGTCCCTGTGGTGTAGGGAAACCGATCCTCCACACTGAAGCAAGACTAGGGGTCTATTTGCAATAGGCCCATAGAAAGCTCCCATGTGGAGTGCTGTGGTCTAGTGGTCTGGCGTGTCGTACTCAAGATCTTGTGGTCAATCTACAGATTATTGGTTCGAATCCAGCCATGGGCTAATGGTGCTTGCGTACTTGCGTACCAGCTACCAGTGTCCATTTTATTAAAAGACAGAGAATGCTCTCAATATGAACATATGTCAATTTCAAGTTCATTGGTTTGGGAGGATGTTCAGAAATCTGTATAAAAGTAAAGTTTGTGCACGACCCTATGGGAAAGAAGTACAAAGAATGAGTAGCGTCCCTCGCTATATCAGTGATCCTCCACAGTATAGCACACAGCCATGCATAGACATCTTTACATCAGCATCATTGTCTCACGATAAAAACTATAAAGGATGGCACTGCACACGTACCATTATTTTCAAAGAGTATTTTATATATGCATTTATAAGAAGTCGTTAAGTAGTTGGTATCCTGCATAATAAACATTTTGTTTTTGTTTTTGTACCTTTTCCCGCAGTTGTGCTTCTGGATACCATGGTAACAGATGCGAAAGTATGGTAACTGGAACAGGTAATCCATGGGCGTAGATAGCGGGGTGGGGGGGGGGGGTTAAAACCCCAAATTTAATTTTGTATTTATATGTGTATAATTTATATGTTTGTGCTCAAACGTATAAAACGCGCCCAAGCTACATGAGGTAATTCCACTCAAACCTATCAAAATGTGATACTTTAAAGGTACAGTAGGCCCTACAGGATTGGTAACATACCCAAACAGAAATGTTCACAGATTTTCCTTTAACTTTCAGGGCATGAAGATGGTGCTGGTAGAAACATACCGTTAAAGTATTTTCGCCAGAAATGGTGTATTTATCCAGAAATTAATAAAACAAAGACCGAAAACTGTTTGGATCTCGGGGTAAGATCAAAACCATTCTTTATGTTTTATAAGAAAAATTAAGTCGGGTCGCTATTTTCTCGTGACTCGGATGTCCGATTGCTCACAGGTTTATTATTTCATGTACATGTTTGATCAGACAAAGTGTGAGTGCTGTTCTGTGACCTTTACCAATCATGTATTATACCTTTAATTTTATAGGATAATCGCTCATTCTTCTATCAATACAGATTTCAAGCCAAGAAAAAGGTAAATGAGGTGTAATTTGGAGAATGTTTCTAATTGGTTCCGTAGACTCGCCGTTCAGTTTAGAGGAACTGTCTACCGAAGCTATCCTCGTGATCGCCGCTGGGGGCGTGATCGCCCTACTCCTGGTCATCATCCTGCCCATGGGCATCTGGTTGGTGAGATACCGGACGGTCCGGGCGCGGTATCGGCAGCGGCGCCGGCGCCGGTACAGTGACGCCAGCGTCAACATCGTCAGATCCAGAACTAGTTCCCGTACTCAGCAGACCATGCACAGCTACCCGCTGGAGGAGAGGGACGTGAGTTGGTCAGGGCCAGAGGCCAATTTCTTAGAGTTGCTTAAAGGGAGCATATATGATTTGCAAAGATGTGCGTTGTGGCTGAATTTGGTACTTAAACAGAAGTGAAGGTCTTCAACTTCCTTACAGACATTGTTTCATGTACCTTTTTACGCTTTGTTCATCTGGATAGCAGAAATACAGCCGAAAGAATCTTGCCCTCCTCCAAATCCTTCACGGTTACACATTCATTGCTTACCGTTACCAAAAAGGAAACTCCTCCGTGAAATACGCTAACCGTGACCAAAAAAAGTCTGCTACCCGTAGGCGAAGACTTTTTGCTAACGGTAACGGATTCCATGAAATTGGGCCATGGTAAGCATTGTATTCCAATTGCACAGCACTGCTTACCACATAACTCAGCGCTTATGATCCTAGCTAGCAGAGTAAACGAGAAATCATTTACACAATCTATAGAACGTTTACGAAACGGAGGCTCATGCTCCGTTTCAGGCTCATTTTCATGTACGGATTCCATGAAATAGATTTCAGGCGTAGCAGTGCTCGTAATCACAAAAATAGACCGTAACGGATTCCATGAACATTCAATGCATGTTGTTTGCACGAAATCCAAATCAATGTTATCGTCGTAATGTGAATTATTTGCTTTTTACTTCAGGATACCTTTTCCAACCAAGCATATTCGCAACACTATGATGCTCCTTACATCAATTCTGGAAGAGAATCAAGAGTAATAGTAAGTTAATTAAGTACCCAGGTGATTATTTGGCGTAAAATAATTCATCTTTCAAAATCTGCTGGGTTTATATTGTTCGAAGGGAGCAGGCCCAGCTCTGTGGAATGTGCTTACTTGTGGTGAACCCGAACTGTGATGGCTTTCCACAGGGCTCTGCCTTGCATTGCTGTCCCCAGGGGCCAATTTCATAGAGCTGCTTAGCACACTAGCAAAGAAAAGCTTGCCCAATAAAACAAACCACTATTGAAAATTGCATTTGATATTCATGGTCGGTGAACAACAGCCAAAGAACAATAGCAAGTGATACACAACACACGGAAATTTGGTTGTTAATCCTGTTTTTACTAAGACAGAAAATGTCATGCTTAGCGAATTTTTGTGCTATTAAAGTAGCTCTATGAAATTTGGCCCCAGATCTCTTGCCTCGAACCTGTGTCACTCCTCAAGATGTCAACATAGCTTAGTAAATAAGACTTGAAGCTATGCATGGTGGAAGTACTAAAAGAAGGTAGGTTTGCGGTGATACCATGTAATCTTTTCTGTGAGAGTGTGTGGTTCTGAGAACAACCGGTGGTATTATCTCGACGTTCCGAACAGTGTGCTCTGTTCTTCTCAGAACCACACACTCTCACAGAAGAGATAACATGGTGTCACCGCAAACCTACCTTCTTTTAACATAGCTAAATTTTTGTCTGCCAAGTTTCCTGTATCCTTGCTTTGGTTGCCAGAGGATGAGTCTTGATGCAGGCTCCTCACTCCTACTGCTGTGCCCAGCAAACCTCAAGCTTTGCTTCCTGATCCTGTGGGATTTAAACAGCACTAAACTTTACTTACCTATTTCTAAACAAGAAATGTTCAGGGCTCGCCGTCATCTCGCCATAAGAGTGTCGCATTAATGATAGATTTGTGCATGTATTTTAATCAAAATGCATGTACAATGTACTAGATGAAATATCAATTGTTTTAAATCGAAATTGGCGGTGGATGGGTGGGTCAAACACATTTGGAAAAAAGTCGAAATTTAAAAACAGTTTGAGTGGCCCCTAACCAAGATAATGACGTGAAATAATATGCTTGGAGTTAGGAGGGCCTGAAGGTTAGATACTTGCTGAAAAATCATGCTATGGTCGAAACGTCAAGCCTTCCTTACTCCAAGCATAAACAAATTATGTTCTCATTCCATTCCTTTTCAAAATTGACCTCTCCATAGTTGAACCCAATGCGAGACAGAGGAGACGCTTACTACTACTAGACCACTCCTGCCACCAAGTCCCAGAGAGTTGTCTTGACAATCTCTCTACACCTCTAAAATGATCTAGGATTTCCATGGAAGCCAACGAGTACAAACTACCCACAGGCACAACCAGTATATGCAACGCTGGAGTCTACACATGATACTGAAAGGCGAGATATTGGAAGCCCTTATGGCGTGGGGTCCTGGGGCCCGCTTATGCTTTGCAGATGCTCCGTGGTGCATTCCTAATCTTAGAAATACTTCAGTTTGTGTGAGTCTAAGACAAGCATGTATAATAGGCTCGCCCTATATAGGATGCACCCAAGTAAATAGTCCCAAAATCCGTCCGCCGAGCTCATTAATAAAAGTTAAGCACTCAATATATTTGAAATAAGAGAGTTGTGAGAGCTATGAAAATGAAGGATTGAAGAAATATGGCACTGGACCTCCTGCCTTGACTCTGGGCTTCCATTTGTGACCACTTTTGATGCAATTGGGTGAGAAAGTGGGTCTATTTCAGCCGCTTTGCAGAGGGATGGTCACCCTACCATAAAATGAAAAGAAAATGAA
Organism: Astropecten irregularis; assembly: GCA_963971285.1. Taxonomy (NCBI): domain Eukaryota; kingdom Metazoa; phylum Echinodermata; class Asteroidea; order Paxillosida; family Astropectinidae; genus Astropecten; species Astropecten irregularis. The sequence continues at coordinate 3,074,283 of OZ020253.1, read as the reverse complement.
AGGTGACATGTTCATCATCATTTTTCTGTGCAACTTGAACAGCTGTGAGAAATTTTAAATGTATATTTTTAAATGATTTTTGAATTCTGAGGATTTATCACTGTTGTCTACGGGAGTTTATTTACTTGGGTGCAACCTACGGTGTCGAATTGAGTAGAGAATGCCAACCATTAGCCTGTTCATTGTGGCCGATAGAGGGCGGTATGTTGCACGTTCGAATCAGCGGTGAGATATTGTTCCTTTAGCTTCAGCAAGGACCTGTTTGTTTAACGCACACGATCACGAATCCTGCTGATCCGGATCCAATTTTAGCGTACCCTGCATAGGACGTGGATCCTCAAATTTGGGATCCCGTGCGCTAAACAAATTAACAGGCCCCAAGTTTCTTTATATAACACAAGTTTATGATATATACATGTTTTCTTATAGGCCTAAAGGTTTTGACTTTCTGTTTCGTCGTGAAAACACATAATGATAAGATAGGTCTAGGAAGGAAATGGTTAAAGGAAATCCACATAGGCCTAGCTAAGTTTATTCATGTCTTAAATTTTGATTAAAGTAATTATCTTTGTAAAGCTAGTAGTATCATACTTTGGTAGCATACCGAAACAGAAATGTTCACAGATTTAACCATAGCTTACAGGGTATGAAGATGGTGATGGTAGAAACATACCGTTTTGATCACAGATGATTTCTTGATTTTTTTTACCATGATCTGTATTTCTTTGACAAGAACCGAAGTATGATATTACCTTTAAAATGTATAATTATCTTGGTTATTATTGTAATTTACAGGCCATGCGTCTCAATACTTTGATTTGGTGGTCTTTACCTTATTGCAGCGTTTTCATTAATATAGACAGGTACTGTACAGGATTGGTAAAATACCCAAACAAATGTTCACAGATTTACATATAACTTTCAGGGTTAGAGATGGTGCTGGTAAACATACCGTTAAAATATTTCTGCCTGAAATGGTGCATTTATCCAGCAATTAGTCAAACAAAGACTTTAAACAGTTTGGATCTCGGGGTAAGATCAAAACCATTCTTTACGTTTTATAATGAATATTGAATCGGTTTTCACTATTTTCTCGTGACTCAGATGTCCGATTGAGCTCAAGTTTTCACAGGGGTGTTATTTCGTGTAGGCCTACATGCTGGATCACTGACAAAGTGTGAGTGCTGCTCTGTGAACTTTACCAATCATGAATTAAACCTTTAAACAGTACATGTAGAATACAAGTATCGGCCCGGTGAGAGGCTTAAATCAAAATGTCTGCGCATTAAATTTAGTCTCAACTTATTTTTGACAAGATCTGGTTGTAGGACTAGATACGCAAGTCTAGGTTGCCAGATTTCACATAAAGCGCACGAAGTCAGTGCGTGACCGGGGATGGGACATTCGTCAATAATATTTATGCGTCGCCTCGACGACTGCCATTGGCATTATGTTTTCGCTGGGGGAAAATGGGAATTCCCCGTCATGTGGTTATTACGACAGAGGTCAGAGGGGGGTCAGGGTTGGGTCCCTTGCCGTGTGTACAATCTGTGCTGTATATAATACCCGTGTTCGAACCAGCAAATGTTCGGAAGAGTTGGTCGGCAGCCGACTGTACTTACTTCGGAGCGAACTGATTATAGAACCATTTGAGAGTAGAGTTACCAGTAACTGTAATTGTAGACAGCCACCATTGTCCGCTGTCTGGAAACGTTCGTGCTGTTCAGTTCTTCGATTTCTTCCACAATGAAATTTTAGCCATGTTCTGGAAGGTTGTGGTTTTGTGAACTAGCTGCGCGTGGCGTGTACATTTTGCACGCATAGGGAAAGAAGGCATCCAGATTATCTGTTTCAAATTTCAGGGCGGAAGCTTTGCTCCTCAAACGACACTGCAGCGTTTTCCCAGAAAACAACTATCTTTATATACTGGGTGAGTACACATTTTTTATAACCTTATGGGCCCGTTGGGTGGCCAATGCCTAGTATAAGAATGTTTTTGTAAAACAGCTTAATTTAAAAATGCATTGGCATTTTTTTCATCGCCGACGTAAAGGTATGTATCATACTTTGGTAAGAGACCAAAACAGAAATGTTCACATATTTCTTACATGGTATGAAGATGGTGGTGGTAGAAACATACCGTTGAAATGGGGAATTTATCCAGATATTAGTAAAACAACGACCGAAAATCTTTTAGATCTTTTAAAAGATCAAAAATAAAAGAGAAAAGACTTAAGAAATACTGACGGTGACTGTTTTTCACTGTTTTCTCAACAAGTGGGCATTGTATGGGACTGCAATTTTCACAGATGACTGTTACCGTATCTGTCTTGGTATTTTTGCCCATGGATCTGTATTTCTTTGATAAAAACCAAAGTATGATACTAACTTTAAATTAAGTAATATCATACTTTGGTTTTTGTCAAAGAAATGCAGATTCATGAGCACAAATATCAAGAAAGATACATCAACAGTCATCTGTGAAATTTCCAGTCCCATACGGTGCCCACGTTTTGAGAAAACTGTGAAAAACGCCCGCGGTATTTTTAAAAGCTTGTCACATTTAAAAAAAAAAATCTTTTCAAGATCAACATTTTTGGTCATTGCTTTAGCTCTTTTCTGGATAAAATTTAGCATTTCAATTAGTCAAACAAAGACCGGAGACAGTTTTGATCGCGGGGTAAGATCGAAACTCTTCTTAATTATGTTTTATAAGAAAAGTTGAGTCGGGTTTTTGCTATTTTCTCGTAGTTTCAGATGTCCGATTGAGCTCAAATTTTAACAGGCTCATTATTTTATGTACATGTTTGATCCGACCAAGTGTGAGTGCTGTTTTGTGACCTTTACCAATCATGTATTATACCTTTAAATATAACTGTTGTACTCTTGAACTAACTGCTCCTTCGTTAGCTTTTGATCCACATCTTTAACTTTGTGGGCCGCGAGGCTATGGGTTTTTCTTAAAGGTAGTATCCATACTTTGGTTTTTGTCAAAGAAGTACAAATTCATTGGCAAAAATATCCAGGAAGATTACAGTCACAGTCATCTGTGAAAATTTCAGTCCCATACGGTGCCCACTTTTTGAGAGTCGTGGAAAACGGCCACAGTATTTCTTAAGTATTTTCTCTTTTATTTTTGATCTTTTAAAAGATCAAAAAGATTTTCTGTCGTTGTTTTACTAATTTCTGGATAAATACACAATTTCATGCGGAAAGATATTAACGGTAGGTTTCTACCAGCACAATCTTCATACCCTGAAAGTTATACGTAAATCTGTGAACATTTCTTACCAAAGTATGATACTACCTTTAAAGACAATATGATTGATAAAGTTATGTGAAGCGAAACATTATTGCAACCTACTTTTTAATACTCCTAGATCACTAAACTACATGTATCTGATCCCCATTCATTCATCGTGCATTATTCTATTTGTAGAAAAATTAACAAAACAAAATTGACCTTTTTTTGGTCACCCCGGCCCGCTTGACGTCACATTACATTCATAAAAACACACTCCGCAGTGGGAGCATTGGACCAAACCATTTTGTCAAGGGGTGTTTATCGGTTTCAAGTTATAGTGTGTTTGGCATAACTGCATTTCCTGGCAAAACGGTTTTTTTTTTCACGCTCCATTTTGCATGGTTGTTGACGTGTGAACCCCAGCTCCCCCCTCAACTTCGGATCACTCCACAATAATCGTAATCAATGGCTTTGTAATCGAAAGCAAATTATAACCCCATGAATAAAATGGATCATCCCAAATTGGAAAATCTCGGTGGCAAGCCTCATCGTATACACGAGTGTATTTTTGTACAGCTATATTGAAAACTGTTCTATCTCGTCCCAATCTTAAAGGTTTGGTTTTTGTCAAAGAAATGCAGATTCATCCATGGGCAAAAATATCAAGGAGAATACAGCCATCTGTGAAAATTTGTGCGTGGTTTCATGGCTTCTGACTGCCAAACGAACAAAGATAGTTGACTATTGGGGTCACCACCAACATAGGGCTGGATGGCTCAGTTGGTAGAGCGCCTGTACGGTATTCAGGAGGTCGCCGGTTCGAATCCCGCTCCAGTTAATTTTTCTTTGTTCACTTTTCAATGACTTAAAATTTGAAAACAATGAAAAACGCCAACAGTATTTAAAAAAAATATATTTTCACCGTTATGTTTTTTATCTTTAAAAGATCAATATTGTTTTTGGTCGTTGGTTTGACTCTTTTGTAGATAAATACAGCATTTCAGGCAGACAAATTTTAACGGTATGTTTCTACCATCGCCATCTTTATACCCTGTTATACGTAAATCAATCTGAGAAGATTTCTGTTTCGGTATGCTACCCAAGTATGTTAGTACCTTTAACTCTTGTTTAGAGGATTAAATGTACAGTAATCGGAAAGGCTAATTTATAGCTCCAAATTTCCCCAAAGAAAGGAAATTATTTAATTACATGTAATTAATTAATTAAAAAATGCAATGATTGTGAAAAATTACAGATCTTGGGATATTTGTATAGTATTCTTTTACGGTATAATACAGGGTGTCCCAGAAAAAAACGCAACACTATGTCGGGACCCATCATGTTAAAATTAAACTGTTTATCACTTCAAGATTGAAATATGTGATACAGCCATGTCGTGGCTATCACCATGTAGAATTTAAGAATTTTGGGACTGAAATTGGCGAAAATATGATCGATTGAAAAAGTACTCCTTAAAAACAAATTTGCAAGGATAACATGCATAGTGGTCAATACACACATAATGTGTATGAAAGAAAGATGAAAATCGGGTTTTGAGGTTGGGCAATTCAGTCTTAGTTTTTCACTCAATTTTAGTCCAATTTTGCTCAAATTCTACATGGTGATAGCCAAGACATAGCTTTATCACATATCTGAATCTTGAAGTGATGAACAGTTTAATTTTCATATAATAGTTCTCGACACTAGTGTTGCGGTTTTGTTGGTTTTTTGTTTTCTGTTGGTTGATTCTGATTCATTAATTGAAGTACGATCCTATCGTGGCCCTGGAGGGACATAATTTTCACGACTAGTTGCGAATTATTATATTTTGCGACGTCGGGAATTTTTTTGCGACTAGACGTGATTTTTTGCGACTAGCCGTGAATCTTTTGCGACTAGTCGTGAATTTTTCTGCGACTAACCGTGAATCTGTTGCGACTAGCCGTGAATTTTTTTGCGACTAGCCGTGAATCTTACGTCAACTTGCAAACATTGCGTCAACTCGCAAACATTGCGTCAACTCGTAAATATTGCGTCAACTCGCAAACATTACGTCAATATGACAGTTGCAACATTAAGTCACAGCTGCGAGTACCAGTCTAAAACCATTGGTGTGCCACATTCTTCTGACGCTTGTTACGGCTGAAAATGCGTATACGCTAACCTTTGACCTTATTTTGATTTCCGTTAATTAACCCTAATTTAACGACATATTTCTGATTTTTTTTTTTCACGAAAACCTTCATCAAGTGTTCTAGAAATATTGTGTTATACTCTGCACTCTTAATTTTTTTGGACTTGGAAGCCGGCGTTACCTTTAATTAGATGCTCAAGGTGCTTAATATTGGCAAACACTGTACTGTAAAACACTGCATATATTACGTATAAATATTGCATGTGTGCATGATAAAATTTTACTGCATTGTATATCGTTTTTAGTCTGGTTCCCAGAAAATTCTCTGTCATTAGACAATTATAGACAAATATACCAGTCCCCGAACCCCTGGCAGACTAAAAAAATATTCGCGACAAGTAGCAAAAACAAATTCACGGCTTGTCGCAAAAAATCATGACCAGTCGCAGGAGATTCACGACTAGTTGCAAAAGCAAATCACGTGCGTCGCAAAAAATATTCGCGACTAGTCATGAAACCAGTCCCCGAACCCCCAGCAAACTAAAAAAGGTTCTCGACAAGTCGCAAAAAAAATCACGACTAGTCGCAAAAGAATCACGAATAGACGCAAACAAATCACGACAAGATGCAAAACAAATCACGAATAGTCGCAAACAAATTCACAACTAGACGCAAAATATTCACGACTAGGCGCAAAAGATTCACGACTAGTCACAAAAAAATCACGTGCGTCGCAAAACATATTCGCGACTAGTCATGAAACCAGCAAACTAAAAAAAGTTCGCGACAATTAAGTCGCAAAAAAAATCACGACTAGTCGAAAAAGATTCACGAATAGACGCAAAAAAATCACGACAAGATGCAAAAAATTCACGACTAGTCGCAAAATATTCACGACTAGTCGCAAAATATTCACGACTAGTCGCAAAAGATTCACGACTAGTCGCAAAAAAATCACGTGCGTCGTGAAAAACATGTCCCTCCCGATCCTGAAGTTTGTTTTTATCTAACAGACTTTGCTTTGTTTTCTGACAGACCTTATCTGTACAATGGATGAAAGAGTTACAACCTTTCTGACAGGATTCATAGGGTTCGGGCGAAGTTTCAATCGCAGCGTGTTGGCGCATGACCAGGAGCTGCATGCCGCTTACAGGAGGGCGCACGAGGAAGGGTACGTGCCTTGCAACCGGCTCAGGATTCTGACCATCGGTGACAAAGGCGTGGGGAAGTCCAGCACCTTGCAGCAACTGCAAGGGAGGGCGTGCGACCCCAGCGAGGACCCGAGGGCCACGGAGGGCGTTGAGATCACCGTGTGCGAGACCTCGGAGGGAGACCCGTCCTGGACGTCCCGGGGAGACGGCGTGTGCCGATCGGCAGATGATCCTGAAGTCTTCGCCGCTTGGTCGCTCTGCAGCGAAGTCGACAGCCTGGCCGGCATTGCACATCACAGAAAGGACGCCGCACCGGGACCAACCCTCGTCCCCTCGAGCATCGAACAGCTGAAAAGAACACCCGCCAAGAGAGCCGTTTGGGCTGGCCAATTCTTAGGTCTGCTCAGAAAGATTTGGGCAAGTTTCGTGCATGAGATCATCATGGCTGTACCGGCGATTCTCGTGTTTTTCGCTGTGTGTAATTACTTCGATAACTTTGGATGTTTGTGCTGGGTGGGGATATTTCTGGCCCATCAGAGTTTCTTCAAGTCAGATTTCAACTCGGCTTACCGCTTTGTCACCCCGATTACATTTCAAATTCTCATGACTGAGGCGGCTGCCCGTTTTAGCGACTACCTTGGTAATAACTCGGGAGAGAACCCAGCAGTATCTGCCCAGTGGCTCCTTGTAGCCATAGGTGGATACCTCCTATGTTTCATTGTAGGATTCCTCTGTGGGGTCGGATGCCGTACGGGGATGGCTGTTGCCTTTTGTTTCATGGCGCCCCAGTCGGAATTTCACCTCCGTATCAACATAGCTGCTATGACATTGGCAATTGGGAACCTGTTCGGGCCGCTGTTGGTACGATTTGCAATCAAGCCCATCGTGGAGATTGCAAACAGCCCAAGACAAATGCCCATCGCTTTCCTCGCCGCAGTTGGCTTCGTTGCACTTGCCGATGTGATCCCACCCTTGGCTGAAGTTTGTCAATTCCTTCACATGTACCATCTCCTTCTGGGCTGTGTGATGGGATTTGGGCATTGCTTTGCTGTCCTCAAAGGTCGTGAGATTGTGGCTCTCAAGAAGCTGATGCTTCCGTATGCGATAAAGAAGTCCTTTGGTTTTGTGATTGCTCTTGGGCTGGGGCATTCGATTGGATGGAGGCTGATGTTTTTTAGTAAGACCATCTCGTGGATCTCTATCATCCTGTCAGTACTGTCTGCTTTCGGCTTCGTATTCTACGACTGGAAAGTTGCCGAGAGGGTTAAACGCTTGGAAGAAGAGAACATTCCGATCACAACCATCAGGAGGTTTCTCATGCATTCTGCCACCAAGGACAACCCCACCAGCTTAAAGCTGCACTTGTGGGACAATGCAGGAGACAATGTCTACCAGACCATGCAACAGCTCTTCCGGCCGGCAGAAGCTGTCTACCTTCTTACATTCAGTCTGAAAGCTGCGAGTGCAAGAAGCATCAAGTGGCAGCTTGGTCGCCTACGTAAGTGGCTCTTTACGGTGATGGCTCAGTCTAAGAACCCGAACACCATTGTTTTCATCATTGGCACACACAGAAACAGTGTCGAGAAGAACTTCATTGTCGACTTAGCTCAGCAGATAGAAAATGAACTGTACGACGACTTTTGCAGTATTTTAGCCTTCAACGGCGACGTTGGCCCTCTTTATGTTGTCGAAAATCAAACACCACTCGATGAGGATGGACTGAGGCTGCGACAGTCTGTCATCATTGAACCAAAGAAGGCCCCCTTCATGAAGGAGCTGTTTTCCATCCCACATCTAAAGACCCTCAGAAAACTACAGAACCTGCAGTCGGAAGGCACTCTGTCTTGGATCACAACAGTATCTGACCTGTTGCGTGAAGCAGACACGACCCTTGAAAACCTCCGGACGATCTTGGTAAACCTTCATCGAACCGGTGATGTCATATATCGACACGACGACAAAATTCTGGAAGACTACGTCGTCTTAGATCCCCAAAGTCTAGTGGATGTCTTGAAGAATATCGTCCGCATCCCTCCGAAGTCGCATCGTCATCTGTCTGAGGCAACCTCTTGGCAGAATCTGGAAAGGAAGGGAATCGCTTCGCTGGATCTCATCAAGGCAGTTGTTGGATCCAAGACCCTGCTTCCTTGTCTCCGACTGATGGAGGCTTATAGTCTTCTAATACCCGTCTATTCGACCAGCAGCCCTGTTTCAAGTCATCCCCAGGAGGCAGATAACCGCGAAACCCTTCCCGACCACTGCATCGTGCCGAGTCACCTACCAGACTTCGCCGGGGAGGACACCGACTTCTGGGTGGCATCCGAGGAAGACGAAGAGTACTTCTTCGACTTTGGCTATGTGGCTCCCGTGTACATATTCTACTGTCTACTTGCCAGGTGCTGGAGCGAAAGAGACGGCCCCGATTCGGTTAGTAAAAATTCATTTTATACAGAAAATGAAAATTCACATTTTTATGAACACTTTCCAACTAAAGAGTCACACTTTTTTCACGTACGCCTTAATTTACATCAAAACGGATTTCAAGGCTTTAAATGTGAGACTTTGGAGCTGGATCTTCAAGTCGATAGCGCACTCGCACGCACGCGCACATCAACGCGCGCATGCTCAGTGATAGCAAAAAGAGACTTTAGTCTGCTGCCGCCAACGTCTCAAAAGTCTCCCATTGGCAAACGATAGAACTCGCGAAGAACATAACGTTAATTCACTTTGTCTTTGCAATTGGTGGCAGGTTTTTAAAACCAGAGGCCGTTTCAGACACAATAAGACTGACTTGTACTCTTTACAACTGCAAGCGAGGACAGATGATCAGAATACTGTGAACGTTATCATCCAGCACAACTCCAACACCAATCGATGCAATTTGCAGGTAAACCTTTAAGATTGAAGGTCTAAGGACTGCCCATTCGGTCCCATGTGCAACCCAAACTGCGCCAGATTAAAGTCACCCGTAACTGCCTTTAAGTCAGTTATAGGGCAACACACCTTGGCAACACGACTTTAGACCCTGTGTACACTAGCAATATAAATATTTGGCCAACATGTTACCGAGATGTGGCTGCGACATGTTTACCCAACTCGCTTTGCTCTGTGTACGCTGACAACATTTTCAGCAGCAACGTACTTGGGAAACTTTTGACAGTGTACATTCTGCTTTAACCAAACTAAAGACCGGGTACATGGGCTTCATATTTGTGGCTCCGCATTTCATAAACTCATGTCCCATTCATGTTATTTGAAGAATTTGATTTGATTTGATTTCAGGAGTCAAAATTCTGAATACTTTGGAGATTTTGCACTCCAAATTTACTAAGCATGAAAAGCTGGGTCAATTTCATAGAGCTGCTTTTAAGCACCAACATTTGCTTAAGTACCAAAAAACTTGGTAAAGAAAATCAGTTTGCCCTGCCAAAACTCCTTGTGAATGTTATACTCAGCAAAGCAATAAACATCAAGTGAACATTTGGTTGGTAATCCTGTTTGATCAAGGAAGACTTTTCATGCTTAAGCAATTTTGTTTGCTTGCTCTGTGAAATTGGCCCCTGGTGTTTTCATCACTACTTCTGGAGGCCATAATTGTGTCCCTTTCCACTCTCTTGTGGGCTTAGTACCAGCTTAGTACCAGCTATCAGGCGCAGTAACCCCCTAGACTGCTTTCAAATATCATTTTTATCGAAAAACTTTTCAACCGCCCCAGCTCACTAATTGTTATGGATGCCGACCGGACTTTGGATTGCCATTATAAATTTTTCCAAGGCAGGATGGGAATAAAACGAATACATAACTTGTTTTTGTTCTGACAGGTTCTTCAGCATCTGTATAATCTTGTGAAGGATATCCGCAGACTGTACTTTGTCAATCTTCCATTCGCATGCGGACCTGTCTGCCGTTCCCGTAGCTGTTCCCCCGGCGAGGCACCGCTGACTGTCCTGGAGATTTGCGGCCACGACAAGGAGTTTCCAACGGTCAACCAACCACCCCAGACCTACATGGGGAATGGAAAGTACCACGAGGTTCGCTTGAACCCAAAGGTGGGTATGATAATCCCACAGAAGACGTCCCATTTGGTTGCTATGTTCCAGTACGCCAACAGAGGGCGCAATTTCGCCCGGGCGCCCTCTAGCGGTGGATTGTTTGAACCTATAGTCTTGGGCCCTTTTCCAAACCTCGGCTCTGGCTCCGGCTCCGTCATCCATATGCTGAAAATAGAGGTTGTGGGTTTTCATTGAAGCTGAAGCTCCGTTTTCCCTTTCAAACCAGAGAATCTACTTCCGAACCACATCCAAAAGTATCTATTTTGATACCCGTTATTTTAAAATTGACTCAAGAAATTGAGCTGGAGCCGGAGCCTGAGCCGGAGACGAGGTTTGGAAAAGGCCCTTGCATAGCTTGCCACATCACTAAGGCCGTGTCCCAATTCACTGGCCGCGGCTGCAAATTACGCACGTACCTATGGCAGCCACTAGCCAGTGACTGCAGCCGTTTCCATAGACTTGTGTGTTATTTGCGGTCGCAGCCAGTAAATTGGGACACGGCCCATCTTTGTGTCGTCTGCATTACTTGAAAATAAAGCATAACTAACTGTAGTTTCCAGGATTCTCTTACATGCTAATTTTGACCTATATCGACATCCTATAGATGATTTGCATACAACTCACTGATTTGCATGTGACCTTTGCTTACCTTTGATGCTTTGACCCGAAGTGATTAGCATGCGGGAGCAAGGGATTATGGGGCGATTTTATACACGTGCAAGCTTATACGTTCTGATACCGAACGAACGAAGCTAAGAAAACCATCTGAAAAGGCTAGAAATCTGACGGTGTATCCCTACAAATTGTGTTACAACCGAGAAAGCTGTTATTATCGGAAACCAATAAAGTCGATTGGTCGTCATTATCTCAGGATTTTGTGTGAAACTTGTGGATCTGTGACTGCAATGTGAGGTAGTCGACGTGAGTGAACCTTCCAATATTGACAGTGTGTGCAACACAATTAATGAACGTAAAATCTTTCCTGTTTGAGTAAGGACATAAGATTAAAATGGGCTATGATTTGTGAACACCACACTAACGTTTATAGACGCTGTATACAATGTTCCTCCCTTTTTTGTCGATTCATTCAGCTGGAGGTTACATGTGGCAGAAGGAAAAGATCTTCAACCTCGTACTCTGAAGATAACTCGGTGTCCAATGGTAAGTTACCTTGGATGACTGGAAAGCTGTCCATGGAATCCTTGACAAAACCAATGTTAAGTACGCATTATAGCTGTGCATATAGCTAAAATGACTCTTTAATTACCCTTTGATGTTTAGATTCTGTCAAATATTAACATTTCATGGACAGCTTGCAAAATGAGTATCTTTATTAAAATAGACATAACTCCTCTTAGGAATGATCGATTTGTTTCATTCTTTTTTTCTAATAAGCAGGAGATATATGCTTTACTGAACTTTGAATGTCATTCGTTCCTCTTGAAAAACATCACCAATCCCGGTCAAGTTCGTGTTGACTTACCCTGTACAATGGCACGACGGACCCTTCACAAAAAAATCCACTTGGTGGCTTTAAAGGGTTCCTGCAGTGCTCTCTTCAGTCAGGTTATTTTATTGCCTTCATACAGAGAATATACTGACGGAAAATGAATGGTTATTTTGGTTTCAAACTAGCATTTTCATTTGGATGGCTTTGCAAAATGGGGGATTTTCATGCATACTCATGTGGGGAACCAAGATAAAAAATGTAATGAAAAAACATAAAAAATGAAGAGGCAAACTTAACCCACAGAAATGTTTTGACAAAAAATTACACCACCAGTTGAGTGTAAGGAACATATTCAGCACAATAAAACCCATTGAGGAGGGAAAGTTCTGTCAGAAAACCTATAAAACAACCCCAACTTTTTGTGCACACATCAATTGGGTTTAGCTCTCAAATACCCAGATGACATCACAGTTTTGCTCGTGAATATGGAAATTCTAATTAGCTTACAAACAAAAAACCTTGTTGTTAACCCTGAAACAATGTGAGGAAGTGGGTAAAATCATAGGCCCCATAAAACAGTTGCTTTGGGTACATGTTTAAGGCATAATATTCGTATTGCAGAGACCCTTTAAGATTAAGTGGTACAGACTGTTTCAGACTAGCATTAGTAAACAGCACTTGTTCAATCAAGCTCTTGCTTTATTCATTTGCAGATGCCATACCGGTACATATACGCGATGTACCTATGACAGCATCCGACGGGGGCTCTGCCATTGCTCAAGTCATCAACTCAACGTTTTACTTCCAGCGAGCCACAGCCACAGCCACAGCCTCTCGCAGCGAAAGCGAATCCAGTGCTTAGACGCAGTACACAGTGGTATATGCTATTATGTAGTCTCACCGCACACTTTGTGAATTGAAAGAATAACCAAGTCTTTGGTATAATACATGATTGGTAAAGGTCACAGAACAGCACTCACACTTTGTCTGATCAAAGATGTACATGGAATCATAAACCTATGGAAATTTGAGCTCAGTCGGACATTTGAGTCACGAGAAAATTTCTGGATAAATGTAGGCTACTATTTCTGGCGGAACTATTGTAATGGTATGTTTCTGTTAGCACCATCTTCATACCCTGAAAGTTATACGTAAATATCTGTGAAAATTTCTGTTAGGGCACGTTACCAATCCTGTACTGCACCTTTAATGACTTTGCTGATTCAATGTTTCAATGATTCAATGATTCAATTCGTGTGCTTCCAAATAGTGCGCCACCAAGAGTTTGCAACGCGTTCCGACCAATCACAATGCCTGATACTTGTCGACGAAAATAATGCGCATCTGGAAAAGGGTTCACGGATTCCGCGTATTATGATTGGCCAGCGCTTTGCAAACTCTTGGTGGCGCACTATTTGGAATTGCCCGAACTGTATTCACCAAAGTTGCACCCAAGTAAATAAACTCCCATAGACAACAGTGATAAATCCTTATTCTTCAAAAATCATTTAAAAATACACAGAACTCTCACAGGTGTTCAAGTTGCACAGAAAAATGATGATGAACATGTCACCTTTCATTTTCTTTTCATTTTATGATGGGTTGACCATTGAATTTTTGAGATATACTCATTCTCAGCTGACCACCGCTAAACCAAGGTATGGATCACTCCAGTCAAAGAAGCCATTTTCAAAAAAACATCACTCAGCAAAGCGGCTGAAATAGACCCACTTTCTCACCCAATTGCATCACAAATGGTCACAAATGGAAGCCCAGAGTCCAGGCAGGAGGTCCAGTGCCATATTTCTTCAATCCCTCAGTTTCATGGCTCTCACCACTCTCTCGTTATTGATTGCTTAACTTTTATTAATGAGCTCGGCAGACGGATTTTGGGACTATTCAGTTGGGTGCACCCCTAAAGAAGTGTTAACCCATCACCACCTCACTGGTTAATGTTCGTTTTTGGTTTGGATTTGGGGGAAACGGCTGAAATATGTAAATACGTAACGTTGTTATTTTTTGAAACACTGCAAAATTGTAATTGGCTCTTTAAATTCTAAAATATAACGGAATCGTTCACGGATTTCGTATGATAAGCAACTGCATATGAATACCAAACTTGTCTTAATTTGGACGTATGAGGACGCTGTGTAAATCTGTCTGTAACAAACGAAGAGTTATTTCGTTTTACACAGTACAGAATCCTAGGGCGTTTTAATACGAAACGGAGGCTCCGGCTCCATTTCGTGAATCTATTTTAACATAACGGGTATCAAAATAGAGGCTTTTGGCTGCGGTTCGGAAGTAGATTCTCTGGTTTGAACAAGAAAACAGAGCTTCAGCTTCAATGAAAAACCACAACCTATATTTTCAGCATGGATGATAGAGTCCGAGCCTGAGCCTAAGCCTCCGTTTCGTAAACGCCCTTAGAACCGAAACAAGATGACCTGGAGTAATTGTTTCCACGTGATATTGGTCAGGTGACTATTTCATCAACCACAAGGAAACTGAAATATACCTGAGAATGTCGGTAACCTTTGTTTGCACATTACAGTGTATAAAGTATATATACGTATAACTTACAGGGTATGAAGATAGTGGTGGTAGAAACTTACTGTTAAAAATTTCACCTGAAATTGTGTATTTATCCAGAAATTAGTAAAACAACAACCGAAAATCTTTTTGATCTTTTAAAAGGTCAAAAGTAAGAGAGAAAAGACTTAAGAAATACTGTGGCCGTTTTTCACTGTTTTCTCAAAAAGTGGGCACTGAAATTTTCACTGATGAAATGCTGCATTTATCCAGAGTAAAACCAATGACCAAAATTATTTTTGATCTTTTAAAGATGACTATTAGTGTTATTGTATCTTCCTAGATATTTTTGCCCATAAATTTGTATTTCTTTGACAAAAACCGAAGTATGATATTACCTTTAATATTATTGAACGTTACAATAATGAATAAATGTCAACAGATAATGTGAACGCTACCAACCCGATACGTCGATCCAACCCCATGCCACAGACAAAATATACAGTAGGCCTATCATATTCTTTGTTATCAATGTAGGCCTATAGTTCACGTTTACGTCATTGAAAAGTGAACAAAGGAAACTTGACTGGAGCGGGATTCGAATCAGCAACCTGTAGTATACTGTACAGGCACTCTTACCAACTGAGCTACCCATGCAGCCCTTGAATACTGGTGGTGTCCCTAATGCTATAGGAACACCACCAACATTCTAGGACTGGCAATGACCCTTGGGATATAGGGGTATGGTTTCATGGCTTCTGACTGTCAAACGAAAAAAGATAATTGACTATTTAGTAATAGTCAGTTATCTTTGTTCGTTTGGCAGTCAGAAGCCATAAAACCACTCACACGCTTTATCCCACTGATCGTTTTAAGGTACGTGCAGCATTAGTAATGCTGCAACCTGAGAAACAGTACATAGATGATCACTCAGAGAGAATGCGTTTTTTTTTGGCGAGCTGCGAAGCAAAGCAAAGCCTATGTAGTAATTCCGTTCGTCCCGTCCGTCCGTCGTGCCGTTCGGCCGTCCGTCCGTTCGGCCGTGAAATGTTTAAGTTTTTTAGTATGTGCTTGAACCCCAATTTGTTTATGTTTTTTTTTTCCAAAATAATGTTGTTATTATTGTTAATGAAAATTTTTGAAGTTTTTCCTATTGTTTCAAAATGTTGCAGTTTTTTCTATTATTTCAAATTGTTGGATTGTTTTTAATGGGTGTGGGTGTGTGTCAGAGCTATCATGTTTGTAACTGCAAGTAAGGCTGCAGCGAGCCATGACAGCTTCGCTGTTCTAGTAACCATGATACATTTATTCAGTTAGTTCTGATTATTTATTTTATTTATAACCTGTATATTATCAAAGTTAGTTCGCTTGCAAATCATGTTACCAGGCCGCTAAAAATAAAACAAAGTGTCGTGTGAAAGAAGAGATACCCTGGATGTTAATTGTCACTTTTCATTTCACGAATTATATTTACATTCCATCCAAAAATAAAAAAAATATATCTGTTTCATCCTCGAATCTAAATGAAATTCGCAAACCGTCGCAAACAAAAATACAAATAAGTATCTTTATAACATTTTCGCGACTTGAATTTAAAAATGTTTAACCGACCTTTAAGGTATTGGGTCTCCAGATGTTGTTACAGGGTTAACTTTTGTGGTAGTTCTGGAAAGCCTGTCGGAAATAGGAAACCTAATAACAAGACCTTGTTTGGTTTCGTGGAATCTTATAATAAACAGTAGTTTGGAAAGCACATTCTTTGGTTTGGTGTTGACTGCCGTGGCATTTGCATTAGCACTTAAAGGTACTATCATACTTTGGTAGCATACCGAGACAGAAATCTTCACAGATTTACCTATAACTTACAGGGTATAAAGATGGTGATTGCAGAAACTTACCGTTCTGCCTGAAATGATGTTTTTATCCAGAAAAGAGGAAAGCCATTGACCAAAAGTATTTTGATCTTTCAAAGATCAAAAATAAAAGAGCAAAGACTGTGTGCGTTTTTCACTGTTGTCTCAAAAAGTGAGCACCGTATGGAAATGAAATTTTCACAGATGACTGTTACTGTATCTTCCTTGATATTAATTTTTTGACCATGAATCTGTATTTCTTTGACAAAAACCAAAGTATGATATTACTTTTAAGGTCCAGTCACACTGCAGCGATAACGATATAAACAATGCCGATAAAATAAATCGCTGCAATACAATTTCAGTGAAGATGGTCACATTGAAACGATAACGATAACGATTATTTGAAATCGATACGATCAATCTCGTTAGAATCGCTCAAGGAGCGATTCCCGCGATTTTTTGTTTGACCAATCAGCATTGACCTTGAACCCTACGTAATTTTTCAGAAATATCAAGGAAGATACAGTAACAGTCATCTGTGAAAATATAATCAGCCCCATGCGGTGGCCAATTTTTGAGAAAACAGTGAAAAACGGCTACAGTATTTCTAAAGATTTTAAAAGATCAAAACTAATCCTGGTCACTGATTTGACTCTTTTTCTGGATAAATACAGTATTTCAGGCAGATAATTCTTAACGGTATGTTTCTACCATCACCATCTTTATACCTGAAAGTTATAGGTAAATCTGTGGAGATTTCTGTTTCGGTATGTTACTAAAGTATGATACTACCTTTAATATTATCGTCCTGGTACGTGATGAGCCAATGTGTCTTTAATATGAAAATCAAACTACCAGCGGTACCAGGCACTAACTCGGGGTGAAGGAAGTGCACGCCTGCGTAGACCGACGGGAAACTCCCAAAGGCTGTACGGGGGAAAACCCACACGCGATCAGGGGACAACATTTAGTTGCCCTAATGCCCTAAGACCTACTTAAAAAATAATTTCAGAACTTGAGATAGCCTGATAGGTGCGTTCATACACACCTAAACGCGCGATTATTTGCGTCGTGAATCAAATCGTGATTTTTGTGTCCACGCAAAGAAACCCTAATAAGCGCGAATATTTGTGTCGCGAGACCCAAATAATCGCGTTTTTGTGTGTGTGTGAAGGCACCTAATGTGATCCTTGTGATGTCAAACATTTTGTCTAGAAAAGTTGATAGGCAAAGGGTAAAATAATGGGAAAAGGGTACCTCGGATCGTTCACCAATTAAAGTGCACGTATTGTCGTAGAGGGCGCCCTGTAGGCCCTTTCTGGTATGACGTCATCAAATAACCTTTGGTACTGAAGCCAATACCCGTCCTATTTATCATTTACCCCGTGATCAACCTTTCAATTTGGGGCCTTAAATCCTTCCTTTTTGTTCGCAATTTCAAAAGGTGTTCGAGAGCACTTTACTATAAACCTCCTCTCGTGATCCACATTACTTCCTTTTACATCAGCACAACAAAATAATTAATTACAATCGACATTGTGCATATTGTATACACAACACTATAGAAACACCCTAACTCTAATTGCACAATATGAAAAAAAAAAACCGACCAGGTTATGAATTGATATGCCAACGGGAAAGAATGTAAAGAATAATATCTAAACAAGGAAATAACCCGATCTCCATTCAGCATCTGTTGAGATAACAATAATTATGATATGCAAGTTACACAAAAGCCAAGTTATGTACGTTCACAGACACCCACAGGCGTTTTTTTATAATGCTTCCCCATCCCCAGGGTTCTAAACTGGTAAAGGGTCTCAATCTATAGACTTGTCCCAAGTCGGGTTTCGTTCTTGCTTGGCGTAGTGCCTGCCGGCGCGCCCTCTGTTGTCGGCAGCTGCTCCTTGTCTTTTGTTGGATCGGAAGTCCCGCCCTGTGCACATGTGCGTTCTTAGTCACATTTTTTTGTAACGAATCGCCGGTGTACAGAATAAATCTGCCTATAAATGTGTCCGGGGACAGATTTACCCAGGTTAAAGTGTCCTCAGATAACTGTACAATGTACATGGCCACAACCGTGTAAATGTGTCCGGGTGGGCTCGTCGGAGGGGGACATTATTCAACCTTTACGTGGGACTTATAAATCTGGCGCGAAGAAATTATAAAATGCTGCATCATGACAAAATCAAAGTATCTTAATTCCTTGATATTTGTGCCCATGAATTTGCATTTTTTTGACAAAACCAAAGTATGATAGAACCTTTAAAGCAACATTTTCGGCAGTATTGTTGAGTTCGGTTGCTTCACGTTCCACTCCCGAAACTCTGTCACTCACTGTGTGTTAATTAACCAATAACCATTGTGTTCATGATGGGCCGCAAGAGTTGGTTGATTACTAAAAAGTGAGGGCGCGTACAAGTCCGACTTGAGTCAAGTCTAGTCTCAACCGAAAATATAATTATGTGAGTGAAACTAGTGTAAATGTTTACGCTAGAGCCACTTTTTCAGAACCTTTCAAGCTGTGTATGTACGCTACCTGATCACTTAATATCCTGCTATAGCTACCGCATGGATCAACTTTATACGTTAGTGTATACGTGTATAGGCCTACATGTCCTATACGTGTACATGTAGGCATACGTGAACAAGAAAACACGCAAGCTCTTAAGCTACTTAGCAATTACCTCTTGAGACGGAGGAATAAGCTCAAATTCAAGGTATGTTGGTGATAATGTTAATTTTCCCCTGTTATTTGTGGCAAACTTGGCATTATTATTAAAGGTACAGTACAGGATTGGTAATTCCATACCCAAACAGAAATGTTCACAGATTTACGTAGAACTTTCAGGATATGACGATGGTGTTGTAGAAACATACTAACGGTTCTTCTCAGAACCATATACTCTCACAGAAGAGATCACAATCGTGTCACCGCATACCAACCTTCTTTTTAGAAACCCACTGTTAAGATATTTCCGCTTGAAATGGTGTATTTATCCAGAAATTAGTAAAAACAAAGACAGAAAACATTTTTGATCTTGGGAATATGATCTAAACCGTTTTTAATGTTTTATAAGAAAAATTTAGTGGGGTTTTCGCTATTTTCGTGAATCAGATGTCCGATTGAGCTCAAATTTTCACAGGTTTATCATCTCATGTACATGCTGGATAAGACAAAGTGTGAGTGCTGTTCCGTGACCTTTACCAATCATGTATCATACCTTTAAGCCTGTCATGCCATGCTATTTATTTCTTGTATGAAGTCATCCATTCCACGTGACACAGTATTCTTCCTCGTGTCATCTTGCAAAAAATTAAAATGTGAGATTTACATGATTATGTATCAGTTAGTACATGAACTCTATTTTCTTCATTCGCTCATACATTAAAAGGTATTATCATACTTTGGTAGCATACCGAAACAGAAATCTTCACCTATAGATTTACCTATAAATTTAAAGGTATAAAGATGGTGATGGTAGAAATGAATAATTTAAAACGTTCTGCCTGAAATGCTGTATTTATCCAGAAGAGAGTAAAACCAGTGACCAAAATAATTTTTGATCTTTTATAGATCCAAAATAAACGAGAAAAGACTTAAGAAATACTGTGGCCGTTTTTAACTGTTTTCTCAAGAAGTGGGCACCGTATGGGACTGAAATTTCCACAGATGACTGTTATTGTGTCTTCCTTGATATTTTTGACCAGGAATCTGTATTTCTTTGACAAAAGTATGATATTACCTTTAATCCTTTCTTCTACAAAATAGGCGATGCACCTTAGATAGGTTGATTAATCTGATCCCGCCTATATTCCGGTTGCATTATTACTGGCTCAATATACTTGAAGTTTTTTTTGTTCGTTTGCCATCCAGGGGTAACATGGATTCTGACAATGGACTGACGGCTGGAGGAAGCTCCAACAGCTTCAATGAGAAGGTCTTGTCTGGACTGTCTGATTTCAGACAGAGCGTGAACCTGAGCGTGCTCGTCAACGACAGGTCCTTGAAAGACGCCTATGCGAAGGCTATGACTGACGGAGAGCTGCCGACCAACCGTGCAAGGGTCTTGATACTGGGTGAGCCACGGGCCGGTAAGACCAGCCTGCTGAACCGCCTACTGGGCAGGGACTTCGACCGTCAGGAGCAGTCCACGCACGGTATCGAGACGCGCATGTGTCACGTCACCGACGTGGACAGGCACTGGAAGGAATTAGCCGATGGAACGAGGTCTGACGATATTCGTGAATGCGCGTCTGCATTGACGGCCATGAGGGAGTTGCGAAGTGATCGTCAAACAGCACCCCTCAGAGTTAAGAAGGGGGACCCCTTGCGGAACACTGACCCGGCAGCATCTGCTTCAGAGGTACCCAACCTCGAAACTTTGGCCATTGCCAAAAATATCATTAAGTTCAGTCTATCGATGGCGCTCATTGTGGTTGTGGCGTCTGCAGTGGGTATGTTCAGGTACGGCTATGCCGTGTTTGTGTGGAGCTGCATTCTTGCTATGACTCTTATACAGAACTACAACATGGCCTATCGCTTCGGTACGTCTGTCTGCATCATATCTGTCCTTGTTGAAGCCATGTTACGTTCTTATACGTCACTAGAAAAGCCTACCTGTGACACCGATCATGTCCAAGCTGTTTGGTTTATTTGGAATGCATGCTTTTACTTATTAAACTCGGCCATGGTTGGAGTTTTTGTTGGTCTGGGCGGCCGAACCGGTATTGCCGTAGCCTTATCAGCATGCGTCTGTCCCATGGAGTCCCATTCCATGGAAACCTTTCTCAAATATCTCGAATCGTCCTGGAACATGATGATACCAATTGGAATAGCCACGTCAGCGGCTGTTATTTCTGTTCAATGCTACCTGTTCTGTACGGCCAATGATCGTTGGCATTCGAGTAGAATCTGTCTGTGCTGTTGCTTACTGGTGCTGCTCTTCGCGATGGTGTGGAAGGCTGATTGCAAGTATCGACCCTATCTCTACATCTTCCTGAATGTCATGATAATAACAATCGGCGGATCCTGGGGAGCCCTCTTTGGCCGACGGGCTGTCTTGAAATACGGCTTCGAGGCCAGTTTCATCACCAAGAAGACAGTGGGCTTTGTCTACGGACTGTGTTTGGCTCGCACTTGTGGCTGGACCATTAGAGTCCCTAGTGCCCGTATACCATCTTTGGTGTTTTACGCTCTCTCGGTTACCGCACATCCACTTTTTGATCTGCATACAGCGTATAAGATACGGAAGGCAAATTCTACCTTCCCCGTCAAAGTCATTCGTGATCGGATGAAGGCCGTCTTCAGGGGACGGCCGATCTTGGAGACCAAACTCAGTCTGTGGGACTTCGCAGGAGATGCTTTATACCACTGTGCTCACCACGTCTTCATGCCAGACAGAGCTCTGTATATCGTCGTCTTTAATCTTGAGGCCGCTGTGTCAGACGTAGAAGGAGAGCTCAACAGGCTTCTCTTTTGGCTGCATTCCATCTGTGCACATGCGCGCCATCCAGACGCTGTCATCATGATTGTGGGCACCCACGAA
The DNA here is from genome assembly GCA_963971285.1 of Astropecten irregularis. Taxonomy (NCBI): domain Eukaryota; kingdom Metazoa; phylum Echinodermata; class Asteroidea; order Paxillosida; family Astropectinidae; genus Astropecten; species Astropecten irregularis. The sequence goes on along the minus strand of OZ020253.1, from coordinate 3,052,315 downwards.
GCAAGTGTTCCGGTCGAGAGAAGGCTGTGCTTTGCTGAAGAACTTCATAGCAGAATCACCTACCCTTTCTGTCGTCGACTCGTTCTGAACCCGAAGAACGACAGGCCGCTATTCTTGGTTGAGAACTCCCATCCGTCTGACCTAGGCGTCCAGCAAATGAGAGGTGAGATTCTAAGGCGTGTCGGAGTTGCTGAATATACGCAGGAGATTTATCCCATCAAATACTTGCACTTCTACGAGGAAATCCAAAGGCGCCGCAAATTGGCTGGTGCAATGAACCACGGCGCAAAGGTGATGTCACTGAAGCAAGTCGAAGAGCTCGCCAAGAGAACCTGCAACATCAAGGACGCGACAGACTTGAAGAAACTTTTACAATTCTTCAGCGAGGCTGGGGTGATCATCCACAAAGATGACGACAAGAATTTGAGGGAGCATGTTGTGCTTGACCCCCAGTTCCTGGTGGATGTCATGAAGAAACTCGTGAGAATCCCCCGCATTTCCGAACGTTCGCATCGCTTTGCAATGGAATGGAGAAACTACGAGACCAGTGGAATCGTCACTGAAGACCTTCTGCACCACATCTACGAGGATATGTCGATCCGTGTTCCTCTGCTGACCCATCTCCTCCAATCCTATGACCTCATGTGTCCAGTGGCTCCCTCCTTTAATCCCAACCCGTCACAGAAGTCATATTTGGTGCCGGCGATGTTGCCTCCTTTCCGGGAAGACTCCGAGTTATTTTGGGAGTCGACGACCAACGAGGAAGCCTTCTTCTTTGACTTTGGTTTCTTTCATCCCAGCTCCATCTACTACCGTCTGCTGACCCGTTGTATGACCCACGCCTGTCTAGGCAGGGTCACAACCAACTCCCAGCCTTTGATATTTGCGGACCGGTGTCGCTTCCACGTTGGCACCGGCCTCATCTTCAAGCTCCAGCTGGAGAGTCGCCCTTCCCAACAGAAGCTTCTCTCCGTAACTGTGCTGGCCTTTGATCAGAAGGAGCCCGTCGGTAAACTGCTGTCAAACTTGGTGGACGTCGTCAGAGAGATAGTTGCCAGGGATTTTCCAAACTTGAACTTTACCTTCGGTCCGCGCTGTCCCTTCTGTGTAGAGGAAGCGAAGGAGAGCACCACCTCACCAGACGGCTGCGGAACGAGCAACAGCGCCGGCACAATCCACGTCTTGAAAATGGCCGGGCAAGACAAGCCCTACCCGTCAACATCACCGGTCGTGCTGCTCTGCAACATGAAGAGATATGAGCTCAAGTTGCCTGGAATTCCAACTACGGTAGGTTCACGCATCACGAAAATACCTTTCTCTATCAAACAAACGTAAGGTCTTCCATGACATCAAAGTTTGTCCCACGCCGTGAGATTATAGTTTTGGATGTCAATGATAAGATCATACCGTTAACTTCATACCCTGAAGTTAACCCTTAAGAAACTCTCAGTGCGATCTTTCTTCGTTCAAGACCAAGTTAATAACAAAAATTCCGCTGCCTTGTCCTTTACTATAGTGTCATCACGCATTGTTGTGGCGCATGGCCGCCATGATATATGACACTATGGGCGAATCACAACCACTAACTGCACCCCGTTATTGCGCATGCCGTGGCAGTTGACCGCTGTTTTAATAACTTTTTGTTTACATTTCACTTTAGTTCTTCGTACCCTAACCAAGTATAAAACAATGATTATTCTGAAAAACCATGCCACATTATTACCAAACACACAAATGTGCGCATATTTGCGAACATCGCACATCACAAAATAATTTGTATGTACAGATTTTGTGAATGTGTGACGTATGCTGTATCGGACATCAGATTAGCGCAGATATTTGTGATGTCCCTCCTGCGCCACCAAACTTTGTTGACTTTCGCATGATGTGCAATAATGTAGTTGATTTCACGATGTGAATGGTGTGAATACTGTAATATGCGCCCAAGTGTCATGTGTCGTGGCGACCATCACATCTCGCCCTTGGTATGAAACCATCTCAGTATTTGGTGGAACTTTCTCTCGTTGCAGATTTCTCAGCACAGTTCCTCCAAGCTTCCACAGCGTGTATCATTCACCATGGAAACGCCCATCACTAAGATGCCACCCGACCTATTCCTCAGGGTATGTTCACTTCTCAACAGCTCTTCATTGACCAGGAATTGGAAAACATTGGCAGGTAACATTTATAAAATGTGATAGGAGACATATTCTATTTTGAATTTTTAGTCCAGGGGCCGATTTTACGAAGCACTGAGACTGATCTGGAAGATCAATTCCAAGTTGTTAAGAGGCTACGAAATGGTTTGAGTTAAAAGTTTGATGGATCGTCCATGCACTTTGTTATGATCGATTTTTACAAATTTCACTCTTTCATTTTTTGCAGGCGAGTTGGGTAAAGACGTCCAGGATGTTTCTGAGCTGAGCAACGCACAGTCGGGCAATCCGGCGGAGTATCTGCTACGGGAATGGTCGATGACCAGCGGTGGTGTGACGATAGGGAATTTGATGGACATGCTTGCCCGACCCTCCCTGCAACGGAAGGACATCATTGCTGAAATCCGCGATAACATGACCCCAACCTGATTTACATAACTCTGATTATTGCACTCTGCTTTAAGTTCGCCTGACTTTTTACAGTCTGATCTTACGGGTGCACCACACTAAATAGCTCAAAAAAAAAAAAGCGCCGAGCTGATTATCATAATGTGTGTACCCCTTAAATGTTTTTTTAAATATGCAATTTGGGGGGTCGTGCAATTAATATATTGTGTAGTTTTGACTGGTTATGACAACCTGGAGGTTCAGTGCTTCAGCCTGTTGCGGAGACTTGAGATATTTTGGTTTAAAATCCGGTCCTACGTTGTCTTGAACGTGGAGGGTTGCTTCATGAAACTCGTAGCAAGTCGGTTACGGAAAAGGGACATTTCGGAGGTGTTTTTTTCTTGGGGCAATTACCAAAAAATCCAATCGGTTACCCAACCAAAAATTGAAAAGTATTGGGTAAATGAGAGTTGACACTACTTACACTATTGCACCAACAACTGATAAACTTTCTGGATGGGTTTTTTTGAACTGTGAAGTTGAGGGATTTTACACTAATGACTATGGTCAATGGGACACTATTTAGTGTGGTGCACCCTTAAAGTAGTTACCACAATTCACGCCATCTTGCGGTTTGAAATGTTAAGGTTTTGTAAGTCCATCTTACGCTATACAAGTATTGGCAGCATACCGAAATAGTAATCTTCACAGACTTACAGAGTATAAAGATGGTGATGGTAGAAACATACCGTCTAAAATGTTCTGCCTGAATGCTGTATTTATCCAGAAAAGAGTAAAAATCAAAGACTGAAAAACAATTTTGATCTTAAGTGGATCGGTTTGCTGAAACACCATGTACATGTACATGTAAGAATCGTTTGTACTTTCTCACTTCTATTTCGTTCGCACTTTTCGTAAGGTCTCAACGTTTCGACTAGCCTGCTCTAGTCATCATCAGGAGGAAGATCTAAAACAACTATGAAAATATTTATAACACACCGTAGCCGTTTTTCACTGTTTTCTCAAAAAGTGGACACCGTATGGGACTGGGAATTTCACTGATGATTGTTACTGTATCTTCCTTGATATTTTTGCGCATGAATCTGCGTTTTCTGGACAAAAAACAAAGTATGATACTACCTTTATGTCTAGCTGCATCAGTATCAAAAACCAAAGACACTTCGTATCCAGTATAATAACATGGTCTTATGTAGGCCTATACAACGTACTCCCCAGGGAACTGAGATTGTTTCAAGAATGTTAGGGCCGGATGGCCAGGGATATTGCTTGTGATTTAGTTTACTAAAAAGAGCGTTTCTTCAAATGCAGGTAATTATCATTATTATTACTCTAGAGTCTAGAAAGAAGGTAGGTTTGCGGTGACACCATGTAATCTATTCTGTGAGAGTGTGTGGTTCTGCGAAGAACTGTTGGTATTATCTCGACGTTCCGAACAGTGTGCTCTGTTCGTCCTCAGGAGAGTGACCGGTTGTCTGACTTCGATGCTGCTGAATATAAGTTCCAAGGATGCACTGGATGGAGTGCCAGGCAACCAGTCACTCTCCTGAGGACGAACAGAGCACACTGATCGGAACGTCGAGATAATACCACCGGTTCTTCTCAGAACCACACACTCTCACAGAAGATATAACATGGTGTCACCACAAACCTGCTTTCTTTTTAATACTTCCACCATGCATGGCTTCAAGTCTTATTTATTACTCTAGAGTTATTGTTTATGCTTGTAATTAATCATCAGCAGTTTGGAAAGAAGTGATTAAAACGGAAATGTGCTTCTTTTGATAACAAAACGAAAGTGTTCTTAGTTTTTATGTGATTTGTTGTACAGCCAGTCATCGATCCTGCTTGGAGCTTATAGAGAATGACCGCAACTTGAAATAATGAACCCTGAAATGAAAACATTAATATGCATATTAAAACTAACACGCGTATACCAGGGCTAAATTTCATGGAATCCGTTACGGCCTATTTCAAGTCGCGCTTATAAGGGCGCTGCTACGCGTGAAATTTATTTCATGGAATCCGTAAGCAAGACCTTTGGTTAGCAAACAAATCCAAGGGTAACCGTGATTATCTTTTGAGGGCCTGACGCGGTTCGATCATTTTTGAGAAAGATCCTGCTTAGGATCGAAACGTGTAGACCCCCATAACTCCAAGCATTACAAAAATTAATAAAACAAAGTAGGCTGTACTGTTGAAGTTATTGGAAATCTAGTCCAATGAAGAAAAAAAAAATTAAAGAAAGATTCCAATTTCAAATTGGCTGTTCTCCCATGATTGGCATCAGAAGTTGGAATTAGAGGGCGCTATTTTAGCGCTTGCCCCAGAGCCGTAAATAAACACCCCAGGCGCCGTTTTCCATTATAGATACGCCGCTGGTTATAAATAGCCCCGAGTCCTGACGTCAGTATGAACTGGGAATTCACCCGGAACTGGGAACCGGAAGCCAGGAACTGGGATTCTGGAACCTGGGACCGGGAACTCAAGATTTTGTACACCAAGTTTTCAACACCGTTTTAAAAGTAAATTTGTACTTTCCATGAAATGAATAATGCGATGTAATGGGTTTTTATTTCTTTTTAAGGCAGTTAAATTTTCACCAACTCTGAGAATTGGTATCTTTTAAAGTTATTATACTTTTTCTCAAAGAAATGCAGATTCGTGGGAATAATAATAATAATAATAATAATAATATCAAGAAAGGATACAGTAACAAACATTCTGTGGAATTCCCAGTCCCATACAGTGCCCACTTTTTTGAGAAAACAGCGAAAAACGCCCACGGTATTAGATAATCTTTTTACATGATTTTTTGATTTTCCGAAGATTTTTAATAATTGGTTTTACTCTTTTCTGGATTAATACAGCATTTCAGGCAGAACAATTTTGACGGTATGTTTCTTCCATCACCATCTTTATACCCTGTAAGTTATAGTTACAATGTGTGAAGATGTCTGTTTCGGTATGCTAAAGTATATAGTAGTATAGTACCTTTAAAAGATAAATATTTTGTACTTTCCAAGAAGTGAATGTTGGGTTTTGATTTCTTTTAAAAGCAATTCTATTTTAACCCACTCTCAGAATGTGTATCTTTTTAAGAATAATATGATCATACAAAAATAAAACAGCAACAGGCTGACATGAGGGCGCATTATGCCCCCCCCAAAAAAAAAAAACAAACAAATAAAATAAAATAATGCAAAGCCATTATGTTCATTGTGAACGACAGCGGGCGCTCTATTGCACGTGTGCGATAAACAACCCCGGTAAAAACAGAAAAGTCAAGTCAGCGATCTTCTTGGAAAGTGGCTGAAAAATTGGATGAATTTACAAGAAACAGTACACGGACTGGTATGAAGACGAATAAATAGATCGATTTTCGCAAAAGGACGGACTGACACTCCTCGTTTGACGTTCGATGGTAAGTAATGAAAAGGAATCAATAAAATCACAACACTCGATAGGATTGTCAATGGTCAATCGCAGGTGTCATTTAACACGTGCAAGATCAGCTGGAGATAGAAGACCAATGTGTTTAGTGCAGTGGTAGGGGGCGTGGCTTCTTTGGGTCACATTTTGATGGGGGGGGGGGCACACGATGTGCACCATTTTTGCCAAACATTTGAATAATTATTCTTAATTCCACTTGGGTTAGTGTGCTATAGTCCAGAAGGAATATTTTCAGACCCCCATAATTTCTCTCAAAAATCAAGCCCTGCCCCCTTTCCACAAATTTCACCTTGCTAAATGTATTGAAGAGGACATCACAACTTCCACTGGTCAACCATGGGTCAACATAGGGGAGTTGTCTGAAAATAATCCTTGTGGACTAAAGCACACTAACCCCATTAATGTATGAGAATTTTATTAAAGAGTATATGTTGCTAGGCCCTACTTTGTAAAAAGGGGAGGAATTCCACTGACGACCATTACTTGTAGTTTTTGTACACAAACCTATGGAACCGACAGGGTGTTTTGAGAAAAATGGCTGCTGTTGCATTCGAAGTGTATCATTGTACACTGTAAAAAAAAAAACTGTAAAACTCACTTTTAAAATATGCTATATCCCACAATTTATACACCTGAAATTGAAGTTCATCTTTAAAATGTTTACTTTCATAACGTTGTAGTGATTGTGGATTAATGAATTAAATATTCACGTACAGTACATAATGTATACACTATACACATGCATATTGTACAGTAACTGTTCCCCATTTGAACCACCAACATACATATATACATGTACTAATTAGCTAACCCTAACCCACCTCAATCCTCCAAAATCCTTCTGGTAGTTTTGGAGGATTTCGGAGGATTCAGGATATAATGTCATTTTCAAGTGAGGACCACTGGAGGAGTGGCAAGGATTCAGGATAAACACATTTTTTTAGGTAGGGCCACTGAAGGATTCTGAAGGATTCAGGATTCAGGTACCTCTCATTTTGAGTAAGTGAGATCACTGGAGGACTGCGGAGGATTCAGGATGGTACACAGTAAAATGCCCCCAGGGGGTTAGGGTTAGCTAATGTAGGGCGGGTAGCCCAGTTGGTAAGATGTGAGCGCCGGTACGGTATTCCGAAGGTCACTGGTTCGAATCCCGCTCCTGTCAACTTTTCTTAATTTCCATGGTTTACTACCTGATCACTCACTGATTAGGGTCTATTCAGGAAGTTTCAGAGTTGTAGTGTATTTGATGTACATTACAACATGTACACGTTGTATGTCGATTGTTGTAACAGTGTACCACCAGTCCACCACTCTAAACTGCAAAAAAATGATGTGTACATGTAACTCTATACCATAGAGCTATATTAAAATTACTAGAGCGCTAGCTCCGTGTAGAAAGTGATGCCTGCTGGGCGCATCCATGTTTGTGCACAAACCTATGGAAAGCGTTCAATTTTGAACGTTTTTTGTATGTTCATTTGCATACTGCGTTGTGTTCTATACGGGTGCGTCATCGAAGCCAAATACGCCCGAAATCCGACGCACCCTCGGTAAATTCGCGTTTCATTTAGGGCCGTGCGCGAACACGCTCTGCACTTCAGACTTGCAATGATCGCATGCGTCATAAAGACGCGCTAGGTACTGTTCGCGCATACTTGAGCGTTGCATATAGAGTACACTCTTCGAAAGACATTCCAGTCAATGTGTTCTTGTTCCACAGACACGCACACAAATTCAAAATGACTGCGCCCAGACGGCTTCAAAACGTCTACTCACGGAGAACGCAGAGCTAGCGCTCTAGTAAGTTTAATATAGCTCTATGCTCTATACACACGTCTCCCTAGTATACAAATGATGAATGTTTATGAATGGAATGGTAATAATAATTTCATGAGGGGACATATAAAATGGAACATTACCACGAGGAGAAGCCAAGTTAATGTATGTAATGGAACAGTCCACCTGTCACCTCATGAAATTATTCTTACCATTCTACATGTGGGCAGTTCCGTAATTATGTCAATCAAATGGTCAAAATTTAAAAATCGTTAAAATACCTTAATCATATTGAAGGTCAAAGCAACTAGTTTCTTATAATTATATGCATTATTATCAAACATGAATGTTTTCTCATTTTTGAGGCTGTAGGCCTAATGACTCAAAATACCAATTTTTTTAGCAAAAAAAAAAAATAAGATTTTTGTTGCGGATGTGCACTCCCAAAACTTCTAAGTTCAATGACCTTGCTCAGAGTCTTCTTTTTTTTCAAACCAATAAAGTTTACATTTTTTGAAAGGTGGTTACTGAGTGTCTCTGTTTGATATGTCTTTACTTTCCATCTCCTATTCAGTATTCAGAAATGATGTCATTTTATCGTTGCAGACGTACAAATTGAATTTAAGGTAATATACTTTGGTTTCTGTCAAAGAAATGTTGGTTGATGGGCAAAAATATCAAGACAGATACAGTAACAGTCATGAGATTACCTGTCCCATACGGTGCCCACATTTTGAGAAAGTATTTTCAAATCTATTCACAGGAGTTTTTGATCTCCCTGAGATCAAAACTCTTTTCTTGTTATGACCAACCTGTATTTATCCTGACTTAGTCCTTTTCTATATTACTAACTCATTTGAACTCCAGTCAATTTTTCTTTGTTCACTTTTCAATGACTTTAAATTCAGTCAGTTTCCCTTGTGGTTATTTGATGATCATTTGTTTTTACACAGTTTACTCTTTTGTATAAAGGTCACAACTCAAAGTTAATATAAATCTTGGTGTTTTGGTAAAGTAAGGCCCCCCCCATCAAATACCATATAAAATAATGAGAACAATAAACATGATAGATTTTATAATGGTGCACTAACATGTATATCCGGAACATCATCATTATTATCCCTGGTCATTGGGCTACATTCGCATTCCTGAAACCATCTCAACTCCCTGGGAAGTATACATGTACATGTACAGCCCCCAGCTGATATTTATAAACACACAGAGGCTAATCAAGTACAAAGCCATCTCTACCCTCACAGGTACCCAGTTACACCTGGGTGAACAGAAGCAATATGTGACAAAGCGTCTTGCCCAAGGATGCAAGCACTACTAACCCATGGTTGGATTCGAACCCACAATCCGTAGATTGACCACAAGATCTTGAGTATGACACGCCAGACCACTGGCCATGACACCCCATAAAAATGCAAAAAATAAAATAAAAATAAAGTATTTCTTGTTAAATTCTAAAGGGAGAGTTTAGTTTCTATTAAAATGAGAAAATTGTGGGTAGCCTTGTCAGTCTATTAAGAAAATTAGGGTAGCACTTAAAGACTAAATAGGAGAAAAACTACACCATTTCAGGCGGAAACATTTTAACAGTATGTTTCTTTCATCACCGTCTTCATACCCTGTAAGTTATATCAGGCATGCAATTTTTCCTCAGATCAGCTGATTTCCTCTTTTTTCGCTTCAATTTTATGCCATTGAAAATAGAAAAACACTGCGTAAAGTCTTGTAAAGATTGGAATTTCCTCGTTTTTTGTTAAATCTGAGTTGCATGCCTGTTATATGTAAATCTGTGAACCTTTCTGTTTTGGTGTCTTACCAAAGTATGATACTACCTTTAACAACTACATGTACATGTACCATACGTATTAAAATGAGGCACTTTATGAGGGAAATATAGGATGGTCCAGGGTTAATTTCCTCTGTGAGGTTCAAGGAATGTAGCTATAGAGGCCTACATGCAGGTCACACTAACCTCATATTCAGGGCCTACAGTATGGCACTGAGTCTGTGCGTTGACTTCCTTGTTTTCAGCCCACCATGCTGTAGTCAGATTACACATGTAAAGTAACCTTGCCGAGGTCCCTGTACAGCCACACCAGTTTCCTGTCATTCCACTACGAGGAAGTATTAAGTCCCAACCAACAGGATTCTTTGTCACATTCCTTTTGTTGATCGCGCACATCTCTCATAGCTCTCTAAATCTCAGCATACAAAGAGTTTTTATATCCTTGGAGGTCTCAGACTTGAAGGTCTGCGATTTGGAAGTGCTACGTGTCTGAAGTTTTGCAAAACTGAACTTACATGTACAGTGAGTTTGTAGCAAAACTGAACTTACGTTGGGATCAGAATTTCGAATTGTGATCACTGGATGTGCGGTTGCATGCCGTTCCGAAGTTATCTACTTCGCAGATATTGTAAAACTGATTACATACACATGTGTGACTGATGTCGACTGGCGAACCATTTTTTTCGGTGGGCCGCAGACCAGTTTAGCTCGTGGTCTGTTAGGGCTAAGCAGCTGACAGCTGGAGTGGATCAGTCGTCGAGCATTCCACCCCAGCAATTTATCTGAGAGGTTCATCTGCCACGGACAAGCTGTCAACTTCTGGAGAAGACGTTAGCTGTAGTTAACATGTACTTATTGGTTGACGACTTAGCCAGCTGCCTGCTCAAAATGCACAGTTAGTAGATATCCAAATGGGTAATACTGATTGAGGTGTACCTAATGGTATCTTCTTACTTGTGGTGCAAACGACATATCTAAGCTTTCCAGCCCAGGAAAGTAGCTGATGTAGACTTGGCTGCTGTGCTGCCCTCTGCAAAGAAGGACTGTTCCTTGCTCCATGATCTGACCAAGTTTGGGTCCATGTACATGCTGGCTGCTACTCCTCGATCTGCTCTGATATTTAGACTTGTGTCAACTTTTGCACTCTTGCATTAGAAGCAGTGTCAGATATTGCCTACAGTAGGTCTACTCGCCGAGAAATTTTGCCGTTGGACTTGGCCCGCCCGAGGGATCTTCAGAAGTCACAAAGCAGAAGGAATTAATTGAAGGACGACCGGAGAGGAAAAGGACGGCCACCCGGAAATAATTGAACAGGAAAGTCCCCGCAGGCTTGATGCAGCCGTCAACTTTCTTGTTGTCTGTTCTTCTTCAATCACCGTGTGAAGTCTGTTTATGAAAACAAAGTCTAGGATAGACTTTAGGTCATTAGCACAACGGTAAAGCTTGTCAGCAGCTTTTGGAGTCGTGTGATTCATCTGCGATGTACTCATCCCGATTTACATTTTGCGACAAACCAGAGCTTATGTCAGTGCCAGAAGCCCCCCACGTACTGTCTACCCTCCTAACGTGATTCATGTCCACTCTTAGTCTTTCACTTGCAGTACTCTTTAAACAGCAACCCGTGTAGTGAGTTTGGGGGGCCCCCTAAGTCCGGTGAAACCCCGTGGCCGGCCTGGGGAGGGGACGTACCACAAGTCAGTGACTCGTTTGATCGCAGACCCAAGTCTCTGAAATGGCTTCTGTGAAAGTTGTGACATTTGCCGTCAGTGCTCTGCTCGGCTTGTTACAGGCGTCTGCTGTTCATTGCAAAGGTAAGGCTTAATAGTGTGTATGGCACAAGTAACTTCGACAGCATACTCTTTCACCCTAAATGTATTTGGGACATATGGAAGAACTACGGTACATGTTGGCCTACATGTACTACTCAGTACATGTATAGTACATGGAATGGAGGCTATAGGCCATGTAGCATTATCTGCTTTCTGAGCTACATGTACATATTACAAATTGCCTTGAAGTTAATCTGGCTGGACTAGTGCCAACTTTACAATAATTATTGACCTGGAAATGTGCAAAACTTTATAGTAGGGCTCAAATTTTGTGAAAAAGGGCACTGGACAGCATGTCTAGTAATTGACGCATTTTACTTGACCTGTGGCATTCATGTACATAGGAAAACCATAATTGTATGCTATAGTGTGCCACCAATCATCAATTTAGGCAGCATTTCTAACGTGCAAGGAAAACAAAATCACTAGAAAGCCAGACTATAGTGCAGGACACACTTTACTAGACCGACACTGAAATCACTATGACTCGGTCCACGGTCTAGTGGATATTTGTAGCCCTGTTTATAAGTAGGCTAAACCATGAACATATAGTTAAATGTGGCCAGGCACTGTGTAGGCCTATAATGTCACAGTTCAAAAATGCAAAAGTCAAAATTGCAAAGACCACTTATATGGGCCCGGCAAATTATGTGGTCACACACCATGCATTATAACTTTCTTGGGCATTTCTACATACTATGGCAGACTTGTAACGATTTGTAACTTGAGTTACGAAGGATAACCCATCGTATCCTACGTAGGGCTGCAATGCATCATAATTAAGTCCTAGGATTTATAGTAATTAACGATGAGTTTGGTGAAATCGACCCATGGTTACCGAGGCATTCCTGCCTGAAATGCTGCATTTATCCAGAAAAGAGTAAAAAAAAAAAATTGATTTTTGGAAGATAAAAAATGTGACATCTATTCCCTCACAATTTGGCGTAACAAGTGCAATGGTTTTTACGTAGTTTTCTCCTGTTTTCCGTGATAACATGAGATGAAAATTTCAAAGGTTTGTTTTTATTCCACGACAAATCAAATTATGAACACAGCTGTTCTATCAACTTTACCAAAGTATGATAGTACCTTTAAGTTGGCCAGACTTTTGTCACATTAAATTCTCTGTAATCAAATCAAAGCTTTTGTTGCGGATGTTTTGTCTATAAACAAGACGCGGTTGTTGAACATCCACTTTCTGTTTTGCTTCAATTTGAATTTATGGTCTTTTAGCGTAGACTGTTTCCTCATTGGTCTTCCAAGTGAAAACATGATTTGATTTGATGGTATCCGGATTTACCACGTTCCTAGTCTCTCTCTTGAATGTGAGCATTGACCATAGACCATAATCTATCTTTTAAAGGTAGTATCATACTTTGGTAAGAAACCAAAACAGAAATGTTCACAGATTTACGTATAACTTACAGGGTATGAAGATGGTGATGGTAAAAACATATTGTTAAAATATTTCTGCCTGAAATGCTATTTATCCAGAAAAGAGTGAAATCAGTGACCAAAATTATTTTTGATCTTTTAAAGACCAAAAATAAAAGAGAAAAGACTTAAGAAATACTGTGGCCGTTTTTCACTGTTTTCTCAAAAAGTGACACCGTATGGGACTGACATTTTCACAGATGATGTTACTGTATCTTCCTTGATATTTGTGCCCATGAATCTGTATTTCTTTGATGAAAACCAAAGTATGATATTACCTTTAAACTGCCTTTGTCAGTAATGTCCATGAAAGAGGCCTGACATTAGAGAAGATAGGGTTTAAAGGTATAATACATGATTGGTAAAGGTCACAGAACAGCACCTACATGTACACTTTGTCTGATCCAGCATGTACATGAAATGATAAGCCTGTGAAAAATTATCAAACTAGACCTGTGTTTGTTGGTAACAAAATCCCTGTCCACACTTGACTTTTTTCGGGGGGTTTCACCCAGGTGATGGGTAAATGAAAAATGGGCAAAGTTACCAGTGTCCGCACTTGGATTTTGACTCGGGTAGCTTAACCGTGCAATCGTGCATGCGCTGAAGAATTAATACCGAGCTGACAATACTAGGCTCATGAGGGAACTCAACTCGCACTGTCCTCACTGGACTTTTTCGTCTCAGGTAAAATGTCTCGGGAATTCTTCCTGGGCAGAAGTTGGCCGGTAGACATACCCGCGTGGGTCGGGAAAAAGAAATTGAGAAGAAGACTCCCTGAGACTGGACTTAAAAAACTGGGTAAAGTACCCAGCGTCTCGGTAACTTTGCCAAAAAAAGTCCAGTGCAGGCAGGGCTAAACACTGAGCTGTTTCACGTATGTTTTGTAAAATATAAAATCGTCACCCGTCCATTAATACACGTAATGGACGGGTGACGACGGTCCTGACAGTTGTTTACGACTATTAAGAAACCGCTTGGCTATTTCTATGTACTGGGCCAATTGTGTACACTATACTCACTATACACATGGTTGTGAGAAACACAGAAATGACCGAGTCTATCATAGGCCAGCGCGCATATATGGTTGTGCATATGGGCGGTGGAAACAGCAAAATGATTTTTGCTCTAGTTCGTCATGCTCCGTCCAAAAAGTTAAAAAGCCCATCTTTTGTGTTATGTTTGACTCAAAATGGCAAAATCAATTATTCAAAAATCAATAAAAAAATCATTTGATGACGTCATTGTGACATCACTTCACGTTTGGGAAACTAGTACCATTTCCTACCTACCCACAAAGTTTCATCACGATCGAAAATATTCCCTTATATTCTGTATGTGTTTCTGAAAATCGGATATTTTATGAAGTCATCATGACATCACACCTTTTCGGTAAGGTGTGGCATATGCTTATAGCCTAACAAACATTTTGCCAAAAGAATTTCGAAAATAGGATTTGTTGTTCATGAGATATAAAGAAAAGGTCAAAAAATTTGATAATTCGTATAAAATCATATGATGACGTCATCAACATGTGAGTGCAATTTTTGTATATAACACGTCCCCATATTATACTTACATGTACTCACCAAATTTGAGTTGCATCAGACTTGTAGTTCTGGAGATAAAGAGCCCTAAAATTTGCACTCTTGGGATGACGTCATGCTGCACGTGATGACGTCATGATGACAAAAAGTTTCGTGGCAACACCTGGGGTGGTGGTCTAACTATGTGCCAAATATGAAGTTAATTGGAATTGGCATAATAGTAGTAAAGTGACTTGTAGAAAAATCCCATGTTATGTCAATGGGAAAAAAAGTACGAAAAAAGAAAAAAAAAGTACGAAAAAAAAAAATAAGAAAAACAAAAGCTGTTCCGCTGTATGCGAAACAGCTAATTAAGAAAAACAAAAGCTGTTCCGCTGTATGCGAAACAGCTAATTTTGAACAGACCGCAGCTGTTCTATAAACTTTACCAAAGTATGATAGTACAAAATGTACCTTTAAAGCAGCTCTGTATACTAGAGATGTAATTTGTCCCAAGTGGTACATGTAGCAAACATGACTGTTGACGGTTGACTGCGTTTTTAATAGTTTGCCATTGCCACCAACACTGTACATCTGTGGGGAAAATTAAACACTTCCCACAGTGACTAACATAGTTTCCTGGCTCAACTTCAGCCAAATATAGTTCAATCTTTACAGCCATTTGTTATTACAATTGCCTAGATGGATTCTGCTACATGTGCAGTTAGAGTAGTTGATAACATTCAGTCTGTTATAAGTGCTAGTGTACAGTTTCTAATCCTGGCCAGTTTTAAAAGAGGCTATATAAGTTTTACTCCAGGGGAATAATTTGTGCTGCTTGATGCATGTACTTGACCTCTTGACCTAATGACCCTTGACCCCTAACCAGGGCCCAATTTCATGGAATCTGTTTGGTCTATTTTTGTGCTTAAAGGGCATGTACAACATTGGTAACAAACCAAACAGAAATGTTCACAGATTTATATAACTTTCAGGGTATGACATGTATGAAGATGATGCTGGTAGAAACATACATGTAGGTCTATCTTTAAAATATTTCTGCTTGAAATGGTGTATTTGTCCAGAAAGAGTAAAACCAAATACCAAAAACATTTTTTATCTGTGCAAGATCAAAAATCCTTCTTTATGTTTTATCAGAAAAATTGTGTCGGGTTTTCTGCTTTTCGCAGGGACTCAGATGTCCGATTGAGCTCAAATTTTCACAGGCTTATTATTTCATGTATATATGGGCCTACATGCTGGATTAGACAAAGTTTGAGTGCTTTTCTGCCTCCTTTACCAATGTTGTACAATGTACAGTGTACACACCCTTTAAGGACTCAGCTTTGCGTGAAATCTATTTCATGGAATCTTTAAGCAAGATTTTCGGGGCTTAAAGGTAATATCATACTTTGGTTTTTGTCAAAGAAATACAGATTCATGGGCAAAAATATCAAGGAAGATACAGAACAGTCATCTGTGAAACTTTCAGTCCCATACGGTGCCCACTTTTTTAGAAAGCAGTGAAAAACAGCCACAGTATTTCTTAAGTCTTTTCTCTTTTATTTTTTGATCTTTTAAAAAATCAAAAAGATTTTCGGTCGTTGTTTTACAAATTTCTGGACAAATATTGGACATTTTAACGGTATGTTTCTATCACCACCATCTTCATACCCTGTAAGTTGTACGTAAATCTTTGAACATTTCTGTTTTGGTTTCTTACCAAAGTACATGTACATGTATGATATTACCTTTAAAAGCAAAAAAGTCAGCTACTGTAAGCGAAGAATTTTTTAGTACAGTAACCATAACAGGTTCCTAACCCTTGGCCCCGACTAGGCTCTTAAAAACATTACATTGGATTTTGATAAAATTTTTCATTTCTGTTTGGGTATGCTACCAATCCTGTACTGTACCTTTATACTCTTCCCTGGCCCACAAGGAAGTTGGTAAATAATGCACTGAATGTGATATGGAATATGTTGAATTCCATAGTGGGTGTGACGGAAATCCTGAGACGACCACATCCCGGGCAAATGTGAAATCCTGCACTCTTTGCATCCTGAAAGTCATTAAGGGCTATTAAAATGTTAATGCAGCTTTCTAAAATAGGTTAAAATTCCTGGCCCCGATCTTATAGGTAATATCATACTTTTGTTTTTTTCAAAAAAATGCAGATTCATGGGCAAGATCATCTACAGTCATATGTGAAATTCCCAGTCCCATACGGTGCCCACTTTGAGAAAACAGTGAAAAATGCCCACAGTATTTTAAAAACCTTTTCACCGTTATTTTTTATCTTTAAAAGATATAAATTGGTTTTGGTTTATACTGGTTTTACTTTTACCATTCTTTATTTTTCAAAGTTGGAAAACACTGGTGTTCCAGTCCTCTTACATGACTAAGGGCATATTTCTTTCGTGCACAAGATCACAGATCCTGCTGATCCAGATCCCATTTTAGCATATCCTGCATGGGATGTAGATCCGCAGATCACGGATCCCGTGTCCAAAACAAATATGCCCGAAACCACAGTAATTTTCATTGGGACTGTGTTTTAATAAGGGAAATCCCCGCCTTCAATAACAAGGAAACAAATCAGATAATGGTTGCAGATTCTGTGCCAACAAAAAACCCATGAAGGTCATACTTTGTATAATGTATGGAGATAGATCTGGGCTGCGTTCTGCTTGCGCGAACATGTCTCAACGTTAGCGGCAACGTTTGCGTACAACCGGAACCAATTAAGAGCGAGCGGGCAACACAACATCAAAATGGCTGCGTCCAGTCGTGACACTAGTGACAGTAGTTATGAAATTGTATGGCTTGCAGCATCCCAAATAATTGAGGAGATTGCAATATTAAATGTTCAATCATAACTTTCTAGGCCTACTTCCTTTTACTTTCGTCATAAAAACAATTCGTCGTCTGCTTACTTTTCCGCCATCTTGGAAGTATCGGCCATTTTTAAATGATCCGCGAACATCTCAGAAATATGTTCGCAGATTGTTGCTAACGCCCGCCAACGTTGGCGGCGCACAACTCGTTCCACCCGAAATTGTTTGCAAACGTTGGCGTACGTTGGCAACGTTCGCGTAAGCGGAACGCACCCCTGGTGTATAGGGAGTTATTTGTCGCAAGAGAATTTCTGTGGGGTAAAAATGATTCAGAAAGATTTGAGGTTTTGCATGGTTTACAATTGACATGTAAGAATTGTGCAAAAGTAGGAATGATTCTTACATGGTGTTTCCGCAGACCAATCCACATTAAAAAAATATTAATTTGTATGTAAAGTGGACAAAGAATTTACTTAAAGGTAGTATCATACTTTGGTTTTTGTCAACAAAATACAGATTCATGGGCAAAAATATCAAGGAAGATACAGTAAAAGTAATCTGTGAAAATGTCAGTCCCATACGTTGCCCACTTTTTGAGAAAACAGCGACAAATGACCACAGTATTTCTCTTTAATTTTTAATTTTTTAAAACGTTTCTGTTTTGGTCTCTTACCAAAGTATGATACAACCTTTAAAGAAGATTTGATAAAGATCCGCTTTTTTTCATCCCATTGTTGTGCATGTTTTTTTTTTAGATTTAGGAGACCCTGGACCGATTTCACAAAAACACTTTTATTAATCTTAAAGGTACTATCATACTTTGGTAGCATATCGAAACAGAAATCTTCACAGATTTACCATGATAAAGATGTTGATGGTAGAGACATACTCTTAAAACGTTTCTGCCTGAAATGCTGTATTTATTCAGAAACAAAGTAAAATCAATCGTCCAAAAAAAATTTTGATCTTCGGAAGATCAGAAATCCTGTGACAAGATTTTAAAATACAGTGGGCATTTTTCGCTGTTTTGTCAAAAAGTGGGCACCATATCGGACTGGAAATTTCACAGAGGACTATTATTGTATCTTTCTTGATATTTTTGCCCATGAATCTGTATTTCTTTGACTAAAACCAAAGTATGATACTTCCTTTGACTTTGAGTTGTCAATACCTGATCAAGATCAAATGGAGATCAAGTTTTAACGGGCAGTCATTACTTCATATTTGATTTATTTTGCAGAGCCATACTTGGACTTCACCTGCGTGGCAAGCCAGGCCCTTGTTCCCACAGAAACAGGCATCGCTAATGTCTCCATCACGGCATATTCCCCGCTCGGCAACGCCAGCTATACGCTGGATGGCGTGGCCGGGGCATCTCTCAACGCGGACAGGGTGGGAGGCTACCGGTGTCTGTTGGAGACGGACGACTACGAGTCGGTAACGACTGTGATCATCTCAGCGGAAGATGGTAGGAATCTTATCCCAGGGACCTTTTTCAAACCTCGGCTCCGGCTCTGGCTCACTGTCATCCATATGCTGAAAATATATGTTGTGGTTTTTCATTGAAGCTGAAGCTCTTGTTTTCCTTTTCAAACCAGAGAATCTACTTCCAAACCGCAGCCAATAGTTTCTATTTGGATACCCGTTATTTTAGAATGGATTCACAAAATGGAGCCAGAGCCGTAGCCTGAGCCAGAGCCGAGGTTTGGAAAAGGTCCCATATTAATGAAGAATAACTTTTGTTGATAACCTGCCTATATGGGATTTTGTATGCAAAATTTTAGCACAAACTCTCACGGATTGATCTGTGTGCGGATAGTTGAATAGAATAAACACGAACAAGCGTCCCACAGTAGGTGAATACGTAATCAGCTGCTAGGCTTTGCTGCACTGAAACCGGATGTCGGAAAGTTATTCTGTCCCGACAGTGTATTTAGCAGTAAACTAGATCGGTTTTATCCCAGGTTAGAAACAGAATACCTTGGTGACCATGCATGAACTAGGGTCACTGATTTTCCTTTTCAGAAAAGTGAAAATTCTGTTTCCAAAATCCTTGATTCCGTTTAAAGGTACTATACTTTGTACTTTGGTATGAAACCAAAACAGACATATTCACAGATTTACGTATAACTTAATAATACCTGGTGTAAACTAAGACAGGCCTGGTATGAACATGCCGTGAACATTTTTCTGCCTGAAATACTGAATTTTTCCAGAAATGAGTAAAACAAAATACCGAAAAACAGTTTTGATCTCTGAGATCAAAACCTCACTATTACAATTACCTCACAATTTCGCGTAACATTATATTGTAACAGTCTTTTTGTGCTGTTTTCTACTGTTTCCAATGATCAATTGAGCTGAAATTTTCACAGGTTTGTTTTTATTCTATGACAAATTATGAATAGACCGCAGCTCTTTTATGAACTTGACCAATGTATTCCAATTGCTTCCACACAGCAAGCCTCTATCCGCCCCGCCTCACCGTCACCTATGACCCTTTGACCGAGGATGACCTCGTAGAGTTGGAGATGATAATCAGAGACGATTGCGATGGACACCTGGACTACCGGTGGCGCGAGGAAGGCAGCTCCAGAAAGTTTCTAAACTACCGCCTTCTCGCCCTGATGAGCGCCGACACCAATTGCTCCAGCATTGTGTTCCGGAACTTCTTCAAGTTTTGCAGTCTCAAGAAAGGCTACGTACAGGTCTTGTTCAGAGGTATGGTATAACGGATTTATCACGTAAACCAGGGACCTTTCTCAATGGGCTCCGGCTCCGGCTCTGGCTCTGGATCTGGCTCTGGATCTGGCTCTGGATCTTGCTCCGTCTCATGCTCCGTCTCATGCTCCGTCTCATGCTCCGTCTCATGCTCCGTCTCATGCTCCGGCTCATGCTCCGGCTCATGCTCCGGCTCATGCTCCGGCTCATGCTCCGGCTCATGCTCCGGCTCATGCTCCGGCTCATGCTCCGGCTCATGCTCTGGCTCATGCTCCGGCTCATGCTCCGGCTCATGCTCCGGCTCGTGCTCTGGCTCATGCTCTGGCTCATGCTCCGGCTCATGCTCTGGCTCATGCTCCGGCTCATGCTCTGGCTCATGCTCCGGCTCATGCTCCGGCTCATGTTCCGGCTCATGCTCCGGCTCATGCTCCGGCTCATGCTCCGGCTCATGCTCCGGCTCATGCTCCGGCTCATGCTCCGGCCGATGCTCCGGCCCATGCTCCGGCCCATGCTCTGGCTCATGCTCTGGCTCATGCTCTGGCTCATGCTCCGGCTCATGCTCCGGCTCATGCTCTGGCTCGTGCTCCGGCTCATGCTCCGGCTCATGCTCTGGCTCATGCTCTGGCCCATGCTCCGGCTCATGCTCTGGCTCATGTTCCGGCTCGGACTTCGGCTCATGCTCCGGCTCATGCTCTGGCTCATGCTCCGGCTCATGCTCCAGCTCATGCTCTGGCTCATGCTCTGGCTCGCTCCTGCTCATGTTCCGGCTCATGCTCCGGCTCATGCTCCGGCTCTGGCTCCGGCTTGGGCTCCGGCTCCATTTCGTGAATCCATTCTAAAATAACGGGTATCAAAATAGAGACTTTTGGCTGCGGTTCGGAAGAAGATTCTCTGGTTTGAAAAAGAAAACAGAGCTTCAGCTTAAATGAAAAACCACAATGTATATTTTCAGCATGGATGACAAAGACGAAGCCAGAGCCTGAGCCGAAGCCGAGCTTTGAAAAAGGCCCCTAGATGCAACCTTAGCAAAGTGGCCCTAGCCATACTTCATAACTGTATAAACCTTAGCCACACTAGATCCCACAAGAACCCTAACTAAAGATGGGGGGGGGGAGGGCGTTCAGACACAGTACTAAAAATGTTCTATCTTGGGTTTAAACCGAAAAGGTTCCACCTACTTGTGTCTGAACGGTCTATGATAGACTTTTTTGGGTGCTAAAAATGGGTGCTAAAAATCTTCGAAAACTTAGACCGCCGAGGAAGGACAGTCTAGACCACGTAGACTGGTTTACAAATGGGTTTATGACAACTGAACGGTCTATCTCAACCACATCCGGTTTAGAGTGACCTTGAGCGGGTGCATTACTCACCGGTGATTAATGACACTACTTGTGAATTAAGGGAAGTTTGGTTTCGGAGTTATGCAACACGAGTGACCTCTAAACACCAGAGATAGACTGTTTTCAGTTTAACCCTGTGTAGTGTGAATGCGAGTGGTTTGGGTTGAAATGTTTACCTCCCATTGTGAACACAAAGTGTAGACCTTTTTTGGTCTCCGGAGTACTGTGTCTGAACATAGCCTGGGCTTACCAAGCAGAAATGTCCCATTATATAAATACCGTCAGTGCTAAATAGCACTGCGCACTTGCGCTAAAAATAGCACCGAACCTCAGACAAACAGTGCAACCGGCCATGCAAACGTGTGGTGAGTGGAGGTATGTGTGCGCGTGCATGCATGGTCTGACGTCATTAGTGCGGAACACTATTGAAAGTCGGTAGTCTCAGTTTTCAATTCTTTCAGAATCTTCCGTTTCTAGGATTCAAAACATACATGTATCCTTTCCATTTTTTTGGTCATATCAGCATCCTTGTATTTGACTTTCTCTAACAACTTCCCCTCCCGTCCCACCCCTATCCATTGTCATTCAGAGTGTCCAACAGGGAAGTGGAGTCCAGAAGACGATTGCCAGCTGGACTGTTCCATTTGTCTGAATGGGGGGATGTGCCATCCTGGGAGGGGCCAGTGCATCTGCCCACCTGGATTCAGCGGCTCAGAATGCCAGAATGGTAAGGAAAGTTCAAATTGTTTAAAGGTAGTATCATACTTTAGTAAGACACCAAAACAGAAATGTTCACAGATTTACGTATAACTTACAGGGTATGAAGATTGTGGTGGTAGAAACAAACCGTTAAAATTTTTCCGCCTGAAATGCTGTACTTATCCAGAAATTAGTAAAACAACGACCGAAAATCTTTTAAAAGATCAAAAATAAAAAAAAGAGAAATGACTTAAGAAATACTGTGGCCGTTTTTCACTGTTTTCTCAAAAAGTGGGCACCGTATGGGACTGAAATTTGCACAGATGACTATTACTGTATCGTCCTTGATATTTTTGCCCATGAATCTGTATTTCTTTGACAAAAACCAATGTATGATACTAATGTACCTTTAAAAAGGATTTTTGTCTATCCCATTGAACCAATTCAAATTCACCATGTGAACAAATTGTTTTGAGAAAAAGACTTTATTTAGAAGAATTATAATTTTATTGTAAAAATCGCATGGGGTTGGTCATGTTGGATTTACAGTAAAATCTCAATAACTCAAAAGTCCATTTAACACAAAGTGATGCTTTGTTCCCGCCGAAAGAATAGGCTTTTGTGTGCATAATTACTTCCCTAACATGTCAAATTACCCGCAGTCAAAATCCTGGTAGTATCATACTGTGGTAAGAGACCAAAACAGAAATTATGTTCACAGATTTACGTTCAACTAATAGAGGGTATGAAGATGGTGGTGGTTGAAACATACCGTTAAAATGTTTCCGCCTGAAATGGTGTATTTGTCCAGAAATTAGTAAAACAACGACCGAAAATCTTTTTGATCTTTTAAATGATAACAAATAAAAGAGAAAAGACTTAAGAAATACTGAGGCCATTTTTCACTGTTTTCCCAAAAGGTGGGCACCGTATGGGACTGGAATTTCCAGAAATGACTGTTACTGTATATGTCTTGATATTTTTGCCCATGAATCTGTATTTCTTTGATAAAAACCAAAGTATGATAATACATTTAAGTCAAAGTTTTTCCTTTGAAGAATGAAAACAAATCGCGGCAGAGTCTGTCCTTATCGCCTCATTCAGCTGTACAGTACATGCACTCCAATGGCTTGGATATCCACTCCAATATCATTTGCTATAAAACAGACCCCTAAGTTCTACCCCCCTCCTCCTTGTCCCCTCCCCCCACCCACCCCTCTCTCAGACCGATCAACAGTTGAAAGTGAGACACACATTGATTCATTCTCATTCACCAAACCGCAAGAGTTCCCCCCTACCCCACCCCCCCCCCCCCCCCCCCGGCCCCACCCAGAAATCCCCCCCCCCCACCTCTACCACAAACTCCCCAACCGCCAATTCCCAAATGGCCACTGTCTGAGAAAGATCACTCGGGACCATTTGAAAGACATGACATGTAGTTTATCACGAATGACCTTTTCCAAAATAAGCTCATTAGAAGCAGCTCTTCTATTTTTGGCTCTTAACAAAATACAAAAAAAAAAAAAAAAAAAATCAGAAGTATGTACACGGAAAGAAAAACATTGGAATTTCCCTTGAGCTTAAAGCCAGCGACTCCCCCGCAAAACAGCGAAGGTTAACGAGCCTTTTAATTGTTTACCTGCTTTCTTCATTTGATTTTTTTTTTTTGGAAGGGGGTCTCGTTTGCAATACATGCACGGTTGGTCGCGAGGCGATCACGTAAGCCAAGCAAGTCATTCACCGCATTGTAAGAATTTCCCCGCTTTGAGGACGTGTACTTCCCCTGAAACTTGTGTCTGGTCCCCCCTTGTTGGCTTGTAGTGTAGTACTTTACACACACAGCATTGGCAACTAGCAGCACGCAGAAAGCTTCCTAGCCTAGTTTTGTTTCATAATACAGGGTCCCCTACTCTACTCTATTTGATGTACGGCGTGTACACGTCATCAATTTCCTGTTTTTGACTTCCCGTTTGCCCTAGAGAAAAGGCGATAACACGTCTTGCGGGGAAATTGACTGGAATCAGTTCATGTCATGTGTTTATAGGGGAGGGGGGATAGGGAGGGAGGGGGGAGACTCAGACTTATTTTTACAACAAGCAGTACTAGGCCTACTTGAAGGAACTCATGAATGTACATTTTTAAAGGTACTATCATACTTTTGTTAACAAATCAGAACAGACATGTTCACAGATTTATGTATAACTTGAAGGGTATAAAAACATGTACAAACATACTGTTAAAATATTTTCGTCCGAATTGAGCTGAAAATTTCACATGTTTGTGAAAGTTGAAAAGTAGACTACGAGAATGAATGATCAAGTACAGAAAATCAGTACAGAGCAGGAAGGACCAATTCTGCTTTAGCACAAATTTTGCTTAAGCATGAAAAGTCTTCCTTGATCAAACAGGATTACCAACCAAATTTTCATGTGATGTTTACTGCTTTTGACTTGCATTCGGCCATTGTTTGCTGAGCATAACATTCAAAAGGAGTTTTGGCTGGCATACTGATTTTATTTACCAAGGCTTTGGTGCTTAAAGAAAATTTGGTGCTTAAGCAGCTCTATGAAATTGGCCCGAGATAGATAGGACTGCATGCACCATGCTGTGGTTGGAAACCACAATATACACTGAACTGTATGTAGGGCTTGCTGTGTAAATATATCCTGTTAATGTGGCGGTGTGTGCGTGGTTTCATGGCTTCTGACTGCCAAACGAACAAAGATAGTTGACTATTGGGGTCACCACCAACATAGGGCTGGATGGCTCAGTTGGTAGAGCGCCTGTACGGTATTCAGGAGGTCGCCGGTTCGAATCCCGCTCCAGTCAATTTTTCTTTGTTCACTTTTCAATGACTTAAAATAACCCAGTCAGTTTCCCTTGTGGTTATTTCACGAATATAAATATATCCTGTTTAGATCATACCGGTACACGGATGCGCATTTATTTATTGTGATTGAAAAAAAATGTGGGAAAACGTTCAGCACATGTTCATGTTGTAAAGAAATGGCACCCTTGCCATGTAACCAAATTACGAAGGTCATCCAAGTCAATGAAGTTGGGTAGGATTTATACATGCATGTAGTCCCTTCTATTACCTCAGCAGCTTGCGGCGTTCGATCTTCTGCTTTCATTTTATTGTTGTATTTTGTTCATGGAAGTTTGAATGATCCTTAAAGGTACTATCATACTTTGGTAGCATACCGAAACAAAAATCTTCACAGATTTACCTATAACTTACAGGGTATAAAGATGATGATGGTATAGAAATTTACCGTTAAAATATTTCTGCCTGAAATGCTGTATTTATCAAGAAAAGAGTAAAACCAGTGACCAAAATTATTTTTGATCTTTTAAAGATCAAAAATAAAAGAGAAAAGACTTAAGAAATACTGTGGTAATTTTTCACTGTTTTCTCAAAAAGTGGGAACCGTATGGGACTGAAATTTTCACAGATGACTGTTATTGTATCTTCCTTGATATTTTTTGCCCATTTGCCCATGAATTTGTATTTCTTTGACAAAAACCAAAGTATGATATTACCTTTAAGTGGTACAGTTTGTATGTGAGTGGTTTCATGGCTTCTGGCTGCCAAACAAACAATGATTATTAACTCAAAACAAGTAATAAACTGCTGCAAACTGCTCATCAGCCAAATGACCTGAAATATATCAAATGCTTGGAGTCAGGAGGGCTTGACGCATTTCGATCCTAGCAGCATCTATCTCGAAGATAATTGACTATTAGGGACACCACTAACATATGGCTGGATAGCTCAGTTGGTAGAGCATCGGTACAGTATTCTGGTGGTCGCTGGTTCGAATCCCGCTCCAGTAAATTTTTCTTTGTTCACTTTTCAATGACTGAAAGTTTAAAGGAATAGAATGGTTATGGATTGGCTATTTACGCATCCAACAAAAACATGTCCGAGTACAATAGAATATAGGAAAAGTTTGTTGATGCCGAACGGTAACCAAACGAAAGGGGATGACCCTTTTTTTCCAGCCCAGCAAAACATGGAATCAGACACGGAAACTAGGATGTAATAGAATATGTTTGGGAAGTTGGCAACGGATGTTTGGGCCTTTGTGTATCAGCATGTGATGTCATTATGCTGCCAACTCTTTTGAGAAGCTGTTTAAATGAATCACACAATAGAACCTTTGCAGTAGAGACGCCATGTTTGATGTAGTTTTCTAAGTACTGTGTGTTGCAGTGTCATACATCAAACATGGCTGTTATTTTCCCATTGCAATTCATGTACATGCTCCTCTTTACCTGGGGCCAATTTAACGGCGCTGCTTAGCACAAAAATTTGCTAAGCATGACATTTCTGTCTTGATAAAAAACAGGATTAACAACCAAATGTTCATGTGTTGCGTATCACTTGTGATTGTTCTTTGGCTGTTGTTCACTGACCATGAACATCAAATGAAATTTTTAAAGGTGGTTTGTTTTATTGGGCAAGACATTTTTGTGCTAAGCAAATTGTTGTGCTTAGCAGTTCTATGAAATTGGCCCCAGGTGTAAATGGGTACCTGTGAGGGTAGAGATGGCTTTGTGGTTTGATTAACCTCTGTGCGCTGAAAACTGCAGCTGGGGCTGTAAAACTGTATACTCCCCAGGGAGTTGAGATGGTGTTAGGAATGTAAATTATGGCCCGATAGCCAGGGATAATAATTAATTTGCGCCATGAGCGTCATTCTTGGCGGATACTGGTGCATTATAAGTGTCCATTATTATTATTTTATTTTATTTTTCAGATTTGCTATTTATTTGTATGTTTTTCTCTCTCTTTAAGGTACAGTACAGGATTGGTAACATACCATACAGAAATGTTCACAGATTTACGTATAACTTTCAGGGTATGAAGATGGTGCTGGTAGAAACATACTGTTAAAATATTTCCACCTGAAATGGTGTATTTATCCAGAAATTGAAACAAAGAGCGAAAACAGTTTTGATCTCGGGGTAAGATCAAAACCATTCTTTATGTATAAGAAAAATTGAGTTGGGTTTTTGCTATTTTCTCGTGACTCAGATGTCCGATTGAGCTAAAAATTTCACAGGTTTATTATTTCATGTACCGGGTACATGTATATGCTGGATTAGACAAAGTGTGAGTGCTGTTCTGTGACCTTCACTGTTTTCACCAATCATGTATTATACCTTTAAAATACATGAGGGTTAGTTTGGACTTCCACAGGTTTCAGTACAAGAAAAATTCCATTTTCAAGCTACAACACCAGATGGTAAACACATTGGCTGTGCTAATCTCACTTCAGTTGGATATCATTTTGATATTAAAATTTCCAACCAGTTTTTGTTGGCAACATTCGTTATGGGTGACAATGTACAGTATAGTTATAGGCTTACCATCCGGGGCCAATTTCAATTTCCTAAATTTGCCCACCGTAAGCACCAAACACCTTGGTAAATAAAATCAGTATGCCAGCCAAAACTCCTTGTGATTGTTATGCTCTGCAAACAATGGCCGAATACAAATCAAAAGCACTTAAACATCACATGAAAATTTGGTTGGTAATCCTGTTTGATCAAGGAAGACTTGTCATGCTTAAGCAAATTTTGTGCTTTAAATTAAGCAGCTCTATGAAAAAATAATCCTGTTATCCGGATGTGTGGCTATTTTCAACCACTTTAAAGCCAGGCCAGGCCCAGGTCTTTGGGCCTGAAATCCTCCTCTTGTCAGCCACGAATTTCACTCCAATCTGACAATGGAGCTGCTTAAAGGTCATTTCATTCTTTGGTTTTTGTCAAACAAACACAGATTCATGGGCAAAAATATCAAGGAAGACAAACAGCAACAGTCATCTGTGAAATTCCAAGTTCCATACGGTGCCCACTTTCTGAGAAAACAGTGAAAAACTGCCACAGTATTTTGAAATCTTTTCAACGTTATTTTTGATCTTCCGATGATCAAAATTGTTTTTAGTCATTGGTTTTACTCCTTTTTGGATTAGTACAGCATTTCAGGGACAAAAACTCGAACGATACATGTATAATGTTTCTACCATCACCATCTTTATACCCTGTAAGCTATTGTAAATCTGTGGAGATTTCTGTTTCGGTATACAGGGTGTCCCAGAAAAAACGAAACCGATATCTGTCAGTGTTTAATCCTATTTTAATTTCACTTTTGAATAAAAAATGACGCATATCTGGAAAGCTTATTTCCTCAGCTTTCATTTGATACCATTCATACGAGCCATACGTCACGTATGAGTGAGTAAAGACAATATGAAGCAAAGTTATCAAAAAGTAATTTGCACAACGATTTATATTTATATTGTAAAGAATCAATCACTTTTCTAGAAAGTACATTTCCTGGCCTTTCAAATGATGCCTCAGTCAAAGAAAATGAGCAAGGGATGACAGAGATATCTGCCTTTAAATATGGATTGAATTTTCATTGGTTTTTTTTTTTTTTTTTCAAATCCTTTTTTACACCTAACCGATTTTTCCCATGAAAGGATGCGGAGATAAAATAAACTTGTTATAACTAATCACACAATCTTGATTAATAAATGATACATCTAGAAAGCTTAGTTCCCCCTCTTTAATAACATACCTCTCAGGAGATTCATACTTCACGCATGTGTGAAAAAAAATAAAAAATAAAGACTTAGTGAATAAATCCGAGCTAGAAAGAAGGAATGGGAGGATGGCAGGGGTTTAAACACACACGTTCTTAATGGACATAATGGATCCGCATCCATTCATGCAAAAAATCGGTCAGGTATAAACGAAGGATTTGAAAAACACGAATTTTCAATCCATTTTAAAGGCAGATATCTCTGTCATCCCCTGCTCATTTTTCTTGACTGAGGCATCATTTGAAAGGCCAGGAAATGTAGTTTCTAGAAATGTGATTATTTTTTAAAAATAAAAATATCGTTGTGCAAATCACTTTTTGATAGCCTTGCTTCATATTGTCTTTACTCACTCGTGCGTGCAGTATGGATCATATGAATGGTACCAAATGAAAGCTGAGGAAATAAGCTTTCCAGATATGTGTCATTTTTTAATCAAAAGAGAAATTAAAATAGGACTTAACACTGACGAATCTCGGTTTCTTTTTTTCTGGGACACCCTGTACTACCAAAGTATGATACGCTGTAGTACCTTTAAAACCAATATTAAAAGCCTGGCTTCTTGGTAACTGTCCTGATCAATGTGGACTTAATTTGTCAAACAGGTTTATGCCAACGAGCTACATGTATAATCCAGGATAAAGCTGGGGGTTCAAGTTGATCATAGAAGCCCAAGAGCCCAGACAAAGCCAAGGCTTGGCCTGGCTTTTCATAGTGACTGCTAGCTTGGCCCCAGCCAAAAGCCAGTGTTATTTTAGAATTGATTTTTTCTTTCCCTCTCTTTCCCGTCCTTTTTGCTCAGTTCATGGTCGGAATATCTTTGGACAGCTGGGCCAGTACTCATGCAATGTGTCAGCGGACCGGCACGATGACGGGTGTCGCGGTCAGTTGTTCTGTCTGCCCGAGCCGTTTGGCTGCACCTGTGCCGCGGGTTACAAAGGCATTGACTGCTCCAAAGGTAGATATTTTTTACATTCTGAGGTCTTTTTGGTTTTACTAGTCGCAAACACAATCTTGTGGATATACTTTTGATAGAGGAAGTTTCAGTATTTCACTGAAATTTTGTTTAATTTAGTAAAAGTAAGTAGCTACAGGGACAAACAGTTTTGTTAAACTTTGCTAGTAACAAACTGCTGCAAAAACCTCCCATGAAATGTAGGCCTATTCCCTGAAAGATTTGAAATTCTCAGAGTTAGGAGGGCCAATTGCAATGAAATTTAACGTTTGTGACAGTCATTTCAATCTTGCAGAATGCTTGGTAGTATGGCATAATTGTTGTTGTTGCTGCTGCTGCTGCTGCTCATGGTGTTGTTGTTACTGCTGCTGCTTCTGCTAATGTTGTTGCTGCTGCTGCTAATGGTATTGTTGTTACTGCTGCTGCTTGTATGGTTGTTGCTGTTGCTGCTCATGCTGCTGCTGCTTTTGTTGATATAGTTGGTGTTGCTGCTCCTGTTGTTGTTGATGCAAGAGTTAGTTTGGCATATTGCTGTTTTTGCTGCTGCTGCTCATGTTGTTGATGCTGCTTATGTTGTTGCTGCTGCTGCTGCTCATGTTGCTGCTGCTGCTCACGGCTACTATTGTTGATATTTTTGGTGCTGCTGCTAGTGTTGATGTTGCTTATGTTGTTGATGCCGAGAGTTAGTTTGGCATATTGTTGTTTTGCTGCTGCTGCTGCTCATGTTGTTGCTCCTGCTGTTGCTTATATTGTTGTTGCTGCTGCTCATTCTATTGTTGATGTTGTTGTTGCTGCTTTTGTTGTTGCTGCTGCCGCTCATGTTGTTGATGATGCTGCTACCGCTCATGTTGTTGTTGTTGTTGCTGCTGCTGCTCATGTTGTTGTTGCTGCTGCTGCTCATGTTGTTGATGCTGCTGCTGCTCATGTTTTGGGTGCTGCTGTTGTTGGTGGTGCTGCTCATGTTGTTGCTGCTGTTGCTGCTCATGTTGTTGGTGCTAGTGCTGCTCATATTGTTGTTGATGTTGCTGCTGCTACTCATGTTGTTGCTGTTGCTGTTGCTGTTGCTCATGTTGTTGGTGCTGCTGCTGCTGTTGCTGCTTCTATTGTTGTTGTTATTGATGTTGTTATTTTGTTCGTTCAAAGAAACATCCGTTGACATGTTTTGATTTATCTTTTACAGAGTGTGAAGAAGGGACATATGGAGCCAACTGTGAGCAATTGTGCCATTGTCATGACAACTCCACTTGTCTCCTGGACACTGGGGAGTGTGGGATGTCACCATGTCTAGATGGCTGGACAGGACCAAACTGCCAAGGTGATTATTATAGACCTCTCTGTGATTTGCAAACAACCACTCCTGGTTGGTAGAGACGGCCAAATGTTGCCAAAATCTTTTTGACAGACAATGTGACCAAATGGACCAATCGAGTTAGCCTCTCCCACTACACACGTGGGCATAGAATATGGGTTGTGATTGCACAGAAGGTCTATAGTGGACATTCCCAGCGTTTGGGGACATTTTTGTAACACATGTTACTTCTTTTTTCGCATATTTGCATGCATTTCAAGGATTTATAAGCGGTATACTTGCTGATTCTATTCAAGAATGATTGATCAAGGAATAGGTCAAAGTCACTTAACAGGAAACTAAGGTTAGCATGGAACTGCCCTAGAGATGAAAAGATCACATAAATATACTATTATTTTCCATGGTTAACCAAAGTTTTCTCAAGGAGTGGGCACCATATGGGACTGTAAATTTCACAGATGATTGTTACTGTATCTTCCGTGATATTTTTGTTCATGAATCTGCATTTCTTTGACAAAAACCAAAGTATGAAGTTACCTTTATTATAAAGTCGATCATCTGCCTGTAATTCCAATCTTGCAGAGCCCCTGCCAAGAGTCAGTCTGGCCTACGACGAGGTCAACCGGAACCAGACTACCAATCTGACCTGTACGGTCACCTCCGGCCGTCCTCCCTTCAACGAGTCTGGTTTTGTGCTCGTCCCGCCCGACGGCGGTGGCGCCGTGTTTGCGGATTACTTCGTCGAGTACGAGCACCCAGTGATGGCCGAGTACGTCTTTTACATCGTCGCTGATTATGCAACTGCCACGTACACGTGCACGGATGTTAACATGATCGTCAATGCTTCTATCATGGTTACAGCACATGGTATGTACATACTAGGAACATGTTTACCCACCTAGGCATACTCACTTTTCCTGATTCTTTAGCTCTTTATTCAGGGTTATTACTCAGCTCAATTGTGAAATAACCCTTCTAGTTGTCTTAGAGCTCACTGTCTGCTGAGAGATGTCCCCAGTGCCAAAAGACACAAGGCAAATGATTTAACAAGCAATGGTTATAGTTAAGCACCATTGATATATCGATATTATCGATATATCAATATAATCGATAATATCGATATAATCGATAATATCAATATATCGATAATATCGATATTTTAGAGCCGGTATATCGATAATTGCTTAGTTATAGTTATAGCTGAAGCCTCTGTAACCTCTCAGATTCCTTTTTGTGTGCGTCATATTTCAGAGCCGCCCCGACTGTCTAGTCCCCCGACTGTTCTCAATTCCACCAGTGACACAGTCACACTCACCTGGGAGCTGTGGAGGCAACAGACCGGCGATCAGGGCGCGGGCCCCGTGGTGAAGTACGTCATCACCTATAACAGGGTACCGGGCACAGACGGTACCGTAACGGCTGGAGTGGTTTCGGGGGACACCACTGTGTTTGTTGTGCAGGGCCTGATGGAGGATACGGCCTACGAGTTCCGAGTCGCGGCTGCCCGGCTGGGAGTCGGCGGGGAGGGTCCCCCAAGCCCGCCCGCAATGGGAAACACAACATGTGCAGGTAGGATTCTGTACGAATGAGATCATGCATCTTATAGCCATTTTTATAATGAGCAAGACATTTTGTGCTAAGCAATTTTTTTATGCTTAAAGGTAGTATCATACTTTGGTTTTTGTCAAAGAAGTACATATTCATGGTAAAAAATATCAAGGAAGAAACAGAAAAATGTTAACGCTATGTTTATACCATCACCTTCTTCATACCCTGTAAGTTACACGTAAATCTGTGAACTTTTCTGTTTTGGTTTCTTACCAAAGTATGATACTACCTTTAACAGCTCTATGAAATAGGTCCCTGTTGGGTGAATTGGGCCATAAGATGCATAATCTCATTCGCGTTTCACGGGAGAATTTTCTTTCTCACTATGCTAAGCAAATGAAGGACTTTCATAATGCAATGAATCATAAGTCCTACGAATGATGATACAGAAGTTACGATGAATTTGGTGAAATCGTCCGCTGGTGGGCGAGCCAGAGAAAAA
The DNA here is from genome assembly GCA_963971285.1 of Astropecten irregularis. Classification (NCBI taxonomy): domain Eukaryota; kingdom Metazoa; phylum Echinodermata; class Asteroidea; order Paxillosida; family Astropectinidae; genus Astropecten; species Astropecten irregularis. The sequence continues at coordinate 3,019,416 of OZ020253.1, read as the reverse complement.
AAGTTTGCGCAAGGCGTTTCTAGAAGAGATTTGAAATGTTGCATTTTTGCCAAGTGAAGCTTCTGCAGCGACTGGTAGTCACAGCCTGATGTACTGATGTAAGTAAGACAAGCAGGCTGCAAGATAGTGGATGTATTTCTGGTTTTAGAGTCCCAGGCACCCTTTACGCTGTCAGAAAGTGTCACGTTTGTCACCTGTGAAGTCAATTGTGTCATTTGTTTGTTTGTGACAGTCTTGTTTGAAAAAAACCCTGAGTTTGTTGTTGTTGTTACATGTAATAGTGACATTTGACTGGTTTGTTTGTTTGTTTTGCTTATTTTTTCTGTCAAGTTTGCTTTTGTATGGTTGTTGGTTTGATGTTAAAGTTATGTTGTTTGTACCCCTCCACTCTTAAATCTGGGAATAATTGGTCATGATGTTTTGGTTGGTTGGTGAGTTGATATGCTGACTGACTTGCCAGTTTTTGTGTGTGCATAATTTGGTTGGTCGGTCAGATGGGAAGTGAGTTGGTCGGTCAGTTGGTTGGTCAGTTGGTTGGTCCATTGGTGGTCATTCGGTCGCTCAGTTGGTCGGTCGATTGGTGGTCATTCGGTTGCTCATTTGGTCGGCCGATTGGTGGTCATATCAGTCATTTGATCGGTCAGTTGGTCATGGTTGGTCAGTCGATTGGTTGATCAGTTGGTCAGTCGATTGGTCGGTCGATTGGTCAGTTGTTTGGTGGTTATTTGGTCGGTCAGTTGGTCGGTCGATTGGTTGGTCATTTGGTCGGTCAGTTGGTCGGTCGATTGGTTGGTCATTTGGTCGGTCAGTTGGTCAATCGATTGGTTGGTCAGTCAATTGGTTTGTCGGTTGGTTGGTCGGCCAGTTGGTTGATCGGTCAGTTGATTGGTCAGTTTGTTTGTCTGTCTGTCGGTCGATCAGTAGGTCGGTTGGTTGGTTGGTCGGTTGGTTGGTCGGTCGGTCGGTCAATTGATCAGTCGATTGGTCGGTCCGTTGGTCGGTCAGTTGGTCAACCGTTCAGTCAGTCGATTGGTTGGTCAGTCATTCAGTGATTGGTTGGTCATTTGGGCATCAGTTGGTCTGTTAGTCAGTCAGTTAGTTGTTTTTTATTTTAGAGGGTTAATATATCAGTTTGAGAAGTAATAACTTTGCAGGTATTTTTGTAATTGTTTGTATGTTTGTTTGTTTGTGGAAACTTACTCATTGATTCCTTGATTCAATTGTTTGTTCTTGTTATGTATTTACAAGTGTGCTAAATGTTGTTGTTTTTTTCAGTGGCAGATGGTTGTTTTGTATCTGTTGTGTTTTGTTTCTTTGTCTGTTTACTTGTTTGCAATCACTTTGACAGTTCCGGGTTTGCCCACCGATCTTAGCGTCGAACCGATAAACGCCACGTCCCTGTGGTTGACTTGGTCCCCGCCGTCCAACACGTCATGCGCATCAATAGCCTATCACGTCTCGTATTGGCTGAGAAGGCAGGGCCAGTGCCGGCAACGGCCAAAAGGCAATCTTGACGAGATAACGACATTCGATAACTCTCTCGTTCTGACTGGCCTGCTTGCGGACAGCTTTTATAAAGTGATGATCACGTCCGAGACCGAGGCTGGACTCTCCGAGAAACCCGTCAGGAATTCGGGCCGTACTGACGAATCAGGTCGGTGCCCACCTTCGGATACCGGTCCAAAATAGTTAAAAACATTTTTTTTGTGGTAATTCATGCTTTATGATCCATTTCTCCTGTGGACACTGTGGTAATGTGTGGTAAGCAGCTCTTGTCCTGTGTGGTAGGTGCAGAGGGTTAGGGTTAATATCCAGTCCCCCTGTGGAGACTGTGGTAATGTGTGGTAAGCAGCTCTTGTCTTGTGTGGGAGGTGCAGAGGGTTAGGGTCAATATCCATTCCCCTTGTGGAGACTGTGGTAATGTGTGGTAAACAGCTCTTGTCTTGTGTGGGAGGTGCAGAGGGTTAGGGTTAACTTTCAAGCACAAAGAATGATTATAACAAGGATAAAGCACATTGTTGGAATTTGGCACACTGACCAAGATTCCTCTCTATAATCCAAAGGGAGTTTGGGTTAACATGATTTGAAAAACGACATTGATATAAATACTCTTGGGTACTTTTTTTCTGGTTTGTATAGTTCCTGGACCACCGCCAGTGCTGTTCAATGGAGCCACAAGCACTACCCTTCTGTTCAGCTGGACGGCACCCGACTGTCAGAACCAAAACGGTGTCATCCTTGGGTATCATTACCAATTGCTGGACAATCAGATGGACATCGTAGCGGAGGGAACTAGAGCTCCGTCAGAAGAGGCAGTAAGGTTTAATAGTCTGGTACCCTGCTCTGAGCTGCATTTCCGGGTGCGTGCTTGGACCGTGGCTGGCAATGGGAGCTTCAGTGTGTTACTGACGGCAACAACTGAAAATGAAGGTGAATATTTCAATTTCCTTGGTTGTATTCTCTGTATTTTTATTTTTTTTTATTTGAAGTTGTGGTTTCAAAAGAACTGGCAGTTCCTACTCTAGTTCTTTAAGAACCTTCTCTCATGCCAAAAGAGTTAGTGACGTTAAGAAAAAAGGGTGATCAATGTCACGCAATGTCGTGTTGCTGGTAGCGACATTTCGGCTGCTGGTACTGCTAGCCTTCATCGGGCAACTGAAGAACTGGATGCTGCGGTGTCCGTTATATCCTGTGGGTCTGTGTTCACCGTACTGTGTTCTGCGGACGCCAAACGGTTCACTTTAGCGGAAGCTGTACGGTTCACTCTACAACATGTCAATTTGTCTTTGTTCACTTTTCAATTACAATAATAATTATAAAGTGCATTGAAATTTCTTCAAGGAATTAAATGTAATTAAGGGTATAATACATGATTGGTAAAGGTCACATAACAGTACTTACTCATACTTTGTCTAATCCAACAGGTATATAAATTACATGTAACACACCTGTGAACTTTTGAGCTCAATCGAACATCTGAATCACAAGAAAATAGCAAAAACCCGACTCAATTTTTCTTTTAAAACATAAAGAATGGTTTTGATCTTACTGTTTTTGGTCTTTGTTTTTCCTAATTTTTGGATAAATACACCATTTAAGGCGGAAATAGCCTGAAAATTATACGTAAATCTGTGAACATTTCTGTTTGGGTATATTACCAATCCTGTACTGTACCTTTAACATACAAGAGGGTTTATAATCAACAAAAATATTTAGGAGATTTTTATGATGTTATCATTCCTTTGGTTTTCTTACCCTTTACCCTCTAGTTCCTGATGAGGTAAACGATTTGCAGATCACCGGCATCAATTCAACCCAGCTCCGAGTAAACTGGTTCCCTCCCGAGTCGGTCCCATGCCCCATCACGCATTACACCATCTCCTACACCCTGGTGCAGCAGGGTCAGTGCGAACGGTCGATGGCTGCAGACACTCTTACGGTCACAACTGCCGACACCACGACCACTCTGAGAGGGCTGTTGCCATACTCTGAGTACGAGGTTGTCGTCAAGGCAGTGACGGCAGCTGGGGAGGGAATTATGTCCATTGGAAGTAACAGAACCTGGGAAGGAGGTCAGTAAAGCTTCATGCATATTCATGAGCTTGTGTTAAATACTCTCTAATTGGTCAAATTTTCAGTATACAGTGGAACGCTGATATAACAAACACCGCAATATCGAACATCGGTTAGACTGAACATCATCCTGGGCCCTTTTCCAAACCTCGGCTCAGGCTCTGGCTTCGTCTCTGTCATCCATATGCTGAAAATATAGGCAGTGGTTTTTCATTGAAGCTGAAGCTCTGTTTTCCTTTTCAAACCAGAGAATCTACTTCCAAACTGCAGATAAATGTCTCTATTTTGATACCCTTTATTTTAGAATGGATAAAAAAAAATGGAACCTGAGCCTGAGCCGGTGCCGAGGTACATGCAGGGAAAAGGCCCCTGTTCAAAACTTACCAATTACTCCTGTTGAAAAAAAAAAATCAACAGATTTTACAGAAATAGGAAATATTTACTGAGAAAATCAAATGCTGCTAGGCCGTTTGTAATTCCCAAACGTACGTACATTGGCAAAAATGTAGATCATATATGTATTAGAACAATCAAAGAGGGCGCACTTCATTGGACAAGAAGGCCCTTCATAAATGCTGCTGGCGGCTGAAAATAGCTATAGCGAACAATTACTATACTGAACAAATTTTGTGCATCCCGTGATGTTCGTTATATCGGCATTCCACTGTACTGAATACTGTGGCTGTTCACTTTTTGTATTTGAACCCCAATTATTATAATATTTTCTCGAACAGTTTCTGGACCTCCTGAGTCAGTTCAAGCATTCAACCAGACTTCAGACTCTCTGAGCTTTAGCTGGGATCCCCCAGTCTGCCCGGACAGAAACGGCCTGATCACGGAGTATCGCGTCTACTTCAGGAACGTGGAGACAGGATCAGTCCTCACGGAGGTGGTCAACGAAACACGCGTTACGTTTGCGAACCTGCCGGCGTGTGCTACTTTCTCGTTCCAGGCAGCAGCTGGAACCATCGCGGGTTTTGGGGAGTTGTCTGAGAAGGTTTTTGCCACCACTGGAAGCGTGGGTAAGTTCTGAAACAGAATCTCGCCCACCCAGCTTGCCATTTGAGAGCTCCGGTATCCACATTGGGACAGGGTATGAATAAGCCTTTCCCAAGTTAAAATTTAACAATATCTGGGGCCTTTCTCAAAGCTCGGCTCTGGCTCCGGCTCCGGCTCCGGTTCCGGCTTCGTTTCTGTTTTCATATGCTGAAAATAAAGGTTGTGGTTTACCTTTGAAGCTGAAGCTCTGTTGTCCTTTTCAAACCAGAGAATCTACTTCCTAACTGCAGCCAAAAGGCTCTATTTTGATACCTGTAATTTTTAAATGGATTCACAAAATGGAGGCAGAGCTGGAGAGCCAGAGCTGAGCTTTGAGAAAGGCCCCATGTACACTGAATTCGTTCACTGTGCGTAAACATCAAAAGCTTCAAAAATATTTTCAAGACTAAAGACGCTGTTGCTATATCACATGATTCGGGCAAGCTTTTGCTTGGTTGCATAACAGATGTCTTGCACCAATGCTCTGTTCATAATGGATAAGAATGGTACAAAGGAATTGGTTCATTCCAGAGATGGATATCACTATGCAAAAGCTCGCCCCGAATCATGTGATAAAGCAACAGAGTCTCTAGTCTGGGAAATTCAAACTGGGGTGTCACCATGGTCACAGAAAAACACTCACACTTTGTCAGTTTGTCTGATCAAACATGCAAGCCCTACATGAAATGATAAACCTGTGCACATTTGAGCTCAATCGGACATCTGAGTAACAAGAAAATGGCGAAAACCCAACAAAATTTGTGTTATAAAAATATAAAGAATAGTTTTTATCTTACCCCAAGATCAAAACTGTTTCTGGTCTTTGTTCAACTAATTTGTGGATAAATACACCATTTCAGGTGGAAATATTTTAACTGTATGTTTCTACCAGCGCCATCTTCATACCCTGAAAGTTATACGTAAATCTGTGAACATTTCTGTTTCGGTATGTTGCCAATCATGTACTGTACCTTTAATGATATCTGGGGTCGATTTCACTCTTCGTAACTTACTATCAATCGTAGGACTTATGATGCATTGAAGCCCTACGTGGGGTAGGCCCTCTACAATGGGTTATCCTTCGTAAATTGAGTTACAATCGATCGTAGGGATTCATGAAATCGACCCCTGGTCATCACAATCTTCTTTTTTTCTTCTCCACAGCTCCCAATGCTGTTACAAATGTCCAAGTACAGCCATCTGAGAATGCTCTGCTACTTACTTGGTCGCTGCCAGACAACGCGACCTGCGACATCACCAGCTATCTCGTCTCCTACAGACTGGTCCGGTACCTCCAGTGCCCTGATGACCAAGTGGACAGTCCTCAGGTCAACGTGACGAGGAACGCAGTTCGCGGTAGTTATACCATACCTGGATTGATGCACGGGGCCAAGTACGTTGTGTCGGTACGAGCTGAGACTGAGGGCGGACTTGGAGACGAGAGGAGTGTTGAAATAAACACGCGTGAATCCAGTGAGACTATCACTGTTTCCTTTTCTTTTCAGTCATTGAAAGGGTTTCGAACCTACAACCTCTGAAATACCATTCCGCTGCTCTTACCAACTGAGCTATCCAGCCCTACGTTGGTGGTGTCCCTAATAGTCAATTATCTTTGTTCGTTTGGTAGCCAGAAAGCCATGAAACCACTCGCATACCGCTATATCCCAAGGATCATTTTAGATATGCGCAACATTAGCAATGCTGCAACCTGAGAAACGGTACATGGGGGATCACTCATGGGGGATCACGCAAAGAGGATACGGCTTTTTAATCATACTCATCAAATAACCACAAAAAAAACTGACTGGATCAATTAAAATCATTGACAGGTGAACAAAGAAAATTGATGGGAGCAGGATTCGAACCTGCGACAATAGAAATACTGGCGCTCTACCAACTGAGCTATCCATCCCTATGTTGGTGGTGTCCTCTGTTTTCTTTCCATTTACATTTGAAGTGGCATGACCAAGTGGTCCGTGATTCCGTTCTGTAATACTCGCTCTGAATTTGGAACTTAAACAGAAGTGAAGGTCTTAAACTTCCTTACAGACATTGTTTCATGTACCTTTTTACGCTTTGGTCATCTGGATAGCAGAAATACTCTTGCCCACCTCCGAAACCTTCATGGTTACACCACGCTTTCGAAATGCTAAACAGATCGTTCGGACAAACGATCTTTTTAAAAGACACTGAATCTTAATTTCCTTGAAGAACCACGCATCTGATGAACCAAGATTTCCCATGGTGACTGTTGGCACTGTTTACGAACTGTTGGGTTCACTTTCTGTCTCTAACTCAACAATTATTTTTTGGAGGCCTTGCAAATCCTGTACGCTGCCTTTAAGTCTAGCTGTCCTTTTAATTTGTGTCGAATGAGATCTCTCTGTTCTTATTTTGCAGCTCCAGGAACACCTCGCGCCAACGTTACCCAGGTGACCTCGAGGTCGTTGACCTTTGAGTGGGAGCCACCATCCTGCGAGGAAACCAATGGTGTCATTCTGTCGTACAATTACAAACTGGTCAACACAAAGACTGGAACATTTGTTGATGAGCGAAATTCACTGTCTAATGTTAGGACAGCAGCATTTGAAAACCTTAGTCCATGCACGGAGTATCACTTCAAAGTCCGAGCCAGGACGTCGGCAGGGAATGGTAGCTTCTCTGAAGCAGAGCATGCTTTCACTGAGGCTGAAGGTAGGTAGCACATGATCATGGCAAAGATGCCAAGTTGCATTTTCCATCTGACTTATCAAGGAAAACTTATTATTTCCTGATTTTGTGAGACCCTGGCCTCATGGACACTTGTGTAAATACAGCATTTCAGGCAGAAACATTTTAACGGTATGTTTCTACCATCACCATCTTTATACCCTGTAAGTTATAAGTAAATCTGTGAAGATTTCTGTTTCGGTATGCTTCCAAAGTTTGGTAGTACGTTTAACTTCATATGAGTTTTGATTACAGCAAACATTATGCTTTGTTATTGACTTCCTTCCCTCAATTTTTTCCTGATCAGTTCCCGGTGCTGTCGGGTCTCTTGAGATAACTCATTCGAAACGGACCTTGTTTGTTTACTGGCGGCCTCCATTAAATACAACGTGCAACATCCACGAGTACAATCTGACCTATGTACTCGTAGATCGCCTCGCCTGCGGTGCCGACCAAAGTACCAGTGAACCGGTAAACGTCACAACAACCCGGACTTCCTACACGATCACGGGCCTGTCTCCTTACTCAAGGTACCGAGTGTCTGTGGCGGCGCTGACATCGGCTGGGGCCGGGGAACCGGTCTTTAATTTTGAGGACACTCTCCCTGACGGTAGGAACTTCTTAGATCCATAGTTCAGTCTTCTACTGATTGGAATTTTATGTACAAGTGGTATCTGTACTAGCATTTGATACTTTTGAGCAGTGTTGGATTCGAGTCCTCTTTTTCTCGAATCCGAGTACGGAGTACTCCGAGTCCTTCATAGTCCGAGTACTTGGCCGAGTCCGAGTACATTGCTGACAAGTCCGAGTACATTACTGACAAGTCTGAGTTCAAAGTATCGAGTACGAGTACATTCAAGGCCGAGTACAGGGCCTAGTCCGAGTACCAAAGTCTGAGTCCACGTCCGAGTACAGTACCACCGCACAGTGCCACAAAATTCAGTTTGTTTCACAAAGATGTTTATTGAAGTTGGACGTTGTGCCACCCTTCTCAGAAATTCTTGTTTTACAAACCTTGCAGATGACACTGTGCTGCTTACTCCTTTTGATACTAAACTCCCGATGATCTTCATACTCCCATTGTATAATTTATCGGAAATTGGCAAGATAATCAACCGTGAAGTTGTAAAGAAAATGAAGTTTGCACTAAATGGTCACGTACTCCATAAATTTGAGTATGGGCTATAAAAGTACATTTATATTCAAGTACTTTTTATCAAGTGCGGGCCAAGTATATTTGATTTTTGAGTACTTTTAATCGAGTACGGGCCAAATACTTGCATGTACACGAGTACGAGTACCTCAACACTGCTTTTGAGGGCATGAGTTGTAACATCTTCGTTTATCTTGACAGTTCCTTCGATGCCCACTGTTGTCAACAACACCCTGGCCATGCCCTCGTCCCTCGCGTTTTCATGGTTCCTGGCCTGCGAAGATCTCAACTCCCCCATTGTGGGATTTCACCTCCAACTAACGGACACGACGACCGGAACTGAACTCAACGGAACAACCATGGCCAATGTTACCACCGTGACCTTCGACGGTCTGCCGTCGTGCACCGAGTACGAGTTCAGAGTCCGTGCCCAGACGTCTGCCGGTTATGGCCGGCCTAGTCTGCCATTTCAGATCTCCACTCTTGGCCAAGGTATGAAATCTCTGTCGGATATTTCAAAGACATGATGTGAGACCAGTTAAAAAAGAATTAAAAGAATGTTATTCACCATGGGTTACATTCAGACAGGCTTTTATTTAAATCCAATTGAGTTAAACCGCTCGGCAACCGCGGAGGGTAAGTCGTAAGTTAAAATTCTGTTGCGTCCATACAGCGTTTTACTGTTTGCCGTTAAAACAGATCGGTTTTATTTTTGGTTTTAAGAGGTCATGCACTTTCCCTTGACCACGTACGGGCTTCCAGTTATAAAATAAAGCGCGCAGATTTATCTGTGTGTTGAATATAAACAAGTGCCACAACAGGTGTTACTTAAAGAGGATGTTCAACACTCAACAAACCTCGCTTTATTTGTTAGAACTATAATCTTTAAATTACTTGACATGAGAAAAAAATATCTATCTCACACTGAACACAGAAAGAGAGTCTTTTTGATGATTTTTCTCTCAACATGCTCAACCCGCAAGCTACCCAAAAATTGAAACTGTCTGAATTTCGTCAATGGGGGCAGCAGACATTTAATGAAAAGGCTCCGTAATGTGACGTCATGAGCTATTCATTTAACCAGCTGCCAGGTTTCTCTGCACTGAAACAGGATGTCGGAAATTTATTCTGTCCCGACAGCGTTTTAGCAGTAAACTTGATCGGTTTTAAGCGCTAAACCCTTCTCCCAAGCAGTTTTAACTTTGGTGTTTTAGCGGCGGATAAAATCGATCGGTTTTAGATATAAAACTGTTTTAGAGCGTCCAGACACATATTGCTAAACATGCTAAAACCGATCAGGTTAAAACAGTTGCTGTTGCAATTTAACATGCTGTCTGAACGTACCCACAGTGTACAACCTACATTTATACCTGGGCGGATGACGGATGGGTCTCTCTGTGGTTAGCTAGTGGTGTGTCCTCGGTGAGGCTTTGGTGGCCCACGTCCACGTTCATGGTACAGTAAACACGGACGCAGACCAACAGGATGTAATGGATACTGCAGCATCCAGTTCTTTAGTTGCCTGATGAAGGCTAGCAGTTCCAGCAGCTGAAACGTCACTACAAGCAACACGACATCGCATGACTTTGATCACCTTTGATCATCTGTGTCTACCACGATGAATTACCCTTTCCTTTCTACTATTTACAAGATACTTCATTAATTAGGCAGTCTGTTGGAAAAAAGTGCTCATTATAATGTTCATGATGTGAACATGTATGTGATGTACGTATGAATGGTGTCGGATGTATGGGGCCAATTTCACGTAGCACTAAGACTGATCTTAGTAAAAAGGTTCATCCTAATTGTTAAGCACAGTGTGATATCACAATGCAAATCACTATGGTAATAGGATGACCCATCTTAAAATCAATCTTAGTGTTAGGTGAAATCCAATCTACTCTTCATTTGTTTCCACAGCTCCCAATCCTGTTACAAGTTTCCAAGTGTCTCCGTATGGAAATTCTCTACGACTTACTTGGTCGCCGCCCGACAATGCGACCTGCGACATCATCACCTATCTCGTCTCCTACAGACTAGTCCGGTACCTCCAGTGCCCCGATGACCAGCTGGACAGTCCGCAGGTCAACGTGACAAGGAACGCAGTTCCCAGGAGTTATTCCATACTTGGACTTATGCCCGGGGCCAAGTACGCCGTGTCGGTGCGAGCTGAGACTCTAGGCGGACTTGGGGAAGAGAAGAGTGCTGAAGCTCGTACAGCGGAATCCAGTAAGGTTTTTACACACTTGGGCCAATTTCATCTAGCTGTTAAGCACACAAAAAATGCTCAGCACAAAATATCTTGCCCAATGAAACAAACCACCATTAAAAAATTCCAATTGATATTCATGGTCAGCGAACAACAGCCAAAGAACAATCACAAGCGATTCACAACACATGGAAATTTGGTTGTTAATCCTGTTTATATTAAGACAAAAATGTCATGCTTAGCAAATTGTTGTGCTAAGCTGTGAAATTGGCCCCTGGTCTTAACAAGAGACCCTGTTTTCCAATATTTTCCAATATCAACAACCCACATCAATAGCGATCCGCACTAATGACGTCACACCATGCATGCACGCGCGCACACACACCCCCACTCACCACACGCATGGCATGACAGGTTGCAATGTTTGTCTGAGGTTCGGTGCTATTTTTAGCACAAGGGCGCAGTGCTATTGCCAACTAGACTGCAGAGTATTTAATCTCTTTTACTTTTATTTTGCAGATCCGGGAACGCCTCGCGCCAATGTGACTCAGGTGACCTCGAGGTCGTTGACCTTTGAGTGGGAGCCACCGGCCTGCGAGGAAGCCAATGGTGTCATTCTATCGTACAATTACAAACTGGTCAACACGGAGACTAGAGCATATGTTGATGTGCGAGATTCATCGTCTAATGTTACAACTGCTATATTTGAAACCCTTACTCCATGCACGCAGTACCACTTCAAAGTCCGAGCCATGACTTCAGCGGGACGAGGTAGCTTCTCTGAAGCAGAGTATGCTTTCACTGAGGCTGAAGGTAGGTAGCATTTGGGGAGTAGCACTTGGGGAGTCAGGTTGGCATAGCGGTTCTTTCCTCACCTTTCACCTCTGCGGACCGTGTTCAAGTCCGGCTCGGTCCACAAGTGGATTGGGTTTTCAGTCCCTGCCTGATTCTGTGGGTTTTACCCAGAATATTACTCTGGGGTTTTCCTCCCACCTCTAAAACTGTATCATCTTCTCATCATCTTTCCATAAAAGGTTTCATCAGGCTTGCGAGCTACAGTGCCTAGGGCGCTTTTGAGGAATCCTTGGTGTCATTACCAGAAATAAATGAATAATTACCTGTTCAACTGGATTCCGCCTGTAGAATTGGGACGTAGCTTTTGGCCGTGTAGGCGAACCCTCAATAGACGATTTGAATAAATTTTTACAATCATACAAATGCTAAGGTCGGCCCGGCCACAACAAAGTCACCTTCTTTTATTTGTGGCTTAATATTCATGACGTCACAGCCGCAGTCGAAGCCAGACAATTGGGACACGGCCTTAAAGCCACTTTAGCCATCAGAACCAGAAGCAGGTTGGGTTTTTTTTCCATGAGCAGAACGCTTAGATGCCTTTCATTGTATTCTTTTATTAAATTTTTTCCTGATCAGTTCCTGGTGCTGTGAGGTCCCTTCGGATTCGTCCCACGAAACGAACCCTGGAAGTAACTTGGAGCCCTCCACCAAATGCTCCATGCGACATCATCAGCTACACACTAACCTATGCACTTATCAAGCGCTTGGCCTGCGAAGCAGACGATGGCAACACTGAAGTGGTTTATAAGGTCACGTTTACGGGCAGCGCCTACGAGATAAGGGACCTGTCGCCCTACTCGAGGTACCGAGTGTCTGTGGTTGCGTTGACGTCAGCTGGGGCCGGGGAACCTGTCACCAAAGATGCGGATACACTTCAAGACGGTAGGATATAGATAGAGAAACTCTAATACTGGTTGGGCCCGGCCACTGAAAAGTCTGGCCAGGCCTGAGCCCTTGGGGCTGAAATCCTCCTCTTGTCAGCTGTGAAATTCACTACATTAAATCCTGCTTAATATCACTAAAAGGTACAGTACAGGATAGGTAACATACCCAAACAGAAATGTTCACAGATTTACCTATAACTTTCAGGATATGAACATGGTGATATACCCTTCAAATATTTCCGGCTAAAATGCTGTAATTATCCAGAAATAAGTCAAACAATGACCGAAAACAGTTTTGATCTCGGGGTAAGATCAAAACTATTGTTAATAGATTTGAAAATACCGTGAGAATTTTTCACTGTTTTCTACAGTTTTTGATGATAACATGGGCTGAAAATTTCACAAGTTTGTTTTTATTCCATGACAAATCAAATCAGTGGCGTCACCAGACTTTTGAGTCTTGGGGGGCACAAGGGGGGCGACGCCACTGAATCAAATTTTGAACACTCTGCAGCTGTTCTGTCACCTTTACCAATCCTGTAGTATGCCTTTAAGCCTGGGTTTCTGGATACTGTCTGTGGTCAATGCTGGTTCAATCTGTCAAGCAGGTTTAGTGCCAACCAACTATGATCCAGGACAAAGCAGGGGGTTGATAGTTCAAAGGATTTAAGAAGCCGATGAGCCCAGACCAGGCTTCTTAGTGACTGGGTCCAGGCAGCGTTAAGGCTTCTCTCCCTATTAAAGAGACCTTTCATCATGTACCTCAGATGATCATTAATTCCATCCTAACCTGATATGTCCGCTTCAGGGATAATTACCATGTTTGTATGTGGATCAGTTTTGTGGAGCAGGTCTCCTGATGATGAATAGAACAGGCTAGTTGAAACATTGAGACCTTACGAGAAGTGCTAACGAAATAGAAGTGCAAAGATACAATCAATTCTTACATGGTGTTTCCACAAATCGATCCACATACTAATGTGAGACTTGTGGAGCGGGCTGTCGATAGAGGGCAGCAAACTACCGTTCTCCTGAAAACATTTGTACACGCTTTAAGTACGGCGATTGTCCAAAAACTCTTCAAATTGTCCAAAAAGTCTCCGAAAGACGCAGGAAAATGCTGTGAACATTAAATTCAGGACATTTACAATGAATTTTTCGCTTCACATTGCCACCCAGCCCAATTTTGATGCTGAAAAATACAAAGTGAGGGGAAATTCTTATGTTTGGCGAGGAATAATGTGCTAGGTCTCTCTCTTGCCGAAGTAAAAACTTTGTGCACAAAACACTTGTATGCTGTTTGCCGTCGGCCACCATGATCATTTGTAAGTCGCCCTTTTGATGGGTAATCTCCACAGATTCTGCATTTGTTTGTTCTTGGAAACTCATGTCCTCCCCTACCACCACAACCGGGCACTGCAAAGTATACCAGGCATTTTCATGCGCTTATTTTACGCCGGTTGTGTTTACGACAAACGTTCGTGCACAAAAGCAATGACAACAAAATCGACACACTTTCCCAAGAATGGTGAAAGCACGCCCTCTTGAGGTTAACAATGGTTAGTCAAAAGTCTCCCATTGTCATCATGCAAAGCCTCAAATCTTTCTTACCATGTTTGTGTTGACAGTTCCTTTGATGCCCGCCTCTGTCAACAATACCCTGGCCACACCCACGTCTCTGGCCTTCTCTTGGGACTCCCCGGGATGCGAAGACCTCAATGGACCCATCATTGGATTCCACTACCAGCTGACTGAGAGGAGGACTAATAGGATGCAAAACGCAACAACCGCTGGTAACGTTACCTCGGTGGCATTCGATGGTCTGAGTCCCTGCACCGAGTACGAGTTCAGAGTCCAAGCTCAGACGTCGTCTGGTTACGGCCTGTTCAGCTCAGCTGTTCGAAGCTCCACACTTGTGGCAGGTAGGCTGTGTGTTTGTTGGGAGGGACGAAGGGTCTTGCTTGGGTAGCTTCGAGCATATTTAGGCACCTTGTACTCGTCAGTTCCAATCCAATTGTCAAATATTAAAAACAAAATTGCGATACAGTTGGAAGTCATCAGATTCACCACAAGGGAAACTGTCTGGATTCATTTTACATTTTGTCATTTAAAAGTGTCAAACAAAAAATTGACTGGAGTAGTATTCAAACCAGTGACCCCTGGAATACCGTACCGGTGCTCTTACCAACTGAGCTATCCAGCCTTATGTTGGGGTGTCCCTATAAATAGTCAATTATTTTTGTTCGTTTGGCAGTCAGAAGCCATGAAACCACTCACATACCACTATATCCCAAGGATCATTGAAGATGAGCGCAGCATTAGCAATGCTGCAATGTGGGGCCAATTTCATGGAGCTGCTAAGCACAGAAAATTGCTTAGCACAAAAATGTCTTGCCCAATAAAAGAAACCACCATTATGAATTCCATTTGATATTCATGGTCAGTGAACAACAGCCAAAGAACAATCACAAGTGATACTGTACAAAACATGTGAACATTTGGTTGTTATTCCTGTTTTTATTAGGACAGAAATTTCATGGTTAGCTTATGTTTGTGCTATTAGCAGGGTTGTGAAATTGGCCCCAAACAGTGCATGGGGAATCACTCTAAGAGGATACAGCTTTTTAATCAATAAGATAATCAAATAATAATTTTAATTAATTGCAGTGCCTGGAAAGGTTGACGGTATTCGAGCAAAGCAGACGAATTCAACATATTCTCTGCTATCATGGCCGTCGCCCCGCACCACGGACAACCCATGCAGCATCCAGAGTTACGCCGTCACGTACCGTTTCGAGAGAGCACTATCCTGCCAACTTGACTTGAACGAGTCCTACACACTGACAACAACCACCAGACGCGTAAGCTTAGATAGTCTACGTCCCAACTCCGACTACGTCGTACAGGTGACGGCATCGACATCAGCAGGGAACGGAGAGACTTCCGATGATTTCATCTTTCAAACAGATGCTAAAGGTAAAACTGGAAGGATTAAGTTGCTTTTAAACCCAAGGTAGTATCATACTTCGGTAGCATACTGAAACAGATATGTTCACAGATTTACGTATAACTTACAGGGTATGAAGATGTTGGTGGTAGAAACAAACCGTTAACATTTTTCAGCCTGAAATGTGGTATTTATCCAGAAATAGTAAAACAACGACAGGAAATCTTTTTGATCTTTTAAAAGATCAAAAATAAAATAGAAAAGACTTAAGAAATACTGTGGCCGTTTTTCACGATTTTCTCAAAAAGTGGGCACCGTATGGGACTGAAATTTTCTTCCAAGGGTTACTGTATCGTCCTTGATATTTTTGCCCATGAATCTGTACTTCTCTGACAAAAACCAAAGTATGATATTACCTTGAAGTCCCATCCTCAGTTATGTACATAAATATTATTATCAATCATAATAAGAATCATAATGTAGAATGAATAAGAATGTACGGAATGTATTGGTATATTTCTGCTATGCACAACTACCTGCTTTCTCAAAACTTTACGCTGATAGGATGCTTCGAATTTTATTTCGCTTTTTTTCTCCGGCAAGCTCCCGATCGAATCACGAACGTGCGGGTCACCAACGCGACAATGGACTCCCTCCACTTTGCCTGGAGTGAGCTGGAATGCGTCGCGCAGCACGACGAAATCGCCGGGTACCGATACGAATTCGGCAAGAATCCAGAAGATGATGACGATGACGACTCCATCACTTCGCGAGAAACGACTCAGCTGTTTGAGACTTTCAGCAGCTTGGACGCCTGCACGGAGTACGTCTTCAGAGTACAGGCTGTCGGTTCAGAGTTTGACGGTGTTTGGAGCGAGTGGCTGACGGCTGAAACTACCACTGCATGTGAGTGTCTCAAATTTCCTTACACTCCCAACACTAGCTCTCCTCGATCTTCTCACAACCCAGATTTTTCTTTTTAGAGTCCCTTCTCTCTTCAGAGGGAGGGAAATCCATTGTCAGTCCCACTTCCTGGTACGTCGTTGAAGGGCAATAAAATATTTGCATTATTATATCTCCTCGACGAATAAATCCATTACATGCAAATTAGGCTTGCCCTTCACCGACGTGGATGAGCACTGTATAGTCAGTGCTTGTGAGAGCACGTGAGAAAAAATATGCTTGCTCAGGAGAGATTCGAACCCAAGACCTCCTGCTTACTAGTGCAGATGCCTTACCTGCTAGGCCACCGAGCTAGCTGGGGTCTGCAGGGTGAATCGAATCCTATATCGCAGCGGGTACCGCAGTAAATTATGAATATTAAATGATTTTGGTCAGGAAATAGATAATATGCAAATTAGGCTTGCCCTTCACCGACGTGAATGAGCACTGTATACTCAGTGCTTGTGAGAGCACGTGAGAAAAAAATCACATGCTTGCTCAGGTGGGATTCGAACCCATGACCTCCATGACCCCAGCTAGCTCGGTGGCCTAGCAGGTAAGGCATCTGCACTAGTAAGCAGGAAGAGTATGCAGTGCTCATCCACGTCGGTGAAGGGCAAGCCTAATTTGCATATTATCTATTTCCGGACCAAAATCTTTTAATATTCAAAATCCATTACAACTGATTAATTACGGCGCTGACTGATAAAGGATTGGATTCACTCCACTGATCCCAGCTAGCTCGGTGGCCTAGCGGGTAAGGCATCTGCACTAGTAAGCAGGAGGTCGTGGGTTTGAATCCCACATGAGCCAGCGCATGATTTTTTGTGTGTGTGCTCAAACGGCACTTAGTGAAGTGCTTATCTACGTCGTTCAAGGGCTATCAATTATTTGCATTATTTATTCAAAGGAAGATCCCAATATTTTGCCTCCCAAGAGAGCAACAGAAAAGTCTTTTGAAACTAAACTTCCCTGTTCCTATAAACATTGAATTTTGGTCACTGGATCCACTCTAGATCAACTTTGATCACTACCACCAGATTTGAGGGAGAACAAGAAATCAAATTATCTGTGTATTTTGTTCTCTCAGTGCCCGGAAAAGTGAAGAATCTGACCTTGTTGCCCGGCAACGATGACTCCTCCCAAATCCGGTTGTCATGGCAACAGTCCATGTCGGATGACTGCCCCGTCCGGTCGTACAGAGTGGCCTACGCTGGTCAGAACTTGGCTGAGTGTAGCCAGAACAGCACTGACCGGAGCTTGGGGTATGTCACAGTGGAGGGTACGGGCGTCGTGCTGAGGGACTTGCAGCCATTTTCACTGTACACCGTCACCGTAAGAGGGGAGACTTCCATAGGGCTGGGGAAGGAGGAATCCAGGACCATTCGGACTTCTGAGGATGGTAAGTCTTGTGACTGTGGGTGTTTACGAAACGGAGGCTCATGACTCCGGCTCGGACTCAGGCTTGGGCTCCGGCTCCGGCTCTGGCTCGGGCTCGGGCCCTGGCTCCAGCTCTGGCTCTGTCATCCATATGCTGAAAACATAGGTTGTGGTTTTTCATTGAAGCTGAAGCTCTGTTTCCCCTTTCAAACCGGAGAATCTACTTCTGAACCACAGCCAAAAGCCTCTATTTGGACAGTTTGATAACCGCTATTTTAGAATGGATTCACGAAATGGAGCCAGAGCATGAGCCTCCGTTTTGTAAACCCTGTGTGTATTACCAAGAAGCAACCTCATAATGGCTGAAGGGCCCAGAAAGCAAATTCTGTCTTGAGCTCAACCGATAAGGTTCTGTGACATAGCAATGCACAGTTCTTGTATCTAGCAAATTCTTGCACAGTTCTAGGGACTGCTCATGGCATAAAGAGTGGTTGCACATTGTTAAATTTCTGGAATCCGGAACATGTAGAATTATGGAACATGTAGAATTATGGTTTTTGCCAACCCCAGATTCTGGGGTTCGTATTCATGAGCACTACAGGCAGTTACGTAAATAATTTCCCTTCTTTTTTACTTTTGATACAGTTCCCTCAGGTCCTCCGCAGAATATCACAGCTAGTACGATTGGCCCGAATGATATCCACTTTGTTTGGCAACCTCCAACATGCAACAAACAGAATGGCATCATCGAGGGATATGAATACAGCCTGTATATCAATGAGAGTACGCTCACGCCAAAGACCGGTCAAACGGAGGCTACGGATGTTCTCATTGCTGGTCTGGTACCCTTCTCAGACTACCTCTTCACTGTGCGGGCTAGCACTGCGGTCGGGCCCGGCCCAACGGGACGTTTGGCTGTAAGAACTGCTGAAGGAGGTATGTGACTGAGATTTCATGGTTTTAGCTGATTTCAGCATTTTTGGTTTTGATTTTGACTCCAAATTTTTCAGCTTTTTTTGTACATCGACTCTGTACACAAGTAATAATAACTGGCATTTATAAAGTGCCTTTCCAAGAAGATCAAAGCGCTGTACATTATTATTATCCCTGGTCATAGGGCCATAATTTACATTCATGAAACCATCTCAACTCCCTGGGGAGCATACAGCCCCATACTGGCAACCATAGGGCGCACAGAGGCTAATCAAACCACAAAGCCGTCTCTACCCTTGCGATTCATGTAATAGCGCTGCGCACTTGGGCTAAAAATAGCACAAAACCTCAGACAAACATTGTAACCGGCCATGCAAATGTGTGGTGAGTGGTGGTACATGTATGTGTGCGCGTGCATGCATGGTGTGACGTCATTAGTGCGGAACGCTATTGGTCCTGCAGTGTATCAGTGGACGTACACCCTGCAGTGAAGAGTGCGACGGAACGTAAATTCTTTTGTTTCCACACAAAAGGCGGGCAAGGACAACACAGTAATGGCAGATGGTTTATCGTTCCGTCAGATCGGTCTATATGAATTTTAAAATTTCCGCTTTTTGCTGGCTGTTTTCAGCTTTTTTTATATGTGGCCATTCACACCCTAGTTTGAGTATCATGGGTTCTGCTCCATGTCACTACGTACGAACGTCTGATACATGCGTCATTGCAAATTTTATGCAACGCGGCACATCAGCCAATTAGATCTGTTTTGGATCGTGACGGAGTCCGAGGATGTTGATTGGTCAAAACCAAGTGGTCAGAGCTGGGTTGGCTTGCATAATTAATCAGGAAATCTGCACGCATGTGATAGATGCTTGCTCGCTGTATGTACGCTGTATGTACGGCAAGTACGTCTATCACATAGACTAGACACCCCTGTGTACTTGAATGAAAAAACAAAACTTGGTCGTTTTTTTCAATCAAAATAATAAATTATCATTTTGTGTAAAAAAATAACATACTTCATCCCTTCTATAGTTCCGACTTCTCCGCGAAATGCCCGTGTGGTTGCGGTCGCCACGTTCACCCTGGAATTGGAATGGCTGCCGCCCTATCCTCCCACTGGGACCGTAACAGCCTATCGGATCAAGTATTGGCCTCTGGGATTGGAGGAGAGCTCTGCTGTTCTGAGGGAGTACATTGGGATCCTGACCAATGGCGTGCACCGTTACATCATCGCAGACCTCACGCCATTCTCTTTTTATAATATACAGGTAAAATACAAAACAAAATATCTCTCAAATTTTTCCCCTCCTAAATTTCTGTCTGCGTTGTTTTTTTCAACAGGCGTCATTAAAAAAAGGGGCACAGGACATCCATGGGCTATCACAGTAATACTGACATCTCTAGTTTTCGTCACTGAAAAGTTAATGAAGAAAAATTGTCTGGAGCGGGATTCGAACCAGCGACCCCCCGAATCTGTTACTGGCACTCTACTATAATCTGATCTAGCATCTTTATTTTTCATCAAATAACCACAAGGGAAACTGACTGAATTTCCTCCACTTTCTTTAATAATTTATTTATAGATACAGGGAAAGACTGGTGCCGGGTATGGGAACTGGTCTCGGACCCTGACTAACCGAACAGCCCAAGGAGGTGAGATAATAATTGATTTGTATTTTGTGGGTTTTTTTCATCTTCGTCGATTTTTAATTTTAATCAAGTCGCATCAAAAGATGGGTTGCATAGGATGCGGTATTTTGACGAAAGTTTCTAATTTCTTGAATAGCTGAATCACTAACCACGGTATTGGTTTCGATTCACCTCGCTGATCCCTAGCGAGCTCGTTGGTGTAGTGTTTTGACATCTGCACTAGTAAGCAGGAGGTCATGGGTTCGAATCCCACCTGAGCCAGCGCATGATTTTTTCATGTGAATATGCAGTGCTCATGTATGTCAGTGAAGAGCAAGCCTTATTTGCATAAGGTTTTATATTATCATCAAATAAAACACAAGGGAAACTGACTGGTTAATTAGAAAAGAGAACAAAGAAAGATTGACTGGAGTGGGATTCGAACCAGTGACCTCTGGAATACCGTACCGGCGCTCTTACTATTGCTTCTGACTGCCAAATGAACAATGATAATTTATTACTCGGGGCACCACCGACATAGGTCTGGTAGCTTAGCTGGTAAGAATGCCGGTACGGTACTCCGGAGGTCGCTGGTTCAAATCCCGTTCCAGTAAACTTTTCTTTGTTCACTTTTCAAAGTTTTTATATTCCTTTTCCCTACAGCACCTGAGGCACCATACAGTGCTAGTGTTTCTGAGAGGACGGAGAATACGATTACTGTACACTGGGTGAAACCAACGGTCCTCAATGGGATCTTATCTGGATACGAGGTAAAAACAAGAAAAGATTTGACTGTAATCCAACATCAAATGAAATTGAATACATCTGTGTAGTGTCCTTGCGCATTTTTGTGGCCGTCATGACGCATGACATTATGGTTGAATCACAACCATTAACTGCATACTGTTATTGCGCTGTTCGCGGCAGTTGACAGCTGTTTTTAATAACTTTTTTGGTACATTTCACTTGATTCCTAATTATCGTAAACTTAAGCCAGAAATTCTACTGATTTAAGTAATGCATTTCCAACCCTTCTAGCCCTACTGTGGCCCCCAGTCCTGGAGTTACTGATATCGTATGAACGTAAGGTGAATTTGAAGTTTGTGGTCGGGTACTGGAACCCCTGCTTTGGGAATCAAATACCTGTAACCACAACCCACTCACAAAGCCAGCCCCTCATCTGAATGTACCCTTAAAGTGCCTAATTGCTATTGATAAATTGTGGGTAACCAAACAAATAGCCAAGTAACTACGTTTTAATGGTTAATCCCACTCCTGCCACCATCTCCCACCCCTTCCATAGATTCAATGTGAGGTCATTCATCGGCCGTTTGAGGCCTCGGCCAATGATGTCACAGGATCCCGGGGTCAGGGCAATAAGGAGGTCAAGATCAGCCAGCAGGCCACCAGCTACAGGCTGGAGAGGCTGGAGCCGGCCACGGGCTACAGGGTGACCATCGCTGCCCGGACTGTCAGACTAGGAGAGCCCTTCGTCCTCAGCCCAGTGTACACTAAGATTCCAGGTATTAAACGCTTTTGCTTAAGGGACGAAACGGAATACAGGTAGTTAATCGTAGGGAGGGAACCCATGTAATCAGACGAGGACTGATAAGCCTAATAAACCACATGCCTACCTATTGGTTTACACCCCGGCCACAGAGTAAGATATCCAGGAAAGTATTAACATTGTTCTAATTTGGCTCCCAAAATTTAGATAGCCAGAAAAGTTTTAACATTGCTCTAATTTGGCTCCCAAAATTTCACTTTTGTAAAAAGGCTGGTTCATACTTGCTGCGTTTACGCATGCGCATCACACAATGCAAATGTTGCATGCAATGTCCATACTCTGTCATCTTTGAAGTCTCTACTCAGTACTGGACCCGAGTCACATATGCAAACCAACCCAGCACTGACCTCTCTAAGTTTTGACCAATCAGGGGGCATCTACTATTGTAACGTATGGTGAGTGCATCTATCACGCAGATAGCTGTTGCAAATGTTGCATTCAGTGTTCATACTCTGCCATCTTTTAAGTCTCTACTGCTTGTATGCATCCGGCTGATGTTAACATAATGAAACTTGTCCCAATACGGGTCTTATTGGTACGTACGATCTTTTCTTCATTTTCAAATGCTGCGCACAGAGACGCGCACTTTCAGTGTGCAGTGCGTGTTCTTATCCACAAGGCAGACACCACGCTGCGTGCGCTGCATACACAGTGATTACGTAGCGAGTATGAACTGGCCTTAACTCGTGACATAGTCTTGGACTCGAGTCACATTTGTAATTGTTTGCAGTTATTCTTGCTCGTCTTTCATTGCAGTATTTGAATCGCCGATTATAACTGAGGAGCCAGTACTGAACGAAAATAACGAAGTTACATTGCAGTTGAAAGAGTTTGTTTCGCCGTACATCAGGTAAAAATCCAAAGAGCAGGCTAGTTGAAATGTGTAGACCTAATACAAGAAGTGCGAACGATACAGAAGTGTGAAAATACGAACGATTCCAACATGGTGTTTCCGCAAACTCTCTGATCCACATACTCTCTGATCATTAATTTTTGCCTTCAACTGTAAGAGAGGAAACTTGTCCGTCCAATTTTTCAATTGTTCCTCTCTGTCTTTGCCAAGCTTGTACCAAGTGACAGTGGCCAGGAAACCGTCTGTCCGGAAACGCGAAACCAGTGGCCAATCCCCGATGGGCTACAAGAATTCGCCGGACAACTACGTCGCCGCAGAGTTCAACAAGACCGAACTCCCGTCATCGTTTCGGGTCGGCGACGGAAAGACGTACGGTGGCTACTACAACGCACCGCTGGAGGAAGGCACCGACTACAGTTTCCAATTCTGTGGTGTTGGCAAAACCACCGAGGTATTTAAAAAAGAGTTTCTTTTTTAAAACACATTGGGCCTTTATTAAATACGAAACCAGGGGCCAATTTCATAAAGCTGCTTAAGCACGAAGTTTGCTTAAGCATGAAAAGTCTTCCTTGATCAAACAGGATTACTAACCAAATTTTCATTTGATGTTTACTGCTTTTGACTTGTATTCGGCCATTGTTTGCTGAGCATAACATTCACAAGAAGTTTTGGCTGGCATACTGATTTTATTTATCCAGGGCTTTTGGTGCTTAAGCAAATTTTGTTGCTTAAGCAGCTCTATGAAATTGGCCCCTTGCTTGAGGCTAAGCTTGGGACTTATTTCGTTATTGCCATTTGAGGCCCACAAAACGAAATGAAGAGATTGGGCCACATGACGAAGCCGAAGAAAGGCTCCAGCTTCACCATGTTTCTCAAGCCCTTCATTTCATTTAGAACACAAAATAGCGGTAGCAAATTAAATCTGAGCCCGACGTCAAGACTCATTTCGTAAGGCCAATCTCTTTGATGCAAATGTTCTCAGATTTACCTATAACTTGCAGGGTATAAAGATGGTGATGGTAGAAACATACCGTTAACATTTCTCTGCCTGAAAGCCTGTTTTTATCCAGAAAAGACTAAAACCAAAGACCGAAACAATTTTGATCTCAGGGAGACCAAACCTCCTGTGAATAGATTTGAAAATACTGTGAGCGTTTTTCACTGTAGATACCGTATGGGACTGGTGACTGTTATCTTCGTTGATATTTTTGCCCATGAATCTGCATTTCTGTGGCAAAAACCAAAGTATGATATTACCTTTAACAGTGAAATATATTATTAAATATTCTGGCTAAAGGCTTGATTTTGTCTAAGAGATTTTTGCTTGGTTTGCGATCAAATCATTCGTATCAGCAGCAAATGACTCGTTTTTGCTGAGCCGAGTTTTTATGCAAAGTTACCTTTAAGCCAATCTTGATGCTTTTAAAAAATGAGTCTTGCATGAGATTTATTTGTTTATGTGTGGTTTTCTTTTCTTTTTTGGCAAAACAGGATACACAAACCAGTTGCAGCAATGTTGGCAGCGTAAAAAGTGAGTATTAAAATGAGAAAAACATACTTGCTTTTTTTCTTTAACCCCTTCCACCCGGGAAGCATCTATAGCAGTTCACCTCATGGCATGAGAATATTCATGATTGCTTTGTTATTTGCATTGAAATATATTGGGGGTACTGTCTGGAACAAGAGGTTCAATGAACCTTTGTTGTCCCAAAATATTCGCTTAAAGGTACATTTACTGCCTTGATTTACATTTGAATAGATCGGCATTTTTGAGCAGACCGCAATCTGTGAGGTCCGAACACAGCTGCGTGCATAGATTACAGTCTGCATGGAATTTAGAATATTGTCCGGCAGTATTCAACCATTCTGTGTCGCATTGTTTACCCTGAGTTCCCTGTACACATAGCCCGGCCAGATGACCTCTATTTGACCGGTGGCTGATAATGAGGCCGGTACAAGCAAAGCAGAGAAAAAAACCGGGCTGAATGGGGAAAAAATATGCATGGTCTGACGAAACGTTAGTGGAACTAAAATCCTTACTTACTTTAATAACCAGGTTCTCTGGTTCTTCTGCTTGGAACCGTATCAAGTTCTCAGTTCCACAACATGCACTGAGTATGTTTTCACGATTGCATTTTTGTTCTTGTTCCCAGCCCGCGCGACTGGTGGTTCTGCCCTGCCCGCAATAATCGGAGCTGTTCTTGGAATTCTGTTGCTGGTAGTGCTTGTCTTGTTCGTCATGGTGGCTGTTCGTAAACGCAAAAGGTAGGATTTTACTCTCATAAAAATTCTGGTGCTTGGAGCCTGATGATGACTTTTCCATCCTAGCAGGATCTTTCTCAACAGCTAAATGGGGAGTCAGGTTGGCATAGCAGTTCTTTCCTCGCCTTGCACTTCTTGTGGCCCGGGTTCGAGTCCGGCTCGGTCCACAAGTGGATTGGGTTTTCATTCCAAACCTGATTCTGTGGGTTTTACCCAGAATTTTACTCTTGGATTTTCCTCCCGCCTCTTAAACTGTATTTCTTCTCATCGTCTTTCCATAAAAAGGTTTCATCAGGCTTTTGAGCTACAGTGCCTAGGGCGCTTTTGAGGAATCCTTGGTTTCATCTTGGCATATACAGAGTCAACAAGAAGTTGACTGGGATTGGTGATGCTTTTCAAAAGAAACAAATGACACTCAAAAGTTCAGAAAAATGCAACAAATTTATCAATCCTAAGGAGTTATGTCTATTTTGATAAAGGTACTCATTTTCCAAGCTATCCATGGAAAACTTGACAAATAAGCATTTTAGCTGTGTGCGTAGCTAAAATGACTCTTTAATACCCTTTGCTACTTACTCAGATGTTTAGATTTAGTCAAGCATTAATATTCCATGGACAGCTTGCATAATGAGTACCTTTATTAAAATAGACATAACTCCTCTAAAGAATGATCAATTTGTTTCATTCTTTTTTTCTAATAAGCAGGAGTGAATGCTTGTTAAATAATATGCTTTACTGAACTTTTGAGTGTCATTTGTTTCTTTGGAAAAATATCACCAATCCCACTCAAGTTCTTTTTGGCTAACCCTGTATTTGAAAAAAAAATAAGAAAAGCTTCTATCGTCCATCTAAGCCGTTCTCTGTGTTTTTTTGCTGTGAAGTAGGAATCTTTCTTTCGATATAAAAACGTCTGGCTTGTTTTTTTTTTCACACTTTCAGGCGAATGTCATCGGATCCTTGCGAAGTAAATGGTGCTGAACTCACTAACATGGGTAAGTCAATTCATTTGATTTTTGTTGAGCTGCTGTGAAGTAGTGCAAGTCGATTTCTGTCCGTCCGTCGTACTGTACGTCCGGCCGTCCGCCTCCAGAAGTTTTTTTTTATTCAGATGATACCTTATTTTTTTGACAACGCTTTTTTTGGAACGTAGCAAAATTTATCGCTACAACCTCAAATTAGATTTTATACTCGTAAAATTGATTATTTTAATCAGGGAAGACAATAGAAAATTTTTAAAGTTTCTTTTCATTCAGATGTTAACTTTTTTATTCAGATGAAAACTTTTAATTTTTTTCAGTGCTTCGTATTTTTCTTTTTTTTAACATAATAAAATTTATCTCTACATCGTCAAATTAGAGTTGATATATCATATTCCTAAAATTTGTTATTTTAATCAGGGAAGACAATAGACAAATGTTAAAGGGCCCAGGTAGAGATTTGGATGGAACTTAATTTGGTTGCATTAGCCTACATCCATTACAAATCAATGTGCGTTTTTCTGTTGCGACCCATTTTCCGGCATGTACCGGAAAACAGATTTATAATTTTTTTTGTTCGTCGCCATTTTCCGGATAATCCAGTGAAAATTTGAGCGGATATTTATCCTAGTTTGGGAAGGAGAATGCCGAAGAAACTTTCCGGCGAACGGCAATAGAAAACGACATCGTTCCAGCTGACTGCACATACCGGAGAGAATACGGAAGCGCCTTTACGCCTTTTCATATTCTCTAGCATTTGACCTGATGCATTACCTTTAGCTGACGTTACAAACGTTACATAACTTGCAGGAAGTTCCATGAGTACCGTACACACGATACATACATGTATAACCTTTAAGGAAAGGCTCCCATATCTTAGGTCATGAAATCTCACAGATTTGTCTACTGCCCCCATTGACAAATTCAAAGAATCTGAAAGTTGGGAGCTTGCGGGTTGATCATGTTAAGAGAAAAATCATCAAAAAAGACTCTCTGTCTGTGTTCAGTGTCAGATAAACATTTTTTCTCATGTCAAATACTTTACTGAATATAGTTCTAACAAATAATGCGAGGTTTGCTATTAAAGTAAAGAACATCCTCTTGAATAGAAAAATGGCCTATGAGGAACTTCTTACCTATATTGTGCACCATTCATTGACTTTACCAAAGGTGTTAATTAGACCGATCTGATCTCTTACTGGTCCCACATTCCACTATTCCTTACTCTTTTATAGGTTTGCCCGGTCATTTTCGGCAAATGAACGGCTATTTCATTTTCAAGCATTTGTGTTGACGTGATTTTGCCTCCTCGGTTGAAACCATCACTCGATTTCACTTTGATGCAACCTCTATTTAACTAGCATTGCATTCAATTAAATTCAACAGTTGTTTAGTTTACCCATGCAAAATCGGCATTCAATTTAGCACGCTGCCAAAAGCCGTTCTGAATTTGAACGCTGTTCGAATGGAATTTTGAATTGAAAGGCGATTCTATTTAAACGCCCGACGCTTATTTACATTTGCTTGCGCATGAAGTGAAATCGAATGACTATTTTGAGGTGCCTTGCAGTTTCATGCGAAACGGAATGACGCAGCGTTTAAATTGTCTGCTCATTTCCGAAAATGACTAGGCAAACCGATATATAACTCAGTCCATTGTACCTATGCCTTCATTGACTCTGTAGTCATTGCATTATTTAAGTTAAATTATGTACATGTAGTTGAATTAATCAAAATACCGTTACCTATAGAGTGGTTACCGACCAAAGCCTAAAGCAGAGTGTACACTGTCAACATTTTCGGTAACATTTGAGGTAACATGCTGCCCAGTTAGGGCAACACACCTGGGCAACACGACTTTGGGCCCTGTGTACACTAGCAACATTTGGCCAACATGTTACCGAGATGTTGCTGAGATGTTGTGCCACAGCACCCCACTTTTAAACCAGTAAAATGGTTTCTTTTAATCAGAAAATTCTTGCCCCATCAACTTATCTATATATCACTCCTTGACCGTCCACACAATTGCCCTGACACTAGTCAGTAAGTTTTGATTTCAAGCTCTGCATACCAGTATGTGTTCTTGTATCATTAGGGATTGGATTGGATTTGATCTGATTGGACTTGGTATATTGTAGCTGCTTCATTTACACTCGGTGATAGATACGAACATGTTTTCCAGCAGCTGTTACCATATCACCAGCTGGTGTGAATGTGATGCCCCGTGCATACGGACAGTCCTTGAAAACACATCCAATGTACCTCCCATCAGGACTGAAAGAGTGAACACTATCACAGGGAGATGAGTTATTGTATCCAGTAACATACAAACCACCATGGCTGTCACTGCAAACAGCTTTACGGTACTCAGGGCCAAGACTGTGAATGTCAACTGAGAACACCTTCTGACCATTGTAGTCCATTGACAATAACTGTTTTGCACTGTAGTTTACATAGATAAGATTTTGCTTACTAATAGTTAGACTGTCACCCATCATTTTAGCATGCACTCTTTTGATACGAGATCCATCTGGATTGTGTAGAGCAATCTTGCCTCCTCCTCTGTAACCGACTGCTATTACATTGTTGTCATCCACTGCAAGGCATGATGCTTCCATTTGGCTACTTCCATCATGTTTGAACTGATGGATGGGATCATATTCCCTGCT
Organism: Astropecten irregularis; assembly: GCA_963971285.1. Taxonomy (NCBI): domain Eukaryota; kingdom Metazoa; phylum Echinodermata; class Asteroidea; order Paxillosida; family Astropectinidae; genus Astropecten; species Astropecten irregularis. The sequence continues at coordinate 2,990,833 of OZ020253.1, read as the reverse complement.
GAAGATCCTGACATGGGATTTGTCAAGGATAATGAGCTGGTCATTCTTGTTCACTGCAACATCACATGGGTCAGTAAGACCAGGAAGGTCCAATTCTCTTGACAGAGTAGTTGATTGAGCATTGTTCTGCAACGAGATACTGATGACATGCTGATTATGACTATCTATGACAATGATTTCATTGTCTGAGAATGCTGCAACTCTCCATACCCATCCAAATTCTTTCTGCTGTGGTCCAAATTTGTGGACTGATTTCTTCAATTCCCATCTGCCAAGTCTTGGTGATCCCTCAGTACTGACAGCTTTTCCATCTTGCTCTGCATCCTCTAGGACTAGTCTCCCTAGTGACTCCTCTTCACCTTCTTCAAAGTCCATGAATGACAGCGTGTCGGCCACCTTTGCCGACTGCTTCTCAGTGAGTTCTTTGAGATTATGCAAGAGTTTTGGTTTGAGATCCAACATTTCTGAGCAGCTGGCTTGGCTCATGAGTTGATTCAGTGCATCCATCTTCTGCTCTGTTTGTGACATGTTCTCGTTGTTGATGGCTTGAGCTGTTTGTACTTTCTTGAGTCGTGCTTGGTAAGATTTGGCCGCCTCTTGCTTCAGTTTCTTCTCTGCCTCTCTGATCTTGGCAATCTCTTTGTCAGCCTTTTTTGATATTTTACTGACTGTGTCCTTGTACCTGATGTCCAGTTTCTTCTGGGTCTTGTCTCCTTGACTGATGGAGCTTTTTATATTGGTCTTGTTTTTTTCCACTCGTTCTGTCAGGTCTGCAACAGCTTGTTTGCATTCCTGCAGAGCCTCAGGTAAGCCGATGCGAGAATGCTTCTCATGATCAAGAATGAAACAGGTTGTGCATGTTAACTGCTGACATGAGTTGCAGTAGATACTGAGGCTCTGGTCAGGATGCTTGGCACATTTTGGAACGTACTCTCTGAATTTACTCTTGTAGGTCACCTCTCCAGATTGAAGCTGAGCTAGTGTGTAAATTTTGTGATCTTTCAGTAACGTCAAATGTCCGTGTATATTTAGGCATTTTTGACAGATATAATGATCACACGTTATGCATTGTGACACGGCATTGTTCTCCTCATCACAGCCTTGACATTTGATCTCTGACCCCTGACCTAGTAGTTGTTCCTGCACTGTAATCTCATCCACCAGAGCACTCATTGTGAAGTGACTGGGAAGTTTATGGACATCTTCAACCACAGTCTCTTTTCTGCAGACAGGACATTTCAAAAGAGTTTTTCCTGTACCTAGAGTTTCACCGAGGTGCTGAAGACATTCCAAGCAGAAATCGTGGAAACAGTCCAGTAGTTTGGGCTCCCTGAAGCGATTGAGGCAGATTGGGCATTCCAGACTTGCACTTATCTTCTCCAAGACTCTAGCTGTGCCGCCAGTGGCCATCTTGTGGTCTGAAGCTTCTGTGTAACTCTGGAACAAATCACCCTGAGAATAAAGAACAGGAGAAGTAGTCAGTATACAGACAATTTACCAGTGTAGAACAGTACAAACTGTACTTCCTGGAAGCTAAGACTTGCTCAGAGTTACTTGCACTGTGTAGTGTAAATTGTAGTGAATTACAGCTGTGATTACACCTAGGAAATTGTTTCATTTTGGACCCTTACTTTGGCTGCTAATCTCCTCTTACTTTGATAGAGGCAACTTGTACTGTGATCTTCAGAAATATCCATTTCTGCCAACGTGTCACCTGCCAGCTTCTGTGCACATTGATTTATTCTTACCGAATGCTTGTAGGTTGGAGTGTGTTATAAAAAAAGGTTGGCTTTAGACGTGATCTTTCATTGATTTCATACGTCTGTGTGTTTTTAGGCATTCTTGACAGATATAATGATCACACGTTATGCATTGTGACACAGCATTGTCCTCTTCATCACAGGCTTGACATTTGATCTCTGACCCCTGACCTAGTAGTTGTTCCTGCACTGTAATCTCATCCACCAGAGCACTCATTGTGAAGTGACTTGGAAGTATACAGACAACTTGCCAGTGTTGAACAGTACAAACTGTACTTCCTGGAAGCTAAGACTTGCTCAGAGTTAGTTACACTGTGTAGTGTAAATTTCAGTGAATTACAGCTATGATTACACCTAGGAAATTGTTCCATTTTGGACCCATACTTTGGCTGCTAATCTGCTCATAAGACTTACTTTGATAGAGACAACTTGTACTGTGATCTTCAGAAATATCCATTTCTGCCAACGTGTCACCTGCCAGCTTCTGTGCACATTGATTCATTCTTACTGAATGCTTGTAGGTTGGAGTGTGTTATAAAAAAAGGTTGGCTGTCTGGATTTTAGTTGTCACATGATTATTGGACACAATGGATATATAACCTCACCCATTATGTGCATAGAAAGATCACACAGTAGGAGGTCTGTAAATAGACAGCTGTGGGAATATTACACAGTGTTGGTTCAGTCATGCATGTACGGTTAAAAAACGAACAAACATGTATTCAACAAGTACAGTGATTGTATTGCCACTTACGCATGTAACATAAACAGTTCTAGAATATGGAAGGAGTTTTTCATTTTCATCTTTTGCTGTATATACATGTAGACAGGTTTGACTATATATGCCGTAGTAGGGAGTTGGCCAATCTGTTCCAAAATCTTTGACCACGTTGAAGAAGGAATTTTGGAGTTTTGTTTTTGTGGCTGCTTCTTGACTGCCTTTTGCAAAAGTTGAGAAGTATTTCACTGGATCATCAGCCAGATAGCATTCAGTATTTTTATTTGCAGATTTCAGAACAATTGTCAGCTCTTTTTGAAAAATTCCCACAATACAAGTAAATACTTTTATTCATTACCGATAGAAAGATCCGATAGAAATGGAAAGACTTCCTGATGATACATTCAAATTAGCACTAATTGAGATGATTACACATTATTACACAACTGGTGGCAGGATTGGTAGCCATGTTGTGATAGCCCCACCACCCTGTTATGAGAGGCGAGAATGGAAAGAAGCTGTATGACCTAGTTTCTTATCAGATATTGTTAAATATTTCCTGAAAACATCATTTTTAAAGCACATAAAACCTTGTAATGCACATTTATACTGTCTTTTCTATACCCTGCATGTTTTGTTTAGCCGAAGGTGGCCCAATTTTTAACGCCAATAGACCAAAAATTGTAACCCTAGCCATCAGAAATTGCGACCCCAGTCCCCTTAATTGTAACCTTAGTCCCCAAAAATTCAACCCTATCACTGGTTTTAAACCCTTGATCACTCTCATTCCAACCCTAACCCCAGCCAGGCTGCAACCCTAGACCCAACCAGCTACCCCTTCCAGCAAGCCCCGCCCACACGCTGTCATTCCGTATTGCCTCTTTCTCACTTTTCAGAGGGGAAATTATATTCTCAAGGGCAGCAAAAATGTAATATTCATTTATTTCTGCCATAAAAGTTCATCATAAGTCTCAATATGGATACTGGGGCAGAAATATTCCACAGAATAGCCGAAATGCCCCCCCCCCCCCCTCCCGACCAATCTTCATTTACACCACTTTCCAGTTTGAAATGACACCCTCACCTTAATTAATAGAATTATCTGTAATGGTCTGAGCATCATTGCATCCTAAAATAGGCATAAAGTAACTTTGTGAGGAAATAATATGTGGATTCAGAGTCCGACTTTCCATTGTGTGTACAACATATTATAAGGGAGAATGTGCACATTTGCATGGCCACCATGGGTCAACGACCCAACACATTAAGTCGTGCTGTGGAGAATCGCAATAATATTTTTCATTTTTTTTCCACAAATGAGATCAGTGTAATAAACTCTATATTTTGTGCCTAATTTGACAACCAAATTTTAAAGTAACCCTCCTTATACAGTGCACCACACTAAATAGCTCGAAATCAGTGCGCCGAGCTGATTATCATATTTTAAATATGTAATTCGGGGGGTCATGCAATTTTATGTATTGTTGGATTATGACTGGTTATCACAACCTGGGGGTTCAGTGCTTCAGCCTGTTGTGGAGACTTGAGACATTTTGGTTTAAATCTGGCCCTTACTTTGTTGTGAACGTGGAGGGTTGCTTCATAGAAACTGGTACATGTAGCAAGTCGGTTACTGAAAAAAAACTGAACTTCCTGGAAGCTAAGACTTGCTCAAAGTTACTTGCACTGTGTAGTGTAAATTGTAGTGAATTACAGCTATGATTACACCTAGGAAATTGTTTCATTTTGGACCCTTACTTTGGCTGCTAATCTGCTCATAAGACTTACTTTGATAGAGGCAACTTGTACTGTGATCTTCAGAAATATCCTTTTCTGCCAACGTGTCACCTGCCAGCTTCTGTGCACATTGATTCATTCTTACTGAATACTTTTAGGCTGGAGTGTGTTTATATAAAAAGGTTGGCTGTCTGGATTTTACATGTCACATGATTATTGGACACAATGGATATATAACCTCAACCATTATGTGCATAGAAAGATCACGCAATAGGAGGTCTGTAAATAGACTGCTGTAGGAATATTACACAGTGTTGGTTCAGTCATGCATGTACAGTTAAAAAACGAACAAACATGTATGACAAAAGTACAGTGATTGTATTGCCACTTACGCATGTAACATAAACAGTTCTAGAATATGGAAGGAATTTTCATCTTTTGGTGAATATACATGTAGACAGGTTTGACTATGCCGTATCAGGGAGTTGGCCAATCTGTTCCAAAATCCTTTACCACGTTGAACAAGGAATTTTGGATTTTTGTTTTTGTGGCTGCTTCTCGACTGCCTTTTACAAAAGTTAAGAAGAATTTCACTGGATCATCAGCCAGATAGCATTCAGTATTTTTATTTGCAGATTTCAGAACAATTGTCAGTTCTTTTTGAAAAATTCCCACAATACAAGTAAATACTTTTATTCATCACCGATAGAAAGATCCGATAGAAATGGAAAGACTTCCTGATGATACATTCAAATTAGGACTAATCAAGATGATTACACATTATTACACAACTCTTGGCGGCATCGGTAGCCATGTTGTGATAGCGCCACCACCCTGTTATGAGAGGCGAGAACAGAAAGAGGCTGTATGACCTAGTTTCTTATCAGATATTGTTAAATATTTCCTGAAAACATCATTTTTAAAGCACATAAAACCTTGTAATACACATTTATATTGTCTTTTCTATACCCTGCGAGTTTTGTTTAGCCGAAGATGGCCCAACTTTTAACCCCAGTAGACCCAAAATTGTAACCCTAGCTGGCAGAATTGCGACCCCAGTCCCCTTAATTGTAAACCTACTCCCCAAAAATCAACCCTATCACCAGTTTCAAACCCTCGATCACTCTCATTCCAACCCTAACCCCAGCCAGGCTGCAACCCTAGACCCAACCAGCTACCCCTTCCAGCAAGCCCCGCCCACACACTGACAACCCTAATTGCCTCTTTCTCACTTTTCAGAGGGGAAATGATATTCTCAAGGGCAGCAAAAATGTAATATTGATTTATTTCTCCCATAAAAGTTCATCATAAGTCTCAATTTGGATACTGGGGCAGAAATATTCCACGGAATAGTCGAAATGCCCCCCCCCCCCCCCCCCCCCCGACCAATCTCGATGTACACTGCTTTCCCGTTTGAAATGACACCCTCACCTTGATTAATTAAATTATCTGTAATGGTCTGAGCATCATTGCATCCTAAAATAGGCATGAAGTAACTTTTTGAGGAAATAATATTGGATTCACAGTCCGACTTTCCATTGTGTGTACAACACATTATAATGGAGAATGTGCACGTTTGCATGGCCACCACGGGTCAACGACCCAACACATTAAGCTGTGCTGTGGAGAATCGCAATAATATTTTTCATTTTGTTTCCACAAATGAGATCAGTGTCATAAACTCTATATTTTGTGCCTAATTTGACAACCAAAGTTGACCCCCCTTATACGGTGCACCACACTAAATAGTTCAAAAATCAATGCGCCGAGCTAATTATCATATTCTGTGTACCCTCAAATGGTTTTTAAATATGCAATTTGGGGGGTAGTGCAATTAATATATTGTTTAAGTATGACTGGTTGTCACAACCTGGGGGTTGCTTCAGCCTGTTGTGGAGTCTTGAGACATTTTGGTTTTAAATCTGGCCCTACATTGTTTTGAACATTGTGGGTTGCGTCATGAAAACTGATAGCAATTTGGTTTCAGAAAAGGGGAACTTTTAGGGATGTTTTTTTCTTTGGGCAATTATCGAAAAATTTAATCGGCTAACAAACCAAAAATTAAAAAGAATTGAGTAAATGAGGGTTCAAACTACCATTTACAGTATTGCACCAAAAACTGAGAGACTCCTGGATGAGGTTTTTTTGAACTGTGAAGTTCAAGGATTTTCCACTAAGGTCAATGGAAGTTTATTTAGTGTGGTGCACCCTATAACGTTGCAATAACAGAATAAAATCTACTCTCTCTCTCCTTAACGAAAACCTTACTAAATGATAACTAAAGTTCTACTTTTAGAGTGTGAATCTTTGTTTTCATATTTATTTATTGAGGCGCTTTTGCCACGTTACATTAATTCGCCGTCACCAAAGTAACCAGTCAAAGTTTAAACCAGCACATGTAGACAAACAGTTAGGGCAAGTGCCTCATCCATGGTATAACTAGTCTGAATAGTAGTGAAGCTTTTTATCAAGGTGGGAAATATTTTGTGTGAGCCTTAAGCCAAAGCCTGTCATGGTCTGTATTGGTTAGCCACACAGCTCCCTGAGCCTGCAATTGATATTGTGGCACTCATGCTTTTCTTTTGTTATCAAAAGCACCGTTCATATACATATAACTGACTAATTAGTTAACCCTTAATCAATTATTTGGTAAGTTTCAGCCCCAATTGATAAACATGCCAATAATTGATATTTGTTCCCATTGATAATGAGATAAGCTTATATTAGAGGATGCCGAATGTAGCAGTTTTTATACCATTCAAAATCTCCTACAACTGTGACCATTGAGATTCATTTGTTGTAAAGAATGTAGACACAAATACTTTATCAAAATGGAGTCAGCACCATAGGCTTGACATGTAAATTAAGAAAACACAATTAAAGAATGAGTGAATTAGAAATAAAAGCCAGTAAAATATTACTGTTAAAGGATTGAAAGGAGTAAGAAAAGTAGATCAATTAAACAACATCAATTCAGGGGATGTGAATTACCAAGAATTAGATGAAGTAGCTTTTTTATCTGAATGAAGTTCAGGCAACCAAATTTGATTGATATAAAATTTGAAAGGTTGGCCGGTTTCAGAATTGGTTGGACTCGGAAACATTGTTTGTTTCAGTTTGGGTCTGAAAGCTTACTATTGAATATTAAACATAGAACCACTATTTCTGTGAGATGTTTCCCTATAAAATGCTGTAATATTCAAGAACACTGAATTTAAAAAGCTTACAAATCACACCAGCTGATTTTGATTCCAGTGATCAAAATTAAACTGTACAGGCTAGGATCATGCTCAAAATCACATTCAAATATTAACACAAAGTCACAAACAGTTGTATATTTTCTTAAACATGTCAACACCGAAAATGACTTTGCATGTTCAAGCTGATAAATATTCTAAAATATGCATGATTAGGAAAGATTCTCTTCCAATAAACCTGCAACTTGATCAGTGATGTAATCTACCTTTTACAGAATAATATGAAGTTATATTTATTTCACAAATGGTCATTTACATATGGTAAAATATACTTGGAGCCTTGTTCACTTCCCTTCAGACATGTTTCATGGCTGGTCAACCCACACTGATCCAGAGCAGGCACTTCACCAAGGCATCAAACATTACCCCCTTGCCTTTGCCATGGTGCCCCTTCAAAAGATCCAACCAGACATATCAGTTTCTCTCCTAGAAATGCCCCTTTGCAAGGACAAAAATAACCTTGCCTTTTTAAGAGCAAAGTTCCTGCCCTGCTTATCTTGTCCCTCATATACCAGTATTAATTCCTGTAAAGATGCACAGTCCATACATAAATGACAACAGTTTGATAATCAGTGTGAGTCATCAATTGAGATTTTGCTACAAGTTCCTAATTATAAGTTATCAAATATTATCCTACATGCAAAAATTATTCAGCAAATATTTACACAGCAATTCATAGTTTGAATTATTGTCAAGTGATACAATATTTACAATTTCTTCAAAATGTAACAAAATATGACTAATACTTGAGGAAATTTTACCTCTAGGACTAGCAGGGAAAATTGTTTACCGTCATATACCATTTATGAAATTAACTCCAGATAAGTTATCTAATGTTTCCTCTTGCTACACGTCTTGTATCATGGAAACATATATCCTGATTTAGTGGCTAGATTTTAATTAGGTTCAGAAGATCTTGGCCATCCAACAAGAAGTTTTCTCTGTAACCATCGCTACATTGTGATATTCCACGTTCCCATTCAGAAAATGTGCACAATCCTCAAGTTGGAATAATTTTCCCTCACGTATAATTTCCTCACAATTATCCACGGACTGATTGCTTCTTACAGTGTAACCCGTGATGATGATTTTATTCCTTTCAAACAAGAAATGTCTGTCTTTTTTTATTGTGTTGCAATGTCATTCATTTCCAGAAATATTTGAACATGGTCTAATTATATTACATTTATTTCTGTATTAACCAGTAAAAATGGTTTCTTTTCATGAGAAAATTCTTGACCCATCAACTTATCTATATATCACTCCTTGACCGTCCACACAATTGCCCTGCCACTAGTCAGTAAGTTTTGATTTCAAGCTCTGTATACCAGTATGTGTTCTTGTATCATTAGGGATTGGATTGGATTTGATCTGATTGGACTTGGTATATAGCTGCTTCATTTACACTCGGTGATAGATATGAACATATTTTCTAGCAGCTATTACCATATCACCAGCTGGTGTGAATGTGATGCCCCATGCATCTTGACAGTTCTTGATAACACATCCAATGTACCTCCCATCAGGACTGAAAGAGTGAACACTATCACAGGGAGATGAGTCGTCATATACAGTAACATACAAACCACCATGGCTGTCACTGCAAATAGCATTAGAGTACCCATGGCCAAGACTGTGAATGTCAACTGAGAACACCTTCTGACCATTGTAGTCCATTGACAATAACTGTTCTGCATTGGAGTTTACATAGATAATATTTTGCTTACTGATAGTTAGACTGTAACCCATCATTTTTGCATGCACTCTTTTGATGAGGGAACCATCTGGATTGTGTAGAGTAATCTTGCCTCCTCCACTGTAACCGACTGCTATTACATTGTTGTCATCCACTGCAAGGCATGGTGTGTACAGTAAGCTATTTCCATCATGTTTGAACTGATGGATGGGAACATATTCCCTGCTGAAGATCCTGACATGGGATCTGTGAAGGATAATGAGCTGGTCATTCTTGTTCACTGCAACATCACATGGGCCAGTAAGACCAGGAAGGTCTAATTCTCTTGACAGAGTAGTTGATTGAGCATTGTTCTGCAATAAGATACTGATGACTTGCTGATGCTGAATATCTATGACAATGATTTCATTGTCTGAGAATGCTGCAACTCTTTGTAACCATCCAAATACTTTCTGCTGTGGTCCAAATTTGTGGACTGATTTCTTTAATTCCCATCTGCCAAGTCTTGGTGATCCCTCAGTACTGACAGCTTTTCCATCTAGGACTAGTCTCCCTAGTGACTCCTCTTCACCTTCTTCAAAGTCCATGAATGACAGCGTGTGGGCCACATTTGCCGACTGCTTCTCAGTGAGTTCTTTGAGATTATGCAAGAGTTTTGGTTTGAGATCCAACATTTCGGAGCAGCTGGCTTGGCTCATGAGTTGATTCAGTACATCCATCTTCTGCTCTGTTTGTGACATGTTCTCATTGTTGATTGCTTGAGCTGTTTGTACTTTCTTGAGTCGTGCTTGGTAAACTTTGTCCGCCTCTTGCTTCAGTTTCTGCTCCGCCTCTCTGATCTTGGCAATCTCTTTGTCAGCCTTTTTGGATATTTTACTGACTGTGTCCTTGTACCTGATGTCCAGTTTCTTCTGGGTCTTGTCTACTTGACTGATGGAGCTTTTCATGTTGGTCTTGTTTTTTTCCACTCGTTCCGTCAGGTCTGCAACAGCTTGTTTGCATTCCTGCAGAGCCTCAGGTAAGCCGATGCGAGAATGCTTCTCATGATTAAGAATGAAACATGTTGTGCATGTTAACTGCTGACATGAGTTGCAGTAGATACTGAGGCTCTGGTCAGGATGCTTGGTACATTTTGGAACGTACTCTCTGAATTTACTCTTGTAGGTCACCTCTCCAGATTGAAGCTGAGCTAGTGTGTGAATTGTGTGATCTTTCATTGACTTCATACGTCCATGTATTTTTAGGCATTCTTGACAAATATAATGATCACACGTTACGCATTGTGACACGGCATTGTTCTCCTCATCACAGCCCTGACATTTGATCTCTGACCCCTGACCTAGTAGTTGTTCCTGCACTGTAATCTCATCCACCAGAGCACTCATTGTGAAGTGACTGGGAAGTTTATGGACATCTTCAACCACAGTCTCTTTTCTGCAGACAGGACATTTCAAAAGTGTTTTTCCTGTACCTAGGGTTTCACCGAGTTGCTGAAGACATTCCAAGCAGAAATCGTGGAAACAGTCCAGTAGTTTGGGCTCCCTGAAGCGATTCAGGCAGATTGGGCATTCCAGACTTGCACTTATCTTCTCCAAGACTCTAGCTGTGCCGGCAGTAGCCATCTTATGGTCTGAAGCTTCTGTGTAACTCTGGAACAAATCACCCTGAGAATAAAGAACAGGAGAAGTAGTCAGTTTTACAGACAACTTGCCAGTGTAGAACAGTACAAACTGTACTTCCTGGAAGCTAAGACTTGCTCAATGTTACTTGCACTGTGTAGTGTAAATTGTAGTGAATTTCAGCTATGATAACACCTAGGAAATTGTTTCATTTTTCACCCATACTTTGGCTGTTAATCTCCTCATAAGACTTACTTTGATAGAGGCAACTTGTACTGTGATCTTCAGAAATATCCATTTCTGCCAACGTGTCACCTGCCAGCTTCTGTGCACATTGATTCATTCTTACTGAATGCTTGTAGGTTGGAGTGTGTTTATAAAAAAAAGGTTGGCTGTCTGGATTTTAGATGTCACATGATTATTGGGCACAATGGATATATAACCTCACCCATTATGTGCATAGAAAGATCACGCAACAGGAGGTCTGTAAATAGACTGCTGTGGGAATATTACACAGTGTTGGTTCAGTCATGCATGTACGGTTAAAAAACGAACAAACATGTCTGAAAAAAGTACAGTGATTGTATTGCCACTTACGCATGTAACATAAACAGTTCTAGAAAATGGAAGGAGTTTTCATTTTCATCTTTTGGTGAATATAGACAGGTTTGACTATGCCGTATTAGGGAGTTGGCCAATCTGTTCCAAAATCTTTGACCCCGTCGAACAAGGAATTTTGGAATTTTGTTTTTGTGGCTACTTCTCGACTGCCTTCTGCAAAAGTTGTGAAGAATTTCACTGGATCATCAGCCAGATAGCATTCATTTTTTTTATTTTGCAGATTTCAGAACAATTGTGAGCTCTTTTCAAAAAATTCCCACAATACAAGTAAATATTTTTATTCATTGCCAATAGAAAGATCCGATAGAAATGGAAAGACTTCCTGATGATACATTCAGATTAGCACTAATCGAGATGATTACACATTATTACACAACTGGTGGCGGCATCGGTAGCCATTTTGTGATAGCGCCACCACCCTGTTATGAGACGCGAGAACGGAAAGAAGCTGTAAGACCTAGTTTTTTATCAGATATTCTTTAAATATTTCCTGAAAACATCCTTCCTAAAGCGCATAAAACCTTGTAATACACATTTAAACTGTCTTTTTCTATACCCTGCCAGTTTTGTTTAGCCGAAGGTGGCCCAACTTTTAACCCCAATAGACCCAACATTGTCACCCTAGCAGGCGGAAATTGCGACCCCAGTCCCCTTAATTGTAACCCTACTCCCCAAAATTCAACCCTATCACCAGTTTTTAACCCTCGATCACTCCAATTCCAACCCTAACCCCAGCCAGGCTGCAACCCTAGGCCCAACCAGCTACCCCTTCCAGCAAGCCCCGCCCACACGCTGACAACCCTTATTGCCTCTTTCTCACTTTTCAGAGGGGAAATGATATTCTCAAGGGCAGCAAAAATGTACTTTTCATTTATTTCTCCCATAAAAGTTCATCATAAGTCTCAATATGGATACTGGGGCAGAAATATTCCACGGAATAGGCGAAACGCTCCCACCCCCCACGGACCAATCTTGATTTACACTGCTTTCCCGTTTGAAATGACACCCTCACCTTAATTAATTGAATTATCTGTAATGGTCTGAGCATCATTGCATCCTAAAATAGGCATAAGATAACTTTGTGAGGAAATAATATGTGAATTCAGAGCCTGACTTTCCAAGGGGTGTACACAATATTATAAGGGAGAATGTGCACGTTTATATGGCCACCATGGGTCAACGACCCAACACAATAAGCTGTGCTGTGGAGAATCGCAATAATATTTTTCATTTTTTTTCCACAAATGAGATCAGTGTCATAAACTGTGTCATAAAAATATTTTGTGCCTAATTTGACAACCAAATTTTTAAGTTGACCCCCCCTTATAGGGTGCACCACACTAAATAGCTCGAAATCAATGCGCCGAGCTGATTATCATATTTTAAATATGTAATTTGGGGGTCGTGCAATTTTATGTATTGTTTGATTATGAGTGGTTATCACATCCTGGGGGCTCAGTGCTTCAGCCTGTTGTGGAGACTTGAGACATTTTGGTTTAAAATCTGTCCCTACATTGTTTTGAGGGTTGCTTCATAGAAACTGGTAGCAAGTCGGTTACGGAAAAGGGACATTTCAGGGGTGTTATTCTCTTGGGGCAATTATCAAAAAATTTAATCGGCTAACAAACCAAAAATTGAAAAGAATTGAGTAGATGAGGGTTCAAACTACCATTTACAGTATTGCACCATAAACTGAGAGACTCCTGGATGAGGTTTTTGAACTGTGAAGTTCAAGGATTTTCCACTAAGGTCAATGGGAGTTTATTTAGTGTGGTGCACCCTATAACGTTGCAATAACAGAAACAATCTACATGTACTCTCTCTCTCCTTAACGAAAATACTAAATGATAACTAAAGTTCTACTTTTATAGTGTGAATCTTTGTTTTCATATTTATTTATTGAGGCACGTTACATCAATTCGCCGTCACCAAAGTAACCAGTCAAAGTTTAAACCAGTAGTGAAGCTTTTTATCAAGGTGGGAAGTATTTTGTGTGAGCCGTAAGCCATAAGCCAAAGCCTGTCATGGTCTGTATTTGTTAGCCACACAGCTCCCTAAACCTGCAGTTGATATTGTGGCACTCATGCTTTTCTTTTTTATCAAAAGCATCGTTCATATACATATTATTGACTAATTAGTTAACCCTTAATCAATTATTTGGTAAGTTACAGCCCTAATTGATAAACATGCCAATAATTGATATTTGTTCCCAGTGATAATGAGATAAGCTTATATTAGAGGATGCCAAATGTAGCAGTTTTTATACCGTTCAAAATCTTCTACAACTGTGACCATTGAGATTCATTTGTTGTAAAGAATGTAGACACAAATACTTTATCAAAATGGAGTCAGCACCATAGGCTTGACATGTAAATTAAGAAAACACAATTAAAGAATGAATGAATTAGAAATAAAAGCCACTTAAATATTACTGTTAAAGGATTTAAAGAAGTAAGAAAAGTAGATCAATTAAACAACATCAATTCAGGGGATGTGAATTACCAAGAATTAGATGAAGTAGCCTTTTTATCTGAATAAAGTTCAGGCAAGGGTTTTGAGTAAAAAGCCCAAATTTGACTAATATAAATGTGAAAGGGTTTCAGAATTGGTTGGACTCGGAAACATTGTTTGTTTCAGTTTGGGTCTGAAAGCTTACTATTGAATATTGAACATTTCTAGTACCACTATTTCTGTGAGATTTTCCCCTGTAAAATACTGTAATATTCAAGAACACTGCATTTGAACAGATTACAAATCACACCAGCTGATTTTGATTCCAGTAATCAAAATTAAACTCTACATGATCATGCTCAAAGTCACATACAAATATTAACACAAAGTCACAAACAGTTGTTTATCTTCTTGAAAGTGTCAACACCGATTTTGATAATAACTTCTCATGTTTAAGCTGATAAATATTCTTAAATATGCATGATTAGTAAATTTTCTCTTCCAATAAACCCCCAACTTGATCAGTGATGTGGTCTACCTTTTATAGAATAATATGAAGTTATATTTATTTGACAAATAGTCATTACAGCTGGTAAAATATACTTGGAGCCTTGTTCACTTCCCTTCAGACATGTTTCATGGCTGGTCAACCCACACTGATCCAGAGCAGGCACTTCACCAAGGCAACAAACATATAACCCCCCTTGCCTTTACCAAGGTGCCCCTTCAAAAGATCCAACCAGACATATCAGTTTCTCTCCTAGAAATGCCCCTTTGCAAGGACAAAAATAACCTTGCCTTTTTAAGAGCAAAGTTCCTGCCCTGCTTATCTTGTCCCTCATATACCAGTATTAATCCCTGTAAAGATGCACAGTCCATACATAAATGACAACAGTTTGATAATCAGTGTGAGTCATCAATTCAGATTTGGCTACAAGTTCCTAATTATAAGCTATCAAATATTATCTTACATGCAAACATTATTCAGCAAATATTTACACAGCAATTCATAGTTTGAATTATTGTCAAGCGATACAATATTTACAATTTTTACAAAATGTAACAATTTATGCTAATACTTGAGGAAATTTTACCTCTAGGACTAGCAGGAGAAATTGGTTACTGTTACATAGCATTTATGAAATTAACTCCAGATAAGTTCTCAAATTTTTCGCCTTGCTACACGTCTTGTATCATGGAAACATATATCCTGATTTAGTGGCTAGATTTTAATCAGGTTCAGAAGATCTTGGCCATCCAACAAGAAGTTTTCTCTGTAACCATCACTACATTGTGATATTCCACGTACACATTTAGAAAATGTGCACAATCCTCAAGTTGGAATAATTTTCCCTCACGTATAATTTCCTCACAATTATCCATGGACTGATTGCTTCTTACAGTGTAACCCATGATGATGATTTTATTCCTTTGAAACAAGAAAGGTCTGTTTTTTTTTATTGTGTTGCAATGTTATTCATTTCCAGAAATATTTGAACATGGTCTAATTATATTACATTTATTTCTGTATAAACCAGTAAAAATGGTTTCTTTTGATCGGAAAATTCTTCACCAATCAACTTATCTATATATCACTCCTTGACCGTCCACACAATTGCCCTGCCACTAGTCAGTAAGTTTTGATTTGAAGCTCTGTATACCAGTATGTGTTCTTGTATCATTAGGGATTGGATTGGATTTGATCTGATTGGACTTGGTATATTGTAGCTGCTTCATTTACACTCGGTGATAGATATGGACACAGTCTATAGCAGCTATTACCATATCACCAGCTGGTGTGAATGTGATGCCCACTGCATTTGGACAGTCCTTGATAACACATCCAATGTACCTCCCATCAGGACTGAAAGAGTGAACACTATCACATGGAGATGAGAAATCATATGCAGTAACATACAAACCACCATGGCTGTCACTGCAAATAGATTTAGGGCCAAGGCTATGAATGTCAACTGAGAACACCTTCTGACCATTGTAGTCCATTGACAATAACTGTTTTGCATTGGAGTTTAGATAGATAAGATTTTGCTTACTAATAGTTAGACTGTCACCCATCATTTGAGCATGCACTCTTTTGATGAGCGATCCATCTGGATTGTGTAGAGTAATCTTGCCTCCTCCACTGTAACCGACTGCTATTACATTGCTGTCATCCACTGCAAGGCATGGTGTGTTCACTAAGCTACTTCCATCATGTTTAAACTGATGGATGGGGACATATTCCCTGCTGAAGATCCTGACATGGGATCTGTCAAGGATAATGAGCTGGTCATTCTTGTTCACTGCAACATCACATGGGTCAGTAAGACCAGGAAGGTTCAATTCTCTTGATAGAGTAGATGATTGAGCATTGTTCTGCAACAAGATACTGGTGATGACTTGCTGATTATGACCATCTATGACAATGATTTCATTGTCTGAGAATGCTGCAACTCTCCTTGCCCATCTAAAGTCTTTCTGCTGTTGTCCAAATTCGTGGACTGATTTCTTCAATTCCCATCTGCCAAGTCTTGGTGATCCCTCAGTACTGACAGCTTTTCTATCTTGCTCTGAATCCTCTAGGACTAGTCTCCCTAGTGACTCCTCTTCACCTTCTTCAAAGTCCATGAATGACAGCGTGTCGGCCACCTTTGCCGACTGCTTCTCAGTGAGTTCTTTGAGATTATGCAAGAGTTTTGGTTTGAGATCCAACATTTCGGAGCAGCTGGCTTGGCTCATGAGTTGATTCAGTACATCCATCTTCTGCTCTGTTTGTGACTTGTTCTTTTTGTTGATGGCTTGAGCTGTTTGTACTTTCTTGAGTCGTGCTTGGTAAACTTTGGCCGTCTCTTGCTTCAGTTTCTGCTCCGCCTCTCTGATCTTGGCAATCTCTTTGTCAGCCTTTTTGGATATTTTACTGACTGTGTCCTTGTACCTGATGTCCAGTTTCTTCTGGGTCTTGTCTCCTTGACCGATAGAGCTTTTTATGTTGGTCTTGTTCTTTTCCACTCGTTCTGTCAGGTCTGCAACAGCTTGTTTGCATTCCTGCAGAGCCTCAGGTAAGCCGATGCGAGAATGCTTCTCATGATCAAGAATGAAGCACGTTGTGCATGTTAACTGCTGACATGAGTTGCAGTAGATACTGAGGCTCTGGTCAGGATGCTTGGCACATTTTGGAACGTACTCTTTGAATTTACTCTTGTAGGTCACCTCTCCAGATTGAAGCTGAGCTAGTGTGTGAATTGTGTGATCTTTCAGTGACTTCAAATGTCCATGTATTTTTAGGCATTTTTGACAGATAAAATGATCACATGTTATGCATTGTGACACGGCATTGTTCTCCTCATCACAGGCTTGACATTTGATCTCTGACCCCTGACCTAGTAGTTGTTCCTGCACTGTAATCTCATCCACCAGAGCACTCATTGTGAAATGACTGGGAAGTTGATGGATATCTTCAACCACAGTCTCTTTTCTGCAGACAGGACATTTCAAAAGTGTTTTTCCTGTACCTAGGGTTTCACCGAGTTGCAGAAGACATTTCAAACAGAAATTGTGAAAGCAGTCCAGTAGTTTGGGCTCCCTGAAGCGATTGAGGCAGATTGGGCATTCCAGACTTGCACTTATCTTCTCCAAGACTTTAGCTGTGCCGCCAGTGGCCATCTTGTGGTCTGAAGCTTCTGTGTAACTCTGGAAAAAATCACCCTGAGAATAAAGAACAGGAGAAGTAGTCAGTTGTATGGAGGTTTTGTAGTGACGTCACACTGTTACGAGGCAACAAACTTGTCGGCCATGTTGGAGTGAAAACAACTGTATTCACACCAGGGGCCAATTTCACGGCGCTGCTAAGCACAAAAATTTGCTTAGCACAAAAATTTCTTGCCCAATAAAACAAGCCACAGTTTAAAATTCCATTTGATATTCATGGTCAGTAAACAACAGCCAAAGAACAATCACAAGTGATACACAACACATGGATATTTGTTTGTTAACCCTGTTTTTATGAAGACTGAAATGTCATGCTTAGCAAATTTTTGTGCTTAGCAGCGCCGTGAAATTGGCCCCAGTACTTATCATAGTGTTACGTCGTCGGGACGGATTTCACCAAAATTCACGTACCAATTCTTTCTGAATACTCTAGAAAATTGGATAATTTACATAAGGAACGTTATTTTATTGATAAGAGTGCTGGACTACATCACGATCCATATTTAACTCTCGTACGCAGTTTTTCAGCCATAAATGAGACGATAACACTTCCTGATTTCGCTTAATACCCAGATATTAGAGAATAAATCGGCCTGCACAAAAGAAAGTCTGAAAGCTTACAAAGCTCTCGAGTCAAAGGCCGCGGAACCATCAAAACACGCCCCTGTATTGCACGCATTCCGGTATAGCGGTTTTGTGTAATTTTCCCTTTTAAAACAATTCCTGGTGGTTGGACAATAAATAATGCTCTACAGTGTGTCCCCCCCAAAAAAGATACCCATTTTGAAAAAATTATGAGAAGAAGTTGTATGTATTCAGCTATTTGAGGTTTAGTCTATTGCATTCACCATATTTCAGTGAGTAAATTATGTCCAAATTTTAATGCATTTCCATTCATGCATTACCGAGCAATTACTGATTGTCTTGAGAAGTCCATTTTGCTACCGTTTCAAATGATATGAGTGACAGTTGTTGTCATCTTAGTGGTGATCTGTGTGTAGTGAATTTGGGCGGCCACAATGAGAGGAGATTTCCAGATCACAACTAATAGAACCCCCATTGTCACTCAAAAGACCGATCCATTAAGCCCCGCCCTATTTTGCATTGACCAATCACAGCCGCGAAAATCTGATCACCATTTGCAGCAGCCATTTTGGTGATCTCATGCTGGAAATCGCAGTATTGATTAATGCGGTGTTTACGTTTACGAACTGGAAAAACAATCAATACCGTCCTCTGCAAGTGCAGCACAACTTCGCAAGTACAGTATCTTTCTGCTACAAATTGAAGGTGTTTATATTTCCATTGTAATTCTGACTCTCGATGGCCTAGTAAGAGAGGAAATGTACATTTGTGACCTTTTCCACAACCAGAGTCCCATAGAGATATAAGTGCTTTCGGTGATGGGCGTGCAACGCGTGTTGGCGATCGTGACACGTTACGCGCGTGGGTGTGCGTCGTTGCTTGGCCGTTGCTATGGTGGGCGTGGCCTACTGGATCGGTCTCTTGTAATGGCAGCAAAATAGACTTTTCCAGACAATCAGTACGTTGCGTACATACACAAACAGCTAACGTAATCACACCATATACTTTCACACCAATATGGCGGTATAAACAATCGTTGCAATGGGATAATCCAGCTGGAAAACCTCTATAGACAACTTGCCAGTGTACAACAGTACAAACTGTACTTCCTGGAAGCTAAGACTTGCTCAATGTTACTTGCACTGTGTAGTGTAAATTACAGTGAATTTCAGCTATGATAACACCTAGGAAATTGTTTCATTTTGGACCCTTACTTTGGCTGCTAATCTGCTCATAAGACTTACTTTGATAGAGGCAACTTGTACTGTGATCCTCAGAAATATCCTTTTATGCCAACGTGTCTTCTACCAGCTTTTCTACTCATTGATAAATGCTCATGAATTGCTTGTGGGTTGGGGTGTAATGTTGAAACAAATTGGCCTTCTGGTTTTTCCCATTCTATATTTAGATGTCACCTGACCCTGCATAACATTATGCCCCTTTATGTACATGTACATAGAAAGATCACAGTTCAGTAGTGTATATGTGAACACAATGCTGCAGTAATATGTATACGTATGGAGGAAGGAAGCTTCCTTCCTCCATGGTATACGTGAGTCACAGATGTTTTAAAAAAATTGTGTATCAAAGTACAAAGCTGGTATAATTGCCATGGACTGAACAAATCCCTGCAAACGCTGTAAACTTGGGAATTTGTTCGGTGAAGAGGGATGTTTGGGATTATTACTTCTTGAGAAATGTTGATCATTAATTCATACATGTACTCTATCCTTGTGTGAAATTAGTTCTTGTAGGAATAAAGGGGCACACTTAAAGAAGGAAGTTGTTCTCATTTGTTGCTGTCTTACAGGATATGAAGATGGTGCTGGTAGAAACAATATATACAGTTAAAATATATCCGTATGAAATGGTGTGTTTATCCAGAAATTAGTAAAACAAAGACCGAAAACAGTTTTGATCTCGAGGGAAGATCAAAATCATTCTTTATGTTTTCACTATTTTCTCATGACTCAGATGTCCAATTGAGCTAAAACTTTCACACGTTTGTTATTTCATGTACATGCTGAATGATGAGCTGTGATCTTTACCAATCATGTATTATACCTTTAAAAATAAACCCTTCTTGTGTATCCATGTGACCCATATCCCAGTCTCAGAAAAATAAAGATCCCTGTGATGCAACCACGTGTCATGTGGACGCCCTACCGGGCGAGTCCTACCAGTAGGTTCTCTCAAAGAGAGAATCCGTCTGGCAGGATCACTCGCAGGGAATAGCAACATGACCGTACAGTTGGATCTGGGGCCGATAACGCTTTGCAATCATCGCTAAAGCCCAAATCCATCGTTAAACAAAAAATTGCTCGCTACTTTGCGTAGCAATTTTCAGTTTCGTGATGGATTTGGGCTTCGATGTTCGCAAAGCATAAGTGAAATCGATCACGCAGGTATAATAGGTCTCATCTGACTCTCCCTCAGTAACCTCTTGTTAGACACACAATCCGACCAGCGGTACCCTAGGAAACAGTTATGCGACATTTATGTGTCGCCCAAATGTGGTCTGTCGCCTTCACATGGATTTGTTTACGCCCTAAGTTGCCAAATTCAGTGAAATAAATAATCATCTTCCCCCCTCCTTCCTTTATTTGTGATCTTCCTCTAGAAAAAGCAGAATCCCGTACCAACGGTCTGCAGAACCAGGCCCTGGTGGAGGAAATGGTCCGCTCGCAGCTACGGCGCTCCGGCGGGGTGAAGAGTCAGACCACCACCACTCCGGTCAAAACCAAGCCTGTCAAGGTGGCTGTGCCCCCTAAGAAAGCATGGAAGCCCCACAAGCCTATCGGCCTCCACGATCTCCCAGACTACGTCAAGAAGAAGAAGGCCAGGGGCAACAAGGCATTCACAAGAGATTACGGGGTAAATATATTCCTATTTAGACGGCAAAAGGTACCAAAACAAAGTATACGTACTAGTGCTGTGCATCAAAAACGGATTCACGGGCTCCCGCTTAAAATCTTGCCATCCGGTTTCAAAATTTCAAAAACGGAATATGAAACCAACATTTTTAAAAGTAGACTGACGTTTGCCCAATAAATAAACAACCCCAAAAGTGTGAACTGTATAATACATACTTGAATTTCAGTCGTTTTGGGTCCATTTTGCCAAGCAGAAACAAACTTTTCGCAAACTTGATTAAACAAATTGCGAACATCCTTCCGAACGCGACGATCGCTCGAAAGAAGACGTAAACATATCGCGTACGATGCATCATGAACACCGCATGCCCACCACGTGGCCGCATGGCCCGGACCATGCAGCAGCAGCATTGCATCCAGAAAATTCCACGATGTGTAATGTGCGCCGCACCATTCAAAGCATACGTTGTACACCAGTACACAGTCGCCAATTCGCAATCGGGCCGGAAGTGGAAGCCTACATGTCGTACGTACAACGTGTGTATTTGGTGCATGCATTCAAGTTGCGCTCGGTACCATGGATTTCGGCCGGCTTCAATGCAGATTTTTCGGTAAGAAATGTGACATGTCACGCTGAGCAAGTTATGAAAGATTCTGACTGAATATTCTGTAAGGTTGCCGGCACCAAATCATCGCAAGATTCCCAAACACGCACGTAGATCGAGACCAAAAACTGAATGTATACGTCAGCGCAATGATCGTTGTAGCATGTTGTACACACTCCTAAATACAGCGCTATGCATCATTTGATCGTGCACATTATCGACACGTGCGTAATATAGCGCTATCATTCATTTTTATGAATCGGAGCTCGGGCAACCGCTAATTTTTTCAAAGCGTTTTCCGGTTTTCAAAAGCTCCGAAAATGCACAGTACTAATACGTACCTCTCTTTGAGTGATCCTCTATACTGATTCTCAGGTTTGCAGCATTGTAATGCTGTGCAGTATCTGAAATTATCCTTGGGATATAGCGGAATGTGCATGGTTTCATAGCTTCTGGTTCACGACTATGTTATTACTTGAACGTATGAACTGACTACCCGCACTGACCCACACGCACGTAAGTATGTACGTAAAGGCCTCTCTGAAACATAGTCTTGGGAATCCTGTAAGGGCCATGAGTTGCGTGCACACCTCGTTATGTAGCGCGCTACGTCGTCTCCCTGACACACTGTTGAATATGTATGATTACCTGCACAGGCCGCGTAGGCCTGCATGCACGGACATGTACATGTATGTTAATAGGCTGCGCCTGTTCAAAAGTGATGCATGCGCAGCGTGTTTCCCCCCGTTTTCCGGGGGAGATTTTACAGGATTCCCAAGACTATGTTACAGAGAGACCTTTACGTACATGTACGTACGTGCGTGCGGGTCAGTGCGAGTAATCGGTTCGTATGTTCGAGTAAATAACATAGTCGTGAACCAAGACTAGGCTTCTGACTGCCAAACGAACAAAGATTATTGACTATTAGGGGCACCACCAGCATAGGGCTGGATAGCTCAGGTGGTAGAGCACCGGTGCGGTATTCCAGGGGTTGCTGGTTCAAATCCCATTCCAGTCAATAGCGTTCCGCACCAATGACGTCACACCATGCATGCACGTGCACACATACCCCTCACCACACGTTTGGATGGCCGTTTGCAATGTTTGTCTGAGCCTTCGGTGCTATTTTTAGCACAAGTGCGCAGTGCTTTTTGTCTTTGTTGACTTTTCAATGACCAAAGCAGATGGTTAGAGTTGAGATGGTTTGATGTTTGAATCGTAGCAGGATCTTTCTGAAAGGCTTTATAAAGTAACCGTTTTTGTTACAGGTTCTATCATACTTTGGTAGAATACCGAAAAAGAAATCTTCACAGATTTACCTTTCAGGGTATGAAAATGGTGATGGTATATTAGAAACATACCGTACTTAAAACGTTTCTGCCGTTTCAG
Source organism: Astropecten irregularis (assembly GCA_963971285.1). Classification (NCBI taxonomy): domain Eukaryota; kingdom Metazoa; phylum Echinodermata; class Asteroidea; order Paxillosida; family Astropectinidae; genus Astropecten; species Astropecten irregularis. The sequence continues at coordinate 2,967,814 of OZ020253.1, read as the reverse complement.
AAAAGAGTAAAACCAATGACCAAAAACAATTCTAATGTTTTAAAGATTAAAAAAAAAATTAAAAGATTTAAAAATGCAGTGGCCGTTTTTCACTGTTTTCTAAAAAAGTGGGCACCATATGGGACTGGAAATTTCACAGATGCCTGTTACTGTATCTTCCCTGATATTTTTGCCCATGAATCTGCATTTTTTGGACAAAAACCAAAGTATGATATTAAGATAATTTTGTCGGACCGGTTTGCAGAATTTTCTCGATGAGCAGCTCTACCCATGGGAGGTCGCCCAGAAGGACATCAACAAGAACAAGAACAGATACGCTAATATCATCCCATGTGAGTAGCCTTTTTGAGTATTTTGAGTAACCCGTAACTCATGAACTTTAGTGACTCACCCAAAGCATAGGTGATACCTCAGTTTAGGCACGGAGGAAGGAATAGAAGGAGTTCGAACAAACCAGAGATCAAACGACCCCCTCACCAAAAAAATATCTTTTCAATTCTTCCTCCACTCTCTAAGTGTCTTTGTGCATATAGCACCTCGCCGCTCTGCTGTTGCACTTGAGTAAGGAATTGTTTGATGACGTACGGCACCTCAGTCTCCAACGTAGTATTTTTTTAGAAAATAATCTCAAATTAACCTGTTTTTTGCAATAATCGGAGACACCCGGAAATAAATTTGAGGCGTTTTGGTTTGCCAACAGGTTTCTTTGTTCATTTGTGTGTGTTGTTAGATGGTCCGAACTGGTCTATTGTTTTAATTCGCCAAATAAAAATTGATGTTTTCTACATCGTAAAAAATATCTGCTAATTTGTTCTCGTATGCACTATGTGCATCGCTATTGTTATGCTTGCATGGGGACAGTAGATCACATCTGGGTCCCTGTATTCCGGTGGTTGATTTGGCCCGATTTCAAGGATTAAGGTTCGCTTCGGCGAGTGGGTCTTATTGTTTGATCTCTGGTTTGTTCAAACTCCTTCAATTCCTTCCTCCATGGTTTAGGCCACCTAAAATCACATCAATTATTTAAGTGAGGCTTGCAACTTTTCCTCAGATCAGCTGATTTCCTTTTTTTTTCACTTCACTCTTATGCCATTGAGAAGTGAAAATACGCTGCACAAAATATGGTGATGATTGGAATTTCCTTGTTGTTGTTAAGTCAAAGTTGCATGCCTGTTTAATAAGTTCTTAAATAGCTTCTACTGTTCCAAAAATAGAGATTTGTGACTTTCAGCAAATGTTTTTCACAAAATATGGTGATGATTGGAATTTCTTTGTTTTTTGTTAAGTCCAAGTAGCATGCCTGTTAAGTTCCTAAATAGCTTCTACTGTTCCAAAATTCATAGAGCTGCTTGAGCACCAAAATTTGCTCAAGCGCCAAAAACCTTGGTAAATAAAATCAGAATGCCAACCAAAACTCCTTTTGAATGTTATGCTCAGCAAACATTGGCCGAATACAAGTCAAAATCAGTAAACATCCCATGAAAATTTGGTTGGTAATCCTGTTGGATCAAGGAAGACTTTTCATGCTTAAGCACAAGCCGCTCTATGAAACTGGTCCCAGTATTTAATGATAGAATTTTGTTTTATTCGGATTTTGACTGAAAATTTCTCTGCCTTGCTGTTCAGGTTTTTTTCCTGCGGAGGAAAGTAAGAATGTTATTTTCTTCTTGTTTTATATTTCAATTTTAGATGACTACTCGCGAGTTGTTCTAGATCCGCTTGATGATAATCCGGAGACAGACTACATCAACGCTTCGTACATCGATGTAAAAATAATAATAATTATTCATTCTGAATTAATTCTGCGCACACATCTGTCCAAAGACACTTGTGGCACACATATTATTATCCCTGGTCATTGGGCCATAATTTACATTCCTGAAACCATCTCAACTCCCTGGGGAGTATACAGCCCCGGCTACTTTAAAGTGCGCAGAGGCTAATCAAACCACAAAGCCATCTCTACCCTCACAGGTACCCATTTACACCTGGGCGAAGAGGAGCAATATGTGACAAAGCGTCTTGCCCAAGGACGCAAGCACCACTAGCCCATGGCTGGTTTTGATCTTGAGTTTGACATGCTAGACCACTGGGCCACATCACCCCATAATAACCCTGGCAGATTGATTCCTTTATTGTGCAAAAGACGTTCACGAACATGTCACTGTTGCTGACTATCACATGACTCGTGGCAAGCTTTTGCTTGGATACGTAACAGACGTCTTGCACCAATGCACTGTTCATAATGGATAAGAATGGCACAAAGGAACCAGTCCATTCCAGAGATGGGTATCACTATGCAAAAGCTTGCCCCAAATCATGTGCCATAGCAACATAGTCTTTGGAAATGCGAACTGGGGTAAATAAATGTGCAATGAAAGAAGTCTGTGTACCAGATACTATTCAGATTTAACTCGCAAATGGCCCATTATGGCAACTGTTGCAAAAAACTTATAGCCTATCAGGTAGCATGATTAGAATATTGCACAATAGTGAAACATGAAACATATTGTTAGTGCAGTTTGGGAGTTGGGTCAGTTTAGTAAATTTCTCCGGATATTTTGTCTTGTCTTCCGTATTACCAGGGTTACAAGCAGAAGAATGCCTACATAGCAACACAAGGTAAATTCCCTCTGTCTGTTTGTTCGGGCATATTCTTGTTTCTTCGTAGAACCATTTGACTTTTTTGCTTAAGTGATACGTTTCACTTCAGTTGATTTTTTTAATACTGGAGATGTTTTTCCTGTAACTTGATTTGTATGCCACATTTCAAGCGGCATGGCAGTTGCCCTGTGTCTGGTCATCAGTCATTGAATTCTTGTCATAAATTTGCTTTCGGAACTTATTTGCCTCTGACTTTTCATTTGCCCCCACCCCCAGGTCCCAATAAGTTTTCCACGCCTGATTTCTGGCGCATGGTCTGGCAACAGGAGGTGGGGATCATCGTCATGCTGACCAACATGGTGGAGAACGGCAAGGTGAGGTAGTGAGAGGGAGGGTCAGGAGGTACGAAGTGTAGGGTCAGGAGGTACTGAGTGGAGGGTCAGCAGGTATTTAGTTGAGGGTCAGAGGTACTTAGTGGAGAGTCAGGAGGTACTTAGTGGAGAGTCAGGAGGTATTTAGTGGAGGGTCAGAGGTACTTAGTGGAGGGTCAGGAGGTACTTAGTGGAGAGTCAGGAGGTACTTAGTGGAGGGTCAGGAGGTATTTAGTGGAGGGTCAGAGGTACTTAGTGGAGGGTCAGGAGGTACTTAGTGGAGATTCAGGAGGTATTTAGTCGAGGGTCAGAGGTACTTAGTGGAGGGTCAGGAGGTACTTAGTGGAGAGTCAGGAGGTACTTAGTGGAGGGTCAGGAGGTACTTAGTGGAGAGTCAGGAGGTACTTAGTGGAGGGTCAGAGGTACTTAGTGGAAGGTCAGGAGGTACTTAGTGGAGAGTCAGGAGGTACTAGTGCAAGGTCAGGAGGTACTTAGTGGAGGGTCAGACGAGGTGCTTAGTGGAGGGTCAGGAGGTACTAAGTGGATGGTAGGAGGTATTTAGGATCTAATTATAAAGATAATTGACTGTTAGAGACACCGGCAAGGGCTTGATAGCTCAGTTGGTAAGAGCGCCAGAACAATATTCCGGAGGTTGCTGGTTTGCATTTTCTCCTGTCAACTTTTCTTTGTTCACTTTTCAATGGTTTAATTTTTTTCAAACAGAAAAAGTGTGCTAGGTACTGGCCGGAGGATCAGCTGATGTATGACGGCATCGTGGTCAAACTGTCCTCGGAGAGAGTGCATCAGGACTTCACGGAACGAGTGTTTGTCATCTCAAACATCAATGTAAGCAAAAAGGGAGCTTTTATTCCGAAACGAAGAGTCTTTTAAAGTGCATAACTGATTTCTATGGACTAGGTACCCCTTCTAGTCCTTTATGTACTGTATACACCGATCCAACAGCACTATGTACCATTCGCCATTACTGCAGTGGTAATGCCTTTTAGCTTTGCTGTGGACTAGGTACCCCTTCCAGTCCTATTAACGCCTCTCTGAGACCATTTTGTCCTATGTCACCATGAGGAGATCCTCACTCACACAATACGCCTCAGTGATCAGCCACTGGATCCTCACACACTCCAGTGAGCACCAATCACAAGCTCCTCCAGGAAACAGGATCCCAAGCAATCACATATAAGAACCTCACATCCCTCATTTCAATCGTCTCCTGATGATGACTAGAGCAGGCTAGTGGAAATGTTGAGAAGTGCGAAAGTACGAACGATTCTTACATGGTGTTTCCGCAAACCGATCCACATTACACTCTCTGTACTTCTCAGGGAATTTCAACATCATGGCGTCGCCTCTCTATACTTCCTCTCATGAGGGCGCCCTCCTTTTTTAAACACAACAATTCTCACATTGTCTTCTGCCTTCTTATTGGTCTTCCGTAGATCGGTGAGGACATGCCCCGCGAGGTGAAGCAGTTCCACTTTACCTCCTGGCCTGACATGGGCCTGCCGGACTCGCCGGCGCCTCTCATGAACTTCATCCATGAAGTCAAGCAGATCGAAGAGGACAACGCCGGGCCCATGGTGGTCCATTGCAGGTACCAAGAGCAAAAAATGACATCTTCATACACCAAATTTAACAGCTAGTGTTGTATGTGACATTGGTAAATGCATGCTAATGTTGCGCGTATCTTAAATGATCCTTGGGATGTAGTGGTATGTGTATGTTTCATGGCTTCTGACTGGCAAATGAACAAAGATAGTTGGCTATTGGGGTCACCACCAACGTACGTAGGGCTGGTGGCGCAGTTGGTAGAGCTGCAGTATGGTGTTCAGGAGGTCACTGGTTGGAATCCCGCTCCAGTCAAATTTCAATGATCTATAAACTGAAATGTTCATTATCCTTTAATATGATTTGTAATGATCAGTGATATTTTGTTCAGTGATTGATTTTGCTGATTGATTTTATTGTAATGGACCCTTCCGGCCTGTCAATCAAACTGTGTGCATTGACCAATAGCACTGCGCACTATCACTAAAAATAGCACCGAACCTCAGACAAACATTGCAACGTGGCTATGCAAACGTGTGGTGATTTGGGGTATGTGCATGCATGGTGTGACGTCATTAGTGCGGAACGCTATTGGAGAACCTTTTTATCAGGTGACCACGAAAGCCTCGGTCAAACTCGGTCACATACATGTAAAAACACTTTTGGTGGGGGGCTTAACAGCAAAGCCGGAACGGTCCATTTTAAGGCCAGCTGCAAAACAGAGCATTAATTGTTGTTGTTTATTTGTTTTGTTAAATAGTGCGGGTGTGGGTCGGACAGGCACTTTCATCACGGTGGATTCCATGTTGAACATGGTAGCCGAAGAGAAGCAGATTAACGTCATCGACTTTGTCTACGAGATGAGAAGAAAGAGAACCAAGATGGTCCAGACACAAGTACGCTTGGCCAGTTTTTGGTTGCTTAATAGCACAAAGTGTCTTGCTAAGTATTAAACCACCATTAAACATTCCATTTGATATTCATGGTCAGCGAACGACAGCCAAAGAACAATCACAAGTGATACACAACACATGGACATTTGGTTGTTAATCATATTTTTTCTAAGAGAGAAATTTCATGGTTAGCATATTTTTGTGCTAAGCTGGGCTGTGAAATTTGTGACAGGCTTAATACCTGGGCCTAATTTCATGGCTCCGATGTATGCCATAAACGTATAATCCACGCTTAAAACAGAAGCTGTGTTTTAGTTGTGCATGTGGGTATTTCATGTAATTAAACATTTCTGATTTACTCTGCTAGCATAGAAATTTGATGCTAAAGTGTAAGAGTAAGAATCATAAGCTTGAAATGCTGCCGTAATTCTGCTCATCACGTTCAATGATGCGTGAGTGTTGGTTGAGAATGAGCTTGTGAGGCGTTTCTGTACATTAGTCTGTAAGCATCAGGCCAAAGATAAACCAAAAATATAGTCACCATTTTGTATTTGTTTCTATTCTAGGAGCAGTATATGTTCATATTTGAGGTATTGCTGGAAACGTTACTGTGTGGAGACACAGTCATGAACATCAACACCTTTCCAGACCAGTATGCGGAGCTGCATCACCACAATCCTCTTACAGGCAATACCTATGTGGAGGAACATTTTCGGGTGAGTCCTTGATAGAAATAAGGGATGAATAAGCATTTGATTGTCAGTTAGGGAACTTATTGTACAGAAGGTCATGCTGGTGCCATGTCTGACTGAGGTGAGTAGCCACCTGACAGAACAGACAAACAAGCAGACAAATGTAGAAGGTGGTGATGCCATGTCTCACTGAGGTGAGCAACCACCTGACAGAACAGACAAACAAGCAGACAAATGTAGAAGGTGGTGGCAATGTCATGTCTTACTGAGGTGAGCAACCACCCGACAGAACAGACAAACAAGCAGACAAATGTAGAAGGTGGTGGCAATGTCATGTCTCACTGAGGCGAGCAACCACCTGACAGAACAGACAAACAAGCAGACACATTTAAAGAAGGTGGTAATGCAATGTCTCACCGAGGTGAGCAACCACCTGACAGAACAGACAAACAAGCAGAAAAATGTAGAAGGTTGTAGCTATGCCATGTATCACGGCGGTGAGTAACCACCTGACAGAACAGACAAACAAGCAGATAAATGTAGAAGATGGTGGCAATGCCGTGTCTCACTGAGGTGAGCAACCACCTGACACAACAAACAAGCAGACAATTGTAGTTGTAAGACATATAAATTGTTCAAGCATTGGTCTAACGTCAGCACTACTCTATAGATAATCTATATTTGTTGTCATGGCAACCTTTGACAGGTCTTAGATACGATGTCCGTGGCACCCAGTGATGACAACTGCCACGGAGGGAGGAACGAAATGAATCTTGACAAGAATCGCTACCACGACTGTATACCACGTAAATATTTAAAACACTATTATTTTTTACCGTTTCCTCGCATTCTATATCACTTGATTTCTTGAATGAGCTGTTATTATGAGTCCTTATCTATGTTGAACGATATTCTGGTGTTACACTGGTATGATTCAAGGAATGTTTGGGGGATAATTCTGGGCATAAATTGGAAGAGTTCTGGGCCAAGTCTGGGATCGGCAATCTGGGAAAACATTGTAGGAATTGTGTGGTTTCAGCCAGAGATGTTAAGGGGATAATTCTGGGGTGGTTCTGATATAATGAAGGGGTAATACTGTAGTTGTTGTCGTTATTAAGGATATTTTGTATGGCATCTGCACTAGTAAGCAGGAGGTCGTGGGTTCGAATCCCACCTTAAATATTAATTGACAATCAAATAACCACAAGGGAAACTGGCTGAATTTTAAATCTGATTATGAGCAGCGTGCAGCGGATGTCACATTTTCCAATATTGTACATGCCCTTTAAGTCATAGGAAATTAAACAAAGAAAAATTTACTGGAATGGGATTCGAACCAGCGACCTCTGGAATACCGTACTGACGCTCTCACCTAATTGACTATAAGGAACACCTCCAACATAGGGCTGGATGGCTCAATTGGTAGAGCCCCTGTACGGTATTCCGGAGGTCACTAGTTCGAATCCCACTCCAGTCAATTTTTCTTTGTTCACTTTTCTATGAAATATCAATTAAAATAATGAACTGATTATTTTTGTCATCCGCAGTGGATAGAAGTCGACCATACCTTATGTCCCCTGGTGATGAACACAGTACCAACTACATCAATGCATCCTTTATTGATGTAAGTCTGAAGTCTTGAATCCCAGGGGGTTTACTAAGCTCAGGCTCAGGCTCCAGCTCTGTCATCCATATGCTGAAAATATAGGTTGTGGTTTTTCATTGAAGCTGAAGCTCTGTTTTCATTTTCAAACCAGAGATTCTACTTCCGAACCGCAGCCAAAAGCCTCTATTTTGATACCCGTTATTTTAGAATGGATTCATGAAATGGAGCCAGAGCCTGAGCTGAGCTGTGAGAAAGGTCCGTGGTCATGGAATTTGAAGCCACAGAAGTCGTATTATCACGACTCGGATGCTGAAGTCCAAGTCTTAGTCTCATCAGACTATGAGGTCTAAGTCTCAGTCTTGGTATCTAGGAGGTGTTGGTGTATACAGACTGTAGAGTTGTGGTCTTGGACCTTGAGGTAATAGGCCCTATTCATGGTGCATCCATCTTGTCACCTTCCTTATATACCCGTTGCCAAAGATAACACCAATTCTCAAAAGAACATGGGTACCAGATTATTTTGAACCCAAGCCTCGGTATGATTACACTGCTTCAAATGTAGGATGGTTGCACCGTGATTGGTCTATGGTTTCAGTCTCAGGTCTTGGACTTTGAGGTCTTAGTCTCTGTCTGAGACCATGAGGTCTTGGTTTCAGACTGAGGGGTTGTGGTCGTAGCCCTTGTGATCCCACTGTCACTGTCTTGGGTCTGGGACTTGGTCCCAACTCGCTCTCGGAACAAGAGGTCTCAATCTCAGACTCAGACCCTCAGGTTTTGGTTGCAGACTATTGAATCGTCATCCTGACATTTGAGCGCCCTGTCCTGGACTTTGAGTTTCCAGTTTTAATCCAGGGGTTGCATTTACGAAGCCCTACGATCGGTCATAACTCAAGATATGAAGGATAGCCCATTGTATCCTTCGACTTTTACGTAGGGCTGCAATGCATCATATTTCCTACGATAAAGTTACGATGATGAGTTTGGTGAAATCGACCCCTGGTGGTGGAGTTTTATCGTCTTTACTCCAACACCAGTATTTAGCAACAATAACCTGATTCAAATATTGTTGACTTCCAACCCTGCAGGGATTCAAAAAGAAGGACGGATTCCTGGCCACCCAGACCCCTCTGCCAAACACGGTGGGTGACTTCTGGCGGATGGTCTATGACTACAATGTTAGGATCATCGTCATGCTGAACCAGATCGACCGATCGGATCAGGTAGAAAGAGAAGATGGGTGGTTGGGGTTAGGGGGGGATGTGTTGATGGTAGCTGCCAATGAAGGTTGATCAACTCTAATAGTTGAGAGGTAGTGCTTGGGGGGGGTGGGGGGGTGAGGGGCTGGGGAGGGGTAGGGGCTAATGACTGGATTAGCATCCTTGTCTGTCCAGCCCGGTGACTTTGTAAAAGTTTTGAGACCTGTTATCATGTATTCACAATTTTTTACCATGAATTGGACATTCCTGAGCTGAATTTTACCCTTCTTTTCTTTTCCTTTTTAAGTTTTTGGAATATAAACAAATTGCCTGGGCACTTTTCAGGAGGTTGCTGGTTCGAATCCCGCTTCAGTCAATTACTCTTTTTTCACCTTTCAATGACTTAAAAATTGACTGGAGTGGGATTTGAACCAGCGACCTCCAGAGCACCCTACCGGCGCTCTTACCACCTGAGCTATCCAGCCCTATGTTGGCGGTGTCCCTTAGAGTCAATTATCTTTGTTTGTTTGACAGTCAGAAGCCATGAAACCACTCACATACCACTATATCCCAAGGATCATTGAAGATATGTGCAGCATTAGCAATGGTGCAACCTGTGAAACAGTTCATGGGGGATCACTACGTTACAAAGAAAGTTTCTGAGATATAAAAACTCTCCTGTTACTCTTGAACAAGCTGGTTCCAGTTCATAAACTTTGGCTGACAGCATTCCACTGTGTGAACTTGCTTAATCCCTGTTGTCTCAACAGACGTGCGCTTCGTACTGGTTGGATGACCCGGAGGAAATAGCGCTGTACGGCATCTTTGAGGTGCAACTTAGAGACTACAAGAGTTTCAAACATACGGTGGCAAGAACCTTCAAATTGAAGAACACCAACAAGGCGGTGGGTACCAGCTTCATATTGCTTGAATACATTCATGTCTTGGTAACCAAGGATCTCCTGGGCTAAACTAAGCATGAGGATATGAAGACCAATTAGCCATTTGCGAGTTGAATCTGAATAGTATCTGGTACACAGACTTCTTTCATTGCATATAAACCAAAGATTATATAGCGCTACGCGCAAGATGGAGAACTCTCCACTGAAACGCGTAATCGCCATGGGCGCCATTCTGGTGTTGGGCGGGCGCTCCACGTACGGAGTTTAGCATGATGTGAGCGATGTGTGCGGTACTTGCAAAAGTAGGTCCAGAAAACCACCAAAAATTGCCGTTGTCATATTCAGCTGCTTCACATCAATGTAAAATAGTTCTATTTACAATCAACAATAGGTTTTAATCGAATCCGGGCCAAAATTTTGCCTAACACTCCCCTTTTCTTTGATAAAGCATCCAGCCTCTATATGTCCCGTGTACAAACTACTCGCCAGTTGCACACCAAAATGGCGGATCGTGTATAATTTGTATATATGGAGAATGGTGATCTCCATACCAATTACCACGCACCCTATGGTTAGTTATCCATCTTGCGCGTAGCGCTATATAATCTTTGATATAAACACCCTAGTTTGAATTTCCCAAGACTCTGTTGCTATGGCACATGATTCAGGGCAAGCTTTTGCATAGCGATACCCATCTCTGGAATGGACTGGTTCCTTTGTGCTATTCTTATCCATTATGAACAGTGCATTTTGTGAAACATCTGTTATGTAACCAAGCAAATGCTTGCCCCGAATCATGTGATATAGCAACCCTGTCTTTAGTCTGGGAAATTCAAACTGGGGTGTTTATATGCAATGAAAGAAGTCCGAGTACCAGATACTATTCAGTTTCAACTCACAATGGCTTATTGTAGGAGAAGTTTATCATATGGTACTAATTAAGGGGCTATATATGTGGATGTGTACTCTTGGTATAAAAGATATGGAGGCCAGCTATGTGCATCGGTACTTATTTTGCAAGCTGTCCATGGAATGTTAATGCTTGACTGAATCTAAACATCTGAGTTAGTTGCAAAGGGTAGTAAAGATTTTTCCATGGACAGCTTGTAAAAGGAGTACCTTTATTCAAATAGACATAACTTCTCTTAGGAATAATCAATTGGTTTCATTCTTTTTTTTTTCTTCTAAAAAACAGGAGAGAGTGCTTGTTAAATATATGCTTTACTGAATTTTTGAGTGTCATTTGTTTGTTTTGAAAAATGTCACCAATCCCAGTAAAGTTCTTTTTGACTCGCCCTGTATTATATGACACTTTGAATTTCCAATCTGAAATAAGGTAGAATTCAGATCTCTGAATGTTTCGTTGTTAGCAAACAGTCTAAGATGAGATGAATTCTCTTCTGTTTTCAGACGGAGAAGCCTCGCATCATCCACCATTTTGAGTTCAAGATGTGGCACGAGGAAGATGAGTTACCGTCGGTCATCAGACCATTCCTCAACTTCATGGAGCTGGTAGATCAAGATCAAGCTCAGACTGGGGGAGACAGTCGCACTGCCGTCCACTGCCTGTGAGTGGTTAACCCCCAGTCCCCTCCCCCAACCCCACCCTCACCCCCACCCCAACCCAACCTAGGTCCAAAGAACATGCCATAGGGTTTTTGCAGCACAGTATTGAATGGTGGTAGATTCAGGAAGGTTTCTGTCCAAAAGGCACATAATTATGGTTTAACTTAAGGTACTGTCAAACTTCGGTAGGAAACTGAAACAGAAATCGCCACAAATTTACCTAGTTTCAGGGTATAAAGATGGACCTGATACAAACATGCTGTTAACATTTGTCCACCTGAAATGCTGTATTTATCCAGAAATGAGTAAAAAAAAATAAGATCGAAAACAGTTTTGATCTCCGAGATCAGAACCTCACAATTACTAATTACCTCATAATTTCGTGTAACAATTGCAACGGTTTTTCGCTGCTTTCTACTGTTTCCAATGATCAATTGAGGTGAAAATTTCACAGGTTTGTTTTTATTCCATGACAAATCCAATTATGAACAGACTGCAGCTGCTCTGTCAACTTTACCAAAGTATGATAGTACCTTTATAGGCATAATGAAAAATGTAGAAGAGTCGTCTTTCCAAGGAAGTCTAACATTTAGGCAATCGTCCCTTTACCTTGCAGCGACGGAGTCAGCCGGTGTGGAGTCTTCTGCGCCTCCATGGCCTCGCTGGCCAAGCTGAAGGCCGAGAAAGTCGTGGACGTCTTCCACGCCGTCAGGAATCTGCGACGGAACCGAGACCTCATGGTGGAGACCCAGGTAGGTAGAACAGTCAGGGCAGTAATGAGATGACACCAACTGTATGTTGTAATAGGATGACACTAACTGTATATTTTAATGGGAAGACACAGGGCCTTTCTCAAAGCTCAGCTCCGGCTTCATCTCTGTCATCCATATGCTGAAAATATTTAGGTTGTGGTTTTTCATTGAAGCTGAAGATCTGTTTTCTTTTTCAAACCGAAGAATCTACAGCACGTTCCAAACCACAGCCAAAAGTCTCTATTTTGATACCCGTTATTTTAGAATGGATTCACGAAATAGAGCCACAGCCGGAGTCTGAGCTGAAGGGCCTATGAGTGTTATCTTTCGTGTCTTTTGCCATTTGAGACCAAACAAATTGGGCAAAACTTGGGATCCAGTATGTCCCGGAACTTTATAAATCCATGACATCGCTTTTTATTTTTCCGTAGGAACAATACTTGTTCTGTTACGAAGTCCTCAAAGCATATCTGGAGGAGAATCAGACCTATGCTAACTTCAGGTAGACTAGAGAGGGCGGTGTTTATTCCCTCTGTGAAACGTACGTACATCGAGCAGAGACGCCGTCAAATGTTGTCCGTTTGGAGATTTTCATCCGCCACCTGGCAAACATCACAATGAATGTGTGTGTGTGTGTGTCTAGCTCCAAGACTCGTCTCATCTCTCACTGTGAGCTGACTGTCGAATGTCATCGGAATGAAGATCGGCACCAGACTGAAGTCTTTTATCTGATTTGAGTCTCTTTGTATAATTAAAGATGATCTTGCCAAAGTTGTCCTTGCTTTAAATTTTCTTTGCTTGGAGTTAGGAGGGCCCGACGTGTTTCGATCCTAACAGGATCTTCTCAAAGGCTGATGCGTTTCGATCCTAGCAGGATCTTTCTCAAAGGCTGATGTGTTTCGATCCTAGCAGGATATTTCTCAAAGGCTGACGCGTTTCGATCCAAGCAGGATCTTTCTCAAAGGCTGATGCATTTTGATCCTAGCAGGATCTTTCTCAAAGGCTGATGCGTTTCGATCCTAGCAGGATCTTTCTCAAAGACTGGCGCGTTTCAATCCAAGCAGGATCTTTCTAAAAGGCTGACGCGTTTCGATCCTAGCAGGATCAGGCTCAAAGGCTGACGTGTTTCGATCCTAGCAGGATCTTTCTCAAAGGCTGACGCGTTTCGATCCTAGCAGGATCTTTCTCAAAGGCTGACGTGTTTCGATCCTAGCAGGATCAGGCTCAAAGGCAAAGGAAAGATCCTGCTAGGATCGAAACGCGTCAGGCCCTCCTAAATTTGAAAACGATCCTGCTTAGAATCGAAATGTGTCATGCCCTCCTAACTCCAAGCATTTTATATATTTCAGGTCATTTTGGCTGATGAGCAGTTTGCAGCAGTTTATTACTTGAAATTTCATTGATGAGTTCTCCTCAAGAATTCTTGTTTTTTCTCAAATGTGGTGCTAGAAGAAATTTTCAGTTCTTCAAGAACAATTTTATGGACAAAGTTTTGAAAGAATATTGTCTTTTATACCAAACATTTTTTGTGTGAATTTTTAAACGTCTGCAATAACTCTAGAAAATGGAAGTGGTTATTAAATTGCACTTATTATATTTAGTGCATTAAGTTGTAAATGTGTGTTGTTTAAATAATACTGCAAAATAGTAACAGGAATTTTGGTCGTGGTACTTGAAAAACAAAGAATGGAGGCAAGAAAAACTTTGTACTTCAAGAACTTGTGAAAAACTCATTAATTTATTGGAGGAATCTAGTCATGCTTTGGTATTGGCACACCATGGGATCCACAGCCAACCCACATTTCGTGATTGGAGCATTGCTCTTGTGCACACCCTTTTCATTTTATTAGTCTTGTGGTGATCTAGAGTTTTTATTTTTTCCATAGACTGGCAATTAAAGGCACATTACAGGATTGGTAACATACCCAAACAGAAATGTTCACAGATTTACATATAACTTTCAGGGTATGAAGATGGTGTTGGTAGAAACATATCATTAAATTATTTTCGGTTGAAAAGCTGTATTTATCCAGAAATTAGTAAAACAACGACCGAAAAATTAGATCAAAACTGCTGTGAATAGATTTTGAAAATAACGTGAGCGTTTTTCACTGTTTTCTCATTTTTTTCGATGATGACATGAGCTGAAAATTTCACAGGTTTGTTTTTATGCCATGACAAATCAGATTATGAACAGTCTGCAGCTGTTCTGTCAACTTTACCAATCCTGTATTATGCCGAAGTGTATCATTCCAATTGCTAACTGAAGTTTCTGTATTGCACTATTTTGTGTTCATGGGCATTGTGAAGGGGTTATTTTTGTACCCGAAGGCCATGTGCACTACTGTTTGAGTGTAGTTCGATATTTGTTTGTTCGATTTGAATTATTTTGTTTTTTGGAGGTGTTTCTTTGTATGTTTCTTTTTCAGAAATCGGTCAAACAATTTTGGTTTACTAAAGTATATTGGGAAATGTATCACTTTGTGAAGTATTTTTGTATCTCTTATACAGCCTTACATCGGGTGCAATTTTGTATTTAGTTAAAAGGAACTTGGTTTGCCTTGCCAACTTCTAAATTTTGTAACTGCGATATTTTAAAAGGGCCAAATGTGTGGGGACCAAATAGTCTTTGCAAGGCGGCCTGTTAGTTTTGAAACTTCGCTATTATATAACTGTACTGCAATTGTTCTTGGCATAATAATTAAACACATTTGTAAATTGGACTCCTAGTTTTGAGGGCATAAAGTGTATATAAGGATGAGAACAGGGGTCAATTTGACAATTTCATAGAGCTGCTTAAGCACCAAACTTTGCTTAGCCTAAGCACCAAAAATCTTGGTACATAAAATCAGTATGCCAGCCAAATCTCCTTGTGAATTTTATGCTCAGCAAACAATGGCCGAATACAAGTCAAAAGCAGTAAACATCACATGAAATACAAATACAATTCTGTATAGTTTTTATCTGTGAACTATGGATGTTAAAATGATTAAAAGGAAATAAATGAGTAATAAATAAAATTGTAAGAAAAACCGTCTTAAACGTGTAGACCGTCGTTGTGATTAAAAGCGGCGAACGAGACGTACACATCACGCAAAACTTGTATATAATAGTACAGTATAGTATAGTTCTCGAGTCAGAAAAATAAAGAATATCGTCTGGCTCCGTGTTTTGTGTACACCTTTTAAATGAGGCTAAATAGGGCAGGAAACAGACCCTACTGATAGCGCCCTCTCTAGCTCTGTTGACTATTACACTGATAGTCTGGTTCCATGTATGTGGTAGTCGCGTTAATGGATACGTTGGGATGTGGGTACTAAGCCACTCTCCGATTGGCATGGACGCTCGTCGAAATAGCAACCGCACATGTCAAAATGACGTTGAATGTTAGAAATTAGAAGTAGAAGGAAGAATATATCATCGATCAAAACACCCACAAGGGAGAATATGCCAAAATCATTGATCAAGGTGTAAACATAAATGGATGAAAGCGGGACTGGCTGGAAAAAGAAGTGGATGAAAAGTCGTGGAATTGTTCGTGATGTAACGTTAGGAAATAGGAGTTTAACGTTAGACGTACACAAAATAAATTTGTGTACGGGTTTCAGGTCAACTCGGTCCGTAACCAACTTGGTCCGAGTCAACTCGGTCCGTGACCAACTCGGTCCGTAACCAACTCGGTCAATGACCAACTCGGTCCGTAACCAACTCGGTCCGAGGCCAACTCGGTCCGTAACCAACTCGGTCCGTGACCAACTCGGTCCCTATGGGAAAATGCACGCAAAAACGTCTGGTAATTTTGTCGCAGCAAAACGAGTACGTAGTCTCGCAAATTGCGTAAATTTTACTATTTATTTAGGTCTATTTATTTATTTATTCATTTATTATCTTAAAAACATTAAAAGAATGAAAAATACATTGGCAGGTGCTGCCCAGGGCCTGACAAAAAGTTAAAAAAAAAAAAAAAAAAAAAACCTGTCATCAAAAGACGTGCCTTCCCAAACACCTGCCAATTATAAATCTTATATTAAATTATGTTATATGTATATACACAGATTAATTAAAACAAAGCTAAACAATCAAAAACAAAAACACAAAACAATCATCATTATATAATTCATTAATTAATTTATTAATTTTAAACATAAAAAGCACGTTTTCATAAGGCATTTGACTTCGTGTATAATTTAATTAATATTTTAATTAAAATTGTATTGTACCATTTTATCAAATAATTATGGTATCAACATAATAAGACATAATTTATTTCTTCACGGTTTTAGCCACAAGCAAAACATGTTACAACTGCTGCTGCAAACTGCATGGATTCTTGTTTGTGTACGTTTTCCCATAGGGACCGAGTTGGTCACGGACCGAGTTGGTTACGGACCGAGTTGGTTACGGACCGAGTTGGTCACGGACCGAGTTGCACCGGACCGAGTTGGCCACGGACCGAGTTGGTAACGGACCGAGTTGGTCTCGGACCGAGTTGGTCACGGACCTAGTTGACTCGGACCGAGTTGGTTACGGACCGAGTTGACTGGCACCCTGTGTACGATGTAACGTTAGGCCTATTCTTCCGCGATCAAGGACGTTGAGGAGCTTCATCACAAAAAGTCTAATCATCTACACAATTAATGTAGAATGAGTAGGCCTTATTGGGGAATTGTCCATGTTCATTGTACAATAGTTCTCAGAATAAAACTAAAGGAAAGAATTCCACTGATGACCATTATTTGTGCACAACTCTATGGAACCAACAGAGGGCGTTTTGAGCAAAATGGCACCGCTGTATTGGAAGTGTACAATTTGTAGGTAAAAAACCCTGTAAAACTCACTTGTCAGATATGCTACCCAAGTTTTCCACACCTGAGATTGAAGTTCATCATAATTTGTATCCAATAAGTTAACTCTTGGAGGATATAATCCTTTTTCCGCAATGGTCATCAGTGGAATTCTTTCCAAACTAAAAAGGTAAAACTTGTTAAACTTAAAGCATTTTGTGGATTTTTTACAATGAAAAATAGTTAACGTTAGGCCCTATCAATCAGTTTCATTTTATCAGCTTTGAAAAAAAAGTTGAAATTTGTCATTTAGCTTTAATTTAAGTATGTGGTCAAAAACTGCTCAGAATGCACCACAGAGCATATGGGTATAGAGTTAAAAATGTTCTGAGGGTTTGGAGTGGGACCCGGACCCCGGTGCGCGCGCCATACAATAATTGTAGGGTACTGGCGTCATGCTTAGGGACTTGCAGCCATTTTCACTGTACACCGTCACCGTAAGAGGGGAGACTTCCATAGGGCTGGGGAAGGAGGAATCCAGGACCATTCGGACTTCTGAGGATGGTAAGTCTGTGACTGTGGGTGTTTACGAAACGGAGGCTCATGACTCCGGCTCGGACTCAGGCTTGGGCTCCGGCTCTGGCTCTGGCTCTGGCTCCGGCTCGGACTCAGGCTCCGGCTCTGTCTCCGGCTCTGTCATCCATATGCTGAAAATATAGGTTGTGGTTTTTCATTGAAGCTGAAGCTCTGTTTTCCTTTTAAAAACCAGAGAATCTACTTTGAACCGCAGCCAAAAGCCTCTATTTTGATACCCGTTATTTTAGAATGGATTCATGAAATCGAGTCGGAGCCTTAGCCTGAGCCTGTACCTGAGCCAGAGCCTCCATATTGTAAACCCCCTGTGTATTACCCAGAAGCGATCTCATAATGCCTGAAGGGCCCAGAAAGCAAATACTGTCCCAGAAAAACAGCTCAACCGTTCTGTCACAAAGCAACGTCGGCCATATACAGCACTGGACAGCAGGTCTAAGTAACTGAAGCATTTTACTAGACCATGTGGCATTCACGTACATAGGAAAACTGTGATGTTATGCAATATTGTGTCAAAATCATCAATTTAGGAACAAAATCACTAGACAGCCGGACTAGTGCAGTACACACTTAACTATGGGCCTGTTTGTTTAACGCACAGGATCCCAGATTTTGGGATCCACGTCCTATGCAGTGTACGCTAAAATGGGATCCGGAATTCGCAGGGTTCATGATCTTGTGCGTTAAACAAACAGGCCCTAGACCGACACTGAAATCACTAGACTCGGTCCTCGGTCTAGTGGATATTTCGAGCCTTGCTTGAAGTAAATAATTTTCCTTCTTTTTCACTTCTGAAACAGTTCCCTCTTCTCCGCAGAATATCGCAGCTAGTACGATTGGCCCGAATGATATCCACTTTGTCCGGCAACCTCCGACATGCAACAAACAGAATGGCATCATCGAGGGATATGAATACAGCCTGTATATCAATGACAGTACGCTAACACCAAAGACTGGCCAAACAGAGGCTACGGATGTTCTCATTGCTGGTCTGGTACCCTTCTCAGACTACCTCTTCACTGTGCGGGCTAGCACTGCGGTGGGACCCGGCCCAACGGGACGTTTGGCTGTAAGAACTGCTGAAGGAGGTATGTGACTGAGATTTCATGGTTTTAGCTGATTTCAGCATTTTTGGTTTTGATTTTGACTCCAAATTTTTCAGCTTTTTTTGTACATCGACTCTGTACACAAGTAATAATAACTGGCATTTATAAAGTGCCTTTCCAAGAAGATCAAAGCGCTGTACATTATTATTATCCCTGGTCATAGGGCCATAATTTACATTCCTGAAACCATCTCAACTCCCTGGGGAGCATACAGCCCCATACTGGCAACCATAGGGCGCACAGAGGCTAATCAAACCACAAAGCCGTCTCTACCCTTGCGATTCATGTAATAGCGCTGCGCACTTGGGCTAAAAATAGCACAAAACCTCAGACAAACATTGTAACCGGCCATGCAAATGTGTGGTGAGTGGTGGTACATGTATGTGTGCGCGTGCATGCATGGTGTGACGTCATTAGTGCGGAACGCTATTGGTCCTGCAGTGTATCAGTGGACGTACACCCTGCAGTGAAGAGTGCGACGGAACGTAAATTCTTTTGTTTCCACA